>LR738553.1:10545981-11161517 GCA_902685375.1 Neostethus bicornis | reverse complement strand
GTTGATGCATTGATACCTGACCAAGTAGTTGTGGTTAAATTAAATTGAGCAAAGGCACTATGTGGTGCCAGCCTGGCTAAGTTCTAATAGACATGAAAACCTTTTACAATTGGTTAATCCTGTTCTGAAACAGTGTAGATTATCTGGTTTGTATCCAAATGGCCTGCTTCATCTAACTTATCAATTCCACCAGCTGTACATGTTCCACCATCGATATAATCGACATTCACATAGTATCTATTCTTGATACCGTAACAACCATTCAGCGTGTTACTGTATCTGATTCCACTTACGAGGTACAGCAACATAAAAACAGGAACAACACTCTTCTGGATACAAAATTTCATTTAGAAGCACATTCATAAAGTTAACGAGCCACCAGGACAAACTGTGTGCAAACTCTGTAAAGCATGGGGTTCTCAGTACATTGAATTGAAAATACTTTATTCATCCCCAAAGAGAAATTTGAAAGCTCACAGAAAAAGTTTTTCCACACTATGAAATCTTGATATTTTTCAAACATAAGGGCTATAATAATTGAAGAGAGAGGCTCATTTTCCTGTAACTCTAGCAACCAAACAGCACAACTGTATAGGATTTTATTCTGGACACCCTGTGACTGGCTTTCGCTATGGCTGGTTATCTCACATACCCTCGGAAGATCCACAATAAGCGACTGCTTCATTTATCCCCCCATTGCTACAAACCGTCAACTCAACACTGTCCTCAGCATGTGCATGTTTTGTCTCTATGTATTTTTGCGAAGTAACTGGTGTGTTTGTTTTTTTTTTAACTTGCCCAACCACATCGACCTATGGCGGTGCAGCCGTGTGACTTATTTTTTTGAAACTCAGAATCCACCCTCACTTCCTGTTGTTTTTCTATCTCTTCTACAAAAGTAGCACCATTGTTGGCTGCAGCCTCAATTCTTGCATTTTCCCCAGTGTGGAACTACTAAAGGTTTTCAAGATTAAATTAAGATTTGTTTAAACCAAAGATATTTAAAAAAACAGTGTTCTTCGGGTCAGTGGAAGCTTGGTTTTTGAGATGGGAAAAGATGTCTAAAAAATGGATCCATCATGCTGTATTGTTCCTTACTGTACCAAACAGGTTGATTAACACTTTTCTGTTGAGGCAAAACTTAACTTCCAATGAATCGATTGTTTTGTGCTAATTTTTTGCAACGTAAGTTCCGTTCCGTCGTCTTCCATTTATCTGGGGCCGGGTCGCGAGACTAAAGCTTCATACGGGAAGCCCAGGCTTCTATCCTCCAGGCTGTATTCTCCAGCCCACCTCAGAAGATCCTGAGGAGTTCACCGGCCATCTTTGAGACATAGTCTCTCCAGTGGATATGGGCTCTGAGTCTCCAATGTTAAGTTCTCATGCAATATTAGACAGCATTTTGAGATTAAAGTTATTGGGACATTTTGGAATGATCACTCTTATTCTACAAAACGTGATGTATCATTCCTGGTTGTATGATTTACATATTGATTCTCGTTGAAAGTGACCAGGACGGACAGGATTAGAAATGAGTACATCAGAGGAACAGGACATGTTAGAGGCTATGGAGATAAAGTCAGAGAGGCCAGACTGAGATGGTTTGAACATATGCAGAGGATCATCGGATCAACAGTCCAGAGCAATGGAGAGTGTGGAAAAGAGGTGAAGAAGCGTGTTCAAACAGGCTGGAACGGGTGGAGGATAGTATCAGGTGTGATGTGTGACAGAAGAGTTTCAGCTAGAATGAAAGGGAAAGTGTATAAAACTGTGGTGAGACCAGCCATGCTGTTTGGCCTAGAAACAGTAGCACTGAAGAAAAGACATCGATGGAGGTAGCAGAGATGAAGATGCTGAGGATCTCTCTGGGAGTGACCAGGATGGACAGGATTAGAAATGAGTACATCAGGGGAACAGCACATGTTAGAGGTTTTGGGGATAAAGTCAGAGAGGCCAGACTGAGATGGTTTGGACATGTGCAGAGGAGAGAGAGAGAGTACATAGGAAGAAGGATGCTGGATTTGGAACCACCAGGAAAGAGAACTAGAGGAAGACCAAAGAGGATACAGAGGGATGCTGTGTCCAAAAATGGGGATACCACTGAGGGAAAGTGACTGGGTTTGGTGAGGCGTGCCGATGAGAATGGCTTCTGTTTTGCTGCTATTGAGTTGGAGAAAGTTTTCAGACATCGTACATAGGAAGAAGGATGCTGGATTTGGAACCACCAGGAAAGAGGACAAGAGGGAGACCAAAGAGGAGGTTCATGGACACAGTGAAGGAAGACATGAAGATAGTTGGTGTGACCAAAGAGGATACAGAAGATAGGATTAGATGGAAGAAACTGACTTGCTGTGGCAGCCCCTGATGGGAAATGCCGAAAGAAGAAGAAGAGAGAGTACATCGGCAGAAGGATGCCGGATTTAGAACCACCAGGAAAGAGGCCTAGAGAAAGACCAAAGAGGAGGTTCATGGATACAGTGAAGAAAGACATGAAGATAGCTGGTGTGACCAAAGAGGATGCAGCAGATAGGGTTCGATGGAGGAAACTGACTTGCTGTGGCAATGCCGAAAGTAGAAGAAGATGGTTGACATGTTGGACAACGTGGCAGCAAATCCACTGTCGCATGACAGCAAGCAGAGAGAAGAAAATGTTCAGATGCTTGGTGTAAGCCATGGGGGATATGTTTAAAGACAGTATAATACACTCCTATCACATCACAGCAATATGTCCTAGAAGTCCTCTGCTGTCAGAACACACCTGCAACTTCTAACTAACACACAGGTAGGTTGTCTTTTTCTTTTTTTTTTTCTTTCAATGAGCATTTCATGGACTAATACAAAAGACCAACTGGGATGTATCAAACCTGACAGGCTGTCTGGCAGTCATTTTCAAATTTATTTCCATGACAGCCATATATTTCAAATGCATCATGTGCTGTTGCTTTTGTCAGCATCACATCTTTTACCCAAGAGGGGGAAAAAAAAAATCCAATGACAGCAGGTATTGATACAAATAAGAGATTCTGGCAACGGACATTAATCACACTCTGGATAATCAGACTCTTATGTTACGTTAGGTAAGGTGTACAACCTACATCGAGATATGTAATCTGTAGTTCTGACAGACTTAAAGAAGACATAAGAAAGGACAAATTCGAGAGAACGTAAAGGTACCATATTTATGATTAAGAATTGATTCTAGGAGACATAACAAAGTTACACAGATATAGCTACATCATATGAATGTTTCATCTTGTTTCTTTTAACTACTGCTCCTGACTGCTTTCTTTTATTGTATTTTTTGCATTAGGGATCAAAGCTATTTGGATTGATCACATAATCTAAACTGCTTACATTTGCATAGTGATGCAGGGACTTCTCTTGCACCCGTCTTGTACACTATTGGGATAAATTGCATTCATATTTCAAATCAGCCCGAGTCATTTGCATTTCTTTGATACGGAAACAAAAACAAAGACATCACTTTACTTTCAAGACATAAAAGGTAACGGGGAATTTTAATTTCATATGAGACAAATGTTAAATTGGGGACACAGAAGTAGAGCTCACTTCTATAGGAATTCATAGTTAACATTTCTATCTCTAAAACTACTCAATTACAGATTTAAAAAAGAAAAAAATAAACTTTTTTGGAGGGTTTGGTGTAAAACAATTTACCTCTGGACATGTTTATGAATCTGATCTTGTATTAAGTTCATGTGCTGTACTTATTACCTGTATAATTCGTGTTGTCATTTTGTGTTCTGAACCGCTTATGACCATGTGTGGCCATAGTAGCCTTTCAATGCCTGAGCCCGTCAGACCTCTGAAGCTAAGCAGGCTGGGCCTGGGCTGTACTTGGATGGGAGACTGCCGGAACCCCAGGTGCCACTGTGGGGCGGCTGTTGAGATTAAATTGCCGTTGTGTCCCTGGGCAAGACACTTCACCCACGTTGCCTAATCTGAATGGTGAGTATGCGATTGGTTGGTGAGGGTCAGAAGGGCCGATAGTGCAAAATGGCAGCCTGGCTTCTGTCAGTTTGCCCCTGGGCAGCTGTGGCTACAACAGTAGCTTACCATTACCTGGTATGGAGTAAATGAATAATGCATATGTGAAGCGTCTTTGAGAGTCTTGAAAAGCGCTATATAAATACAATGCATTATTATTACTATTATCCCTAACGGCATCACAGGGATTCCGGAGCCTATCCCGGTTGATTTCAGGCGAGGAGCAAAGTACACCCCGAACTGGTCACCAATATGCTGAGGGGCCACAACCACACAATCAACCTAACATGCATGTTTCTGGAGGGTGGTAGAAAACTGGAATACCTGGTGAAAACTACACATAAACGAGGAGAACATGCAAACTTCACACAGAAAGACCATGCGAGGTTTGTCACATGTGGAGTTGAAGAGAACAAATGTCTCTATCCGCTTTATTGAATGTTGTTAACTGTTGAATAAAATCCTAGAGTTTTTTTTTTTAAAAAAGTTAACTCAAAAGAAATAATTGTTTGTAATTAAAAAATTGTGTTGGTTTTTTGTAGGTAAAATTTTCTGTGTTGCGACTTTTGTATATAAGGTATGGACACTAATATTGCACATTGGATTACCGTATTTTCCGCACTATAAGGCACACCTTCAATAAATGACATTTTTAAAAACTTTTTCCATATGTAAGGCGCACCGTGTTATAAGGCGCTACAGTAAAGGCTGTTCAACTTCGTCCTCTAACTGTGGCCATCTCGCTTTGTTCCCGCGGAAACTCTTTTTAGTCTTGTTTACTTGGCGCAGCCCATCCACTTGCTTCCTCCACTTCCTCACCATTGATTCATTGATGTTAAACTCTCTCGCTGCGGCTCTATTCCCGTGTTCCACTGCGTGACCGATCACCTTGAGTTTAAACTCTGCGGTGTAACAGTGTCTCTTGGTAGGAGCCATTTCCGGGTCTTTACACAAACACACAAATGGAAATGAGACGCCCTTTCATATATCCCAGCATGCACCGCGCACTACTTCTTCTACGGGGGAAATGGAGTCGGCGGCTGCTTACCTCAGTTGCGACACCTGTTGTAGCTCAATATTAATCCATATATAAGGCGTTCCGGGTTAAAAGGTGCATCGTGGACTTTAGAGAAAATTTAAGATTTTTAGGTGCGCTTTATAGTGCGGAAAATATGGCATGTCTATTATTACTATTGTTTGTATTGTGTTGCCTTCCATCCCCTTTGTGAATCTGTGGACCATCTTAAGAGCAGTTTCAGTAACAGACTTCTGCAACCCCGCTGCTCAAAGGAACGGTATGGAAATTTATTTCTGCCGTCCTCCATTACATCTAAAACCATTCTCTAGTCTGTAACTACTTGTCCGAGGTAGTTACAGGTTCATGGTTTTCCTGTCTGCACTGCAGCACTCAAATTTCCTATTCAGGTATCAAAAAAGTATTTTTCAATTCAATGTGACACCATGTTTAAATTGTGAGCATTGTTTTGTATTTGTGTCATTACCATCCTCCATATTTTTTTTGTCATGGATAAATTCATGACCATCCACAAATTTACGTGAGTGTACGACATCTAAATAAAACCGTATTCATTCATATATTAATTCCATTTTTCTCTGCTGAGATTGGAAATAAAAAAGAAAGAAAAGAAATCCAACTATCAGACCCTCGAGAGTTCTGACAAAATGAGCAAAACAAATTGGTATCATATCATTCACATGGCAGGACAGCTTCACACCTGGACATCAGTGGCCTTTGTGACACTGATAAGAAGCCCAAAAGGAGAAAAAGAAAAATCCAAGTGAAAATGATCCAGTGGCAGACAGCTGAGGCCTTGTTTGGTAATGATCCATGTGACTGACTGGGAAGTTCACAGATGGCTTGCTTATACAAGGTTACGGGTGCAAAGAAAACTCAAGTGCTGCGAATCTTGTTAATCTGACCCGGGCGGTATACAGTAAGAACCTGTCAAATAAAGTGACATGGAACAAGGTGGTTTGATTGGAGAACACGATGGTACATCCAACAAGTCAGCAAAAAAAGAAACCATGTCTTGTTCAGGCAGGCTGGAACGGGTGGAGGAAAGTATCAGGTGTGATGTGTGATAGAAGAGTTTCAGCTAGAATGAAAGGGAACGTGTACAAAATTGTGGCGAGAGCAGCCATGCTAAAAACTTTGCTGGAAAGCCTTTAGAAATAAAAATGTCTTCAGTCTTTTCTTAAAAACCTCAACGCTCTGTGGAGCCCTCAAGCTCTCGGGAAGAGCATGCCAGAGCCGTGGAGCAGCTGCCTGGAAGGCCCTGTCCCCCATAGTGGAGAGTTTGGTCCTTGGTTGGTGCCGGCAGTAGGAGGAGGAGGAGGAGCGCAGGTCTCGGACAGTGGTGTGGAGGGTTAGGAGTTCTTGGAGATAAACAGGTGCAGTGCCGTGTATGCACTGATGGGTGAGGAGGCAGACCTTGTACTGAATTCTGTATTTAACGGGTGGCCAGTGGAGGGATTTGAGGATGGGAGTGATATGGTCATATATGCGTCTCCTTATCAGGATCCGGGCAGCACAATTCTGGATGTGCTGGAGCTTTTGTAAGCCCCTGCATGGGATCCCTACAAGGAGGGCATCGCAGTAATCCAGCCTGGAGGAGATGAAATTGTCTGATTTGGAAAGACATGGACGTAGCCTTGCTATATTTTCAAGATGGAGGAAGGAAACCTTGCATAGATGGTGAATGTGGGAGTCAAAGGTGAGGTTAGAATCCATTTTGACTCCGAGGTTTTTTACAGAGGATGACAGAGGGATGCTGTGTCCAAAAATGGGGATACTACTGAGGGAAAGTGACTGGATTTGGTGAGGCGTGCCAATTCTGCCGATTTTGCTGCTATTGAGTTGGAGAAAGTTTTCAGACATCGTACATAGGAAGAAAGATGCTGGATTTGCAACCACCAGGAAAGATGACTAGAGGAAGACCAAAGATGAGGTTCATGGACGCAGTGAAGGAAGACATGAAGATAGTTGGTGTGACCAAAGAGGACGACCCCTAAAGGAAAATGCCGAAAGAAGAAGAAGAAAAATGAACTCCTCATATATTTTAATTGAACGTGGTGAGGCTTCATGTTTAATGGGGGCTTTAAAGTTTCCTTTAAAAAAAAAAAAATCTATCAGCCAGCGTGCATTACTAGAAAGTAGAGCTTATTAAAATGCAACATTTCATTTCCAGTCATTTGCATTTTTCTGTTTTTGCACTTTTGCAAAAAATATTCATACAGCACAGCATCTCGTGGCTTCCCGTCTCATTTCTACAGTATTCTGCAGCCGTACCCCTGCTAAATAGCTAAACTTGATAGACTGATTCACAATCTAACGTCAATCAAACATTCTGGACACCACCACCAACAAGCACCAAAGGTATCGGACATGTTTTATTCATACCGCTTTAAAATTTTCATTTTCTCTTGACCTCCTGAAAAGTAATAGCACAGACATATTCGGGTAAGAACGATGGAAGATGGTTAGAGTTTGTTTGTTTTTTTTCTCTTATCGGTGTGATGAGAGCGATTACAAAACATCGGTTCTTCAAGCGGCCATGACAATGCATCTTGTCGAGGTTTAAAAATGGACACTTGTCACAAACTTAAAAAAAAACGAAATAAAGATGCTTTTTTTTCATCTAAAATGATTTTATAATTATATAATGGGAATTAGTGCCTCCAAATCCAAGACCATGGTCCTCACCCGGAAAAGGGTGGAATGCCCCCTGCAGGTCAGGTACAGGGTCCTGCCCCAAGTGGAGGAGTTTAAGTATCTCGGGGTCTTGTTCACGAGTGGCGGAAGGATGGAGCGGGAGATCGACAGGCGGATGAGTGCGGCGTCAGCAATAACTAGGACGCTACATCGGTTTGTGGTGGTAAAGAGAGAGCTGAGCCGAACAGCAAAGCTCTGGATTTACAAGTCGATCTACGTTCCTACCCTCACCATGGTAACCAGGATCTACGATCCCACCCTCACCGTATTAACCAGGATCTATGTTCCTACCCTCACCATGGTAACCGGGATCTACGTTCCTACCCTCACCATGGTAACCAAGATCTACGTTCATACCCTCACCTATGGTCACCAGCTGTGGGTGGTGACCGAAAGAATGAGATCGCAGGTACAAGCGGCCGAAATGAGCTTCCTCCGCACGGTGGCCGGGCTCTCACTCAGAGATCGGGCGAGGAGCTCTGCCATCCGGGAGGACCTCCATGTCGAGCCGCTCCTCCTCCAGGTCGAGAGGAGGGAGATGAGGTGGTTCGGGGATCTGGTCAGGAGAGACTGGAGATCACAGATGGCTGGGGAACGACTTGGGATCCTTCCGGGTGAGCTGGAGGAGGCAGCCGGGGAGAGAGAGGCCTGGGCCGCCCGTTTGAGGTTGTTGCCCCTGCGACCTGACCTCGGAACAAGCGGAAGATGACGGAACGGAATGGATATAGATTTTATATAAAGTGGGAACTGATAATCTCGGGACATGCTCACAGTGCGTAGGAAGGAGTTTTCATGGCTGTTGTTGACCGGCATCGGAAAGTTACCGTTGCTAGGAGATGAGTTTAATCCTCGATAGACTTGAGAATATAATTACATTGTGCTCCACAAACAACACAACCAATTTTCCTTCTTCATTAAAACACAATTTATGTTTCAGACCACTCTAAATATCTAGCGTCTCTACGGATGTTTTTTTGCCAAGCTGTTTTACCAAAATTCAAATTTATGTAAATCTATCCGTTCAACTGGAGAAAACTGACATATTTCCCATCATTTCTAAGAAAGAGATCATTTAATTACATGTCAATTACTACTCAGACTGACAATGGACACCTTATGTTTTTTTTTTTCTTCTTTGAAATACTGAGTAAAAAAAGTCACGGCTAGAATTTTACCGAAACTTTCTTTCTACTTTTCTTTTACGAACCTGCATAAGAATATTTCAAATGCAAAGCAGAAAAAACAATGTCCTAGTGAGTTCATAGTCACCAACAAGGTGTTCTAAACAAATAAAAAGATAGAGGGTTGCAGATTTAAAAGCAGTTCCACACACATCAGGCTGTGTGTGAACTCAACCTGAAAGCCAGTATACAATTTCTTATTTATGACTGGGGATACCAACGTAAGCATTGCATTCTTATTTAATTTCCCATAAGTAAATATTTCAGAAACACCAGCACCTGACTCACATAAAAAGTGTGGAGGCAATAAGGATAGTTGGTTATATACCAACAATAATCTTAGGTATAATGTAAATATATTATGGAATTATTAATATTAGATGTTAACATGCTGAGGATCTCTCTGGGAGTGACCAGGGTGGACAGGATCAGAGGAACAGCACATGTTAGAGGTTTTGGAGATAAAGTCAGAGAGGCAAAACTGAGATGGTTTGGACATGTGCAGAGAAGAGAAAGAGAGTACATCGGAAGAAGGATGCTGGAATGTTTGGAACCACCAGGAAAGAGGACTAGAGGAAGACCAAAGAGAAGGTTCATGGATACAGTGAAGATAGTTGGTGTGACCAAAGAGGATTCAGCAGATAGGGATAGATGGAAGAAACTGACTTGCTGTGGCGACGCTTGCTGGAGTCGCGACGTTTCAAAGAGGTGAAGAAACATCTTCACCTCTTTGTAACATGAAGATGTTTCTGATGTTTCTTCACTAGATGGCATACTCTAGATGGAAAGCCATAGCGGCCACTATACGGTCGTAAACAAGCGTGTTAGATGTTAAAACGAGCAAAATGTTACATCAAGCGCTATGATTTCAAACCTACCGCCACTAAATGCACTAGATTTCAGTCCTAGCGCAGCTAGATTTAAAATTTAGCACTCTTGATGTAACAGTTAGCGCGCTTGTTTAAATTCTAGCGCGCCATTCTGTCGGTCTAATCCAGTGCTTCTCGATTATTTCCGGTTGCGACCCCTTAGGAAGAAGAAAATATTTCGCGCCCCCCACTCTCCGCCGTGACTATGATTAGTATCATGCAAAAAAAAAAAAAAAACCTGCACCAGTGGTCCCCAACCACTGGGCCGCGGACTGGTACCAGGCCGTGGGTCATGTGGTAGCGGGCCGCACTGAACTATTATTTTTATTGACTTTGTTTTTGGAATGTCTTTTATTTTAAAGGTACATGTTTACCGTTACCATGGCAACAAGAGCGTGTTCGAGCAGAGAGAATGTTTTCCCGTTATAAAGACACTGCTAATAAATTTTCTCGTGAAGACAAAGCGTATTAAAGTTTATCATTATTGTTCTGCCCCCGCGACCCGACCCCGGAACAAGCGGAAGATGACGGAACGGATTTTAAAAAGCCAGTTTTTCAGGCCGGTCGCATCACCTTTAGACGGGTCTATTAAAATATTGTCAAACACTGAACCGGTCCGTGGCGCAGAAAAGGTTGGGACCCCTGCTCTTCACCATAGAGTTAATACTCCCTGCGCACACTCTGACAATGAGAGCGCCAACTACTGTTGTGGATGTGCAATGTTCCGGCCCCCTTTGTCAAATGTTAGAATTCAATGTGGCCCGCGAGTCAAAAAGTTTGCCCACCACTGCTTTAGTACATTCATCAAAACCATCAATGTACATTATAGTTTTTCTTCATAAAAGTTTCCGTCTTAGTAGATTTTAAATATTTTAGAAGAAAAGAATGTTCATTAAAAATTTTAAAAGAAAATTCATAAACAAGTCAAAAACAAATCTATTTTTTTCTTCACAGGCTATATCGTGCGTGACGGGCATGTTTTGGACTCCTCACACAGTAGTGTGAATGACAAACAACAAATCCTCCTGACGCCTGTTTTAAGTCAAGTGTCTCCGATATTTAAAAGACTATTAAGGTCCTAATGAAGTGTTCAGTGATGGGCGATTGAATGCGCGCAGTCAAATGGAGTGATTATTATTCAGTTTGCCCGGCTAAATTTACACAATAGCCTTAATAAACACCTGATGCCTCTGTTATTTATTTATTTGTTTAGATTAAATGCCTCCCAAAAGAAATTAAATGGGAATAGATGCAGACCCCCTCATTTCCATAATCTAATGCTATGTTTATGAGCTGCCACGTTGCGATTTGAATGAGAATTAATCTTGATGTGGATTGCGTGTCTGGCAGTGTGGAAGAGTGCCTCCCAAAGGTTTTCTATTGCCAATCCACACACAACCAGACGTCCACCAAATCCAAACTTTCTCTACGTTTGACTTGTCTTTTTTTTTTTAAAGAAAATTGATGGTGAAAGTTTTGAAGTGCAAAATAATAACAAATGTTCTCCAAATTGTTCACCATTGTCGATTACGACCCATTTTACTTGGTTTCCAGCTGTAATTTCAAAGCAGTTGAAGGAGATTTCGCGCAACGATATAATGATACAGTGAAGGGAATGTCTTTACATGTAATAAATTCTATGAAAGGTTAAGCAGGTCTAAGAATAGTGAACATTACCGGACAATGAGCCTTTAAAGGGTGCTCGATAACTACTGAGCTGCAATCACTCGAGTGTCGATTGAACAGAAGAAATAAATGTAACAGAGTGAGACACCTCTGACATGTTGGTGCCCTGCTACATTTTAACAACACAAAAATGGAACAAAATAAAATTTAAAAAAAGATAAAATTGACGTGCAGCTTATGTATGGCCTTATCCCTGTGACTGTTTTTTTTCACTCTATGGAAACCATCTAACCATGTGCCATTGAGGTTTGTGTGTTTCTTCGTGGGTAATGTTTTACTGTAACCAGTTGCTTCTTTCTAGTAAGGAAAAGTGTAACCTTACTTTTTTCCATTTGGAAAAGTGAGGTTACAGGGAGAAGAGTTAAAGAAGGTGGAAGATTTTAAGTACTTAGGATCAACAGTCCAGAGCAATGGAGAGCGTGGAAAAGAGGTGATGAAGCGTCTTCAAGCAGGCTGGAACGGGTGGAGGAAAGTATCAGGTGTGATGTGTGATAGAAGAATTTCAGCTAGAATGAAAGGAAAAGTGTACAAAACTGTGGTGAGACCAGCCATGCTGTTTGGCCCAGAAACAGTAGAGGAAAAGACAGGAAGCAGAGATGGAGGTAGCAGAGATGAAGATGCTGAGGATCTCTCTGGGAGTGACCAGGATGGACAGGATCAGAAATAAGTATATCAGAGGAACAGCACATGTTAGAGGTTTTGGAGATAAAGTTCGAGAGGCCAGACTGAGATGGTTTGGACATGTGCTGAGGAGAGAGACCGAGTACATCGGCAGAAGGATGCTGGGTTTGGAACCAGCAGGAAAGAAGCCTAGAGGAAGACCAAAGAGAAGGTTCATGGATACAGTGAAGGAGGACATGAAGATAGTTGGTGTGACCGAAGAGGATACAGCAGATAGGGTTAGATGGAAGAAACTGACTTGCAGTGGCGACCCCTGAAGAGAAATGCCGAAAGGAGAAGAAGAGGAGGAGTTGCTTCTTTCTAGTTGGGAAAGCACATGACTTATGTTGTATTTCTGAACATTTAGTGTAGTCCAAAAAAGCATGAAATCAACCTTTTTGTTGAATAAAAGTCTCAAAAACATGGCCTTTATTAAGTTTTTAAATACTTGATTTTAGGAATCTTTGTTTAAACAGACTGTAAAAGTTGGTCTATCTTGATCCGTCCTGTCCAAGCCAAAAAAGAAACCCACGTAAACACTTTACAAAGTCATCTCTTTTCGCCAATTGACTGACCGTAGTTTCAGGGTCTCGTGAATGTTCCCGACGTAGAAGTTGGAGTGAAATAAATTTAAGTGGAGGCAATAGATAGCGCCTGCTTGGCAATCTAAATCAGGTTCATAAAATTCCGGAATGAGAGACAAATAATTCATTCAGAACGTTGTGCCACAAATGACAATGAGTATCGCAGAGCCCAATAATTAAAGGGGGAAAAAAACGAAGACAACAACTGGTTTATAGATTGAGTTTCTGTTCCATTTATAACTACGTGTTCGTTTCTAGGGCCAAACTGAAAAGAAAACCTAGGTCTTATGGAGGCAGTGGTGATATGCAAAGACTGAGATGCTGTAGCTAAATGATGATAACAAACATTTCTATAAACTCTCTTTCTGCTGCTAATGTCAATCTTCAAAGAAAACATACAGTATTTATGTTCTGATGATAACAATGCGATATTTCCGGGAGGCCATTTTGACTGTTTCATTCAGCAATACAACTCATTTCACACTAGAGCTCAAAATTTTAGCTGTATCTTGGCATAACTGCATCTGTAACTGAACTTTCCGTTCCGTCATCTTTCGCTTTTTCCGGGGTCGGGTCGCGGAGGCAACAGCCTCAAACGGGCAGCCCAGGCCTCTCTCACCCTGGCTGCATCCTCCAGCTCACCCGGAAGGATCCCAAGTCGCTCCGCGGCCAGCTGTGAGACATAGTCTCTCCAGCGGGTTCGGGGTCTGCCCCTTGGTCTCCTCCTGGTGGGACGTGCCCGAAACACCTCACCCGCGAGGCGCTTGGGGGGCATCCTGACCAGATGCCCGAACCACCCCATCTGGCTTCTCTCGACCTGGAGGAGGAGCGGCTCGACACCGAGCTCCTCCCGGATGGCAGAGCTCCAGTGAGTGAGAGCCCAGCCACCCTGCGGAGGAAGCTCATTTCGGCCGCTTGTACCCGCGATCTCATTCTTTCGGTCACCACCCACAGCTGGTGATCATAGGGGAGGGTAGAAACGTAGATCGACTTGTAAATCGAGAGCTTTGCTTTTCGGCTCAGCTCTCTCTTTACCACGACGGACCAATGCAGCATCCTAGTTATTGCTGACGCCGCACCGATCCGCCTGTCAATCTCCTGCTCCATCCTTCCCCCACTCATGAACAAGACCCCGAGATACCTAAACTCCTCTAATTGGGGCAGGACCCTGTCCCTGACCCGCAGGGGGCATTCCACCCTTTTCCGAGCGAGGACCATGGTCTCGGATTTGGGTAAGCTAGCTCTAGCTAACTGAACTTAATTATTGATATATCCGGTGTTCTATCGAGATCTGCGACCGTCAAGATCTGTGACTTTGCGCCTATTCCCATAACGTGTCACCCACCTCCCTTCCAGATGATCTAACCATCAAAATCTGCGACCTGGCTTGACATTTTAAAACATACAAGTAAGTGTTTTTTTATTAGTTTAATGTGTATTTACTTAGGTTACGGTAATGATGTAGAAAATGCGATCTATTTTTTTGTGTTTTATCGCAGAGACCTTCATGGCTCCACTTTTCGGAAGTCCAATCTATCAAGATCACAGATCTCGATCGGGCCGTAGATTTCGATAGAACACCGGGATTTCATTCAGTACGTTGAGAAAATATTTAAAATAAATGTCAAAGGAATTAGTGGTACTTTGATATTTGACATTGGTAGTTGAAAAGATGTGTTCCTTTTTTAGGTAATTGTTTCATGTTACAAACAATGTACATTAGTTTGACTTTTTAAAATGTTGTTAAATGACAACGAATTATGTTTCTTGAAATTTGAATGAAGTCTGTCTTTTTTTTCTAACAACTGTTCTAAGTATCAGAATTTTGCCAAACCCTTGTCAAAAAAATATTACTAAATAGATGTAAATTAGACCCCAGAGACTCAAACAACTTGTCATGATTCATCTCATTGTCGTACAATTTTAAACTATTATTCGATTAAGGATGTTGTTGTGAGTGGATGTGACCTCCCTGCTAAATTGCGCATCTTTTATGAAACGCCATTACCATACAAGTGTTAGAACAGAGGGAGAGATGCGGTGGCATTCACTGCCAATAACAATCAGAAGGGTACAACAGAGAGGCTTTCCATTCAGCATATCAAAACATGGAACACAGACTAAATCTCTTATTAATGTTACTAACCCATCTAGTTTCAGAGTTTCTCTTACTCAGGGCAGTAGTTGAAGTACTAGAAAGCACTTGGAGACCGGAAACCTCAAGGTCTGTGGATAAAGGCTGCCCAATTTCCAACCAAGCCAGGTCTGTCTCAGGGCTACATTGAGGAATGATCAACCGGTCATAGGAAAACTTGAGGAAGGATGGCTCAAGAGGTATGGCACCATCCTGTAACTGGAGGTTTGCGGGTCCAATTCCCCCCACAGGAGTTCGTGCTGTGGTGCCCCTGAGCAAGACACCAAACCCCCCATTGCACCTGATGATGGTTTGCACCTTGAAGCATGGAGGCTTCGACCATCAGTTATGAATATGTGGTAATGCGTAGATGTGAGCTACAGTGTAAAGTGTTTTCATTACCACTGCAAGTAGAAAAGTGCTTTTACCAAAGGTTCTTAAATGACCACAACAATTTAAAGATTAACGGCGACAAAATCTTTTCTTCTCAGAAGAAATTGTAAAAAGGTCTGACTCCTGCTGTCTCTGTGTCTAACCATCAAAAACTGTTTCTGCCTCCATTTAAACGCCAACCCACCCTAACTGAAATTCCGCTCATTTAAATGTAATTGAGCCGAATTTAACTGCAGCTTCACAGTAAAAGGTGATAAATAGGTAGAGTCCAATTACCATTTTCACTCAAATCTGTTGCGAATTTGAACTACTGTAATTTCACAACTAAAAGGCGCATATAAACGTCTTAGATTTTCTTCAAAATGAGCGGTGCGCCCTTTCGTGCGGTGCGCCTTGTGTGTGAGAAAAGGTGGACCTAAAAGAAAAAGTGGTGCATGTGAGGCGGACCTGAAAGAAAAGGCATGAGAACGTTAAAGAGTGAAGTGTGAGCGTGGATTGTGTATAAAAAAGGTATGTGCTGTATGCACAACATTGCTGTTTTAACCCTGAAAATGGCAAAGAGACACGCTTATGATGCTCAGTTTAAGCTGAAGGCAATCAACTACGCAGAGGAACATGGGAATCGAGCCGTGGAAGGGTGGAACGCAGCACCGGGCGAGTTACGCTACAGTTTGCCAATGGATTGTAGATGCTCGGACTAACGTGTCTGCTGGTACTGTTATCCGAGCTTTCGCAAAAGCTGGTATCCTTTCTGAGGAGCCGCACAGTACAGACAGTGACTTTGACAGCGAGGAGCGAAGTGGACCTGCTCTGTTGGATTTTGAAATGAAATGAATTACTCTATTCATCCCTCACCGGGGAAATTTGTTTGCTGCACTCCTTACACCACAGCAGGCTGCCCTTCGACAGCGCCAATGGTGGGAGAAGCGGCGGTTAGGTGTCTTCTCCAAGGACTCTAGACGTGCTCTCCGTGGGACGCAAACCCGCGACCTTCCGGTCCGTGGGCGAACGCTCTAACCACGCGGCCACCGTCTATTTTGCGCAGCTGTTTGATTCCGAAACAGAGGATGAGGACTTTGACGGATTTGAATAAAGACCGTTACCGGTAATGTGCTTGTTTAGTATCGTTACTACTTAAATAAAGCACAACCAAACTCAGTTTTGCTCCCGATCTATTTTTTAATACGCACATTTGCATGCTTGCGTGTGTGTTGTTGTAAGGCGGTGTGTGACTAAGACTGCGCCTTGTTGTTCGGTGCGCCTTATGTGTGTGTTAAATACAACAGTGGCGCACATAACTGAGACTGCGCCTTTTCGTACGGTGCGCCTAATGGTCGTGGAATTACGGTAACTAATCAGCCCAATATGAACATTTTCAGAGGTGAGAAAACCCATAGATGCACAAAAAGAAAATAAAAGCTCTTATTTTTCTATTTTCTTTTATCTCTGCAGCATTAAAGCAGAAGAAGCTATAGTCAACTAAAAAGCTGAAAAAACTAGAGGCTGAAGTCAGCTAAAGAGTGTAGTTTGCTAAAAGAAAAGTTAGATAAAAAACTTAAAAAACAGTCAAAAAGCTTAAATTAGCTAAAAAGCTAACAAAGCTAAAGGTAGCTCAAACGCTAACAAACCCAAATTAGAACATTTAAAACACTCCTGGACAATAATGGTGAAGTGGATCACCTCCAAAATTGAATCACTTCTTCATCTACCCATTGTGGATATACACTGAAAATTTTATAAAAATCCACCAAGAACTTTTTGACTTATTTAGTTCTCTTTCTCTCACTCTCTCTCAGACACACATACACACACACACACACCATCACATAACCTCCTCGGTGGAAGTAATAATCACATTGCTCCACAGTAAAAATGTAGTGTATAACCTGGACAGATTGACGTTCCAGATTGGCAACAAACACTGATTAGTTAACCTTGTGTGCACCCTGCCTCTTGGCTGTAGTGTTCCCATAATCCAATGTTGGACAAGTCTGTCGTGGTAAAGAGAGAGCTGAGCCGAAAAGTAAAGCTCTCAATCTACGTTCCAACCCTCACCTATGGTCATCAGCTGTGGGTGGTGACCGAAAGAAGGAAATCACAGATACAAGCGGCCGAAATGAGCTTCCTCCGCAGGGTGGCTTGGCTCTCACTCAGAGATCAGGTGAGGAGCTCTGCCATCCGGGAGGAGTTTTGGTTTCGAGCAGCTCCTCCTCCAAGTCGAGAGGAGCCAGATGGGGTGGTTCAGGCATCTGGTCAGGATGCCCCCTGAGCGCCTCGCGGGAGAGGTGTTTCGGGCACGTCCCACCGGTAGGAGACCAAGAGGCAGACCCAGGACCCGCTGGAGAGACTATGTCTCACAGCTGGCTGGGGAACAACTTGGGATCCTTCCAGGTGAGCTGGAGGATGCAGCTGGAGTGAGAGAAACCTGGGCTTCCCGTCTGAGGGTGTTGCCCATGCGACCCGGCCCTGGATGAGCAGAAGACGACGGAATGGAACGGACAAGTGGTTCGTAAAAAAAAAAAAAAAAATGGCTGATTGGTCAGGAATGTTGTTGCATAGACACAAACCTTCATTACATTATTGCATTAATTAATAAAAGATTTCAGGATTTTAGTTGATTGTTTGATATCAATGACACAATTTCTAACCTGCTTCAACCAATTCTGAACCACTGAGAAAATGAAAAGCAGGGTACGCCCTGGACAAGTCCATGGTTTGTTGCAGAATCTTTCTCAAAAGTCTAGGGCATCAATATAAACTGTGATTTAATCAGAAAATTTGAAATCTGAATTTAAATATTTCAGAAAGAAACAAAGCACATTTTCAGTTTCATTACATAAACTTTTTATAATAGAGATGTTTTAGAAAAAAATTCTATTTTTAAACTATTTTTGTTAAAGGATAATTTGGAATTTTTGAGATAATTGTGGTCTCAATATAAAAAAAGAATAATAACATTTCAATTTGATTTGGAAAAAACGACCTCAAATCTCAGCACAATCAACTAATCAGTCCTACTTGATGATTTTGCATAATTGTAATCATTTTTTTTCCCACCTGTGAAACTTCCATGTGCAGGAATAAGAACAGATTATTATTTTTTTTTTTTATCAATTGGAAGACAGAGTGGATAAAACTCAGAGTGATGAAGTATACTTTTTTTTTTTTTTAAAGAAATCATCATGCCTCTATACTTTTCTGTGAACATGCCATTTGTACCGTGTGAATTCTGTTTGTTGATTTGGGAAGCCCAAAAAGGTCAAGCTGACATGTAATAATGGAGCTGCCATTTCTTGTAAAGGTGAAAGAAATCATTCAATTATTAGAATGCCTACACTGTAAAAAACTGCATATTGAAAGGCTAAAGTCCACTTTTTGGAAGTTTTTATCATCTTTCAATGTTATTCTCACAGAGAAAAGAATAAGAACTTGATTTTTTTTTTTCTTTTACATTTATGGATTTTTGGCTAATTTGCCACCTATTCTGTCCAATATTTGGACACTACAGTACTTGAATGCAAGGTTGTTCTGCGCCAAGTCTTTTGTTAATTGCCATGCAATTTGTTCTCTGTCATGTCCAAATTTTAGTGTAAGCATGACATGGTTTTGGGCAGCACAGTGGCCACACAGCAAGAAGGTCGTGTGTTCGAGTCCCAGATGGGAACGAGGCTTGGAACACTGTTTTATTTATTTTTTTATTTATTTATTTATTTATTTCGGTCACAGTGCAACCTCATATCAATGAAATAAAGAAAACAACCATATTCCAGCAAAGGACCGAAAAGGTAACGGCTGAAGCAAACGCTAGTGTGTGTTTGTGTGTGTGTGTGTGTGTGTGTGTGTGTGTGTGTGTGTGTGTGTGTGGATGGTTGTATGTGTGTGGCTCCGTGACAGACTGGCGACCTGTTCAGGGTGTACTCTGCCCTTCGCCTTAAATTGGCCGGGATGGGCTCTGGCACTTCCCGGCCAGAGGTGCAATCTTTCTTGCAGACATCTTTGTTCCGCAAGGCAGGTTGTTCAGTTGGTCGCGTAGCTGTGGCCAGTAGTTCATAGAGGATGTCTTTTGGAATGCGGCCATACTCCCTCAAGAATACATGCCCTAACCAGTGCAAGCACTTCAGTCAGAGGATGGCAAAATACTGGACATGAATGATACTTTAATCATCTCTCAATGGGGAAATTTATGTGCGGCATTATACCGCAGCAGGCTGCCACAACAGCATCAATGGTGGAAGAAACGGGGAGTTAGGTGTCTTCCCCAAGGACACCTAGACATAAGCTTTGTGGGAATCGATCCCGAGAACTTCCGGTCCATGGGCGAACGTTCTTCCACTGAGCTTTCGCCTCATATTCATCTTGGTCAAAACGTCCGTGATGGATACTCAATTTATTATTATTTCAACTGCACAGATAAAACAATAGTTAATTATGCAACATAATTAATGCGACAAAAAACATAACGATCTCTTCTTCTAATCCGTGTAGTCCCTCATTCATCCAGGAGTGATCCATAGTAGAAAAAGTTTCAAAAAAGTCTTCTGGACAGTTTAATTCTTGATAGAGACGTTTCGACAGCGAGACGTCGAAACGTCTCGTTGAAGATTTAAACTGTCCAGAAGACTTTTTTGAAACTTTTTCTACTATAGATCTCTTCTTCTCTTCTTCTCCTTTCGGCATTTCCCTTGAGGGGTCACCACAGCAAGTCAGTTTCTTCCATCTAACCCTATCTGCTGCATCTTCTTCGGTCACACCAACTATCTTAATGTCATACTGTATCCATGAACCTCCTCTAAGGTCTTCTTTATTTCTTTGGCCTTTTTCCTTGTGGTTCCCAACCAAGCATACTTCTGCCGATGTACTATCTCTCTCTCCTCTGTACGTGCCCAAACCATCTCAGTCTGGCGTCTCAAACTTTATCCCCAAAATCTCTAACATGTGCTGTTCCTCTGATGTACTTATTTCTAATCTTGTCCATCCTGGTTACTCCCAGAGAGATCCTCAGCATCTTCATCTCTGCTACCTCCATCTCTGTTTCTAGACCAAACAGCATGGCCAGTCTCACCACCGTTTTATACACTTTTCCTTTCATTTTAGATGAAACTCTTCTGTCACACATCACACCTGATACTTTTCTCCACCCGTTCCAGCCTGACTGCACACACTTCTTCACCTCTTTTCCACGCTCTCCATTGTTCTGGACTGTTGATCCTAAGTACTTAAAATCTTCCACCTTCTTTATATCTTCTCCCTGTAACCTCACTTTTCCATTTGGATCCCTCTCATTCACACACGTACTCTGTTTACTCTCACTAATCTTCATTAACGATCAAAACTCGTACTTTAATTAGAAAGTCAGTTGAATAGTGTAGGATTCAATGTGTTTGAATCAAAAGCATACATGTTGCTAAGCTAAGTGCTAACTCATCAGGATTGTTCGTTTCAGCGATTGAGGGCATTTACGGACTCTGGATAAGTATAGTTGAACATGATAAAATGAGATTTTTGGAACATGGACAAATGACGGTGTGTTCTTTAAAGGTTAAAATACTGTATCTTCTTAAACAGAATTACGTTTGGGTATGTTCATCTAGGTCAAGATGTCAAAGGTACAAGATCTCTTTTTATTCAAAATTAATGGAAATTGAGATGTTTTGCTATTTTGGTAATAGAAGGAATTTGATTAATGAAACATGTATATTTGAAAAATTTCAAATTGACCTAATATTATGTTTACTGCAAATAGGTGTAATAATTTTTTACCAAGTGTTATTGCAATCCATCCCAAAACGTACTGTAGCAATTGAGAGATCTGAAACTGATGCTTTACCAATTGGCAAGCGGTTAGAGGTCAAGTGAAAAATGATGAGCATTTGCATTGCAGGTGTTGGAAAAGCAGACAGCAGCAGGTGGTCTCATCAAATTGTTGTGCTCTACTGTTGCTTGTAGCTAGTCATATGGAAAAGTGGAGAGGAGCACTTAGGGTTGTCTGTGCCTGATTAATAAGGACACAGAGAGGCAAATATGTGCACACAGTCACTGGGTAATGAGCCGCAAATGTGATTAGGTCTTTACGCTGCACCTGCTTCCAATTGGGCATAGAGCTTGGCAACGCAATTCACAACCTGTACATACACACTCCCACAGAAAAACAGCATCTAAGTGTTTGTAAGGTGTGGGAGGATCTGTGTGGTGTATTTATTGATCTTTTTCAAAGTGTTGACAAGTGAATACTTGATTGCATTGTTGGATTTTCTTTAGTCCTTCAATACAGATGTGAGCTTCTTTTCAATGTTCACAATAGTGTAAAAAAAAAAAAAAAGTCACATCAATAAAGTGTTATTACCAAGCTTTTAAACACATTAGCATCACACACTAGAATTTTCTATTCACAAAGTACTTTAGTTAAAAGCCATGGTGTAGTTCTGAGCTCATATGTAATAGTTTAAAATGGGTCTAAGTGTAGAGCGGGCTCACCAGTCGGGAAGAATCTCTGTGGGTTTTCTCTGAGAAAAACAAACAGATATTTGTCACACCTGTTATTAACTGATAGAAAAAGTAAGCCGGAAAGGAACGCTAGGTTGAAATTATCAATGAATGAAACAGAACACCTTCCATTTGGAGTGTGCACCTGATGTTTTATGTTAAAACAAATCCCGCTGAGATTCACCAACAGCAGCAATGATGTTAAAACTTCCGATCTGCTCTAAAGAAATGAGCCGTAAGAAGAAAACAACCAATTCTAAATTTGTTCGGAACTTATATTGGATTCTGATGAGTCAAAATGGTCCAGATTGATGTCAATGTTTAGCTCTCTCTAGCATAATATCAATAAATGAAATGAAAAAACTTGTCCTGAAAGAAGTTGTTACATATTCTTTAGCTTTGCTAAAGACCTACATTTGCGCAAGCATTTTCAAACTAAAGGAGCCCACTATTGCTTGTCCATATTGTGCTATGTTCATTGATTCATCTTCTGAGCTGTCTACCCCTAACTGGATTCCGCCATATGCCGGAGCCTATCTAGACTGATTCAAGAGGCAAAGAAGGATGCACCCCGAACAGATTGCCAGTCTGTCGAAGGGCCATACACCCAGTAAACGACCCACGCACATACTGTACTCTTTCTTAGTGTCACGATGTGGGTGCAGAAGGAGGAGGACGATGACAAACATAATTTAATAAAGAAGTCCAGTAATGCTGTAAAGGAAAATACATGGTTCAGTGGAAAGTCAAGTGGTACAGTCCAGAATTGTCTCTTGGTGAGCAACTAGGAAGACCTGGCTGGAAGGGATGATCACCCGACTCCAAAGGCAAAGAAGACTGCCTTTGAATAGGCAGCTGCTCAATCACCATCAGGTGTCCCTAATCAAAGAGATGAAAGACTGTCCCCGTGTTCTACTGAGATCTGTGACCATTGAGATCTGCGACTTTGCGCCTCTGTGCATGCCCAGAACGCTTCGCTCCCTTTCAGATTATCTGATCATGGAGATCTGCAACCATCCAGATCTGCGACTTGCCATACTTCTATTGGAATTAGCGTTAGGGTTAGTTTTCAGAAATCAGATCTATCGAGATCTGCCACCGGTCGCAGATCTCGATGAGGCTGCAGATCTCGTCAGGACACCGGGCTTCCTCTGGTGTGGGTGAGGGAACCATGGCAGGAGCAATTATGTAGTGAAAAAATAACCTAACATGCGTGTTTTTGGAGGGTGGGAGGAAACCGGAGTACCCAGAGAAAACCCACGCATACTTGGGGAGAACATGCAAATTCCACACAGAAAGGCCAGTGTCCCAAGCTTCGTCCCCACCTGGGACACAAACCCCAGATCTTCTTGCTATGAGCCCACTTTCCAAACCACTGTGCCACTATATCGCCTTCTAAAATGTTATTCCTTTAATTTAGACAAATTGATACAGTCCTTGCCTGTCCAATTAGGTGCCCTTACTACATGGCCACTAGGTTAGCAGTTAGCAAAGCCACCAAACACTTTCATGTTTTGCCTTTATAGTCAGTGACATGACTAATTACACAAATAAGAATGATCACACAAAATAAAGGATAGAGAAGCTATGATGTGTCTTCAAATTGAGTACCTAAGGTATAGTAAACGGGGCTCAATAGAAAAATATTGTAAAACATGGGCACCTTTCATTACATACATTGAGGGTCTGTCATTTACATAGGGGAGAAGGTTTTATGCGTCATTTACCAGTACTTATGGAGAAAGCTGCAGCTTATGTTTGTGATTTGTTTGTTTCGGGTTTGTTTGTTTTTGTTTTTTTGTTTTTGTTTCATGTCTGATTCAAATATTTTACAAGTCTCAGATAGATACCACTGGTTGACATGTTCTTTAATCATCTCTATTTTGTAACTTTATATAACTTGACTTAAAGTTGTTTTTTTTTGTGTGTCTGTATAAAAAATGGAAAATCTTTAAATAAAGTTTTCAAAAAAAAAAAAAAAATATAGAACAACTAAAATGTGTGGCCAAAGAGGATTTGACCTTGGGTGAACCAAACATTCACTTCCAAAAAGTCCCCCCTTTTCTCTTTCTCTTCTTAAAACAACCAACGTGACCAGCACTGGACATGTTGGGTGTATGACCAGCACCCTTTAACCTTTGCTTGCATCCTAATTCTTACACTGTACGGTAGGAAAATAAAAGTTAACTTAGTGAGCCAGATGTGGTGGTTCGTGCATCTGGGTAGGATTTCTCCTGAGCACTTCACTGGTGAGAAGTTTCAGGCACAAAAGTTCGGGGAGAGGCAAACCCCGGACTCGCTGGAGATAGAGCGAGTCTGTTCGGGGAAAACCTCGGGATCCTCCCGGGTGAGTTGGAGGATACAGCCAGGGTCAGGGAAGCCTGGGTTTCCCAGTAGAAGGTGTTGTCCTTGTGACCCGACCACGGATAAGCGGAAGACAATGGAACAGTACTTTATTCGCGACATAGTTCATCCCCAAAATTTTTGTAATTTGCTAAATAGATGCAATGCTATATCTTGCGAGGAACAAAAAAGTCTGTGAGCTCCATTTCTAAATTTTTTCGTGTCTAATTTTTTAAAACATTTTCCTGGCCAAAAAGTTAATAAACATATTGCTGATCAAACGAGAAGAACATATCAACTGTGTACTAACAACTCGTTACTTTGAGTTACTAAGGTTTTTAATTATTGGAACATTTTATTTCACATACAACGTTGACAACAGGAGTTGACCAGCCAATAATTCACATTTGTTTGGGAACATTTTTCAATATGGTTCTAGTTTGAACTCACTGCTGGCCTACTGGTATGTGAAAGGTATAGCTCATCCTCTCCAAACCACTCTGACAAATTGACCCCTATGAATCCCGCTATCTTTCAATATCGCTTTGGCCTCAAGGAAGAAAAAAAAAAAGATTAGTTGAAGAAATGACTTGATCATTCAGTACTCAGTTGGTCAAATGACCTCATTTTTTTTTTATGGAATGTTGTTAAACCGAGGCCTGATCCTGGACTTGGCAATGTGTAGCAATATCATCGACCCTATTCACGAGGGACCAGGCCTGGTCAGTGCATCATTTAGTCAGATAGTCTTATTATTTAGTTGGTTTTATCCCTGAGGTCCTGAGGTATAAGATGAATCTGGTTCGACTGAACTATATGGAAGAAATAAAGAATCCAATTTGTGTCCAATGGATCTAATGTATGTATGTATTTTTTCAATTTAAATTCCACTTTTTTAGCTTCCTGCCCCCTCCGACTTTTGCTTTGGTGCTTTTACATAAACATATGAGGAGAGGGAGAGCAGTACCAGAGGGGACACACTGAGTGTGAAGTGAGCATGTTAACAAAGGTCTACAAACACTTTCTGCTTACTTTAGAACAGGCATGTCCAAATCCGGTCTTTGAGGGCCGGTGTCCTGAATGTTTTCCATATGTTCTAGCATCTACACACCTGATCCAGTTAATTGAATCATGGTGCCAAATTTTATTGGCTGTTGACTTTCTGTGCATCAGCTGTACTGAACCAGGAACACAATAAAAACCTTCGGGGCACTGGCCTCGAGGACCGACTTTGGACACCTCTGCTTTAGAATGTGGGCATGACAGAGAACAAAATCTGCGGTTAAGAATAACCTGCTATTTGGAGAGTACACGAATTCATCTTCAGAACCGTCCATCCCTAATGGGTTCATAGGGGATACTGGAGCCTATCCTATGTGATTCAAGGCGAGAAGCAGGATACATCCCGAACAGGTCGCTAGTCTGTTGCGAGGCCTTACACATGCAACCACCCAGGTTGCATGTGTAACCTGATGGTTACACATCCAGGTTACACCCCTAGAATTGCCCCTAGAAATTGCCCCTAATTCCTATGGGCAATTTCATAGTGGCCATTGTCCCAAGCCAGGACTTGAACACCTGGGACGCGAACCCCCAACCTTCTTGCTGTTAGACTACTGTGCTAATCACTGTGCCACTTCAGGTGGGTTTTTGAAATGGGAATAACATTTGAATTTGATAGAAACCTCCTAAAAGTAGATTTTGCATTTTGTTATTAATTTTCATACAGTCATTCTGTCTATTTTTTAAGACAAAAAAACCCGCTAACCTTTAAAAATTGCATGACATTCCCTATGGGGGAGCCTGATGAATGCAACAAAATACTTCTACAACTACCAATCTGTCCGACCACCTGTTGTGGCACCATCGGGGGTTCGAAATGTATATTTTATATTCTCTACATATGAGAATTCATGTTGAAGCAATTCACCTAGTTCAGCATGGACTCTGAACTGATTGCACTGTGTTGTGACATGTGAACTGACCAGAAATCTTTACACTTTTGACTGAATTGTCTCTTTTTCTTTTGGCATTTCCCTTCAGGGGTTGCCACAGCAAGTCAGTTTCTTCCATCTAACCCTATCTTCTGCATCCTCTTCGGTAACACCAACTATCTTCATGTCTTCCTTCACTGTATCCATGAACCTCCTCTATGGTCTTCCTCCAGGCCTCTTCCCTGGTGGTTCCAAACTCAGCATCCTTCTTCCGATGTAGTCTCTCTCTCAACTCTGCACGTGTCCGAACCATCTCAGCCTGACCTCTCTGACTTTATCTCCAAAAGCTCTGACATGTGCTATTCCTCTAATTAGATTTATTCCGTTTGTGATTGTTTCTTTGAATCGTCCTTGTGTAGATGAGTAGTAAACCTTCCGTTCCGTCATCTTTCGCTTGTTCCGGGGTCGGGTCGCAAGGGCAACAGCCTCAAACGGGCAACCCAAGCCTCTCTCTCCCTGGCTGTATCCTCCAGCTCACCCGGAAGAATCCCAAGTCGTTCCCCGGCCAGCTGTGAGACATAGTCTCTCCAGCGGGTCCGGGGTCTGCCCCTTGGTCTCCTCCCGGTGGGACGTGCCCGAAACACCTCGCCTGCGAGGGACTCTGGGGCATCCTGACTAGATGCCCGAACCACCTCATCTGGCTCCTATCGACCCTCTCGACTCCTCCTTCACTTGGGGCAGGACCCTTTTCCGGGCGAGGACCATGGTCTCGGATTTGGAGATGCTAATTCCCATCCCGGCAGAGTAGTAAACCTGATTTGCTAATTATAGTTTGATAGTTTACAGAAAATAAGATTATTATTTTACTTGTCTGCATGGGAGAATAGTTCAACAGCTTTTTACAACTTGGTTTTATTTCTAACTTTGAGGAGTGCATGAAAGAGAAATAAATACACGTATGGAAAAGGTTGCATCCGAATTTTGTCCTCTGATGATTAAGTCTTACCTTTGACAGCTCTGCCCTTCAGTGGCGTGAAAGCTTTTCTCCTCTAAAGCCTTTTCTTACTCTTTGCGTCCTCATCACTCTCAGGTAGGGACTTGGAGAACCGCATATCCTTTCACCTCCAGCTGAGAAACACATTTCACAGAGTGGCCAAAGTTGCAAATAAAGAGAATGGCCATGAATATGAATGTTTTGGGGTTTTTTTTTTAGACTTTCATTACATTTTATTTGCGTCAGACTTTTTGTGAGTCATGTGTTGAGTGAGTTTTGTTGTGGTTTCATCACTGCGATTCGTCCAGGAATAAAAGGGGATAAAGCATTCTGTTTTGACTGTTAGAAGAGCGACAAAGCCTGTTTCTGACAGATGCAAAATTGAACAGTCCAGATGCAACACTTTGCCCCTCGGAGGATCAAATACCAAATCTCCTCTAAACATTTTTTTCGGTGACACTGAAACAACTCGACATTGAGACAGTTAAATTTCACTTTCCTAAAAAAGGGGGCTTCGAGCAAAAGGAACTCAGTATAAAAAACACCTAAATGGTTTGCTGTTTTATTCACACATTTTTGAGCTACTTGCAAGCCCTGCCGTCCACTATTAACACTAGAACTACCAAGGCCGTTACTTTCACAACATTCAGAAGTTGACGTCTAATTACTGTAGTTACGTTGATCTTTGACGTACCTGGGTTTTTGACTTTTTCTTCAATTTTTTTTGTATATTGTTCCTGTGTTGTAAATAATCTTAAAACAAAACAAAAAACCCCACTAAAAACAAGTTCGAAATAATTCTACCTCTAACTCACACACCTGTCATTTTGACGCCTCTATTAAATACATTGTAGCCTTTATTTGCATGGCAAGCTCATATACACCCCAAATTGACAACAGTTCTCTTTGGAGTGTTTGACCTTTTTAGAGCACAGACACTGAATTTCTTGAGTTCTGAATATTGGCCGAAAAGCAACCATTTCTGTACACAAACCGTGCACCACATGAATTGGGTCATGTCTAGCAGGTTTTTTTGGCACATGTTATTGGAGCAGTAATCAAACATTATGTCCATGTTGTTACTCAGCATGTAATCTGCATTCCTTGGCCCCTGGCGTGGGCATTCCTAAAATCTAGAATTACGATTGGTGGTGTCTCTCTGTTATTTTTTTTCCTCAAACATGAGTGTTGGGGTCAAGAACACACCTGCATTCGGTAGAGGAGCTGCAAAAGTTATCCATGAATGATCTGTATCCCTGACCTTCTCAGCAGTCAAGAAAAAAAAAAATGCATTTTTTGAGTCAAGCATGTTTCTTTACATTGAGGTTTTTGGTCAAAACCAGTTTCAACATTCCAGTGAATTTGGAAATTTATTGCATGTTAATGGCTAGATAATTTTGGGAAAATAAACTTTGAAAGTCAGACAAGCCAAGCCTTGAAAGCACAGCTAACCGATTCCCCAACATTTTCATTTTGTCATCTGAAACACTTATTTCCTAATGGAGTTCGTAGGGATACCTGAAAATATCTCTGCTGATTTAAGACAAGAGGCAGGGTACACCCAAACAGGTTGCTAGTCTGTCATGGAGCCACACACGATCATCAACACACATTCCTAAGGGCATTTTCACAATGGACAATCAACCTAACATGCACATTTTGAAATAGCTGAAGACGACTGAAAGGAATGGAATAGGGCTGAAACAACTAATCGATTTAATCGATTAAAATTAATTAAAATCGATTATTGAAATACAAAAGTTGTCAACTAATTTGGTCATTGATTAGACGTCTAAAAAGTTTTTACGTGTCAACTGCACATAAATTGCTCTCCGAGTGTGGCAGTAGTGAGCACATCTTATGGGTGTTTATGATTTATGTTTACTGTTTACAGTTTGTAGATTTATTATTTTATACTTGCTCTTTAAATGGTAATATTGCACTTCTTTATTTCACATGAAGATTAACATTTTTACGTACTTGATCAAGTCCAACGTGTTGTTTAAGTGACTATGAGGTGTTTTTTACACAATTACATTCAATCGAAATGCCGAAAAACTAATATTTAATAAGTTGTCATTTTTATCCGATTAATCGATTAATCGATCCAATAATCGGCAAATTAATCGATCATCAAAATAATCGTTAGTTGCAGCCCTAGAATGGAATGTGTTTTTTGGAATGTATTTTTTTTTTACATGTCATTTTAATAATGTCATCATGATGATACTGTAAAATTGATACTATTGCAAAATTGCCATCTTGCCTTTTTTTTTTTTAATCTCTACTGCATAGGCTAGCTTGATTGACAAGGTCTGTGCAAATTTGTAAAAAAAAAAACAACTTTTCAAAGCCAAACTTTTAAAATTTAGTATGTCCAAATTGTTGTCTCCTTCATCATCATTAGCATATCTGTGTCCCCGACTGTGTTTCCTGTTACTTCCAAGTTTGCCACGTCCAGTTTCTCTCTATCACCACACCTCCTTCACTCTGATCTCTGTTTCCCTCATCAAAGTCGCTAATCGACTCTTTTGATGATAAAATATCAAAGACTAAGTTGTCAAAATTTCCATCCATAATAATCTTTAAGGCTTCCATGGAGCCTCTGTGGAGTGGGCACGTTAGATGAAAGCACAAGGAAATGTACTGTAGTATCACAGAAGAATAACTGTATTTGTCACAAAACCTTTTTTTTTTTAAGATTCGGAAACTTTTTGTTTTGTATCTTGACTATTTTCACCAAACATAGTCTTGAAAAATTACCTTTATTGTATTTGTGGAAACTTTCATAGCTGGAAAACCTCGTCAATGGTGACAAAGGGCGAAATGACATTGATGTAACACATTGGTCGTGAAATAAAGCAGTTTTTTTTCTTTCTAGAAGGATAAAGAAAAAAACAAAACCGTGTGAGTTATCTGTGTCTATGATTAACCCCAAATTTGCAAGTTGACATCAAAATAACCATGTGAAAAACTGCTTTTCAAGTTACTCCCTGGTGATGAATTTGAGGGTAAAAGGAGTTCAGGCTCATACAAATTTAATACCATCTTCCAACCAATGTTCACAATTTAATAATAAATGACTGGCTGCAGTCATTTCAGTTTGCGGTTATGCTTACACAGTCTCTACCTAAATGCCATGCATTTGTTGATTTTTCTTCTTTTTTGCATTAAAAAAACCCATCTTTTTGTCACTTTTAAAAAATAAGAAGGACCTTTGGTTACAAATGAACATAGTGTATGGAGGAAGCTTTAAAAGGATTTGTCAAGCTTTGACGTCTTTCCTTCAGAACAGCAGGGTCATACAAACCCAATAAACCAGCTTTTATTGAGTTATGGCATTGTTCACACCCACACAAAACACAGCAATGCAGCTGAACCCAGGAGATTTAATAGGATCTATTTTTACCGATACCATATGGGTTATCACTGACAGTGGTACTGTTCTTTAGCAAGGACTAAGCAAGGACGTTTGGTCTGCTGTCGTGTTCCTAAAAATCTTTTAAAAGTTGAACTTATTTCTTTTAGTTTGTTCTAATCTTTTACTTATTTTTCATTACTGTGCAATTTTAAGTTTGCGCTAAATTCAACAAGCTACATTGATAACCAATTTGGTCTATCCATTAAAAAAAACACTTTAAAACTGTGGTTGAACCCATGTCATCAGGCTAAATGTTTTTTTTTTTTTTTTAATTATTGTTTTTTAGTCTTTTTCTCCAATAGCCACAGGAAAGTTTTGGGCCCAGTGAGAATCAAACTCAGTTCTCCAAGTCGAAAGATGGTATCTCTACCGCTAGGCCATCGTGCCTGGGACTCAGGCTAACTATTTTAACACTATAATACCACAGTAATTTTAACTTAAATTAAGTAACTTTTCACTGTTTATCTCCCAAACGGCTTTTTAAAAAGTATATGTTTTGTTTTCTGAACAGCTTGGCCCTGATTGTATCATGGGAGTGCCAGAGCCTATCCCGGCTTATTTCAGACGAGAAGCACGACACATCCTGAACAGGGACCAGTCTGTTATGGGGCCACACCTACCCACTCAACCATCCACACTCACACTCATTCGTAGGAGCAATTTCGTAGCTGCTAATCAACCTAACATGCATGTTTTTGGACAGTGAGAAGAAACCGGAGGAACTAAAAACCGACTCAAACCCCTGACTGTCTTGCTGTGAAGCCATCGGCTAACTACTGTGCCACCGCTCAGCCCTCTTTGAAAAGTAATAAAATGAAGATGAAACAAGAAAAAAAAAGGACATTGTTCACATCTTTGTTGATTCTTTGTGTGTGCCATTGTGATGTGACAACAGTAATATTTGGGAGCTACGCTACGTACAGTGTATGGCAAATGTCAAAACAAAAGATGGAATGGAATATAAAGATGTATTTTGTTCTGTCCTCCAATTTTGTGCAATTTTTAGTTGTTATTTCTGTTTTGTTTGTTTCATTCCGAATTAATTATGCTAGATGGGTTAGATGGAAGAAACTGACTTAATGTGGCGAAATGCCGAAAAAAGATGAGCCTTTCAGAGGGTGTAGCGGCCGCAATAGTTGCCGGGCGAAACAGCCGAAAGAGTTTGTGGCAAGTCAGCTCACGTTAAAAACGAGATAATTATTCACTTCCATTCTCCTGTTAGTTCAAAATCATGTGCGCCCGTTCAAAGTAAGAAAGGTGAAAAACGTGTGCCCAGTAAAGGGTAAATGGTCATTCCCCAAGATGAAGACAAAAATTAACAAAAAAAAAAAAAAGCACCTTGAAGGGCCCATCTCATGCAAAATAACTCTTTTCACATTGTATCCTATGCACATACTGTGGTGTGAGGCCTTTTAGGCCTGCTTGTTTGTTTTTTTTTCTCCCCCAAAACTCACAGGTGCTGGATGGCTTCTAACGGGAGGATTGGCTGATTGCTCCCAGCTGCACAGACTTACCGGTGGCTATAAAAGACCTGGTGTCACCCACGGTCTCTGTCAGGTCTTCAACAATTCTAGTGGTAAACTGACCACCTCTAAGCTGAGTCAAATTTTGATATCAGACTAATTTTCTTATTCTCCTCACAGGAACCTTCAGCCCTTCCTCTTGGCCATCCAGCACTGCCTGAAGCCGTTATCTCTCTGCTGTGGATTCCTTTGTTCAACACTTAATAAACTGTTAAACCTGCATTTGGATCCTCCTCATTCCCTCTCCTACACAACAGAAGACCTGACCAGAATGGATCCAGCGGGTTCTGCATCACCCTCAGTGTCAGAGATTCTGACCCGACAAGGAATATTCCTGGGACAACAACAACAGGCCATAAAGGCCCTTATGGATGAAAATACTCAATTAAAAACACAGTTACAGGCTTTAACAGACAAAGTAAATAATCTAAGTTCTCTTTTTCTGTCCACAGCCTCGGCACCTCCTTCAGCTATGCCCAGCCCACTCATGGACCACCATATTACGGACCCGGAACCTTTCCATGGAACCCTGGGGAAATGTCGTGGGTTCCTCTTGCAGTGTTCAAATGTCTTTGCTCTAAGACCGCGGACCTTCGAATCAGACAAAGTTAAGAATTTGTACGTTGTGGGTCTTCTTCGGGGCAGGGCACTGGAGTGGGCCGAGGCCGAAGACGCGGCAGCCCCCCTGGCTGATCGCTCAACATCTGATTTTCTGAGTTTATTCAGAACCATGTTCGAGGTGCCGGACCGGGCTGGAGATGCCTCCCAGCGTCTACTCCACCTTTCCCAGGGAACTCTATCTGTGGCGGAGTTCTCCATCTCATTCCGGACCCTAGCAGTAGAGGCAGGCTGGGGACAGAAGGCACTAAGAGGGGTGTTCCTAAATGCCCTGAATGATCCTCTGAAGGATGAGCTAGCTGGCAGGGGGACCCCATCCACATTGGAGGAACTCATTTCGCTGGCAATACAGTTAGACAATCGTCAAAGAGAGAAACGATATGAAAATACCACCCGGGCCCTACACCCTACTCCAGTTCACAGCCATCGACAGCCTTCCTCGGTCTGCCCCCCACCTAGGGCATTTGCATCTGTTCCACAAGAGGCTGAGCAGCCTTCCACAGAACCAATGCAGTTGGGACAGATGCATCTAACCAAAAAGGAAAGAGAGGTTAGACTAAAAGAAGGGAGGTGTCTCTATTGCGGGTCGAGAAGTCACTTACTCTCAGCTTGCCCTTGTCGCCCAAAAGACGGGGCCCACCGGTAGACCTAGGGTTACGGGTGGGCACAACTAGATGTCATGGTACCCCTAGGCTTATGATTCTTGTGACACTAACCTCTGGTTGTTCCTCTTCTTTTCCGGTCGAAGCGTTGGTGGATTCCGGGGCCGACGGCAACTTCATCGACGCAGATTTTCTCCGTCAGTGTGGATTCCAGTCCCAACCACTCGGAGAACCCATTAATGCCACGGCGATCGATGGACACGTTATCACCAGGGTGACTCACCAGTCCTCCCCGTTGGAGATGGTGGTATCGGGTAATCACCGTGAGCACCTTTCATTTAACGTTATTTCTTCACCTGGCTCACCCCTTGTGTTAGGTTTCCCCTGGCTTAGGTTGCACAATCCACAGGTCGACTGGCAAAACCGGCGTATCGTCGGGTGGAGCAATCAGTGCCATGCAACTTGCCTCCAATCTGCCGTGACAACCGTCTCTTCTGACACGGTAGGCTCAATCGACCCGGTGGACGTTGCGTCTATCCCGGCAGAGTATCATGACCTCAAAGAGGTCTTCAGTAAGGAGAGGGCACAATCTCTCCCGCCTCATCGGCCATATGATTGCGCCATCGACCTCCTCCCTGGGGCAACCTTACCCGCCAGTCGCCTGTACAATCTGTCTGCTCCAGAGAGGGGGGCGATGGAGAAGTACATCAATGAGTCCCTGGCGTCGGGGCTTATCCGCCCTTCCTCGGCACCCATAGCAGCGGGGTCCTTTTTTGTGGGTAAGAAGGATGGTTCCCTCCGTCCGTGCGTCGATTATCGGGGTCTTAATAACATCACCGTTCGCAACAAATACCCGTTGCCCCTCATTAATTCGGCGTTCGAGCTACTTCAGGGAGCCCGGGTCTTTACAAAACTCGATCTGCGTTGCGCCTACCATCTCGTCCGAATGCGGGAGGGGGACGAGTGGAAGACGGCGTTCAACACCCACCTGGGCCAATTCGAATACTTGGTCATGCCTTTCGGGTTAACTAACGCTCCCGCAGTCTTCCAGGCATTCATTAATGATGTGCTCCGTGACTTCCTTAATCGTTTTGTCTTTGTTTATCTGGACGACATTCTTATTTTTTCGCCCACTGTTGAGGAGCACATCGTCCATGTCCGTGCGGTACTCCAGCGACTCCTTGAGAATCGTCTGTTTGTAAAGGCTGAGAAGTGCGAGTTCCATTCTCAGTCCGTCAACTTCCTTGGTTTTATTGTACACGCTGGGCAGGTTTGCCCGGACCCCGAAAAAGTTAGCGCGGTGGCTGAGTGGCCTCGACCCAACACCCGTCGCAAACTACAACAATTTCTGGGTTTCGCAAATTTTTACAGGCGTTTCATTCGCAATTACAGTCAGGTAGCTCTTCCCCTTACCCAGCTTACGTCCACAGCCAGACCGTTCGTTTGGTCTCCCCAAGCAGAGGGTGCATTCACTGAGCTTAAAAAGAGGTTTACCTCAGCCCCCATTCTGGTCCAGCCCGACCCCTTGAGGCAGTTTATTGTGGAGGTGGACGCCTCGGATTCAGGGGTGGGTGCTGTGCTGTCCCAATACCATCAGGAGGATGGCAAACTCCATCCCTGTGCCTTTTTCTCTAAGCGTCTCTCTGCAGCTGAACAAAACTACGATGTGGGGAATAGAGAACTGCTCGCAGTCAAACTGGCACTCGAGGAATGGAGGCACTGGCTCGAGGGCGCAGAACACCCATTCGTGGTCTGGACAGACCACAAAAACCTCGCTTACATCCAAGCAGCTAAGAGACTCAACTCTCGACAGGCCCGGTGGCAGCTGTTCTTTACACGCTTTAATTTTACCCTCACTTACAGGCCGGGCAACCGCAATACCAAACCTGACGCCCTCTCCCGCCTGCATGATGGTCATCAGTCCAGATCGGAGCCGGAGCCCATTCTACCCCCCTCCTGCGTCATTGGGGCAATCACTTGGGAGATCGAGACTGCAATAAGGGATGGTCTGCAGCATGATCCGGACCCAGGTACTGGCCCAGCTAACCGTTCGTATGTGCCATCCTCTGCCCGCTCCCAGGTTCTCCTATGGGCACATGCATCCCGGTGGTCCTGTCACCCTGGGATTCGCCGTACAATGGCGCTTCTTCAGCGGCGGTTCTGGTGGCCAACGATGGAGGCAGACACTAGGAATTTTGTCGCTGCCTGTTCTGCCTGTTCCCGGGGCAAGGTCCCTTATCGTCCTCCTGCGGGGCTGCTCCATCCCCTACCGGTTCCCAGTCGTCCCTGGTCCCATATCGCACTGGACTTTGTGACCGGACTCCCTCCCTCAGAAGGTAACACTGTTGTGGTCACAATTGTGGACCGATTCTCCAAAGCTGTACATCTGGTGCCTCTTCCTAAACTCCCTTCAGCCTTGGAGACTGCCCAGCTCATGGTTACCCATGTGTTCCGTCTGCATGGTATCCCTCTGGACATAGTCTCTGACCGGGGTCCGCAATTCACATCAGCTGTTTGGAAGTCCTTCTGTAAGGCGCTGGGGGCTTCCGTCAGCTTGTCATCTGGCTTCCACCCCCAATCCAACGGCCAGTCGGAGCGGGCTAACCAACACCTGGAATCCACATTACGGTGCGTGTTGGCCTCTGCCCAGTCCACGTGGTCGTCTCATCTCCCGTGGATTGAGTATGCCCATAATTCCCAAGTTAGTTCCTCCACAGGATTGTCCCCGTTCGAGGCTTCTCTGGGTTACCAACCCCCATTGTTCCCGGATCAGGAACAGGAGCTGGCCGTCCCTTCGGTGCAGCTCCATATCAGACGGTGTCGTCGGATCTGGAGGAAAACTAGGAGGGCCCTCCAACAGGCCTGCGGCCGGGCTCGGCGCCAAGCTAATCGCCACCGTCAGCCAGCCCCAGCATATCAGGTTGGTCAGTCTGTCCTTCTGTCTACCAGGAACATTCCCCTCAGGGCAGAGTCTCGCAAGCTTTCACCCCGCTTCATTGGCCCTTTCCGGATCCTGCGGCTGGTCAACCCGGTCTTGGTAAAGCTCGCCCTGCCCTCTTCCATGAAGGTACATCCTGTGTTCCACGTCTCTCAGATCAAACCGGTCTCTACCAGTCCCCTCCAGCCTCCTTCTGCTCCCCCTCCACCTCCTCGCCTTGTCGACGGCTCGGATGCGTACACGGTCAACCGTCTTTTGGATGTTCGTCGCCGAGGTCGGGGTCTACAGTACCTCGTGGACTGGGAGGGTTATGGCCCGGAGGAACGGTGCTGGGTGCCCCGTTCAGCGATCCTGGACCCTGGCTTGGTCCGGGACTTTCACCGCTGCTTTCCGGACAGGCCTGGTGGTCCGCCAGGTGGCGTCCGTAGAGGGGGGGGTACTGTGGTGTGAGGCCTTTTAGGCCTGCTTGTTTGTTTTTTTTTCTCCCCCAAAACTCACAGGTGCTGGATGGCTTCTAACGGGAGGATTGGCTGATTGCTCCCAGCTGCACAGACTTACCGGTGGCTATAAAAGACCTGGTGTCACCCACAGTCTCTGTCAGGTCTTCAACGATTCTAGTGGTAAACTGACCACCTCTAAGCTGAGTCAAATTTTGATATCAGACTAATTTTCTTATTCTCCTCACAGGAACCTTCAGCCCTTCCTCTTGGCCATCCAGCACTGCCTGAAGCCGTTATCTCTCTGCTGTGGATTCCTTTGTTCAACACTTAATAAACTGTTAAACCTGCATTTGGATCCTCCTCATTCCCTCTCCTACACAACACATACACACGCAAAATGTGGGGTTTGCAACATGCATTACACGATAGTTATGAAAATATAATGATTTGGTGGAGCGCAGTCACAGACCCGGAACTAAGAAAGGCCGGGTTTGCTCATCCCCCCGCCCGTCCTGAGAAAGTACAAGCTTCGCCCTCTCTGAGCGGGAGGGGGAAGGCAGGCGTAAACCCGTGCGTAGCGGTTTGGTAGCATCTGAAATAAGATTTTATCATGTCGATTCATCAAAAAAGCGTGTTTCAAGCAAGAAAATAAAAAAGACGCAGAGCAGCGAACCAGCCTGTATATCGGACGTTGAAAGCGAGTTTGTGAGGGCGTAAGGCCGGAGTGGAGGCGGGTGAGGATGGCGGGCGGGTGGTGAGGTGGGAGGGTTTGCTGCAGAGGGGGGCGTGTGCAAAGTCCGTCCTGGCTACGTCAAATGCGTCATACTTTAGACAGCCGCGTCATACTTTAGACATCTGCTCATTGGTTGTTTTGTCTGAGCGTACCAGAAATCCACAGCAATTTGTGAAAAACGGGCTAAATCAATCTAGAAACCCCTTTGGTGACATATACAAGGCCCGGACATCACTCTTACAAGGTAGAAAACTCTGGAAAGTTGATTTTGCATGAGATGGGCCCTTTAAATTTCAGTACAGCGTGAAGGGGGGAACAACAATCATGTTTCTTAGTTAGCGCTTTAACGACAGTAGTGTGAATAATTTTAATCCATCAATCAGATCTGTTTGTCACTGGACTTTTATGGAAATTTTGGTCTCCCAATACTGTATATTACAACGAAGATTGAATTAGTTACAAGTCCAAGTTAACCATGCCCTAGCATACCTCTTCAAAGCAGACCAAGGACGGCAAAGCAAGGGCATCTGGGCACAGATCAGAACACTCAAACTTGTCAAAAAAATTAGGCTAAGGTAGTCAAACAGACTCGAGCAGTGTTCAAACTGCCTTGTGTAGGTACACACAATGTCTCATAGTAGCTGTACCAAGAACTCCTCAGGGTCCTCCGAGAGTAGCTGTAAGTTGCGACCAGCCTTGGGGGCAGTCTGTTGTGCTTCCTTGTTTAGGCTGTCGTGCCTACGACCCAAACTTGATTATTTAATCAAGTTTGGGTCGTATGTTATTCAACATACTTCTAACCCGCTGGGAACCAAACAACTTTAATTAAAACCTATATCTGCAAATTAACAAAAAGTCAAAGGCAAATTTGTCAAATTACACTTTGTTTAATCAGCTTTGTTTCACACAATCCACACAATAAGCTCCCATCTCAGCAGGCTATTCTGAGTCGGTGGGCATTATCACACACCATGCAAGACGTTTCTCTTCACGTAAATCACAAGAAGCTGCCAGTGTGACAGATGGTAGTGGTACATACCAAGGTTATTCGCTGCTCAGTTCTGACTTCTCGCTTTTATTTATTTAACGACAGCTACATAACACTGAAAGCAATTGTTGAAATGTTTCTCCTGAAAAACATACAAAAAATGAACTCCTTGAGAGGTAGAAAACTTTTTTTTTTATTGCTTTAGATTCTACTTCTCAATCAACTTGACAATTTGGGCTTTACAACATGCTGACAAATTTGATATTTTCTTCATTATAAAACAAATTGGCTGGTAAAAATGAGAGCGAAACATTGAGGAGAAGACGTTAGCTCCGTAGTAGAATGTCCGTCCCTGGACTGGGAAAAGTTGTTCCGGGAAAAGTGGGAACAATTCCCTCTGGGCCTGTGCTCAAGTGTTCCTGGAGAAGACAGCTTACCCTACCATTGGCGCCGTCATAGCTGCCTGCTACCAGAGGTGTCAAGTAACGAAGTAAGACTACTTCGTTACCTTACTCAAGTAGAAAATCTCGTTATCTTTACTTTAACGAAGTAATTATTTTTTTGTCTACTTTTTACTTTTACTCTCTACTTTTTTATGCAATTATCTGTACTTTTACTTCGTTCATTTTATAAAAAGTAGTCGCTACTTTCGCCATTTTGTCACCGTTAAAAAAGGCGCGACTGTTTGTCGGAGTTTTTTTTTTTTTTATGAACCCTGAATGCATCAAACAAAGGAACAGATGAATGATTGGCTGAAAGGTCCAGTCAATCATTACTTTGGGGCGAGTAGCCCCGCCCACAAACTTTTAAAGAGCAGGGACGTCAATTTCCGTTTTTGAGACTCGGGCTCGGAAATCAAAGTGTTTCTGATGCTGCAACACTGAACTTTGATTGAATTATCATTTTTTTAAAAAAAACAACAGCAAAGAAATGTTTTTTTTTATTATTATTTTCATTCTGCGGTTATTGTAAACGTCTTTGCTGAAAATGTTGTAGATGGTATTTTTATGAAAATAACTTTGATCTGTGACGCACTATTTTATCTTTAGAAACAAAGCTAATTGAACTGACTTATCCATAAATAGTAGTGGATGAAGTATTTGTGCTTAAAAGCCTCCAAAATGTTATTGATTAGTTTATAAAGACTGACTGAGGAGATTAAAACTACACATCGCTTAGATTTTGTATAATGCAGATGTTTGGGTTAACATTAAAAAAACCTTATATGAATGTACACATATATATGTAGATATGTATATATGTAAATTTATATATACCGTCTCCTAGGTCCCGCCCCTACTGTTTTTTTTAAATCTTGTTTCCCTGGTTATTTTTTCATTTTTGCAGTTCTTAAAATTTTAGAAAAAGAATCCAAGGATTTTGCCTCCTGTGTGTTTCCTTCACTCCCGCTGCCTTACGAATGCATGTAAAGGGTGTTATTTTGTCAATGGGCGTGGTTTTACTGGGTGTACGATATTTTTTGTAAAATACGATAATTTTACGTCATTAGTACGATAATCCAGCACCTCCCACCTGGCAACGCTGGTTCCAGGTGTCACGCAGGCTTTATGTGGCACTCCCAACCTTATCAACTTGATAAAGACTATTCAGTATTCCCTCAAAGAACTTTGAGAACTAGCTGCCTTCAAGGCTTGAAAAAGCCTTTTGGTCATTTTTTTTTTTTCATTTATTTATTTTTTTTTTTTACATTGAGTGTGTTTGTGTCTGCTGAAGTTGGTTAAATTAGGTGATGCAGAGTGAAGCTTGGTAGCTGAAGGGACGTTACATAATGCCCTGCTTATGTTAATACATTTGATTGTGTTAATTAATCGATTTCCAATAAAGATTATTAAGAAATAAATGTTTCTGATTCATAAAGTTTAACACCAAAACACTTTCATTTATTATCATATTTTCTGCTCCTTAAACCATGTGATAATAGTTAAAAATATGTTCATACGCTTTTGTTAACAATATTCCTTTTTTTCTGAAAATTACTTTTACTTTTTTTACTTGAAGTAGTTTTAAAATAGGTTACTTTTTACTTTTACTTAAGTAGAAAACTTGAGTTGATACTTCTACTTTTACTAAAGTAGTTTTTTAACTCGGTATTTATACTTCTACTTGAGTAGAAAATGTTGGTACTTTTGACACCTCTGCCTGCTACGGAGCAATGCAGCAAAAATAATTTCCTCATGAGGGATGAATATGGTCCGATAAAATAAAAATGCTTTCATAAATAAATTTGGGTTTATCGTCAAAATTATTTAACACAACATCGTTATCCGACCCATCCAGGATTTTGCAGTCAAGATCCATAAATGCATTCCGTAATCTCATAATGTCAGTTTTTATAAGCTTTAGAGCAAAAGACACTTACATTATTAGTGTGAGAATTACATAAACATAGAAAGCAGGCATTAGAATGTAAATCAGCACGTTAGGGAATGTCAGTTGTGTATTAGTAATGGAGGGTGGTCGAATCAAATATTCTCCTACTTTAGAGGAATCTGGCACCGCTGGGAATGCATGATTAAATACTGCATGCATGAAACTGAGCGTAGACGGGATGTTTAAAGATGACATGTAATCACAGCATAGCTTCGGACAGGAGATTTGTAGCAGAGCTTTAAGTAATTAATTGGGGAAAGATGTAATGGTTGGAATAAGCTAGTGAAGCGTTTTGGGGCACATATTCACGGAAGAAAGCACATTTTAAAAATGAGGGATAAAGCTAATCAAAAAAATACAAATCTGACTGAATTTCTCACCATTCTGAACTTCGATTAGAATGGTGTCCACTAAAACTAAAAATTCTCCAAAATTAATGTATTAATGTATGTCCATTTGAATACTTACACTCAGAACATATTAATGTGTTCACAGACTCTCAAAATAATAATTGGGATAAAAATTAAACATGGAAGTACTACTTTTGAGCTCTGGAGAATAATATAAAATTAATTAATAAATGCATTGCATTTGACATGAATATGAAACACTCCACATTTACATCTTTTCAAATTTGGAAAACTTCTTTGCTGAAGATGCAATATTAATAAGCAGGTCACTAACTTCACAGTACATTTAAAAAAAAGCATTACCAATGATTCATTCATCCATTCTTCTTCTGAACCTGAAAACAGGGTACCTGGAGAAAACCCACTTATTCACGAGGATAACATGCACACTCAACACAGAAAGACCAGTGTTCCAAGTCTCGACTACACTCCGGGACTCAAACCCCAAACATCTTGCTGTATGGCTACTGTGCTAACCATTGTACCACCGTTCCGCCTATGTACGATGATTGATTGTTTAAAATTGAGTATGAATTTGGAAACTTGAGGTTTAAGGCTCAAGTTTTGTTGAAGGTAACATGGTCAATGTATTCATTTTATTATTACTAATGTTTTGTACTTAAGATACAGTACTTCGGTGTGAGAGTCAGCACTGAGACCAAAGTTGAGGGACATTTTAGGACCAAGTTGAGATCCCAAGTAAAAAAGTTCAAATGTTTTGGTACATGTACGGTACATGAGGGAATTAAGCATTTGAAAGTAACAAAATTTGGTCACAGAAATTTTGTTTTGAGGCATAATCTCATTGGAAAATTGCTATCTTTGGACCAAAGAATTGCCAGCTCGAATCCTGCTGAGCTCATGTCTTGGCGTCCCTGAAGAAGACACGTTAGCCCCAGTTTCTCCTACCATTGGTGCCATTATGGCTGCCTGCTGTGGTGCAATGCAGCACAGGAATTTCCCAATGAGGAATCAATAGAGAATAATAAAACAAACAAACAAAAAAAGCATTACTTCTAATATAAATTATTATTGTAGAAATAAAAAGTTCAACAATGGTTCAAATAGTCAAGTTAAAACCTTTCTAAACTGTGACTTCTAGAGTCCAGGAATAAGTAAATCTGCATTTGCTCGGCCCTTTGTTTGGTCGTTTTGTACCCAGGCTGGTACTAATAAGTAAGGTATGAACAACTGAAGGATCATTCATTAGATCACAGAAAAAAGCCCAGCCAATTAGTGAATTGTGATGTTGCCGCAACATCAAATGAAAGCAGTCAATCAGGTATGTTTGCAGTTCGTCAACAATTGCGAACACTCCAGTTTTTGCACCACTTTCTGGACTTCACTGACTGTTTTGGTTCATAGCATATCATACTCAGTCCCAACAAGAAAGCAGGGATTGGTCAAAACAAACAAGTACAAACTTTAATGAAGTGGGGTCCGACTGTTTTAACTGAGTGAAAGAAATAGTCTGATGTGTCAAACTAGGTTTTCTACCTTCTCTCCTTGTACATAACTACTAGAGTAACAATTATTCAAAAAACCAACTTATTGTTACAGCCTTGTAGTTTTTAAATTTGTGGGCCAAAATTAGACCTTTCGTCTTTACGAATGTTTCATTTACGAATGTAGAATGACAATTAAAATGTGCAGTTTCGCAATTCATTTTATAAAGTTTCTAGAAATATTTTTTAAAAAAGTTTGAGGAAAACCTAAAATTGAAATTGAATCATTGGGATAATTTTGTTGAAACTAATGAACATTGTTATTCTGGAGTGTAATTTTACTTTTTAAATTTTTCTTGAGGAGTTTGTCTTTTGTAGGGAAACATGTTTAATATGTTAATTATTCAACATTGAAATGTTTGGTTCCTTAAAACATTCCAAAACCAATTAAAAACAGAAATTGGTGGCTGTTCTTACAGGAAAGTAGGACGTAAAACAAAAAAAGTTTCTCTTCAACAGTTTAAGTGGTGTAAGAAAAATCCTCCGGCCAAGAAAAAAAACAAACAAAAAATAAGTGACCTCTTTTTGTCTCAAATTTGACTTTTTTCTCCAACCTACAGTCACTCCCATGAGTTTTAACAGTTTCTCAGGCGAACAACCCAAGTCCTTCGTTATCATACTTTTGGATCGTGGATAAAGGCTGCGATTGATTCATTATCTTTGTACATCAGCTCCCTCAGGCGACCATGGATACTTGTCTGCACATTGGTAGATTAATGGGCAACCTCCAAGGTCACAAGAAAAGACCAAAAACAGTTGCCATTTTAGTTTTTAAAAACAACAGTAGAAAGTTAAATGTGGCCATAACTTATAGAAACGTAGCTTTGGTCATTCAGGTATCTTCAACAATATCGTGAAAGATTCAGAACTTCCCTGAGGGTGGTCTTGTTTCTTTGCAATAGTCGAGCAAAATTTCCCTGCTTTTATGTTTTTATCTTTCTCACCAAGCGGTGAAATTCTATCAAAGAAGACGACTGTGACTTGTATCTACCTAACCCTCATTTCCTGCTCGGTAATTTTCAGCCGAGCCGAATGTTCTTTTATGTTTTTTAATCAGAATTCCTTCCTAAAAGCACTTCTTGGATCGTCTTTCAGTCCCCATGCATTAGTGGAGTGGGGCAGATCCATTTTCTAGTTCAAGGAAGTTCAAATAAGGGGAGGGGACGAGGGGCTTATCTGATCAGAAGTGAGGCCTTTGAACAGAAACGCTGACATGATCATTAAACTGTAACACACACAGACGGTAATGGAGTACAGTACAGATACCTTTGTTCACCTCCTGGTCGCATAATAGATTAGAGGAGCTTTAACATGCTCCGCTTGCAATTTTGATCGGTATATTCCGTGCCTGGTTTTGATAGAATATTCATGTCATGAATAGACGACGCTTGTGAAGCTCTTTTGCTGCGAATGTCTTTGACTATGGTAACAGAACTCCATGTTAATCCAGTATCTTGGCGCTTTTCACTTGAAATGACCACTTTCTATCTCAGTAATGGCATACCGTGTTCTCGGGTAATTAATTAAAAAGGAAATGTAGATTAAGGCATAAAACAAGACATAGGAGGCGATAGGACAGTAGTAGCATGTGCGTCCTTGGACTGGGAGAAGCTGGTTTGAATCTTACTGAGCTCATGTGTAGCTGTCCTTGAGGAAGACACCTAACCGGCCATTTCTCCCACCATTGGCACCATCTTGCAGTGCAATGCTGCGCAGAAATTTCCCCGTTGATGAATGAATATAGTACATTAAAGAACAATAAAACAAAGTTTGTTTTGGTAGGGGCGGCATGGTCGCGCAGTGATTAACACAGTGGACTCACTGCCAGAAGGTTGGGGTTCAAGTCCCGAATGGTACAAGGCTTGGAGCACTGCCCTTGTATGTGTCGGTTTTCTACAACTCCAGTTTTCTCCCACCCTCCATAAACATTCTTAAACTTGTTAGGTTGATTAGTCACTATTAAATTGCCCCAAGGAATGAGTGTGTCTGGCCCTGCAACCTGTTCGGACTGTACCCTGCCTCTTGCCTGAAATCAGCCGGGATAGGTCCGGCACCCTCCGCGACTCCGTTAGGGATGGACGAAAACAAAACAATTGTTTTGGTTGCTCACCTCAAAATCAATGTGTTATTGAGCAAAACTTCATGGTGATTAATCAAAATTTGTTTGGACATTGGAACTTAATCAGAGGTTATTTTGCTAATTCTTTGTGTCTTGCTAAATAACCTCCTGGCGAGCATTGGGACATTAGCGCGCACACACACCATGCCAACCCTAGCCCTTTCCATCACATCCACTTTTCACGTGTTCAGCTGCCATTACCAATATCAAAACATTTGCCATTGTAGAACACGGCTCGTTTTTAGTCGAAGCCAACAGGAAATCACTGCGCACAGAAGCAGAGTTAATTAGTGTTAAATACATCAGCATTCATTAGCCATGTTTGTCCAGAAAGCCAGACCGTTCTTACGAAAACAAAATCATGCTAAAAGTAAAGCCTATCAAGTCGGTTGAAATACTTTTCCTTTGCAAAAAAAGTTGGGCGTATGCTCTGCGGCAGCAGTAATTCCTTCCATGGTCTGGCCGTTTCAGAGCAGATCTGAAATACAATGTGGGAGATGATCGAGTCTTAGTGTCAATACATCAGCCCAGAAAATTACCTCTTCTCTGCTTGGCCTACTTTAATCTCTAGCCTTCTATTGAAGCAATGAACACTCTCTCCTCCGTCCTATTGACAACGTAAAATAGGTTTGCTGGCTTGATTGACAACTTTGTCCACCTGACAAAATGTAATGCAGTAGAGGACAAAAAACAGATCAGGAATTCTTTGGACCCAATCTGCTGCTGCCGATTACATTTTCTCGGCCGTCTTCATCTTTATTGTATCAGACGAGTCTTTTGAAGTGTTGAGGTGGGGTGTTTTATTCTCTGTGTTGTCTGGGTTCTCATGTATGTGTGAGAGTGCCCACATAAATATTTGGTTGCTTCTTTGAGAACTAACGTTTCACCAACTCAACACAATAATTAGCATTACAGGGAAAGTTTTTTTTTTTCTTTTTCGGCATTGGACAAAAAGAACGTGAGTGAACGACATGAAAAATGCATTTATTGCTCCATTGCTAAAGTGGCTTTTTTTTTTTTTTTTTTTTTAAATAAAGCACCCGGTGGAGTGTTAGAGACTGTGCTGCTATAATATTTCTGGGTGTGGGATTTATTTTTTGTTTTAGCAAACCTCTGAATTATTCAGACCGCAAATGGAGATGTCAAACCTAAAATTTGCTGTCAGGAATATGGCATGAAAACAAATCCAGCTCTCACCTGAAGATGGATTATACTATTAGTATTTCAAACAACTCAAAGCTTGTTTTGCATTTCATTTTTTTTTAAAAAAAGAAAAAGTAGTGTCGGGGATGTAAAGTCGTTTCTCCATCACACATTCTGAGCACATTGCATTTGTCACTTCTAGTAAGTTTAGTTGTTGTTGATTTTGAACATAAAACATTGGACGTGTTTACATCATTGAAACAAAAGGGTCGTCCAATGCTAGAAAAAAAATATATTATAATATAATATATTAGAAAGTTAATCAAACAAGATTAAAAATATCAAGCTATATTAGGGTTGCAGAACTGCTACCCTAATATATCTCCTCCCTTCAGCATTTCCCTTCAAAGGTCGCCACAGCAAGTCAGTTTCTTCCATCGAACCCTATCTGCTGCATCCTCTTCGGTCACGCCAACTATCTTCATGTCTTCCTTTACTGTATCCATGAACTTTCCCTTTGGTCTGCCTCTAGGCCTCTTGCCTGGTGGTTCAAAATCCAGCATCCTTCTGCCGATGTACTCTCTCTCCTCAGCACATGTCCAAACCATCTCAGTCTGGCCTCTCTGACTTTATCTCCAAAACCCCTAACATGTGCTGTTCCCCTGATATACTCATTTCTAATCCTGTTCATTCTGGTCACTCCCAGAGAGATCCTCAGCATCTTCATCTCTGCTACCGCCATCTCTGTTTGCTGTCAGAATAAGAACTATAAATTTACAAATGACCACACTGGCAAAAGGAAACTGACAATCTATTTGCCCAACAGAAAAATGTCTGACTTATTTCTTGGCTCTCATTTTTTAGATCTTAGAATGAGCATGTTTTGCAAACTGAACAATTCTTTAAATCGCGGTTTAATCTTAAGATCATCCATCTTCATCTAATCTGTACTTTTAAACAGCTGCCTCGTAAACAGCAATAAAATCTCATGGTCAAAATAATGTTGGGCTTAAACACCAACGTGAAAATGAAGAAATTCTGTTTAACCAAATGAAAAATAGATATAGGTACGGTATTTATTATCCTCAGTCTAGAGACCAAAATGAAACAACACGTTGATAAGACTGAAAACTGAAATGATTCTCAGGTTGACCATGTCTTTTGAGGGAGTGTGAAAACAGATCCATCATTTTGACTGAAAAACTCCAAAGTCAGCATTGTATTTCTTGGTGATAAAGAGTAAATATGTTTTCACGCTGACATACTTCAAACTCAACATTTCCGATTATGGGAAATACAAAAAAATGTCTGTTGGATCGTTTAAGCGCTGCAGAAAAAAAAAGCCACTCGATTAGTTTTGATGGCATAAAGAATTTTAAAAGACAAACAAACAGCTGCTTTTAAAACTAACACACACGGACATTTTTGCCTCAAATTAATTTTTAATGTATTCTCTCTTTGATGGATTTACTTTGACGTTTTTATGATAAAATTTTGATGGGATGTTAAAAATGTTTTACATGTTTAACGTCAAAAATATGTCAACATAATTAAATTACATGAGTAATATTGCACAACACCAACAAGACATAGCATATATGATAAACTATGAAATGTGCACACTCATATGAACAGTGCATGGGCTTTTTTTTTTTTTTTTTTTTTGCTCAGTTTTAAATTTCAACCAGATTTTAGACCAAATTTGATTTTTTTTTTATCCATACACTAATAGAAAAAAAAGGAGTTGTTTTTTCCAATTCAAACTTTTTCAAAATTCCTTTTGCTATGGCAAACCATGCTAGATTTTCTCCTCCGTGTCTGATTGGTGGTTAGACCCACGTGGTTTCAGTTGGGGGAGGAGCCAAGATTTTAAAAGAGGAGGTGTACAACGACAAAGGAACTGAGGCAACGAAAACAGCTGTCTGAAAAAGACTAAAGGAACAACCGTTTATTCACTGTCAAGCGTTTGTAAAATTGATTCAACTTCTAAGCCGTCCATCCCCAACAAATTTGCGGGGGTGTTGGCGCCTATCCTAGCTGATTCAAGGCAAGAGGCATTGTACACCCCGAACAGGTCGCCAGTCTGTTGCTGGGCCACTCATACAACCATTCATCCACATGCTCATTCCTAGGAACAATTTTATAGTGGACGATCAACCTAACATACAAGTATTTGGAGGGTGGGGGGAAACCGGAGTACTAGGAAAAACTCACGCACATACAGGAAGAACATGCCGACCTCACAAATAAAGGTCAGTATTCCAAGCCTTGTCCCGACCTAGGACTCGAACAACCAACCTTCTCGCTGTGAAATCACTGTGCTAGCGACTGCGCAACCGTGCAGCCCCAAGTATTTTTTTTTACAAAAAATTTCAGTCTTAACAGTGGGGCAAATAAAGTCAGCATTACACAGGAAGAAAAGAAAAAAAAGAAGTAAAGAAGTTTGGAAGGAACATGGAACCATGTCAGAGGTTAATCATAACATTCTTTTATCTTCCCAGCCTGATCCATGTAGCCATTTCCATTACGTCATGCTTGAATCAATTTCATTATTCCATCCGACCTTTACAAAAGGTTAGTTGTAGTTCAGCCTCATGGTTGTCAGTGTTCTACCAACTGAAACAACATAAGTATCTTTCACACTTAAACTAATACTGAAGATAAAGGGCTTTGAGGTCAGTTGAGAAATTAAAAAAAAAAAGGCATCAAGAGTTTTATTTCTTATGCTTTTGAGGAGATAAAACTACAAAACTTGAAAAGCGTTACGCACATGTAATTATGCTCTATATGTTCGCAAAGTTTAGTGATATATTTCAAGACAAACCCGGAACCTCTAAAACTCCTCGTCTTCACATTTGAAGAGTAATCGAGTCTCTCCTTGGGGAACACCTGCTCAACACTTCAGTTTTTATGCCAAAATTTAGGAAAACCAATCCTTAGAGATTAAACTCTTAGAAGAATAACCTTTTTTTGGTGTTCCAGTTGGGAATTAGGGTGAGTGTATACCCATCTTAAAAAAACGATTGAATTGGGTCAAGGTAGTGAGTTCTTAAGGAACGCAAGAAGTTAGTCTCATTGGGCCAAAGAAAAAGTGGGTATTTGCTCTGAATGCCAGTCATTGTGGGGAAATGAGTGCATATTTTTAGGGTCTTCATGTCGCCTTATATACGGCAATTAAAGATAATTCAGGAAAAAACAGAAAACTTAACGTTATGTAGCAGATGTTTTCATTTTATGTCACCACATTTTTCTAGAAGCAACTTCAAGAACAAACACTCATCAATGAATAATTGGATCTTTAAGTAGCATTATGTTAACTGGTACATTGAAGTTTTTTTGGAAGGTATGAACTAGCAAACCAAATTTGTGAGTCTTGTTTTTGTCACAAAAGTACTTTTTTAAAAATAATTTAGAGATTTTTGAAAAACATATACTGATATTAGTATTTAATCCCCCTTTTGACAACACAAAAAACAAATGGCTGCTACTGTATGTCGATGACACAACTGGTTACAGCAATGATGCTTTTTGTGCAGGACATAAATCCCACATGCTTCCTCAAACACATTCTACCCCCACTCCTCTTCATCTCTGTGGGTTCATCTCTGTGAGTTGACAAATTTTGAAGTTGGAGCTTTTTTTTGCTTTTTTGAGCAATAGCCAGGCTGCCACATTTTCTGATTCGTGATAAAGCTTTATATAGCATTAGTGTTTTATAAGTACTCTGCAATGGATGTTCTGATACCAAAAATTTGATAGTTTACATGTAAAAGATACAACAGAAGAGAATTATTTCACATGACATTGGATTTGGGGCGGCATGGTGGCACTGTGGTTAGAATGATGGACTCACAGCAAAGAAGCTCAACCACAACAGACTGCATGGTGACCTGTTCTGGATTTACCCTGGTTCTCGTCTGAAATGAGCCAGGATACACTCTGGCACCCCTGCGACCCTCTTAGGGAATAAGCGGTTCAGAAGATGAAATGAAACAACATTGGACCTTTAATCGTCTTTTGTTCAAAAAATTGCTCTGTCTGATTGTGCGAAATCATTGGGATGATAAGATTGTATAAATTGGTCAGTTTTGTACTTTAACAACTCTGCTAGTCTCAATTTTTTATGCCATGCAAATATGACCATGCCTCCCAACTAAAAAAGACAATTTTAAGTTTGAGGACAATATTTTCAGATCCTCATCTGGTCAAGGTTGATTGATGTCCAATAAAACCTTTTTCTTGTCAAAGATTTTAAGAGACTCAGGTCCCTTGGTGTTCACCAGCTCAAACATGGGCCAAACCCTGAAACTAATGTCATCGTGAACATAAGCCATTACAGTTGACCGCCTCTGAAGTGGCTAACGAACGTTATTAGACATGAAACGTCTCTATTGTTCTTCTTTTCCTACCCTCCTGCTTTGTTCCTCCTCTTTTGCTGTCTAAATCTGGGAGGCATATTCATGAGGCAGGAATAATGAACTAGTCAGGATTTGGATGGCTTCCAGATGGATGAGTTATTATTGCCATTATTGATACTGGCTGGTATAAGCACTGCTATCTGGGATTAATGCTGTTAGAATTTAGAAGCCCGACATCATCTTACCACTTAGTCCCATGATGAATAGTGTTAGGTAAAGTCGTTTGCACCGACACTCACTTACTTCCCCTCATTTTATGTACTTTGCTTGCCTTATTAAGGCTCTTACCACTGGCTTAATTGCCTATTTAGAATTCTCCTCTTTGTGACCTAGATGTGTGTTATTTGGTGAATGTAATTAAGTTACCTGTAAATATCTTTGCGAGGGACTCATCCATCTCTGTTATGTGGGGTACTCTATTTTTTGCTTTAATTAATTTAATGGCCGGTGTGTCTGGACACTATTAACCTCCGTGAAACAAAAAGGAGAAATTGGTTTCGGTCCAGCTAAAGTTAAAGCATCTTTCCTGAACCGGGGGGCAATAGACTTTTGTATAACAGCTCTTTTTTTCACATTTTCTGCTAATGTGAAGCAAATAAGAATGAGAGCTCAGGTTTTATTTGCCGAGAAAAAAACGTTACGGTACGTAGATTTTTAAGTCTAACACTCAAGTTGGGTCGGTGATGCTACGTCCTTCATTCATTCATCTTCTGAACCATCCATCCTTAATGGAGTGCCGAAGCCTACCCCGGTTGATTCAAGACGAGAGACAGGGTACACCCGGAACAGGTCGCCAGTCTGTCGTGGTTGCTAAGTCTTAAACCAACTTATGCAATTGATTAGTTTACAGGCATATGGAAAAACAATATTATATTTTGATGTAAAATTCAATTGAATATACTTTATTTATCCCCGAAGGGAAATTTGAATGCTGCAGTGCAAACACCTCGATGCCCCCTCAGCACTATCCACCAGCGTCCCAGTCCGGTTGCACTGTGTCCAACCTGGCAACCCAAAAGCTGGAGTCCGGAATGGGTCCACAAAGCCAAGCCTTTGTGTCCACAAATATGAGACACAAGTGATTTTTTTTTTGTTTTTTTTACACAGTTGACAGTTTTTTGTTGTGCTGGCTAAAATCCAATGAAAGGCTAAGACTAAAAATGGGCTGTGACCTATTTGTTATCCCCGGTTCTTTCAATGCACCTCTTGTTCGTCATCTCCTATTTAATTTGTATTTGTTTTGATAATTATACTGTAAAACACTGATTAACTCTTATATCTGTACTAAATTAAAAATGTTTCTTTTTAATCAAACGAAAACCGTGTTTCACCTAATTTGCTTAAGGGAACTGATATTAAAAAAAAAATAGGCAGACTTCTTACCTATAATTTTTTTTTTTTTAAGAAAATCTTTGCTTCTTTCAAATCTGAATATCTAATCCATTTGCATTTTTATCATTTTTTCCCAAGTCTCCCGCCGAAAACCATAAAAATGGTTGTATTCTGTTTATGAGCTGTTGACATATTGTAAATATCTAACAGGAAACAGGTGGAATAATAGCTCTAACAGTCTAAATATTTCAAAACTTCAGGCACAAAAAGAAAGAAAAAATAAATAGGTCAAGAACAGAGCAATACGGGGGTGAAACGGCATGATGAACGAAGCCAATTAAACACTATCATGGTAATCGAGTAATGAAACACAGGTGTGGGAAAATATTCTGAAACAATTTGTGCAAAAAAAAAAAGTGGAACAAAAAAATCAAGTTTAGACAAAAAAAAATAAAAGAGAACCTATTGAAATTTTACAAACTAGTAAACGAAAACCTAGAAAAATCCGTTCAATTATATTCATACAGCTAAATCACAAAAAAAATTCTCAACGGGTTAAATGTTGTTGATTGAAAAAAAAAGTACTAAAACTAACAGATAATAAAATAAATAAATAATAATAAAAAAAAAAAGAAACCCTAGGTACACAAATACTCAGCTACTGATTAAAGCAAACAATCCTCAACAAAAGCTACCTAAACAATTTCAGCACAGTCCTGTCCTTCGATGGTCTTTCACAGTGAGGAAAGACTCCAAAAAACTCGAAGTAAAGCACTCATAGAGCACAAAAATCTGTCATGGTTTGCGAAAAAAAAAAGCCCGTTTTCCCTGCTAGCCAATGGATACAAATTAAAAACCTAAACAGATCCCCAGTCGAAGGGCCACGTAGAAGGATTAGTAAAAATCCACAAGGACACTTACACCTATTTTCACTGACTGACCGACAGACTGACCCATTGTGAATATTTTCAGTGGTTGTGAATATTTTCACGAACCCATAAAGAAAAAATAGCAATTCTACGTTTTTTCTTCCATAAATATAGCTTAAAAGTGGAAAAAGCTAAAGTTAGTTAAAACAGTAAAGTTTGCCAACAAATTTCTAAAGTTAGCAAAAGAGCTAAACTTAGGTAAAGATTCTAAGTAGAGAGAAAGGTTGGTTTGAAAGAGGGGTGAAGGAAGCCATCTCTGTGATGAAAGAAAGTCCCTCACTGAATCGGAGTGGAGGCGTACATTTTGCCCGGTATCTATAGCAGCCTTTTGAAGCCATGGACTAAAGATGACACCTCGTGACCCAGTTTCACGCCTCTCCTTAGCAGGTATTCTCTATTCACTAGGCTTTTAGCATTTTTATAATAGGTTCGTTTACTGGTCTGTGGCTACAATAGGAGCGATTCACGGCCATCTTAGGTAACACACGCTCATTGGTCGAGCCCTTCTTTACTATTTTTTTTTTACCTTTTACCTAGGTTAGTATAAATAGATCCAGTTTTCTGTCCATTTCATTCAGATTGAAAATGATTTCCGGATGGAAGTTGAAACGTCTCGTTCAAGAATTAAACTGTCCAGAAGATTTTTTTTTAAACTTTTTCTACTACAAAAAAGCTAAACTTAGCTTAACAATAATGTTAGCTAAAACGTTAAAGGTAGCCAACAAGTTTTAAAGAGCTAAACTTAGGAAAAGAGCAAAAAGAGCTAAAATTGGCTTAACGCTAAAGTTAGCTAAAACGCTAAAAGTTGCCAACAAGTTTAAACAGCTAAACTTAGCTTAACGCTAATGTTAGCTAAAACGCTAAAGTTTGCCAACAAGTTTAAACAGCTAAGCTTAGCAAAAGAGCTAAAAGAGCTAAACTTAGCACTAAGCGAAAGTTAGCAAAAACCTCGGGTTAGCCAAAAAACTAAAAGAGTTTTGCAAAAAAGCTAAAGTTAGCTAAAAAGCCACAAAAATATCCCACAACAAACACAATGGATAATATAAAGATGAAAAAGAAGAGCTAAACAATGATCGATTGTCCCAAAAATAGTAATAATAATAATTTAAAAAAAAATATGTAAGGCATGTATAGAGGACATGTACAAGTTGAGAAAATATTCAAAACAATTGGTCTGAAAGTTGTGCCAATAAAACAAGAAAATATGCATTTTTAATATCACTAGTTTTCCTCATTAGAAAAACAACAACAACAACAAAAAAGTAAATAAAAAAATTCCCAAAGCTAAAAAAGGAAACCATGCTTATCTTGGGAAAAGAATCTCCTTCAGAGTAAATTTGTACCACTTGAATTTTTTTCAAAATGTATTTCTTAACATTGCAACAAGATTAATTTAAAAAAGAAAAACGAAGCCAGTAACGATGTGCATTATTAGCAAAGATTTAAAACAAGAAAAAGAAAATGTAGGAGAAGAAAACATTTTCAGACCCTCGAGGGAATCCTGATATGTGGAGTATCCATTAAGAAATGGGACATATCGCTACCTCCAACCCCAAAGAGCGTGGAGGACATGGTGGATGCCCTCCAGAAACACTTAAAAGACAAGAAGGAACAAGCTCTTCCCTTATTAATGTGCTCTTTTACAAAGCGACACACCATGCATGCTTCCCCCAGGACAAGGCAGTGCAATGAGTGTAGCGAGTGGGTCTGTTCATTTTTTAAAGTTGGGTAACCTGTCCTTAAAGGTAGTGTAGTAAATCAAGATGCTACTTAACCGCTCCGGTAGGTCTTACTCACTTTGCACCTAATGTATGTAATGATTCATGAGCCGTCGGTTTTGGAAAGTCGTAACTTGGAAGAGTTGAAAAGCCATGTGTTTATTTAATTTAGATGGGTTGTTATAAATAAACCAAACATTTATTCAAGTTAATACCGTGCAGAACGAGCAGGAGGAGAAGAAAAAAAAAAAGCAAAACTTCTATAATGTCATGTGCAATCGATTGGTAGCTTTGGCCATGATGTGTTCACAGTCCAAAGGATAGGGCTGAATGCTTGGGTGGTGTTGTACCTATTAAAGGTGGTGCTTTAGAATGGGGAAAATGCTTACTTTGATTTCCCTCAGGCTTTTCGCTCTCTGTGCAGAATAAAAATGCTCCTTCTCTGGCAGCATAAAAGGTACAACCAAGCACGCAAAAATGCATTTACTCTCAAAGTATTGATGCTTTATTACGTAGGGGCACACATACGGGCTTGCTTTACAGGCTTGTACTCTTGCAGCTTGCAGATTTTTCGCAGTTAAAAGATTTCTTCATTACCGAATGACCCTGTGTGCATTATAAAATATGATGAATGCACAAAGCAGCGTGCCATGACAAGTGGATAGATTGTGTTTCCACCGCAAGCTAGTTCATGCTTGACACAGTGGTACTCACATTTCAGTGCAGGGCTGAAAAATTAACCAAGAGGGTCTCATTACCGATCCATTTTTATTGCAAGTTCTTTTTTTTTGTTGTTATTTTAGGGAGCCAAACAGGCATGTGCGCTCTGCTTTTATGCGACCACCCACAAACTCTCCTCACCCTCTCGTTTCTGCTGATCAAAACGCCGCATTACAAACGTGTGACATCCTGATCTGAGATCTCTGATCTCTAATTGCACATGAGCAATGAATGATTCTCAGGGGTAGGGTTGAGCAGATGCGCTGCGTGGCCAGAAGCGCTTCGAGTTGGCATGAAGGGCCGCCGCCAACTAATACAAGCTCACACATCGCAGGTGGTGCAAGCTGTGGGAGTCCAAAGGTCTTTGTTTGTGTGTTTGTGAGAGAGAAATACTAGACAGCAGATAGATTGCCAACAGCCCATTCCCCTTTGTCTCATCACACCTTAAGCTAAAGGCTATTATTAATCATTTACCGAGCTTCATAGTTTGGTTCACCGCTCATGCACAGCTCCTGTCAAAGCATGCGGCAGTGGGAAGTGTTCCACTAGATTAAGTCGCTTTAGCCTCCATATCCTCCCATCAAAAGGTCACAATGCATCCGTATATCAGGTTGATACTCTTTCACCTGCTTTTATCTACATGTATTAAAGCAACCTTAAAATTGAGTTTCTTTTCAAAGTTTAATCGATTTTCCTCACAGCTGGAATTTGCTGGGGGTTACACGGACTTTCTTTGATATTGTCGGTTTGGTCATGAAATCAGACAAAAACTTTTGTACTGCCAACTTTTGAGAATATGATTTTTTTATTATTTCTTTATGAGTTTAGTAGAGTGTGGGTCATCCAGTGACTTGCATTTCACTTATCAATCTGCTTCCCAATCTTTGAGGACTTGAATTAAACTCAGACCATAAAACAATATTCTATTACAGGTATGGGCAAACCACAGCTCCCGGGCCACATGCGGCCTGTTGAACGGTTTAATCCGGCCCGCAGAACATGAAAAAAATAAACCATGTTAATATTTTATTTCCCCTGTAATTCTGATGTTTCCTCACTAGATGGCACCCTCTAGATTTATTGGTTTTGTTGAGAAAACAACAACACTGCTCCCATCAAAATGTGTGTCTCCTTGGTGCGAATGCCAATACACACAAGTAAACTTCAATCTCTGATTTCAAACCTACATTTTATTTTGTAATTCAGACTGAGTGGAAAACAAAAAAAAAAACAAACAAAAAAAAAAACAGGCTAATTCTTGTATCCACGACTGGCTCTGCGACCACGGGCTCTCTCAAACTTCCTGCCTTTGGAACGTACAAATTTTAAACCTAGCACATGCTACATGCATATTTTTTAAGTGCTAGCGCACTTGATTTCAAGCTTAGCACGCTAGATTACGTACGTGAAGCAGTCCCAATGGCTTTCCATATCTACCGTGTTTGTTTATCAAAGCCTGACATCCTTCTACTCCTGTTCCGCACCCTTGGTCAAATGTTCAAACCCAATGTCACCCGCGAACCAAAAAGTTTTTCCACCGCGTTCTACTATCTGAGGCAGTTGCCCCGCCTCTTCCCGAATAAGCAGATGACAATAGAACGAAATGGAACATTCTGCAGTGGATTGGCACTCTGCCTAATCTGTATCTCAGACTGAAATCAGCGTCCTTGCGTCCCACATAAAAAAAAGCTATTTTAAATACTTTAAATGCTTTTAAATACATTTCTATAACAGTATCTAATCAGGTCAGCTAGAAACAGAGACATGTGGTTGCTGGTTGCCAGCTAGATACCAGAAGCCGGGGAAAGTATGGTACATTGGGGTTCTACCCCCTAATTCTATCCACTATTCTCTGCTAGATTGCCTTGGCTGCTTGCTCTATCCACATCCCCCTCGGCTGATCCCTGGCTTTTCATCTCATTGATTATTCTCTGATGTCCTTTTACTTAAGAGTATTACACCCCCAGTTGGATTCACAAATGTCCACCTCTCTCTTCCTCTTCTTAGACTGAGACTTCCGTTTCGGATTCCTGATTGATCCTCTAGGTTCCTGTTCTGGGCGTGGCCAGAATGAGGAGGCTTCTACTCTTTATCTACCATCCGCCTTCATCAGGATTAGCCCATCTCCGTACTCATCTTTGTCCAGAGCATTGCCAGACTGAGGAGGCCTCCATGCTTGATCTAACATGTCGTCTCCATCAGGATGAAGCCTATCTACAAATTTCTGATTCATGTACTGAATTCTTGGTTGTGTGAATTCATATTTACCATATGTTTGGTATAAGACTATTGAGACGTAAGATAGCCATTTTGAAACCACTGCTGGCAGCATAAAAGGTAAAACCTTTTTCCGAAATGTTCGGAAAAAATTAGGTAAGAAAAAAACATAGAAATATTGTCTCATTAAATAGCACTTCTTTAGACTTTAAACTCTACTGACATTTTTCTAATAATGATACAATAAAGACAACATAAATAAACTTAAAGTTATTGTTTGTCACCATTTTTGTATAAACTAAAAAAAAACTGTTGGAACTGTTGAAGATATCGAAGGTTGATTTTGTGGCCATATTAAAAACTTGAGAGATCTAAAAAAGTTTTTATTGAAACTCAATCAAAACAGGGTGGTTTTTGAATGCCATTGAACAACAACAACAAAATCAACACCAGCATATCACACACCACATGTAGAAAAATAAATAAGAAAACAAGTCTATATGACGAATCCACCTGCATTGTAGCACCGACTCACATCTACATGCACGAAAGGCGAGGCCTTTGTATTCTCTCTGAAGTCGGATCAGAGAAACTACTACATAAATTAATGAATAAACACCACACACAGAGAGTTCCACAGCAACCCTTCATCATACTGATGCAACAACAAAGCAATCACAGACTTGTGTGGCTTCTATTGCAGTGTGTGTAAAATTCTATGTGCTAATTTGCACGTAAGAAAAAAGTAAATACAATTGACGGTGGTGACATTTCGGTCCCCAGGTTCTAGAAGTTTCCTTCCCTGAGAGGCTCACGGATTGATAATGTATTTGCTTCTAGAGGAAGAGCATTGATCTCATTCTGACAAACTTGTCTAAAGGTGTTTGATTGTGAATTGTGACTTTTTTGATGACACGGCAGTTTCACAACATGACCATGGGAAATTAATTATATCCATCCGTTTTCTGAAATACTTATTCTCTGTCAAAGTTGCAGGGGATGCCGAAGCTCATCCCAACTGAACACAGCACTTGTCTGTTGTAGGGTCACACATTGAGACAGACAACCATTCACTCAAACACACATTCATGGTGGTAATTCCGTTCCGTCCTCCTCCTCTTGACTGGGGCTGGGTCTTCGGGGAAACAGCCACAAATGGGAAGTCCAGTTCTCTCTCACCGCGTCTGCATCCTCCAGCTCACCTGGGAAGATCCCGAGGTATTCCCCGGCCAGCTGCAAGATATAGTCTCTCCAGGCGGTCCGGGGTCTGCCCCTAGGTCCCCTCCAAGTTAAACGTGCCTGTTTAACTTGGAGGGCTTGGAGCGCTCGGGAAGCATCTTAACCAGATGCCCGAATTGGTAAGGACACTTCCTTCTCCTGCTCTTCCACCAGGTCCTCCTCTCGATTTGGAGGAGGAGCGTCTCTAGTCCGAGCTCCTCCCGGATGGCATAGCTACTCACCCTATTTCTGAGTGAGAGCTCAGCCTCCCTGCAGAGGAAGCTTAATTTGGCCGCTTGTTATGGTAATTCATAGTGGGTAATTAGTCTAAGGTCTGAGGTAAGCAGGATGAGGGACCAGGCATATAGCTCAGCAGGATGAGGGGCCAGAGGTAAAGCTCAGCAGGATGAGGGACCAGACTTAGACCTCAGAAGGATGATTAACCAGAAGTAGAGCTTAGCAGGATGACTGACCAGACATAGAGCTCAGCAGGATGAGGGACCAGACATAGAGCTCAGCAGGATGAGGGACCAGACATAGAGCTCAGCAGGATGAGGGACCAGACACAGAGCTCAGCAGGATGACGGACCAGAGCTAAAGCTCCGCAGGATGAGGAACCAGGCATATAGCTCAGCAGGATGATGAACCATACATAGACCTCAGGAGGATGATGAACCAGAGGTACAGCTTAGCAGGATGAGGAACCAGAAATAGAGCTCAGTAGGATGAGGGACCAGAGATAAAGCTCAGCAGGATGATGAACCAGACATAGACCTCAGGAGGATGATGAACCAGAGGTAGAGCTTAGCAGGATGAGGAACCAGACATAGAACTCAGTAGGATGACGGACCAGAGATAAAGCTCAGGAGGATGAGAAACCAGGCATATAGCTCAGCAGGATGATGAACCAGACATAGAGCTCAGAAGGGATGATGAACCAGAGGTAGAGCTTAGCAGGATGAGGAACCAGATATAGAGCTCAGTAGGATGACGGACCAGAGATAAAGCTCAGCAGGATGAGGGACCAGACATAGAGCTCAGCAGGATGATGGACCAGAGGTAGAGCTTAGCAGGATGAGGAACCAGACATAGAGCTCAGTAGGATGACGGACCAGAGATAAAGCTCAGCAGGATGAGGGACCAGACATAGAGCTCAGCAGGATGAGGGACCAGACATAGAGCTCAGCAGGATGAAGGACCACACATAGACCTCAGTAGGATGATGGACCAGAAGTAGAGCATAGCAGGATGAGGAACCAGACATAGCGCTCAGTAGGATGACGGACCAGAGGTAGAGCTGGACAGGACACCAGGGGTTAAATCAGTGGGTGGACAAGACACAGCTGAAGACATCAGGAAGAGACAATTGGGGCCAGTTGTTCAGAAATGGGGCTGAGGGCAGCCATTCGAGGGAGGAAATTTTTCAGATGATAAGAGGATCATGACAAAACCCTGCAAATCGTTGTAATTCAATTAATAAAAATAGATCCCTTAACTGTTGGTGATTAATACTGCGCCAAATACGCTGGAAAAAAACCCCAAAAACATAATGGCTGTCTTTTTGGTTTTTTTATGAAGTATTCTATCTTTGGTCTGTATTTGTTTTTCCAAACTAGGGTTGCATGCACTTTTCAGGTCTACTTTACGAGGAAGAAATAGTAGTTATGATTATCTGCTGTTTCTTCAGTCCCCAAGTGACAAAAATCTCTCAGTTAAAAATGAAAAAAAGAATACCTTAACCTATCTGCCACAATGCAAAACAGCTCTGCACTTTCCCCGAAAAGCAGTGATGTGTTGCTTTTTCTTGCTCTACTAAAAGGAATGACAGCCACAATTTGAACAATTTGCACCTGAGAGTGGGTGGCATATAAAAAGATTTACAGTAGTCAAGCTGTGAGGTGATAAAAGCATGAAAAACTGTTACCAGGTCCTGGGAAGGAAAAGGGAAAAAACAGCTTTTTGTTTGACTGCCTGATGAAAGCAGTTCTTACCCTGCTCACTAAACACAGAATAGAGCATGAATCTACTCAATTCAAATATGTTTAGAGTTCAGATTTTGTACATATTCTTACAAACATGGCCTACCACTGATTCTACTCACTCGACTATACGTTAAAAGCAAGTACGAACACAAAGTTAGATTGATGTGGTTCTACCTGATAAATATGAATAAATAAATAAAATAAATGAATTACTTTATTCATCCCTCACAGGGGAAATTTGTGTGCTGCTCTCCTTACACCGCAGCAGGCTGCCCTTCAACGGCGCCAATGGTGGGAGAAGCGGGGGTTAGGTGTCTTCTCCAAGGACCCTAGACGTGCTTTCTGTGGGACGCAAACCCGCAAATTTCCGGTCGGTGCGCGAACGCTCTAACCACTGAGTTGCCGTCTCCTCGCCAATATAATATATATAATACAGTATACATAATACAGTATAATACAATAATAAATATATTTATATATATCATATATATAAGTCCATTTACTTAGATTATTTAACCCTTTACAGGGCCTAGCGGCCAAAAGTGGCTATATGGAAAGTCATAAACAAGCGCACTAGATGTTACATCAAGCGGGATAAATTTCAAATCTGAAAATATTGAAAGGATTTCCAGATGGAAGTCGAAACGTCTCAATCATCAAATTCACTGTCCAGAAGACAACTCTGAAGCCTTTTCTCCGATAGATCACTCCTGGGTGAATGCGGGATTACACAAACTTTTATCTCTCGATGTTTGCTACAGAAGTTCTTGTAACCTTGTTTAACAACAGGCAACTCAAACAGGTGAGTTACAGTATATACTGGAACTTGACATTGTAGCTTAAAAGCTCTAAATAAACGATGCATGTTTTCTTTCAGCCAAGCGAAGAAAGAAAAAAAAAAGAAAAAAAAAAAACATATTTTTTATCGTTTCTTTTTGTAATTTCACATGGTAACAATGAATGAAAAAAAAAAACAAAAAACAGAATATCAATTTTTAAAGCTCTCAATTTACAAGTCGATCTACGTTCCAACCCACACCTATGGTAACCAGCTGTGGGTGGTGACCGAAAGAATGAGATCGCGGGTACAAGCGGCCTAAATGAGCTTCCTCCGCAGGGTGGCTGGGCTCTCACTCAGAGATCGGGTGAGGAGCTCTGCCATCCGGGAGGAGCTCGGTGTTGAGCCGCTCCTCCTCCAGGTCGAGAGGAGCCAGATGGGGTGGTTCGGGCATCTGGTCAGGATGCCCCCCGAGCGCCTCGCGGGCGAGGTGTTACGGGCACGTCTCACCAGGAGGAGACCAAGGGGCAGACTCCGGACCCGCTGGAAAGACTATGTCTCATAGCTGACTGGGGAACGACTTGGGATCCTTCCGGGTGAGCTACAGGATGTAGACGGGGTGAGAGTAGCCTGGGCTACCCGTTTGAGGCTGTTGCCCATGCGACCCGACCCAGGAACAAGCGGAAGGTGATGGAACGGAACAATAAAACTGTTTTTTCCTGAATTGTATCCAAAACAGCAGTTTTTTAAAGTTGATAACAAACAACTGACATTTTGTTCAACAGAATTTATCTATGTTTAAATGTAAAACTAACATAGTTATGTCTGATATGATGATGCATATGTTGAAATAAATGAATATATAAATATCTGTGTGTAATAAACATATTACTATCTGTACAGATATGTCCTACTAAAAAATAAAAACCAAAAGGTTTAAATACAGTGTCTGGCAGTATAGCCGACACGATGGTACAGAAAAAAAAGCTTAATGTTAGTCAGGCTTTTTATTTATTTAATTAGCATTGCACTCAGTGGAAATCCTTGTTTATTTTCCTGGAGGGAAATCCGGTTCCTGAAATGAACTTTATTGGATAGCTGTCTAAATCAAACCTTTCCATTATACAGTAGTTTAGCTCCAGTGATCTCTGAAGAATTCATCCACAGTCAATCAAAGGGAGTTTATGCACATCCCCGATTTGGCTTCCTATTTCCTGCAACGTTATTTGAATACCCAAGGCATCAACACAGTGCAAAAGAAACATTATGCATTCATGTCGGCCTTTTCTTTCCGCACCATGACGGAGTTGTACTGCCTCAGTCAGTCAATCAAGGACAGTTGTCTATGCTTATGCAAAAAAAAAGTACACAAAAAAAAAAAAGGAAGTAGGACAAAGCATGCCTCGTAAAAAGGTGGAAAGGTTCAAAATTTTTTAGCTTCTGAAACACCTCCATTTTTCAGAGATAAAGCTGTTAAATTGATAAAAATGTTCACGATATCGTCATTTGTTAAAACAAAATATAAATCATTCAGATTCTCTGAATGTGTTAATAAATTATTTCCTAAGACACTGTCAATGCCGAATAAATATTCATCAAATAAATCAAGGTTGATTGCAAATTAGTTCAGTTGATGCATGGCTGTTTGTGCTTCTGAGAGATTAACCTAATAAATGAACATGCAACCACATCAATTACACTTTATAGGTCAATACAACAGCTTTATTTGCATCGCCTTTGAAAGAAAAAAATATATTTCGAATAAGTATGATTTGCAAAGACTATATGTTATGCTGCAATTATTCAGTTGCTTTTTTTGTCTAAATAAACCTGGTCAGCCTAAAAAATGTTAAAAATTGTGCAAGAGGAAACACCACTGGGCTTGTCTGGAATAAAAAAGAGAAATAGGGTCCTGGTCTAAGTGAAAGATTCAAGTACCCTATTATCCGCACTATAAGGCGCACTACATTATAAGGCGCACCTTTAATAAATGACTTTTAAAACTTTTTCCACATATAAGACGCACTGCATTATAAGGCGCTACAGTAAAGGCTGTTCAACTTTGTCCTCTAACTGTGGCAATCTCGCTTTGTTCCCACAGAAACTCTGTTTAGTCTTCTTTACTTGGCGCAGCGCATCCTCTTGCTTCCTCCTCTTCCTCACCATTGATTCGTTAATGTTAAACTCTCTCGCTGCGGCTCTATTCCCGTGTTCTACTGCGTGTCCGATCGCCTTGAGTTTAAACTCTGTGGTGTAACAGTGTCTCTTGGTAGAAGCCATTTCCGGGTCTTTACACAAACACACAAATGGAAATGAGACGCTCTTTCATGTATCCCAGCATGCACCACACACCAGTACTTCTACAGGGGAAATGGAGTCGGCGGCTGCTTACCGCAGTTGCGACACCTGTTGTAGCTCAGTATTAATTGATATATAAGGCGCTCTGGGCTAAAAGGCGCATCGTGGACTTTAGAGAAAATTTAAGGTTTTTAGGTGTGCCTTATAGTGCGGAAAATACAATATCAAGTAGGTTCACAAGTGAGGGAGGGATGGTGTGAGAGAACAAAAGACAGATTGGCGTCCTCAATGATTAGGACAAAGCATTGGCGAAGAAAGAGCAGAACCAAAAAGTGAAGCTTACGCTTTACAAAGCAATCTATTCTGAGGTAAGTCAGGGTTTTTGCTCTCTGAAGCCCTTGACGGCGAATGAAGAAGAAAACGATGGTACGTCACCAATTCCAAAAGTGAAATTTGCCATTACAACTCACATTGTACAGACAATTTTTGGTTTTTTGATTCCTCCACTCTTTTTGAGAAAATTCTGAAAGTTTTTAAACGCTTTTTCATATTTTAGTCAGTCGAAGGTCAGGACATAACACATTCCAACTTTAAGAACTCCAACGGTCTCCAGTGCCTTTGCTGAATCTGTAAGAGGACTATGTAACCATTATATTCAGATAATTTAAGCCTTGAAGGCTCTGAAGGCATTGTCAAGGTTTCTCCCTGAGTAGCAGGCTGTCAAGTTGGTACACCTGATCCAAGGTCTTTCCACATAGAATTTTCCTTTTCTGTAATCTCCCCTTTCAGAATGGTAAAGGACCCATGGGGACATTGCCCTGTTATTTGCTGGGATGAAGCAACATAAAGTCTATAAACCTGATTGTTCATTTAAAGCCATCTTCAAAATTCTGTAGAGTCTTTGTGCTTCTTGCCCTTGAACATTCAGGTCATCTCCATTTAAGACAAAAAGCAGAATGAAACGCTTTCACTTTTTAATTGTATTGCAATAAAATAAATTGCTATTCAAAAAGTGACATTATGGCTTGTTGAATGTAATGTTCTAGTCCTGCGTAATTCACTTTATAAACATAATTGATCCATACAAAACCTGTAAATGGGGCTTGAAAATGTCTTTGCATAAAACTTAATAGCGGTGGGAAACTCAGTGAATCTTCAATAGATTTGTCTACCAAGGCCATTTGGCCTGAGACTCATAAAACAAAGCCTCAGAGTAATTACATATGACGATGTATAATGCTTTGCAGCTTTCCATGGCGAATGGGCAGAGAAACAGCTGAACACAATGAGGCTTGTTGAAGGGCGCGCACACAATCCCATATTGAAACCTAATGGCTAAAAGGTTGTGGGGGGAAAAAAAGAAGCATATATAAAAATGAGAGAAACCAATACTCTCTTTTATTCATGTATTCATGCTGCTAATTTGATTTGACCTCAGTTCAATTCTCGACGCTTCAAACAAACACGGCCACTTTGGGCTGATGCTCAATGTTAATGGTGTGATTAGTGCTGTATCTTTCCCTTGGTGTGGCAATTTATTTTGCCCCATTAAGCCTTTGAAGCTATGCCCTGCTGACTCAGATGCTCTTAGTAACAAACAGCAATATCAAAACCGCTATTACTGCCTACATCTATCACCTAGAATGGTCTGTAAGGTCATAACTAAGTGCACCTACAGTGAAATGCCTGAAAGGGAAAGTAATGAATCCATTTATACCCACCTGGTTGAGAAAATGCCCCACATTTTCATTTGGGAAAAAAAAAAGTTTTTAACTTGACAAAGTAACCAAACAAACTGTGAAATATCTGTCTGGCATAAAAAAGGAGAATAAATTTTCTTAAAGAGCAATTTAAAATCAGAAAGTTGGTATAGTGAATTCCAATTTACTTGGGTCCATGATTCTTTAAAAGGGTGCTCAAACAACATTCAAAGAGTAACAGAGCTCTCAAAAAACTTTTATTGCTGATTTAGAGTCAAAATGGCACTCTTAAATCTATTGCTATGATGGAAATGTTTGGATTCTCATAAAACCTTATTTTCAACCAAAAGAATGAGCCACAAAAGTCCAGGTGACAAATACAGGTGTCAAAAATTCTTCTGAATGCCATAATCTCCCAAATCAATTAAGACATTTTAATAAATCTGCATACAGTAACTATGTCCCTCGTATAGATGAATTGATCTCGTATTCAGGGGCAGTGTCGCATTTTAGGCTGTTTAATAAAGCTCCATTATATAGCATTTGCTATTAGATCAATTTGTATGGATTAGCTAGAAGAAGAAGCTGGTATCGGCATAGGTTGGACAAAGTTAGCATTGATGGATCTTACATCACTTTACCATCAGAAATGAGACATATCATAAGACAGCATCTTGAATCAGGGGCCGTAAACCAATAGGGCGCTGGATTACCGAGAACCACAAATTGTTCGGGAAATATACTCACCTACAAAAAAATTTACTGTATTATTCCCAATATACACACATGCATCCACACTTATACAGTGCGCATCTATAACTAAGCTATATGCAAAAAAAAATCTGCAGGGCATAAAAAATGGTCTGCTACCGGTAAAAGCACAAGCTAAACATGCGTGGTTGCGCTATTTAAAGTGCCGTTTATAAGAACAAAGACATGTCAGACTTGAGCAACTGTGCATACAGACTTATTTTTGTCAGACTAAGCTTTGCTGTATTCATATTTTAGAAAAAAGTAGGGGTGCATGTCTTTTAGAAAGTATGCATCTCTTGGGAATAGTATGGTAAATGTAACGAGAATTATCGTCACATCATGTGCTTCAGATTATGTTCATTAATAGTAGCAATAACCACATCCACCATATGCCCTGTTTGTGTCATTCAATGCTGTTGTTTTGTAGCATTTTACCAAATTTCTCAGGAGGGAGGTTGACTTTTTGCCAGGAGTGGAGGGTTAGTTTCACTTTTAAGAGCTTATATTTTTTTCCAGAATATTTCTGCGAATGTAAAAGTGTGTCTGAGTTTCTAAAATTGTCTTATGAGCAGTATACACTGAACTTTTCCTTCATATTTCTGAAGCCATGAGAACTATTAATCCAACACTCATTGGTATATATATTCTTTACATTGACAACAAACTGAACCAATTAGGTTTTCACATCCATTCTTCTCGCGTCGTACCAGTGCCCTTTCTGAACTAAGAAAGGCAAACATTTAGTTAGCTTTTGAAAAAAGCCACCAAATTTGGAACAATGCGACCACAGCAGGACTTTCATCAGCTACCATGGAAAATGATCAAGAAGATGGAAGAACTAAGCTGCACTGCTTTTATGTCACCGAGGTTCTGATCCGAACAAATGAATCGAGCAAACACAATAAGTTTGATTCATACAAGCCAGTCTGTGGTAAACAAGTGAGATGTTTACAGGGTTTGAAAAAGTGATAAAAATGTGTCCATGAAACAGCTGGCTTAGTCCAATGATTGCTTTCCTCCCAACATTTATGGCACCAGTTGATTGTCTCAGATTTTTCATCTGTGTAACAAGTGGCAATCATTGTTCAATGGTTAAAGAACAAAATTTGCTTTCTTCTTTTTAAGTTTGACTCCTATACTGTATATACATATATATTTAAAAAAATAATGGAAGCCAGAGGACGTCATTTAAATGTTTAACATGGACATTACATTTTGGAGAATTTTGCCTATTTGTGTTCAAGCTAGATTTGGACTATGAAAAATGTAAAAATCATACCCGTCTGTACAACACTAAATAATATAGTCAACCTCATTTCTAGTGAGTGCCAAGTAAGTTGGACTAAAACTAAGTTTATGTATATTGTAGATGGACTGAATCCATCCTCCCTCCAGCTTGGTGATGACACCGAGGACCCTGTCAAGAGCTTTCTGTAACTGGGGTGGACTGACCAACAACAGAGACCTAAATCTGGAGATCCACCAAAAAAGAGCCTTGGCAGCTTCAGCAGTTGGGTCCCTCTGGACATAACTCTGGCGACATTCATCCACCTACTGCAAGACAAAGTTCCGGATCTATAACGCCACTGTACTCTCTATCCTAATCTGTGGCTCGGAGATGTGGCCCCTGAACAAGACTCCGGGTGCCAGAATTGATGGCTTTGATAGCAGGGCTCTCCGAACTATTAGAAACATCAAGTGCCTCGGGGAGTCTCTAACCAGGTGCTCATAGCCTGTACGGGCCAGCCCAAGACAGCCCAAGATTTGCCTTGCTGCAAATCTCCGCTACGTCCTCCGCTTGCCTCCTGTGAGTGATCTTTCAATTCAATTCAAAGGTCACAGGCTGGAAAAGACCACGAGTTAAGCCTTCTACCCAATGGGGCTTGACATAACTGTCGATGACCTCCAACAACTCAGAGTCATTGTCAAGGAAGCAGAATAGCTAGCCCAAGATCACCAGCACTGGAAAAGCTTGGTACATATGGTCAAATCAACGCAAAGTGATGGGACTGAACCCCCTTCGCTGGAGCCCCAATAATAATAATAATAATATTACTGTAATTTCACGGCCATAAGGCGCACCTAAAAGTCTAAAATTTTCTTCAAAATGAGCGGTGCGCCCTTTCGTGCGGTGCGCCTTGTGTGTGAGAAAAGGCGGACGTAAAAGAAAAAGCGGTGCCCGTGAAGCGAGGCGGACCTGAAAGAAAAGGCATGAGAACGTTAAAGAATGAAGTGTGGGCGTGGATTGTGTATAATAAAGGTATGTGCTGTATGCACAACATTGCTGTTTTAACCCTGAAAATGGCAAAGAGACACGCTTATGACGCTCAGTTTAAGCTGAAGGCAATCAGCTACGCGGAGGAACATGGGAATCGAGCCGCCACGAGAAATTTCAGCATAAACGAGTCAATGGATTGTAGATGTTTGGACTAACGCAGTGCTTCTCTATTATATCCTGTTGCGCCCCCCCTAGAAAGAAGAAAATATTTCGCCCCCCTCTCCCCCACTCTCCGCCATGACCATAATTAGTATCATTTGTCTATGAAATTGTTATAAGCAGTGGTCCCCAACCACCAGGTGGACCACCCCTGGTGTGAGGGGCCTAACTAGTATTTTTATTCACTTTGTTTTTGTGATGTCTTTATTTTGAAGCTATGTTTGCCGTTACCATGGCAACCAGAGTGCGTTCGAGCAGAGAGAATTTTTCCACGTTATAAAGACGCTGCTAATAAATTTTCTCGTGAAGACAACGTGGATTTAAATGTATTATTATTGATTTAAAAAGCCAGTTTTTCCAGCTGGTCTTATCACCTGTAGACCGGTCCGTGAAAATATTATCAGACGCTAAACCGGTCCGTGGCGCAGAAAAGGTTGGGGACCCCTGGTTCTAAGTACACTTCTGCATAACATTGTATCCTCATTAACATTAAAGAAAAAAAAAAAAAAAGAACAGCTTTATTAACATTGTTTTTTAGTGTGGAACAGAAAATATTTAAAGTGCATCAATTAACTTGAATAAAAAAAAAAAAAAAATCTTATTTAAACTATTTAAGCACTGGACTATTTTTTAATACGCACATTTGCATGCTTGCGTGTGTTGTTGTAAGGCGGTGTGTGACTGAGACTGAGCCTTTTCGTACGGTGCGCCTTATGTGTGTGTTAAATACAGCAACAGCGCACAAAACTGAGGCTGCGCCTGTTCGTACGGTGCGCCTAATGGCCGTGAAATTACGGTACATTGTACCTCATTTGGTCAAATTGTTGAAAAAAATACATAGTGCTCAATATTTACTGTAAAAAAAATGGATTAAAGTAAAAAAAATATATATATATAAAAAAAAGGCTAATTTACCTCCAGAATTTGGATTTTATTCTGTAAGCATGCAATTTTTAGAAAAATGACCGTTTTCACTCATTAACTGGAATGTTTTTAAACACAGTATAAACTCGATGTACTCGGGTTTCTTTTTAACATGTTATCTGTTTTTTTGCACGACCTCTAAAAGTAAATCATTCCTCTTTTTTAATCTATTTTACGCAAACATACAGTCACCCTCGCACCACTAGAAAACATGACAACAAAAATCAAATCAGATGACCGATCACCATCCTTTGAAAGCAAACACTCCTACCTGAAATCGTTTTAATAAATTTGACTTTTTTTACTCTATAATTCACTGACTGAGTATTTTCCTGTCAGTTTTTGATAGTGTCTTTCAAATGTTCTTCACTATTTGTCTATATTATTACAAAATAACCACTGCTGTTAAGAAAAAAAATGAAACCATCCAATTTGGACAGCTCACTATTCTAGGTTTGCAGAAAGAAAATCTATCAGATATGAGGCTGAGTGAATCGACTCCAACAATCTCTACAAAATTGTTTAGGGAATAAGTAAGTTTAAAAATGAATGGATGATAGATGGACAAAAAGTCAATCAGGTTTAATGTTTTATATTGTTTTACTTTTTCATACAGCAGATCAGTAAGACTAGCTAGATTTGAAATGTAGAAATCTTCAAATATCCCGTGAACTGTCTTACTATAATTCATGTTGCCTTTTGTTTTTGTAAAGATTTAATATTGTTAGCAAAGACTCCATGGATGTTCCTACTGAGTCAGATGGTAAATTTAGAGTCGTAATCACATTCCATTGGACATAGAGACCAAACATTGGCTCAAGAGTTGAAGCAAATCATGCCATTGGAAAACCAGCAAAGACAGAGAGAAAAAAAAAAATCAATCGTGGGTGGCATATTAACTTTTTAACTCAAAAAGATAAAGGTTAATTCTCATATTTTAGGGTTGCAGTGTACAAACGGTTGAAGCACTTTGGTCGGCATGTGTTTTCTGACTGTGATGAATTGCCTGCAGCTTATCAACATGGTTTGGCACATGGTGTGAAGACATCGCTTGATGGGGTGTCCATCAATCTGTCAGGGATTTGAATGGCCTTTTTTTTTTGCTTGTTGTGAAGAGCCTTTTAAAATCTGTATTAATTGTGTTCAATTTAATTCAGTTTGATGGTTGTGGGTTTTGACGTGTATTTGTCGCAATTTTCTAATTTTGCACGTATTTACTTTCTTTACAAACACACAAAACATTAAAATAAAAAAAGGTAAATTTTGCTTTTATATTTTCATCTTCAGAGCCGCTTATCCTTGACGGGATAGCGGGGGATGCCGGGGCATAGCCTGCCTGACTTAAGGCGAGAGGCAGAATACACCCTGAACAGGCTGCCAGTCTGTCGCAGGGCCACATACCCACAACCATCCGCATACCCATTCATTTCTAGGGACAAGTTTGGACAAAGTCGATTTACCCAACATGTATGGTTTTGGAGGGCGGAGGAAACAGGAGTACCCGGAGAAAACCAACACATACACGGAGAGATCATGCAAACTTCCCACCAAAAGGCCAGTGTTCCAAGCCTCGTCCCCACCTAGGATTCAAAACCCAACTTTTTGCTGTAAGGCCACTATGCTAACCACTGCGCCAGCGTGCTTCCCCTAACAATTCAAGAAAATAAAATGTGAAAACATACTTTAAACATTTACTGCTTTCATCTAAAATCTTCAAAACTCATCTCACTGGCTTCATGTCTAAATAAAAATAGTGGTCGTTGTGAATATAGCGTGTGCATTTTCATCGACTTTATGTGGATTCTCCCGGCATATCATGGAATATTCAAAACCATCTAAAGATATGTAAGATAGAGAATAAGGGCTCCCATTTAAAAGAGGCAGCAAGTCTAGAACTTAGATGAAAAAAAAGGGAGCTTGCTGACTCGGTTGAATCTTTAAGCATTTCCATATCCCTGAAAAGCAGAGCATGAAAGTTTAGTAGCAGCATATATTAAAGGTGAATTTTATGCATTTTACTCAGAGTTATAGACTAGTAAAATGTTCAGGTTCTTCTTCTTTACTGTGTTTAAAGCTGGGGCTTTCAAGCACAAAAAAATGAGCATTATTATTATTGTACTTGCTAGAAAAATTCCTCAGCAATGAGAACTTAAAAATGGACTTAAAACAAACAAACAAACATGGTGAATAATACCATACTGCGAAATGGTCACTTTAAGAAGATTAAATAGTTGTATAAAGATTGAAAATCTTGCCACTTCTTTGTCTTCAATTGTGTCAGTGTGATGGTAGATTAAACATAGCCTAATATGTCACACTGCAATACTATTTTCAGTTCACTTATTCCGTTTATCCCTTATCTAAGGCTTTATCTGGGACCTGGTCAAAGGGGCAACAGTCTCAGATAGAAAACCTAGGTTTCACTGACCCCGGCTGCATGCTCCAGCTCACTCGAGAGGATCCAGAGGTGTTCCCTGGCCAGCTGTGAGACACATTCTTGCCAATGGGTACTGGGCCTTCGTCTGGGTTTACTCTTGATGGGAAATACCCTGGAAACCTGGTCAGCAAGGCGTCCGGATGGTATCGTAACCAGTGGCCTGTACCATCCCATCTGACTTCTCTTAGCTCTACTCTGAGCTCCTCCCAGTTGGCAGAGCTTCCTACTCTCTATCTCTGAGCGAGAGCCCAACCACCCTGTGGAGGAATCTCATCATGGTCGCCCAAATCTGGGGGTTTATTTCGGAATAGCTCTTTGATAGTGGGATAAATATATTTTTTCAAATGATTTTAACCCAATAAAACACCCACACTTAATATTTCTTCAACATGCACTCGTTTTTTACATTCGCACAACTCAACTGTTCACACAGTTAAAAAATGACCCAACTTTCTGTTACGTAGAAGTCACTAGCTTGACCCAAACAAGGCAAACAGTAACATTGGGGAAAAGCCACAGCATGAGCCTGTCCACACATATAAATAATAGTGGTGCTTTCCATTGCAACAGAACTCGAGTGCAGAGTTGCCATTAAGCCAGAATAGGTAATGATGTTTAGATAATGGATAGCAATAACATTACAGATAGAGGAAATAATAAAAAAACTAACAAACAAAAAACACACAAATGGTAATTAATTCAAAGCAAGACCAAATAACGATAATATTCTTAAGCATTCGCATATGCGTGCTTTCACAAAACCAAGATATCCCACAATATGTGGGAACTGTTGTCCTTTAGTTATCTCAGGGGATTTGTGACTTTAAAGTCAATGTAAAAATTTGCCAAAAAGTGAGCAAAAAAAACCCCTACAAGATACGGTAATAACAATAACGTTACCCGTTCATGCACTGAAGGACCAAAAAGTTAATCACAGTTCAGAAAGGCCCACCATAGCATTTTGAAACTACACAATTTATTTTACTCAATCTGATTTCACTCCATCTTGCCAGGATACTTGATAGTGATGTAACTGTTTGCTTAAAGTTGAGCTACTTCTCTGCCGAGGGCGTTGCCTCCAGGCTTCCTGCATGTTCCTTGATTAGCCCACTAACAAGCAACACTAACCTTTTTCTTGTCTGCCTGTTTATACCACTAACTGGCTGGCCCCCAGAAGGTCTGGTCAGGCCAGAAGCTTATTTCTATGTGCCAACTCTTGTGATTCTTTCTGTCAGAGATGAACATGAACAGTTCTCCTAAAATATTATGTTAAAATTCCACCTACAAAATGGCTTCTTAGCTGCGCCTTAAAAATGTGTGGTGGGCTTTTCTAAATGATTTTTATAGGATGGTGACACAGTTATGAACCACTTTCTATGTAAGACTCTCAGGTCTGTCACTTTATTAGTTTAGTTTAGTATCGAGTTTGGGATCCAAAATGGAAGTTCTCATTGTGTTCCTGTTTCAACTCAAATTATGTAAAATTGACTCTCTATTAACTTTTGCAAAATGAGTCAGTTTTTTTAAGCTGGTAACACATTGCGAACCCCAATAACTTAGGTTTAACATGCTTGGTCACAGCGTCCAGTGACCGTCCCCTTCACTTGGTTTTTAGAACTTGAGGACATTAGGTTTTTCTACCATTGAATGAATCATCAGCGTACACACAATTTACTTGTTTTGAGAAGTTTGAGTCAAAGGACTTCCAAACAAGTGAACATATTCGTACAAATGTTGTAGCCAAAGCAAGCTGAGAACCTGAACAAACTCTTTAAGGCACTAAGACTTACCTTTGCTTGATCATTTTCCGACATCTTCTTGGGTCGTTGCTTGCTTAAAGTCTTCACAACTCTTCAGGCTTAGAGATGTTATTCACTCGCTGTTAATCCCGTTGTTGATCCAGGTTCACTGAAATCAGAAAAGAAAAAAAGATGCATTAGTCCATAGAAAAGCAGCTCACCAACTTGTTTTGCGTACCCATCCATATTGGGGCACATTTATTATATATGAGTTCTTGAATAACCAACCGAGTTTTAACTGAATGTCCAACAGTGTCATTGTATTTGGAAAGAGCCTGCCATAACTTTTCACCAGAACCACAAGCCCCTTAATCATTCTGGCAAATGGGGCCACAGACAACATTTAGCTGAGCAATACATTGAAACATCCATCTTACAAACACCCATCAACAAACATGCTGTATATCTGAAAGCTTGCGCTTTTATCCGGAAAATCAACTTGAAGTCGATTAAATATTATTCTACAATTAGTTTGGGGATTTTTGTGTCTTTTTTTTTTTTTTATGCCGCTGACACTGGCTGTATCAGTTTTCCTTCCATTGAACTCTGTCAGCAATACCAAGAGGAGGTTCCTGGCTCTCGGCATTCAAGGATCTCCATACTATTTGCCTATGCCTGCACTTGGGGAGGTCACCCCAGTTTCGCTGTTACAGCACAGACTCCACACGGGAAGCAACCGATACCAGTTATAAGCCCTGACTCATTTGGCATACAGCCAGGTGCTATGGGTTGCTCTTGACGGTTGAAGAAGTGCTATTACCCCATTGGGAAGTTACCACCTGCCTCAACCCGGGCGGTGCCCAGTGATAAGGTACTATCCTGCCACAACTTGCTTGCGTCATTGGGTGCACGAAGCTAGAAAAAATCAGGCTGGTGAGCACATTGTGCAGATTCTATTACCACTAGAGACAGAAGGATGCAAACAACTTTGAAACACTTCGAGTGTTTCCTTTACTTGCTGATGTTGCAGTTTTGTCTTTTTTTGTATCTTGCAACTCAAAAGTTGTCCGTGTTCTCAGCAAGTCATTTTGATTAAAAAAATAAAAAAAAATTTGAGTATGGAAACAAATTAAAATTACATGAACGATAATCATAGTTACTCTTGTATTTTTTTTTAAAAAAAACCTTCTTTTACAAAATAGACCTTTTTAAGTAAAACATTTTACAAGACTTTGTTGTATTTTACTGACATCAAATACTGGAACCATATGTCATGAATATAAGATCATGGAGGCACGGCTTTTCATAAATAAATGGTCCACCATTATGAATCACATGTGATTTGTCTTCCCATTTCCCATCAATAGTAAATATTGCGCCCTTATTGTCACTTTGTCTGATACAATCTGGAGTATGTCTGAATGATGGCAGAAAGAACATGGAATTCAAGGTGACCTGTGTCTGAATGACTGAATACCTTCACTTTCGCAGATTGATGAAGCCATTCATTTGATGCATTCAATGCCTCAGAAAGGATTTAGATAGCATGGAAAACTTGCACAATGTGGATTGCTGCAGAAATGAATTCCGCTATTTGCAATATTTATTTGAGGTCAAATGTCATGATTCATTCATATTTGATATTTTCTGGGTATTTCAGCTGAAATTTTTATGATTAAATTTTACCTATATGAAATAAAATAAAATGCACTTTTCAAACAAATCTATAAGTGTGTAATATTAATTTGATTTGAATCAAATGTGCAGCTCTGATCTACAATTGCGTACTTCCAGGTCAAAGCATGATGTCTACTGCAATGATAGTTTCAGGTATTTATGCAAGAAGAATGAAGCATTCTTCAAACATTAGGAATCATTTGGGAAATTATATTCATAAAAAACATGAGTAGTTCAAAACGCAAATCGCTTCTTTTGAATAATAAATGCAGCAAAAAAATAATAAAGTGCTCGAAGGAGTGAAAAACTGTGGCGTTTCGAATGCTAAAGTAGAAATTTTGCATGTGAGGACCAAGCAGAACTTTCTTTCGACAAATATTTGTGAGCAAATGCACAAAAGGAGAACAAGTACACACCATTACCCAGTAAATAAGACATTCTGGTCGCACATTTGTCAGATGATTACATGCTGAATTCCAAAGGGAGCTTTTTGGCATCAGGTTAGCAATTTATGACTAACTTATACAGAATGTTAAAAACAACAAGCCACCACCGACATGATGAAATGGCATCTCTGTCCGACTATATTTATGTTTTTCAGGTGAACCAATTTTTATTTCACACTGAAGACAAATGCACGTAGAATACTGATGTTAGTTTTAATCAAATAAGACTGTTGATTCGTGTTGGGACTGCAATGTTTTTGGCTTTCCCAGCAGTTAATTTGCTTTTCTTGGATACAATCCTGTTTAGTTTTCACAGCAACAGAGTCAAGGATATTATGAGCAACAAAATGTGTACTTGATGTGACAAACAAAAGCGGATTTCATGAATTAATCCTTGTAGCCACACGTTTCTTATTCTGTTTCTTACTTGTGTTTTTTTTTTTTTTTCTATTATCAAATCAAGGATTATTGGATTGAATTTTGGTTGTGTCTCAAAACAAATGCAACGACAATTCATCCATTCATTAATTCATGTCCTGAAACACTTATCCCTGACGGGATTGCAGGGGGCGCCAGAGCCTATACCGGCTGATCCACCGGACTAACCACCGCGCACCGCGTGACGACCAACATTTCAAAATGAAATGTATTCATATTTACTTGTGATCTCATTTGAAATGGCCACCAAAAAACGAGTAATTATAAAAAGTGTTTACAGGGACTATTCAAATTTGTCAAAATGAGCACCAGCTAAGACCCAACTGCCTGGAGTTTGTTTAATGTTAAACTCGTCAACCATGACAAGATTAGTCGAAAGGTCCTATTAAATGTTCAACATCCCAATAATTTGAAACCAACCAACACATTTCTAAACCTTGTTGTTAGAATTGTGATTAAACACCTTTAGGTTAAAGTGCTAAAAGGAAATACAAAGCAAGAAGAAAATAATGTCAGGGTAGTTAGCTGCAAAAACACAACAAGATCCGAAAAGCTTTAGGCGCACATGAATCACACCAAGCAATTACTTTCAGCCTATATGTACTCTGAGTAAAGACAGGGCAAATTCATTTTGGAATTAAAAATGTTCATTTGAGTGAGACTCAGTGCTATGGGGTACCTGAGTCAGCAAGGCCAGGTGTCTGACAATTCACATATAAATAATAGTGGAGTTGATTGTGGACTTCAGAAAGGTCACAAACCTCTCACGCCCCCCTCCCTTTGAAGGACACTTTCAACTCAACCATGGACTCCTACCACCATCACACAGGACGTCAAGTGGGAGCCGACCATCAGCGCTCTCATCAAGAAGGCCCATCAGAGGATGTACTTCCAACGGCAGCTGAAGAAAGCTAAGCTGCCGGCCCAGTTTTCGGCGCAGTTATACACTGCCATCACGAAGTCATTCCTCACCTTCCCCATCACCATGTGGTATGCTGAGGCCACTGCCTGGAACAAGCAAAGACTACAGCACATTAAGCGTTCTGCTGAGAAGATGATTGGCCAAAGTCTTCCATCTCGTCAGGACCTGTGGGTCTCCAGGACTCTGGGACGAGCAGGTTGGATAGCGGCTGATCTTTTTCATTCCACCTACAGACTTTTTGAGCTGCTCCCCTCAGGCAGAAGGGTATGGTCCATTTGGACCAAGACCTCTCGCCACAGAGACATTTATTCACTTCCATCTTTCAAACTGTAAATTCCGCCAACCTCTTGTTATCCATTTAGTTCCATCCATTGGGTGCATAGACAACAGTGTAACCCCTTTTCAGGTTTCAGGCCACCAACGGTGCATATAGCGCTTTAAGTTAGCTAAATAGCGCATATCCTTTAATATTCTTTTCTTTTTGCATTTAATGGCACTTCCTTTTGTTCAACTTTAAACTTTACAGAGGACATGGTTACAAAGAGGTTGTGGCAAAGAACAGAATCCTTGACCAAGATCAACCTTATGTTCGAAAATCATTCGAGTACAAGCAAATGTTCAAACATACATGAATGCAATAGAAAATTATTTTGAGTATGTTTTTGATGTGGACATAATGTCTTTGACATAATGGACACTAAAGTTTAAAAGTGCAAGAAGTGTACTTCTTTTCTTTAAGTTTGGGTTTTTTGGTACAAGCCAGAAGTACAAAAAAAAAAAAAAAAAATGTAAGAAGCCACATAGCAAAAAAACAAGCCAAAAACATGTCCTTTTTTGTCTATTTATATATTTTACATACAAGACCAAAATTTGCAATAATACAGCTTTATAACCTCAACTAAAAGGTAATATGAAGGCTGTAAAAAATCTAACCCTATTAGAAACCCATTCCTTTCCACTTTCCTTTTAAAAAAATACACTTCAACGGCTCGGTGCTTTCTTGCTGGCACTAAACAATTCCCCTTAGCCTGATGTCATTCTAGCTCTCGGAGAGTTACACTCTACTTATTGCCACGTTTGGCGAGAACAACACTGAAAGGCATTATGAGCCCGTCACAGGAATCAATGGGGCTGATTAAGTTGGTTGTTTGAATTAGACATCTGCGTACCACGCAGGAGGGTGGAAGCAGAGTTATAAACATGTAAAAACAGGATATAAAACATGTTTAATGAACTGGAATTAAACACACTTCATGTACATGTCTATCTGCATTTAAATTATCGGGACTTTCAAGTTTTGAATTTTAATTTATTACTTTGGTAATTGAGTTCATTTGCATTTAATTGAATTTAGATGTGTTCTCTCTGATAATAAAATCTATATTAACCAATAGAGATTATGTATTTTTTTATGCTGTAATTACATTTAAAAAAAAAGGTGCAATCATTTCAGTCAATTGATTTTATCACATAATGTTGTATGACTTTGTATTTTGCGTTAATTGAGCATGTTAGTTTGATATTGCCATTTTTTCTTAGTCAAGATACTAAACGTAGTCAACGTATAATTGGACTTATTATATGATACATTAAATTGGGTTTATTTGTAATTAAAAATATTAAAACCAAAAATGGATTCAAAATGTAAAGTTAATGCATAAAATTAACTTTGTTCAATCTATAGTGTGTGAGGAGATTCCCATTTTTGAGTCTGTGTAATTCCTCATTTGTCCAACAGTGATTATCATTGAAAAAGATTTAAAGTTATTTTCTGGACAGTGTGTTTGACGATCGAGACGTTTCAACCTCCATCTGGAACTGGATAGTAAGTGTGAACAGCTCGTGTTAGAGGCTTTGGAGACAAAGTACGAGAGGCCAGACTGAGATGGTTTGGACATGTGCAGAGGAGAAAGAGAGTTAGTACATTGGCAAAAGGATGCTGAGTTTAGAACTGCCAAGCAAGAGGCCAAGAGGAAGACCAAAGAGGAGGTTTATGGATACAAAGAAGGACATGAAGATAGTTGATGTGACTGAAGAGAATGCAGGAGACAGGGTTAGATGGAAGAAACTCACTTGCTGTGGCGACCCCTGAAGGAAAATGCCAAAAGGAGAAGAAGGTGTTTGATATTGAGTAAACCTGCCACCAGAGGGAGCCCTTGAGATTCCTCTCTCTCCCAGATCTCAACCTGATGCCAGACACCTGTGGTCATTGTCCTTACGTCACATACCTGTGGATACTTCTAGCTGCTGCCTATTTACAGGCAATCACCACTGACTTCTCTGTCGGGTCATCATCATCCCATCCAGCCAGGTCTTCCTGGCTGCCTGACCAACTTTATATTATTGAACTCCGATGAGTTTTTGAACTTTAAGACATTCCTTGTGTTAACCCTGTGCTTTTGTCTTACAGCCTTGTCAGAACCTTTGTAAATAAAACCTATTATGTCCTGCATTTGGGTCCACCTTCTCCTTCCATATCATATTCATCCATCATCTCCTCGAGGGAGGAGACGGCAGCTCAGTAGTTAGAGCGTTCGCGCGCCGACCGGAAGTTCGTGGGTTTGCGTCCCACGGAGAGCACGTCTAGGGTCCTTGGAGAAGACACCTAACCCCTGCTTCTCCCACCATTGGCGTCGTCGAAGGGCAGCCTGCTGCAGTGTAAGGAGTGCAGCACACAAATTTCCCCGGTGAGGGATGAATAGAGTAATTCATTTTTTTTAGTCAACTTCAGGGTAGTTTGTGTTGTCGCTTTTGCTTAGCCGTTAATGTGACGGCAGCAGAGGAAGGAAAGGGAGAGTGGCCAGAGCATATGCAAAATGATTCTTAGAAACTAAAACCCGTCGTCAATGTAGCTAGCATCTCATCTATGTATCAACCACTCATTTGTTGATTCATGTGAATAGTAGAGCAACTAAGACTTTCTAAAATCTATTTTGGTGACAAATACAAGGTGCTCAAGTCACCAGTGGAAGATATATAAAAAATTAAGTTATTTTTTTACGTGATGTACTCTACAAAAAAACACAATGTCACTACTTTAACTCTTACTTAGTGTAAGAAATCTTTCAAGCCATCTCTCTTGCTAGCGGTTAAACAACATTTAGCTTTTAATGTAAAGCAGGAAGAAAGAACAAGAGAAGTCAAAATCAATGCAGTGCAACTCTCCGTAGGGACCACTGATCTAAGAGGCAATCGCATTTCCCTCAAAACATTTAAGGCAAAACAAATTAGTAGTGACAATGCTTCATGGAACGCTCAAAGCAGTGGTTTCATCTAAATCCCGCCACATTCATTCTGGAAATCCTTTTGATTACAGGTGTTTGGTATCTTTGATTCCATTTTATACAGGTAATTAAAGATGAATGGAATCACTCTGTAGCTGCTTTCCTCCATAAATTACAATAATTTCAACAAAATCAACCCTAATACACCCACTAACTAGGGTTATTTTTATTCCTTTTTCAGCTTTCAAACATTTGGAGCTACTAACCACTAAGACCCGTTTGTCATTTTAATCTTCCCAACAAAATATGTGACTTTTCCAAAAGCACAACAATAAAAACTTGGAGGGTAAAATCCACCAAAAACTTAAAACGATCCAGAGTAAATAGAAAAAAAGAGCAGGATGTGGTGCTCGGCTCAGTTTGAGGAAGGGGATATAACAGGCTGTCTGATAACAGAATCCAAGGTACACAAGATTGAGGCTTATAACTCAGAGGTTGGTATTAAACCAAGGCCTGGGGTTATACACTTTATTGAGCCATGGCAATTTATTGATCGTTTGCCTGTTTGTACTGGAGAGTTTGACACAAATGCAGAGTTAGTAATGTTGATAGAGAGAATAGATACTTATTAGATTAAAGGCCTGATCCCAATTACTTGGCTTTGAGACTGTGTGGTCAACAAACCAACACTGGCAGTGATTGTTCAGTTTGTTCCGTTAGCCTCGCTCATCCATAAATTACCATTTAATCTTCTTCTTTCGGCATTTCCCTTTAGGGGTCGCCACAGCAAGTCAGTTTCTTCCATCTAACCCTATCTGCTGTATCCTCTTTGGTCACACCAACTATATTCATGTCTTCCTTCACTGCGTCCATGAACCTCCTCTTTGGCCTTCCTCTAGTCCTCTTTCCTGGTGGTTCCAAATCCAGCATCCTTCTTCCTATGTACTTTGTACTCTCCTCTGTACATGCCCAAACCATCTCAGTCTGGCCTCTCGAACTTTATCCCCAAATCCTCTAACGTGCTGTTCCCCTGATGTACTCATTTCTAATCCTGTTCATCCTGGTCACTCCCAGAGAGATCCTCAGCATCTTCATCTCTGCTACCTCCATCTCTGTTTCCCGTCTTTTCTTCAGTGTTACTGTCTCTAGACCAAACAGCATGGCCGGTCTCACCACGGTTTTGTACACTTTCCCTTTCATTTTAGCTGAAACTCTTCTGTCGCACATCACACCTGATACTTTCCTCCACCCGTTCCAGCCTGCCTGAACACGCTTCTTCACCTCTTTTCCGCACTCTCCATTGCTCTGGACTGTTGATCCTAGATACTTAAGATCTTCCACCTTCTTTATTTCTTCTCCCTGTAACCTCACTTTTCCATTTGGATCCCTCTCATTCACACACATGTACTCTGTTTTACTCTGACTAATTTTCATTCCTCTTCTTTCTAGTGCAAACCTCCACCTTCACCATTTAATCCAGTGTAGTTTTCAAAGAAATGAATAATGGCCTTTGTATATATATATTTTTTGAATGATGGATATCGAAACTGCAACCACACACTAATGGAATGAATCCCCCAATTTTAAATACATTCGAGCGAAAGTCAAGTAGTTAAATGGTAAACACAACACCAATTTTCTCATTATAGAAAACGCTGACATTTTGTTAAACAGTAGTGCATAAATACCAGGCAACAGTTTGCAACGAAGCCCAACTAATTATACCACATGCGGTGCATCAGATAAAAAAAAAAAGAAGCTTTGCCCTGCTGAACCTCTGCAGTCTTTCCTCTTTGAATGTACAGGGCTGTGCACTCCTCTGATCAGTCAGCTGAATGCACGGGGATTCAGCAGGAATACAGGATGTTATAGAGTCCATGCAGAGTAGAACAAACACTATCTGCGCTGCACCCAGAGAATATGCTCTGCTCTGCAACATCAAACTTGCTGGAAAGCTCAAAGAAACACTTCCTCTTGGAAACCTTCTTTGTGTGATGTCTTTCATTTTGAAGCCGGATAAGCGTACAGATGGGAACAAAAAAAAAAAAAAATCACAGTTGAATGATTGTCATTACATGTGTTCAGTGGATTTTATAATCTCTTTAGTTTCAATGTGTCCTGCTAATCATAAAGTTTGTTTTCTCTTGTTATTTTGTTCGTTGTGTGCTTTGAAGCAGCCAGCTGTGATTCTGATTCCAGTGTTTTCCTCCAGTTCTTCCAAGTTTTTCTTAAAGGTACTCAGATTGTTTTTTGTCCATTGACTCAGACTTTTTCTCGGTGTGACTAAAGAGGATACAGCAGATAGGGTTAGATGGAAGAAACTGACTTGATGTGGTAACCCCTGAAGGGAAATGCCGAAAGAAGAAGAAGAAAACTCAGACATTTCTTGGTTAAACCGACGTATTTTATCTCTAGTTCACAAAAAAGAGCTTTTCTTAATACTACCAAAATAGTAATAAAAAATTACCCGGAATTTAAAAGTTTTCTGCTTTTTTTTAGCTCTTTTATTGCCAACCCCCCAAAAATTAACCACACAGTCCCAAATTATTTGTAATTGCAACAATTTTCTGAATTTGTTGCAGCATTTTTCTCTCAAAATACAGAAACACACTAATTACAATCACTAGCTAGACTGCTAATGTCTGTGTTTGTGCATGTGTGTGAAAATTAGAAACACCACACCTTTGGGATAAATCAGAAATCTCCGAGGCAAGTTTCTTTTATTCTTTTCAACTTTTTTGAGATTCCAAGCTTCCTCCACAAATTTGATCTTCTAGACACCGATGGCTCCCTGATGAACCTTTAGGAACCCTTAATTTTAGCCAAGTCCGAGAAGTGGTATGGTTGGATGGATGATGAGCCTGTATTGTGTTACCGGTCCAGCAGGGAGGATTAAAAGTGTATAGGCTCCACAGGGATTAGTGAAAAGCATGGAGCAGGGATGGTGAGTAGGGCCATTAAAATAGCAAGGAAGGAAGACGAGGTTATCCATCTTATTCGTGTAATAAAGGCACAATTGATCTGTTCCAATTACAATGAGAGCTGGAGAACATGAGGTATCCAAGTTTGTCTTGGTTAGCACATCCCTGTGTTGGAAGAAATGGGATTAAGCTTTAAGGTTGTTGTGCTTAAAAATCAGGCCGCCATGCTGTTTTGGGGATTTATCAATAGTCACAAACAAGTTTTGATTGTTAAACTCTTTTTTTCGCCACACAAGCTGTGATTTTTAATGAAGGAAACATTTACGTTAAGAATTTTATTCACGGCGTTGTAACACTTTAATCACGTTAAAAGTCTTATTTGGAATTCTCTAAAAATTTAAGGACATCTTATTTCTTGCCGGTATCAAACTTGTGAGAATAATAAAATCAAATCCCTCCCTCAATTTTATACTTGAAATAGTGTCTCTGCATAGTGTTGCACACATTTTAGAAATCTTGCTCGGTTGCAATTGAAGACGTATTTCTATTTTGTGTAAGCGATTGCAAATTGCGAATGTACGCGGTAAAATGTGGCATAGACTAAATTTAATTTTCTTTTGAAAGTAGGCTATTGCAATTAATTTGAAAAAAGGATTTTAAAAAAATGTCACAAAACTAATTAATTTAATTCAAATTTCAAAAGTATATCAATTACTTAATTAATTTAAAAAGAATAGTAAGAAAAGTATTGCATTAATTTCCTCCTAATTCTTTGGTTAGGTTTAGAAACGGCGGCCATTTCTAAAATGAGTACAGCATTTGTTGTTTTCTCAATTGAGTAAAATTCCTTGTGCAGTTTGCGAAATGTTTAGAATTCTAAAGTGAATACAATAGCGATACCATATAATCAGTGGTGGATGAAGTACTCACTTTTTGTTCTTAAGTAAAAGTACAGATAATTAGGCAAAAAATTTACTTAAGTAAAAGTAAAAGTACCAATAAAAAAATCTACTTAAGTAAAAGTACAAAAGTACAAAATTGTAAATTGTACTTTTTAAGTAAAACGTAAAAGTATTCGATCATAATTCAAGTGTTATTTTTTGTGCTGTAGAGTGTCACCATGGTACCCAGGATAAATACTCTACAGGGGTGTGAACCCCCTCTCCCGCCTCTTTTGGTCCACAAAAAAAATAATAAAATAAATAAAAGGAAAGGGGACAAGTCAAGCTATCCCCTAGAAGGGCCAGTGAATGGGCACAAAAATGGAGGAAAATGACACTCATTTTTTAAAATGTTTTGGGGGGGAGGCCCCCAGTCACTATATATTGGCTTTGCCAAAGCCCCACCCCCTTTGTAAAATTCTAGATCCGCCCCTGCTCTGTGTAATGATAGCTCAACTTTTTATTTAGAAGTAAACACAACGAACAACGATCTTTTGACTCTTTTTAATTTGTATTATATTTGATGTTAGGTTTTTGGCGCTGAATGAATGCGGAAAATATTTCCCGATTCATGACTTCTTCTCCCGATCAACTGCTTCTTTTAATTTTAGCGATGCGGCTTCAAGATGCGCTATAAAACCTGTGTATTTTTCAAATTCCTGAACGAAAATGAATCGAAAAATGTAAAACACACTTTTAAAAAATAGCGAAGTAAAAGTACAGATATTTGCTCTAAAAATGTAGTGAAGTAAAAGTAAAAGTACCGGTCTTAAATTTTACTTAAGTAAAGTACAGATACACAATTTTTCTACTTAAGTATAGTAACGAAGTACATTTACTTTATGTTCCACCACTGCATATAATTGTCAATTGTAAAATAAATAATTAACAAAAAAACTAATTCATCTAATTCCTCATTCGTTCAAGACTGAAAGTCCATCGTAGAAAATTTTACCCACCAACCAAAAGACCTACCCTACCATTGTTACAAGTCACTTCCTTTCAAACATAAACCATTTGTAAACAGGTTTGAAGTTAGCTCCTCCCTCAGGGTTGTGTTAACACAGGGTAGTATACATAAAATCCAGATTCAGGTCCACTTTTTCAGAATGAAAATGAAGACAACTTTGAACCCTTTCTCTGACAAAAAAACAAAGAAGAACTAAACATTTTTAAAATACTCGCAAAAAACAAAAAAACTCTATGATGTGATCCCTGAATCTAGAATGGAAAGTGATTGGGTACGCATTGCTGCATGACAATCCACACTTTTTTCTCCGACATTTATTTCCGTTATTTGTTCATACCCTTATTTAAGACGACAAGACAGCAGAAAACTTTTTTCTTCAAGTAAGTGCTTTGACATCGAGATGACCTGCAGTGAGTCCAACAAAACGTTTTTTTTAACGTTCTGTAGACGTTTTTTACATTTTCTGAGGCTTAGATTAAAAATTAAGAACAACACAAATGCTGTTTAAAATATTACATATAGTCTTATTTTGGGACATTAAGAAGATTTTTTTAACTTGATGGACTTGGTTTAAATGAACATATATTTTTTTTTGTTTTTTCAACTACAGAATGTGGAGGAGGAGTTAAACATTTGGGCTGTCCATGTATCCATTCGGGCTCCCCCAGCACTTCAGTAAACGTTATGTTTCCCGAACAAATGAAGGGCTTTTAATTAAACTCGATTAGGTTTTCAACAACATGCAACCAAAGTTCAAGCTCACAACGACTGAGGTTACAAACCATTCATTATCAATAAAGTTTATGTTGGACGCAAATTGTTTGATGCATTGGTGCCGCTGCATTCAATCTTTCTCATTTATTTTCCAAGGATTTTTATGTGCACTTTTTATCTGCTGTCCTTTTTTTTTTGCTGAATACCATACGTGTCCTTCATTGGTCGCAAATCGTTTAGTTCATCTGCTACCTGCTTTCTCTGGTGTTGTACCAAATTATCGTGTCCCTAGTGATGAAATCCCACTATTGATAATCAAAACTGGTCACCTGAGTTTTTTTTTTTTTTTTTTTGTCGTTAGAATCACTTCAGCTTTTTTTTTTGCTTTTACAGTGTCTTTTGTTTAGTCGCAAATATCTTAATTCCTCTGCTTGCCTGCCTCCTGCTTCACAGTTCAGTAATTGGGTTCTTCTCCTTTTTTCTGTTACCATAGATTTTAACAAAAGCAGATTATGCAAATATCTTGTTTATTTACCAAAAAAAAAAAAAGACCAGCAATAGACCAATCACTACTGAGAGCTGTTTTTCTATTTTCTGCCTTAAAAAATACACTCTGGAAAAATTATGTTGAGTAAATGTGTGTTTCTTGTCTGCTATAAAAAATTGTCTTGGAATGACAGTATGTGGATGTTTGTCTTGTCTCTGTATGTCTCTGCAACAAACTGGCGACATTTTTAGGGTGAATTCTGCCTCTCGCCTGAAATCAGCTGGCACAGGCTCCGGTATGCCCTGCGACGCCATTAGAGATAAGCGGTTCAGAAGACGGAACAAAATGATGTTGGTAACTGGGTAAGCACATTTTACGAGCTGACCCACAGTTAACTGGAGCGATACACACCATTGTTAACAAGAAAACACAATGGCAGATAGGTGACAGAAATAGAGAGACTTCTTTTAAATGTTGACAGATAATTCAATAAACATTCAAGCGTAATTTGCCGTAAGTTACCTGAGGCCACGCTCCACACCAGTTTTAAACCTTAACGACTTAACAACTTGATCAACAGTTTTTTTTAATGACTTCAAGAAGCTTTTTTTGGCTTGTAATTACAGGCCAGGTAATTTGCAATTACATCTTACAGAAAACATCTGAGATAACTTAAATGAGAACATACTAGATGTAAAAGCCATAGTGTAGAACACCCAGAGAAACTGGTCAAACTAGACCAAGTGGAGTTTAAGTGAGTAGTACATATACTCACTTAAAATGGGTAAGTTTACTGTGTTTAACAGGTTTATTTTTCACACCAAAAACTTTTATGACTTAGTTATTGATATTGCTAAGACATTGCCATACTCAGAACATTTGCATATGGTGAGTCACACAAGTACCCACCAACTTATATGTATCCAATAATCAGTGTAGCATAGAAACTTTACAAATATTTACTTTCTGATATATTTCCGTGTAATCCCTCATTTGTCAAGGACTGATCCATCGTTGGTAAGAATTCAAAGTTGTCTTCTGGACAAGTACACTGTCCTGTTCCACATGTAGCAAACAATGTGTGTACTTATATTGAATTAATGACATCTCCAATAACGATTTATTGGTCATATATTGTAGATGTCCTGGTAAATATTTGCGTTGATAGTGGCTAAAAGATGTTCAGCCTAACCTGACAATTTTACACCACTAGCTAATTGCTCCCGATAGCATTTGTCCGCTTTGCAAAATCCCCATTGATACTTTGGGACCATTTTACTGACATGGAACTGGCTTCCGGTTTGTTTTATGACATTCAGTTTTGTTTGAGACTTGTCTAAGGAAAATGGTGGGCAGTTCAAGAAGATAAAAAAATTCTGAAGGTTTAAATATATATTGGTCGCTGATTGGCTAAGAGATTAGTTTGATTGAAAGATGGTATAAAGTCAGTTGTAAACTAAGTTTCTGTGGCGAATCACTGAATCCCAAAAGATGAACTAAGATTGTAGAAATTCTAATGCCTTAGCAACTCTGATTAAAATTTGCCCTGGAGCTCGTAGGCTGATTCACATTGATGACGATAAGGGTCTGTGGGAAATAATTAGCATTTCATCAAAGACATTCATAATCTGTGTTTAGGAATGATCCCTTTAACCAAGAAATAGAACTTGAAAGAGGAAATTAAAGATAAAGTAGGCATAGACACATGGGTGGGCTGTGGGGTAACTGTTGGACCTTCACAAGTAACCACATTTATCTTGAGGTAACACAGTAATACAGAATTTTGGAGCTTGATTGGGCGTAGGTTTAAGAGTTATCAAATGTTGAACATTCACATACAGTAGTTGGTTGTAAATGATAATTGTCAGAGACCAGGCGGTCAAGCAAAGCACACAACAAGTAGTTTCAAACAAAAGGTTCTTTCATTTGCCTAAACTAAACCGTGGGATTTTGTTTCGTCTTCTGAACTGTGTATCCCTAACGGGGTCGTAGGGGGGTTGCTGATTTCAAGGCTCGGCCCACTTAGGACTCGAAGCCTGATCTTCTTAAAGTGAGGCTACTGTGCTAACCACTGTGCCACCGTGCTGCCAACTGTGGGATTTACGCTAACAAAATAGCTTTGGTCAGATTTGGACAATGGTCAGATTTGGCAATTTGGACAATTCATCATTTTATCTCTACATACGTTAGACGCACCAGTCAATCAAAAATCAAACACATTTATGAACTGAGAAACTTATTTCACACTATATATCAGTGGGATAGTGTTTCTTCGAGAAGGATAAAGAAATGTCAACAGATACACCAAACTAATATTGGACCAAGTACCCAAAGAGCTAATGGTACCACAGAGGTTTGGAAACTGTGCCAAGGCAACAAATGTAATTCATTCTTCTCCATAATATGGTGGCCTGATTTCTTAAAAATAAAGCTGTAACTATGTAGTACATAAAAGTGAGTGTCTTAGTGTATCAAAATTTACTCAAATTGGGTAAGTAAGGGTTTGTAATGGAAATTTCTCTCACTGTAGGTTTATTTCTGAACTTCCTGCTCTTTGGGGCTGCCAGCGCTGTGTCACCTTTTACTTGTCGTTGAGCCCTCAAGGGATGACCCAGCACAAAAGGTGTTACACAAAGAGAAATCAAGAAACACTCACATACAAAAACATCACATGGCTCAAACTTACATTAGCTATGGAATCTAAATAATAATAAAAAAAATCCCCCAGTGTCTTAACCTGCACCTAGGGCTGAGTTTGCAGTCAATGCAAATTTTGATCAACCTAAAACATCTAAGCTATGGACTGCATTGAGAAATATCCGGAGTTGAGAGGCATTGGTCAGGACTGAAGTCATGTCCTTCAAAAGTTAGTCCAAATACGACAGGGAACACAATAAAATGGCGTACCTTCCACACAAGTCCTTTTCAAAAGATGTCCTTACTGTAACATGTGCTATGTGATTTTTTTTTTTTCATTTTTTACTTTTTGTCTTGAGTAGCTAGACATCCTCAGAAGAAAAGAGCTACCCTGTTATCAAAACATGTCAACATGAATGTCTTTTTGAGTTACAGCCTCAATACAAAAGACCAAAAATAATGAGGACAAGCCATATATAATGTATTTTCTCTTTTGGTGTAGTTCCTTTTGTTTGTTTGTTCAAGCATGCACAAATGGACAGAGAGAAGTTTTCGATTGCCAAACCAGCCCTAAAGATTGAAAAAGGCAAGAACACCAAAGGCTTTCCCAAATGGTTTACAATTCATTAACCCATCCTTTTGTTATCGGAATAACTTGTCCAATGCCAGTTCTCAAATCTTTTAACCAATTCAAACTACCATTTTATTCCCAATAATCGCATATGTGCAACCAAAATGATGGGGTGCACGTCCAAAAATAGCTACTTCCAAAAAATAATCTGCAGTTTAAAAAAAATTGTCTACAATATCTATACCAGCACAAGCTGCACATGTGCGGTAGGTAGCGCCATTTAAAGTGTTGTTTAGTGCCATTTGAAAGGACATAGCGGCATGGTGACACCATCGGTATCACAGTAGCCTCACAGCAAGAAGGTCGTGGGTTCGAGTCCCGCTTTGGGACAAGGCTTGGAACACTGACCTTTCTTTGAGGAGTTTGAATGTTCTCCCCGTGTATACGTTGGGTTTTCTCCAAGTACTCCAGTTTCCTCCCACCCTCCGAAAACATGCATGCTAGCTTGACTGACCACAACATGATTGCCCCTGGGAATGACTGTGTGTGTATGGTTGTTTGTGTGTTGTCCCGTGACAGACTGGTGTACCCTGCCCCTTGCCTCAAACAGTCTGGATGGGCTCGGTCACCCCCCGAAACCCAGAAAGGGATAGACCGTTACGAAGGTGCGACTAAAAGGACAAGGACATGTCAGACTTGACCGAAAGTTGCATATGCAAGACTTACTTATGTCGGACTTAAGCTTTGCCATATTCAAGTTTCAGAAAAAAACAGGGGTGTGTACTTCTAAAAGAATGTGGGCTTCTCTGAAGAAAAATACGGTAAAATAAGCTATAATTTCTTTTCTTTTTTTTTTTTTATCAGGAATTGTGAATGTACAATTAAAATGATCACTGCTATATCTACATGCATGTATCTCATGTTTGCCGTTGTCCTTTTAATTTTATTACCTTCTGACATTTCTTTTCATGGAAATTTCACCTTGCCCAAACTGAGATAAACATTATGGCCTATAAGTCAATGGCTAATTGAAATGAAAAGAATAATTTAACAAGAATTCTTTTATTTGAATTCAATTCATTTAATTTTTTTTTCTATTTCTTCTGGTTGCTAACTCTCTTTTATATGTACGCCATTCATGATATACTGAGTTCAAACCAAGCGGTCAACATACACCAGAGGGCTCTATTGGTAAATTGTAAAACTAATTACTCTGGGAAAAGTTGAAGAAGTCATTAAAGGATTTATTTAGTGGACCATTATCTTGGTTAGCTGAAGGCAAATGGATTTGCAGGTCAAAGTCCATCGACATTTTGAAAACAATGTACTTCATAAGCAGAAAAATGAAAATGAATGTGATTTCCTCATTCAGCTGTTGTGAATGCAACTTTAAAAGCTTTTTTAAATATTCTATAAAACAATGTTAATTGGTTCTTTTTAATGAATTCTACTGTATGTCTTTCAAATTTGAAATATTTTGTAGTTTTCATATGCTGCAATAATTTTATATATATATTTATATGTATATATTTGTATTGTACTGTATGTCAATTACTTGATTGCAAAGGTACTCAACTATACGATTAATTTGTAATAATAATGTAATAATAATGTAATAATTAAAATTTCAGCTTGATAAAACTTGTTTGAAATATTCTAAATAAAAGAGTTGTCTTTACCATATGTCATCGGTTCAAATGAAATTGTATGTGCATGTCCTTCTTTTTTTTTTTTTTTTTTTTATAGAGGCCAGCGTATGCTCCAAAAACAATGTAGAGAAGTAAAAAGTAACCCTGATTCAAGGTGACTCTCCGAATGATAAATTCTACCGCTTATTTTCTAAGAGAATAAGCTGTCAAGTACTGCTACTCCCATAAGAGTATTGTTCAAGTCACTCCAAGGTGGCCATTTTATTTACATATTTTATATGCTCACCCAGCCAGTTAATGACTTCCCACCCTAGGGATGGAAGTAAACACTGGTAATCCTCGAAGACACCGCTCCCACAGGAGAACGTGTGTGTTTAGTATGTGTGCATTTGATCCTTTTAAGAGCTTTTAATTAGTTTAACAATGTGCTAAACCGCAAAGTGTTTGATTTCAATTGAACTTCTCTGTATGTGTACAAAGCGCTGTAACAACTAGCGGTGCAGGTTGTTTCCCACGTGATGCTTGTCAGCCAAAGATTCTAAATAACAGACAATGAGTCTCACAAATAATGGCCAAAAGCTCCCAAAACATTCTTTAAAAAAAAAACAAAAAACTGTTGTGATTAGGTAAGTCCATAAGTCCGTAACAGTTAGTCCGTAACAGTTAAAAGATAACTTATGGTCAGGCAGCCCGGAGGACCTGGCTTGGAAGGGTGACATGACCAGTCTGGGGAGATTGCCCTTACATAGGCATCAGGGTCCACAGGTGTGTGGCTAATCAGGGTGTTGAGGAAGGCCCAGTGTCGCTCTGGAAGCAGGTGAGTGGAACACGACAAAAGCCCCGTCCTGTCCAGCGTTAGGGCGGCATTGGGATTCGCTTGGTCTACGGTGGGCAGAGTATTTTTTTGATATAACCACTCGCTCCTGTTAAGTTGGGACGAGTCTAAATGACTGGAATGTACCTCACCCACCAGTGTCATCCTGAAATTAGAGCCTAAACCCAAACCTTTCCCGTCGGCAGGAGGGGAACCACATCTTTCTTCTGAACAAACTTTCTAAACACTATCTTAAAATTAAAAAAGACGTAAAAATACTAACACACATAAATAAATCAAATAATTTGAACACAAAAAAATTTTTTACATGTTTGAAGATTAAATTTAGTGGCTAAAAGTTAGAAAAACAGGTGTAAGTGAAAGATAATAAAGCCCGATGGACTTCCTGTACTGTTCCTTTGAGCAGTGGGGTTGCAGGGGTCTGTGGAAAATAGAAGTAGAGAGATAGGTGTTGCATCCACAGTAATTATGCTAATTGTTGGACAAAAAAAATCAAATATTTGAAATGAAACATCTTTTCTGTAGTATTTGATTTTGAATAGATTATTGAAATGCATTTTGATTTTATATTTTTAAAAATTGATACCACTTTCAAGATGTTATCCTAAAAATAGGAAGGTACAAAAAAGGAATATTCTGGGTTTTATTGATTTATCTATTATGTTAATTGTTTTAATACAGTATGTGTGTTTATGTTGATTTACAGCGTATGAAGCCCTTACTGTTGACTTTTGTTGTACTATGGGAAAAATGTAAATGAAGCTCAATAGAACTTCAGGTGTGAATGTGTAACACTAAAACTAAATGTTCTGTACTCCAATTCTGCACAAATTCCTCCATGCCCACTCCTTACATGGATTAGTGGATAAATAATTCCCCCAACATGCAGCACCTGTGAAGTGTTTGTCTATGTGCAAACAGCAGAGGAGAAGGGCAAAATAATTATTCACAGCACATCACTTATCCTCAAGAGTTATGCTTCGGACTTACCCTGTTAATGCTAGTTATCCTTTTATTCATTTTCACACATATGCTCAGTTTTTATACGTTAACCCACGATCGAGAATATTTAGTTCAATCCTTTCACTGCTTAATGACTCAACATATTTGCTAAATATGTGAAGTACTGTAATTTCACGACCATTAGGTGCACCGTACGAAAAGGCGCAGTTTGAGTCACACACCGCCTTACAACAACGCACACGCAAGCATGCAAATGTGCGTATTAAAAAATAGATAGGGAGCAAAACTGAGTTTGGTTGTGCTTTATTTAAGTAGTAACGATACTAAACAAGCACATTACCAGTAATAGTCTTTCTTCAAATCCGTCAAAGTCCTCATCCTCTGTTTCGGAATCGAACAGCTGCGCAAAATCCAACACATCAGGTCGACTTCGCTCCTCGCTGTCAAAGTCACTGTCTGTACTGTGCGGCTCCTCAGAAAGGATACCAGCTTTTGCAAAAGCTCGGATAACAGTACCAGCAGACACATTAGTACAAGCATCTACAATCCATTGGCAAACTGTAGCTCGCTCGCCCGGCGCTGACTTCCACCCTTTGTGAAACTGTGGTCTCCTTCGGTCATCCATCGCTCCCACTCCGCTCACACTTCACTCTTTAACGTTCTCATGCCTTTTCTTTCAGGTCAGCCTCGCGGGCACCGCGTTTTCTTTTAGGTCCGCCTTTTCTCACACACAAGGCGTACCGCACGAAAAGGCGCACCGCTCATTTTGAAGAAAATCTAAGACTTTTATATGCGCCTTATAGCCGTGAAATTACGGTAATGTTTTCTGAAAGAAAAACACTTTAAAAACTTGCCTTTATATGGTTTCGATGTATTACTTCAGGGGTGTCCAAATCCGGTCCTCGAGGGCCGGTGTCCTGAAGATTTTCCACATGTTCTTGCATCTACACACCTGATCCAGTTAATTGAGTCATTGTGCCAAATTCTATTGGCTGTTGATTTCACTCCCTGTGCATCAGCTGTATTGAACCAGGAACACAATAAAAACCTTGGCCCTCATGGACCGACTTTGGACACCCCTGTATTACTTCTTGAACAACTCTGACCCAAACCTATTAAAAGATCAAATCAATCACAATTGTTCATAATTAATCTATATTTGATATTTCATGCACTATGTGCCAAGATCAAGTATAAATATGTACTATTTATTCACAAGCATTTTGTTTTATTCTTCTCTGACGCATCATCGGTATTCAAAGTAATACTTTGTAATTAACCACTTAAATTAGAGTAATTCCCATTAGTAGAGATAATTGATTGAAGGTATTACTAATATTTATCTTTTTTTAATCTCTAACCAGACCATTTAAAAAATAAATTTATTTCTTCATACAGCTTTAATTGGGAAAATTATTGCTAATAACCTTGATTTAATCTTCAGTCATTATTATGAAGCTTTTTTTCCAAAGTTTTTTTTTTTTTCAATTAAAAAGCTAATTTAATTAGTAAATGATCGCAGAAAGTCTTCTGCACCGTAATGTTCTTACAATTGGAGGAAAAATGGAGCGATATGTGAAATAATGGTGAATTAGTGACCAAGAACAAAAAAAAAAAAGAGTTCTTAGAAAGGGATTTTGCTATTTAAAAAAAAAAAATAGAATTCCTCTAAAACAAAAGCACAGTGTTGAAAGTCATCATTCTTTCATTCATAATCTTAACCGCTTACCCCCGAAAGGGGCCGCAGGGGGTCCTGGAGCCTGTTCTGGCTGATTTAAGGCAAGAGGCAGGGTACATTCTCAACAGGTTGCCAGTCTGTCGCAGAACCACCCACACTTATTCCTAGGGACAATTTAATAGTGACCTATTAACCTAACATGCGTGTTTTGGGAGGGTGGGAGGAAACCGGAGTACCCGGAGCAGGGATGAGTAATAGTAATATGTAACAGTAATATGCAATAGAAGATACTTGTTGTAAAAGTAATATATTACTTTTTTAAAAAAGTTGTAGTAATATATGACAAAGTAAAAGAATACTGGTGTATTGCTTGTCTATTACAGTTATCTGTTTTTGACTTGATGAAAGGGTCACCGGTGCTTAGGGCCATTAACTATCAGGGGTGTGAGTACCTTTGGGCACTTTGATAATTAACTGTGAGGGTGCTGCTTGGGCACTGTGCCACTGCACCACCGTGTAGCCTTAAGGAAGTGACAAATCAAGATTCACAGAATAATTTTCAAATATCAAAAGTAATTTAGAATAAATTTCCATTCAAATAAATGTAATTTACCAGTAAATATAATGACAACTTTAAACAAACTTAAATAAGTATCTCAACTTAATGAGTCACAGAAATGACTTTCCTAATTAACTCCACAGACACAGTTAGACCGCATAGAAGTACTAAAAAAAAAACACAAATTCAATTTGATTAAGTTGTTTTATTGCCGATGACTCACATTGCATTAAGATTATTTTAAGTTGAGAAATACGTAAGGTCTCGGCCTTATTGGTTCATTTGTAGATAGAATTGGACAAAAGCCATTTCTATAATATCTCAATAGGATTGATTAGAGATGATGAAAAAGATTACCTAACTTCATATGATTTATCCACTAAGCATTACCGATAAGTTCTTAGTGCCAAAACAGAATGTAAATTTGATGCTCTTTGGGCAAAATGATCACCTTGTAATTTTAAGTGCTACCAGGATTCATTGAAGCACTTGTTTATGCCCATTTCTTTTTAGAGTTCCCAAATTTTTTTTGTAGTTTTTGTTCTTGTATCCACACAAAATGTCTGAATAAAATTGAACTCTGAGCTTTTAAATGTTTTACAGTGTCTCATTTTTTACCCATTTTATTATGTCACAACCTTATTTTAAAATGGATTAAATATTTTTTATCCCCAAAAAATTATATAAAAAAAAAACACCTCAGAATCAATGTTTTTTTTTTCCCAAATTGTCTCAAATTTATTAAAAACATACATATGCAATCAAATACTTGTTTGCCTGAAACACAGCTGGCAACATTATGTTATTGTAACAGTCACGAATCAGTCGGGCTGGGATCCGGCGCCTCCGCAACCCGGTAAGGGATAAACGGTTAATATGGTGACTGACTGACTCTGTCACAAAAATGCAGTCATTGTGGTTCAATATTAAATAAAAACGCCATTTTTTTCATCAAAAATTTTTTTCTTTTTTGTTTTTGTCAACGATGATGACAACGAAATGATTTTGTTGACAAAGCATTTTTTCATGACGATGACATAACATTAACTAAATAAATGCGACATTTTGGTGACGAAAATGTGACGAGACGTTTACAAGTTTCTGTTGACGAGACGAAAATGGAACGAAATGGACGTCAAGACTTTCACATTTCTGTCTGTGTAAAGAAAAAAGCACAGCGGGTTCATTCTGTCTCTCACGGCGGCACGCTCCCCACAATGCCGCACATTCACACCGTGTAAACAACACACCTGCAGCCATGACAGTCACAAACCATGGTGAAAACAGCAACAGAGGGGCTTGGTGGTCAGAAACTTAAAGTTTTCCACATATTTTGCACAAACAGCATACTAACTTCAAGCTAATGCTAGCTTGTCGGCGCTACTGACTTCCTTAGTTAGCTTGGCTGCGCTAACGACTGCTTTAAAGACAATGCAATGTTTACTTCGTTTACAGGGTTATTAAGAGGTGTCATTTTTAAGTATGAATAAGTTGTAACGTTCCTCACTCACTGAAGAATTTGTATGTATTTTACATTGTTTTCTATGTTTGCTGTTTTGCGCAAGTTAAAGCTCGGCAGAGTTTTTTTTTTTGAACAAATAACCTGCATCCTTCTCAGTAATAAAGCCACGATTGTTAAATTAAGTTGTTTTTTTCTGTTTGTTTTTTTTACACTAAAACTAGACAAAAAACGTTCTTCCTTGACAAAAACTAGATGGAAACTCTTTTGGGTTTTTGTCAACTAAAACGAAAATGTGACTAAAACTTAAATTAATTTTTGTTCCAAAGACGAAGACTAAAACCAAAACTTAGATGGCCGCCAAAACAAAAACAATGCCCAGGACTCAACCCCTTACCATCTTGCTGTGAGGCCACTGTGCTAACCACTGTGCCACCAGTCTGGGTAGTGGTGAAAAAGAGTTGATATTGTCTGGAAGGTAACCTTATACAGAATTAGATGACACATATTTTTTTTTCCGGAGCTACAATGTCAAAAAAAAGCTTTAACTCCATGTAAATTTCTCAGCTCACAGTAAATTAAATTGTCACTCCAACAGAAGTTGTTGAAATGATTTTCTTTTTTTTTTCATTCATAAAGGAAACCATTCCATATCTGAAAGGTTGGCATGTATGTATGTAATCAGCTTAAAGATTGTCTCTGGAAGAAGGAACGAAGGTGGATGAAGGAAGCTTCAGGCGTGTGTTTTTGTACAGTGAAAATAATTGATTTGTATAAAACAGAACGTAATTGTTTCTGAGAAAATGAAGAGTAACAATGAAACGTTGGGGATCATAGCGGAGACAGAAACAAATTGCCTGCAGTTTGAAAAATAACATCAGAAAATAAACAAGTATGGAAATAGAACGCTCTCTGAAGTTCAATAAAGATTTATGGGCTTTAGAAATCATTACTCTGGCTGTGTCTCATCCAACATGGGAGGATGCAGACAAACACGTATCGAGCATTGGAGACATCGATAAACATTTTGAGAATTTCTTTACGAGGTCTGATTAAGTCTTCAGGTGAATCGGTTCCTCTTTGTAAACTGAACCAACAAATAGAAATGAGTTCAAGCTTCGTTCTACAATTTAATTGAAGATGTGAAACAGATTCATCTGATATTAGATTAGAAAGTACTGCCCTCAGGTGGAAGGATCATTTACTACAAAAGATTAAACAGTCTCTTTGCTCGATGCATAATTAGAAGGATGTGGAGCCGGAGCACGCACACACACACACACACACACACACACACACACACACACACACACACACACACACACACACACACACACTCTCAGACGAACAGCACATCAACATGACGTGCAGAGGCAGTCACGTAGTTCTTTGGAGGTATTTGTGAGGAAGTACAAAAGCTGTACGGAAAGCAAAATACTCAGAAGCTACGATGGCAGGATTTTCTTGTTCCTAACGTTATGCATGTATTGTTATTGTTTTATTATCTTGCGTTATCTTATCTTCACAACAACATGAAACGCAAAAAAAAGTCTTTAGTTCCGAAAAGCAGGTTTGAGAGATTTTTTATCCGAACTCTTCACTTTTCAAGTAAGACAACAAATAAGTGCGTTGAAACAGAATGCACTCCATGACCTGTTTTTATAGTTAACGATTTGTTCCCATGACTGTAATATTTATAATAAATACATTGTTGCACTGAAAGAAAAACATTTTGTTTCGTCTTCTGAATCGCTCATTCTTGACGGGGTTGCCGGAGCCTATCCCTACTGTTTTAAGGCGAGAGGGTTAGGGGTATGGTAAAGGGTGAGGTACACCCCAAACAGTTGGCCAGTCTGTCGTGGGGCCACACACAAACAACCATCCTCACACACATTCATTCCTAGGGACAATTTTACAGTGGCGAACCAACATGGATGTTTTTGGAGAATGGGAAGAAACTGGAGTCCCTGGAGAAAATACATGGTGAAAACATGGAAAGTCCAAACGGAATTGCCAGTGTTCCATGCCTCAACCCACCCGGGACGCGAACACCCGACCTTCATGCTGTGAGGCTACTACGCTAGCCACCGGGCCACCCGAAAAGAATACGGATCAAAGAAAATCCTGCAGTCACAAGTTTAACCAAAAAATTTCCAGGGACTGCTCCATATTTATGCACACTATTTTTTCCATACAACCTAATGATGGATGCAGAGAGGTGGTCAAAACAGATGGTTAGAGGTAAACATACCACCTTTACAATGTGTTAATGGGGGGACATGATGCTTGTCTTTGAAAGGGTTGCCTTAGAGACGCGAGTATAGCGGTTAAGTCATGACCGTAGAAGTCTGAATTCCTTGCTCCGTGACTGATTTTTGATGTCGAGATGAACAAACATGTTTAAAAAAAGCGTCGTAGGTCGAAGACTGCAACCCCTCCTCAGTAATTAACTGGATCACAGCACTGCACAGTAGGGAGTCTGTTCTAAGCATCTGTGATGCAAAAGCTAAAAGTTAAAGTGATATGTTGGTGTAACAATGATCACCGATTATAATTCTCCATTTATGGACATGACGAAGGAGCATAAAAGGCTTATATAGGTTTATGATCTCATCTGCACTGATCTACATGAATAAAAGTTGAATCAACATTTGGCCCCCTACCAACTTGCATAGAAATATATAAAAGTGCTTTTTGGCTGAGTGCCATTGACCATCTAAAAAAGATTGTCACCAATTGTTCCAAACCTCATAAAGATCAGCTAAAATATGATAATAAAAATAAGGGCTGGCAACCGGAAAACGAGTCATAAAGTGGTGTTCGTGCATCTGACGTTACTGAAATAGGAATAAATAATCATGAACTGAATCTAACAGGCAACCTTGTCTCAGTGCTTGGCATCTACTGATGATGATGTCGGCAGTAACGATTGTGGCGCGGCATGCAAAGAAAAGCTGAAAAATTGATAATCTTAATTGGATCTACAACAGAAGCAGTTTTACAGTTAATTTTAAATGTAGTGAGTTTGTGCATGTTTTTAATTTAAAAATGGAAGGAAGAACCAAAAGTACTGGTTCTATTTGATAACTTGTTGAAGTCAGGGTAGAGCTAAGCTTTTGGAACCACATTTTTTAAATATCAACAGAAACTTAAATTTTGTCTTTAATTGAACAGTCTGTAATGTATTTGCATTTTTAGTTTATTAAAACCATTGCAGAACAGAAAAAAAATCTATGCTTTTTTTCAAAAGTTAAAAGTCTTTGCTGGACTATGGCCAATAAACATTTTTTCTTGTATAACAATGAACAACACCAGCCAAGAGATGGTATCATTCTCGCACGTTCTAGATCGATCTCTGATTCTTCCCTGGTGGTGTGTCTCCAGACACCGAACCAATCAGCCTGTGGATTTTCTCCTCTAAATACTAAAAAGAACCCGTTATACTTAAGCTCCTCTGCTTGGGGCTTGACCCTACCACGACCAAAAGAAGGCACCCAGTATTTTCTTAGTTAAGGACAATGGACTCGTCTTTGGAGGCACTGATTCCCCTCCACTTCACACTTGGTAGCAAACAAACCCACCGGAATTCAGAAAGAATGTTTTGATGAAGCCAACAGGAGTACATTACCGCAAAAGAAAAAAGAGAGAGCTGGTTGCCAATAACTCTATGGATTAATTTAGAAGATGACTGTTTTAAAATTCTCTTTGACATTTTTGATTCGCAGGGAAGAAGTTTCCAAAACTGTTTGCTTCAAAACTGTTTTTTCATCGAGATACTTAGACTCCTATTCTTGAGGCATGATGCTACCCCGGACTAATAAAAGGCACATGGTACTTTCCTAGTTAAGAACAATGGACTCGTATTTGGAGGTACAGATTTCCATCGCTTCACACTTGATAGCAAATAGACCCATTGAGAGTTGAAGAGAATGGTTGATGAAGCTAACACGACTACATTAACTGCAAAAACAGTGATGGATGCCAATAGCTATATGGATTAATTTAGAAGACGACTGCTCTAAAACTCTCTTTGATATTTTTGATTCACAGGGGAGAAGTTTCCTAAACTGTTTGCTTCAAAACTGTTTTTTCATCGAGATACTTAAACTCCTCATCTTGGGGCGTGATGCTACCCCGGACTAATAGAAGGCACATGGTACTTTCCTGGTTAAGAACAATGGACCAGTATTTGGAGGTACAGATTCTCATCCGCTTCACACTTGATATCAAATAGACCCATTGAGATTTGAAGAGAATGGTTTGATGAAGCTAACACGAGTACATTAACTGCAAAAAACAGTGATGGGTGCCAATAGCAATATGGATTAAATTAGAAGACGACTGCTCTAAAACTCTCTTTGACATTTTTGATTCGCAGGGAAGAAGTTTCCTAAACTATTTGCTTCAAAACTAGTTTTTCCCAAGTAAAACTTCTCCAACAAATTTGGTTCATATTTACATTGGGCATTTTTTTTAAAAATTGTGCATTTTAGAAATTTTACCTCTATTTGTGAGGGGACACTGTGGATGAACAAATATGTCTGAAAGTATTCTCGAGTTCTTGAAGTGGTTTGGAAAGAGATAATAATGTTGTTTAATGCAGTCTTGCCTGAAGCTCTTAAGTTCAGACTCTGTCCCTGGTGCACTGAGATGTCTCAGAATCTTTTGAATCTTTATTATGCATTCCAGCTTATGCATGAGTTCAGTTATTAAGACCTTTTTTCCTGTCTTTCCTCATTACGTGGCGTTTGGCTTTTCATCCGGCTACACTTTGTCAGTTCGATTTTCCCACGCCGTCAAAGTTGGCTTATTCTTAAATTCTGTCATTGCAACCTTAGCCCGATGATCTTTCTACCACCTACTTTTCAAACCAATTAGTGTGATCTCCCTTCAGGCTTATTTTTACACAACCCACCTGATTCAATCTTTATTGTCTGTCTTTCTCCTTCATTCAAATAATTCCCATGATGATGAGTCAAAATTAATGTGGAAAGAAACAAAAACAAGTATATTCGGGGAAAACCCACTGCAATGCTCACCAGACTATGAGCCACTTAGTATGTGGTTGACTCATTGGAAAAAATCAACTTTTTGGAGGTTTTCACCATGTGTAAACCTTTTTCCCCACTTCAAAAATATATCTAAAATTCTTTTCCATGTCATTGAAGTTCTTTTCCATGTCATTCAAGCATGTATTTTTACGGGCTTTCCCGACCAGTATTTGGATACCATTCGAGCACCAGATTGTGATCGGCCATACTTTTTCATTTCCATTGTGCCCACATTATAATGTAAGCAGGAAGTGGTTTAGTGCATAAACTCAACAATAAACTCAAAAACCTCTGCCCATCACTGGGCAGTTTGTCGTAAGTTTATTTCCAATCTACAAAGACATGATGCAGCTCCCGCTGACATTTTCTGTTCTTCTTCATCAATACCCTTAAAGCAAATACTGCATCTGCAGTACTCTTCATGGTCGTCAGATTTCATGATTAAAATCAGGGTTACATTTGTAATGGTGTAACATAAAGGGATATTTAGAGATGTGTCATCAATAGAAGAGTATCTATCCATTTTTGAAGCGTAGGTTCCTTGAACCAACAACTTTCCAGTCCATCGATTTTCCGCTTATCTAGGGCCAAACCACGGGGGCAATACCCTTAGACGGGAAGTCCAGGGTGCTCTCATCCCAGGTGCATCTTTAGCTCACTCAGAAGAATTCTTCTGTGTTCCCTTGCCAACTCTGAGATATACTCTCACAGCAAAGTCATTGATGAAGAGATAGTCCAGCGGGTCAAGGGTCTGACTCTGGGTATCCTCCTGGTGGGACATGCCAGACACACCTCACAAGTGAAGTGTTTGAGAGGCATCCTGACCAGATACCCGAAACACCCCATCTGACTTTTCTCGAAACTATGGAGCAATAGCTCCTCCCAAATGAAAGAGCACCTTACTATATCTATAAGTGAGAACCCAGCCAACCAGAAGAGGAAGCTCATTTCGACATATTGTATCCACAATCTCATTCCTTTGGTCACCACCCACAGCTAAATTGAGAGCTTTGCTTAATGGCCCAGCTGTTTCTTCACCAAAATGGACTGGTGCAGCGTCCCGATTATTGTGGACTCCACACCAATCTGTCTCTTGATCTCCCGCTCCATTCTTCCCTCATTCGTGAACAAAACCCAACAAGAACAGAAAAAAGTAAAAGCTAACAATGTCTCTAGGTCATGATTAAAACAAACAGAAAAAAAAAAACGGGTTTTCTTTAGGTCAATGGGTTGTAATGATTTCAAAGAATTTCACACCTCTGTTGTGAGACTTCTTTGCATTTTTCTTTGTAGCAAAAACATTTTACTGCATATTTTTGAGTTGTGATTGCAGGTAACTGGAATGCTAGCAATTTATTTAGATCTTTTTCTGGTGCTTTTTGCAAAACAACAGTTTCGATGAATCTTGACATCGAGTAAAACGGTAGGGAATACTGAAGAAAAGCATATGGCATTTCACATGCAAGCACCGTCATGCAAACACACTCTACAGAGCACAAATAGTACTTTGTATAACACCTTATTAAATCTATACTGAAAGCCTGCTGAGAATGGTTTAAAGAGAAATGAAATGGACCCAAAGTCTGAGTAAGTGTCCCACTGAGTGAGTCATTTTTTTGTTGAAAGCTTAAGAAACACGTTCGTTTTTGATGGGTCAAAATTGATTAGAACGGGAAGCATGAATTGAAGAGACTGGTAGAGCTGATAATTGCCCAGTAAGGGGCCATTTTAATCATTCTGATGTGACAGAATGGCAAAGACACATATTTTTAAAAGTCTGGAAAAAACTGTGACATGGATGATTTATTATTCTCCTTCTTAAAATGATACAAAAGTATTGAAGAGTATGCTTTTTGTCAAGGACGTACAAGCAATTATAGTTGGAAGATGCTACTAGGGCAATGTCTTTCCAAGCAGCCTCCATGCAGAAACCAATATGTTTGACCAATGAATATTTCATTCCAATCCAAAGTCTGGACAATATGATTTTCCCAAAGCACTAACAGCCACATAAATTTTACCTTGATTTTGCTCTGTCACCACTGAGACCTAGTAAGTGCTCAATTTCATGGTTGATCGGGCATTGCGCTTGTTCAAATCCAATGTTGGAGAGTGTGAAAGGAGAAAATTTGCTTTTTTGTGAGACTGGAAATGTTAATGAGGCCTAAAGTGTGTCCAGTGAAAAGGTTAATGACCGTGTGAACTCTTCATGGGTGACATTTTGGCAATATACAAGGCCGAATCACACAATAAATAAATACATGAATACATGAAAGTGCTGACTTGTCTGGGCTTAATATTCAAGTCACAAAAGCTATGTTCAGCAGATTGTTTTGTTTTTTGATTGTTCGGCATGAATCCATTTGTATTTAAAAACCAAAAAGAGAAAAAGACATTGCAGAGAAACTTAAAAACACTTAGGCTAAATGTGGATTTCATCATTGGACTTTAACCTGGACCAGAAAGTGTTTTCTTCTTCAACTACAATGAATAATTCATCATTTTTCAACTGTTTGTGTATTTTTTTTAATTAACAAAAATGGTGCTTTTAATACGCTTATGTTTTTTCAAAAATGCAAAGGCAAAAAATCAGTTTAAAACTTATCAAGCCTTATTAATATATAAATATGTTATCTTTTAAAAAAAAAGCTACCATCAGTATTGCTGTCTACAATTGGGGAAAAAAACAAACAAAAAAAAAAAAACAAAAAACAAGGCAATGGCCTTGTTTTTTGTTTTTTTTTGATAAATAAATAAAACCAGCCAATATCTGTAACTCATTAGCTCTTCAATAGATTGAAGCTTTTGCTATGGATCAGAGGAGGAAAGAGATCAAGACAAAGGTCTTGATGAATAAAAGAAATATATAAATCAAATACCAACTGAGACTAATTAAAGAAACTGAAAAACAAATGATACACCAAAATGGACAACAGAGGGTGTCACACTACAGCTACATCGTATTCAAAATAAACCATTTTTGTCACTTTTTTTTATGCTCGCCAAAGTAAACTGTATCAGTCATAGTAAAAATAAGTAAAAACACATTATGTTTGGCAAGTAGACGAGAAAATGACACATGGGATTGTTTTTAATCTGTATTAAAAGTGAAAAAAATGTGCCACATTACCAATGCAAACCGCGATTCTAGCCAAGAAGCTAATTTGTAAGAAACTATCCTGTAGGTTAGTTTTATAAATTTTCTTTTCAATATTTTTACATATTAACTTCTGTTTCATCATCTGAACTGCTTAATCCCTCTCAGGGTAGCGAGGGTACTGGAGCGTATCGTGGTTGATTTCATAGAGCGGCAGAGCAACACCCTGAACAAGTCGCCAGGCCACACACACACAACCATCCACAAACTCATTCCCAGAGTCAATAAACCTAACGTGCATGTTTTTTGGAGAGTGAGAAGAAACTGCATTATTTCCCTGTCTATGCGTGATTTTCCGAGTACTCCAAACTGTACACAGAAAGACCAGCGTGTCAAACCTTGACCATACCCCGGGTCTCGAACCCCAAACTTGTTGCTGTGAAGTAACGGTGCCACAATGCCGCAACTTAGTCATTTTTGGCCAACAAAAAAAGTGGTAAAATATGAAGTGATCCCGAGAATGAAACAATATATAGACAAATAAATAGCCACCATAAGACCTGCATTTTAACACTTTTTTCTTTATGTTGTCAAATTTATTACTATACTTGGAAATTTACCACAAGAATAGTGAAGCTTTTAAAACATAAAAACCTGTATTTAGACAGGCTTGTGTTTTAGTTTTTCAGCTGTTTCCCTTCCCTAACAACAGTAGGATTAAATAGCTCTTTCTGTGCACAGTTAAGTGTTTTTAGCAGACCAATCAGCCACATCATGGTGATGAATTTATCTTCACCAGCGAGCTATTCAATGTGGCCATTTTTGGCACAGAACATTGGGGATTGTATTGTTCCTCCCATGGGCCGGTAAAGGTTTCTGATGGACTCCCTAATTAATTTTGGTGGTTCTAAATTGTTTTAACCAAGGATCCAGCTGCTTTAGTTTAGGATAATATAATGAAGCTTTTCCATTTACTCCAGTACCAGAAAGGAAACATTTTTTGGAAGACTAAAAAATAAATTACAGCTTTCTTGAAAGATGGGTTTTGTGCAAAATACACATTTTGACTTTTTTTTTTTCTACCATATTTGAATGTTTTTTTTAAAAATATAAAAAACATACCTGAAGTGGTTTGACATTTTATTCATTCATGTTTGAGTAATTTGTCAGCTTTCCAGTATTTGGGCACTACTCTAGCTCATGCCATGCCTTTTGTTCTCCGTAACATTCATATTCTAACCCAAGCGGGGAATTTTTAAGTACACTGTGTTCACACCACTTCCCAACACTCAGGAACTGTTCTCCATTCCATAATGCGCTCAGTGGGCGGGACTAAACAGGAAGCAAAAGGATAGGGAAACTCCGTGCCAAAAGAAAAACATTTGTTTTGTCATCTGAACCCCTTGTCCCTATTGGGTTTGTGGGCGGAGCCAGAGCCTGGACCAGGATGGTACATTTCGGACAGTTTGCCAGTCTGTTGTAGGGCCACACACATACTTATTCCGAGGGGCAATTTTGTGGTGGCGAATCAACCTAACATACATGTTTTTGGAGAGTAGGAGGAAATCGGAGTACCCGGAGAAAACCCACGCATACACAGGGAGAATATGCAAACTCCATGCAGAAAGGCAAGTGTTTGAAGCCTCGCCCTACCAGGGACTCGAACCCGTTAGCTTTTTGATGTGAGGCCACTGGGCAATCGACTGTGCCAACGGGGAACTCCAAAACAAAAGTTAAACAGAATACATGTATTCATGTGTCTTTTATATATATATATATATATATATATATATATATAGTATATATAGCCTTTTTGAGTTAAAAAAAGGGACCATGTTTATCTTCATATGCTATGAGATAAACCTCTTCAAAATCCCTTCTTTGACCCAAATACCCCATCTTTGATTTGAACCTTTTCAAACTGAATTCTCAAGTATATATAGTTTTTAAATATCTCAATAAACTTATTTTCTGCATTTGTTAGGATACAAATAATCACCGTCACTGTTAATTGTAGAAAAAAAAAGGACAGTGTTTGTTTTGTCATGTTTATCTGCACCAATTTGCGATTACATTTCTTATTTATATATTCCCCGGTAGCTTGGGCTACACACCTTGTACAGATGTCTTGCTGGTGGACACTGAGGACAGTGAATGCTCATTAATTAGGCCCAAACAACTGCCCTCCCACATAAACCCTTTAATTGTCATTACAACAACAATATTTTTCTATCTAGTTAATTTATTTTATGAAAGTTCCAACACATGTTTTCCTGTCACATGGGTATTATAAACACCCAGCGAGTTCATGACATAAAATGAACATTAGAATGTCGTGGAATCTTCATAACACCACGCAGAATATTATTAATAAAAAAAAAAAGAAAAACACATTTTAACAGCTCAGTGTTTTTGTCGTATATTATACTTTTAAGAAGCAGCTGTGTGAAATATCAGGTTCAGATGAGGTTGAACGCCACCACCAATAGACAGAGGTTTCCAATTATCCAACAGCAGAGGCAGAAGGAATGGAGAAACAGGTGGCGCCTTTAATTGCTTTTTGCAACCCCAGAAGCATAGCACCAGAGGGAAGAGAACCGTGGGAGGTCCCCAGGGAGATGAGACATTCACCACTGTCTTTGTAATTGGTTTTAGCAAAATTGTGAAATATTACACTATAGTAAAGATTTGCTAAAAAAACGAAATATATAATAGCCTCACAGGCGAGTCTTGAAGGAATAAATTAGTCTTTTGCCAGGTTTGATTTGTTATGCAAATAACCTAAGAGTAGAAAATCAAAACCATTATAGTCAAAGTGGTACATACAGTGCATCGGTAATGCCTATTTTCTGCTCTGATTTAGAAGAAAATTATGAACCAGTAACTGGAACGGTTTAAGATTTGGTTCTACTTTTTTAGCAAAAATTAAAGGTGGTAACTTTTATTAAATCAAATTGTCATCTCACCTTCTTAACCGTCTATCCCTTCTTGGGTTGTGGGGGGTGCCAGAGCCCATCCTGGCTGATTCAGTTCAAGGGGAAGGGTATATCCCAAACAGGTCATCAAATTGTCAAACCCTTTAATTTAAGTCGCTAACTTAAATTTTAGCGATTAAAGTCGCTAAAATTGAAGTCGCTAACTTTTATTAAATTGAATTGTCACCTCACCTTCTTAACAGTCTATCCCGTCCGGGGTTGCCAGAGCCCACCCTCGCTGATTCAAGGCGAAGGGCAGGGTATAGCCCGAACAGGTCATCAAATTGCCAAACCCTTTAGATTCACATTTTTCAACCGTGGTCGTCAGCATGTCTATAAACCTTTCGTTAGACTGTCAATTACTCCAACTTGCTCGTTTTGAAAATTAGACAAATGGACCTTATTTGTTTGGGCACTCCCAGGACGGACCCAAATTTGGGTATGCTGTGAACAATCTTTTTTGTGTCAATGTAGTAGTCTCTACTTCCCCGAAGAGGGTTTTATTAATAAGATCATCAACAATTCAGCTTTCTCATTCCGCACATTATTATTCTGGGATTTGTAGGATCAAACTGTGGATCTTCAGTTGAATCATTGCAGTCTCTTTGGTCACTTTAGCTCATTTATCTAGGCAGATAACTTCAGATGCTTTCAAGTCCCTGTCCGTTTTTGTCTCGCAAATGATGCAACACATGGAGCTTTTTAGGTTCTGCACTTTAATCGAGCTGAGTGACAATCGCCTTTGTAGTGAGGAGGAAGAGACAAAGTCTTAGTTCCCTCTCTCATCCTGGTGGGATGAGATCAAGTGAGTTTCAGCTTGTTACACATCCACCTCAAACTAAAAAAAAAAAGAAATCTCATTGTGGTAAGTCATGGGGAGTGCTTGTAATTAGGAGTTGAGTATTTTAAGTGTTTCATCTTGAAGGCCGGATGGGACTTTTGGGACGACTACTAACATTTTTAAAACAAAAGAGCCATGATTTGTGCGGATATGTTGTTTTTCAAGGTTGGCAAATGAATGCATATTTATATGCCCAGTTCACAAGAAACACTTGATACAACACTAATTTTCCTTCAACATCTTTTGAATTACAATAAGACTCCATATTCATCAAGTGAATATTTACATATGTTTTTGTATATAAACGTATGGGAGCGAATGTGTGTTTGTGTGTGTGTATACGACCGCACTTCTCTGATGTGAAACTGCTGGCAGCGATTGCCCTTTTTTCCCATTTCCCCTATGGCTAATCACTAGAGTCCCCGTAAATCCTTGGTATCACCACAGGATCAAGAGAAGGCCTCCGAGCCCTTGGGAGCCTATTTCCTCTGAGAGCAGAACACAAACCGGAAAGCTCCTTGATAGATTTGCTGGCCCAGGGATGGTCCAGACTTCAGGGCTGAAAGATACTCCGTGACATTGCTTTTGCTGCTGCGAGGTCTGCATTATGGATACGACAAAACAAAAGTTCACGAATAGAAAAAACTCAGGCTAGATTTAAAAGGAAAGATTATTGGAGCAAAATGGAGGGAATCGTTGGACCCCGTTAAGAACAATTGGGAAAGGAGGTCAGTGATAAGGATCATCCTGTAATTTTTCAATCCAAGCCATTATTTTCAAGCTGAAGTGGTTGTTTTCCAGCTGGTGTGGTTATAGAGAATAATTAGTTTGGTTGGAGCGACACCTCAGGGGTTTGGATTAGCTTTTGGAGGGCAGTTTCCCTGGCAGCCTAGTGTTCTGATGAGAGTCAAGATATGCTGTCATGTACACAGCACTGAGACGCTTTTGATGGTTTTAAAAGCCTTGAGCAAGTGACAATTACAGCCTGAATGGCAAACAGGGTCAAAGGCAATGTGACGCTATGGACTTCTGCGCAGAAGGTCACTGGGGGCTGGCGTGTTGTAGGGCTAAGTATTAACATACCCAAACAACAGACTGTGACTGGGGAGATGTGGTGAAAGGGCATAACAAGCAAGACACATGGTTTCTATTTAAAATGAAAGCATTGAACCTTTAAATGCTTGTTGTCGTCGTTTTTTTTTTTTTTTTTCAATCTAACGGAGACATAACGTTTGAACACGTAGAGGGAAATCTGCTGCAATGTGCAAACTGCATGGCAGATAGCAAGAAATTAGAGATGTACTGTTACTGTCCATATGGCATGGTTATCGTAGGCAGCTCGCAATGTAAACAGATATTGTTATGTATTTCAAATTCAGCCCCCTCACATTGTTGCTATACAGAAACTATAGGGATTCATTGGATCGTTTTCAATGTATTTTTCTTGGTGCAAAATTGTAAAAACAAAATTAAATAATTGCTTGTGTTTACTGGTATAGCAAAGTGTTTTCAATGTTTTTTGGGGTGTTTTTTGGAGGCACATAAGAAAATAGTACAGTAGACTATTTATTCAAAGTCTGGGGTCAAAAAGAAGCAAATGGGGTGGTTGTGCCATCTGGTTAATCTGGTTACAATACCTCTCAAATAACTAGCTGGTGACTTAATTGTACGTGATGAGTAAAGCAAAGCACATCCCTCCTGATGGAGACCAAGAGGGAGACTCCGAACCCGCTGGGAACTACGTCTCAACAACTGGCAGGGGGAACGACTCGGGATCCTTCCGGGTGAGCTGGAGGATGCAGCTGGGATGAGAGAAGCCTGGGCTTCCCGTTTGGGCTGTTGGCCCCGCGACCCGGCTTCGGATAAGCGGAAGACGGGACGGAACAGAACAGGGTAATCAAAGCGTGTTACTAAAATGAAACCAACAAGACCAATAGATACCAAACCAACTGTTTACATGTGCTCTTATTTTGTTAGCATTTGTATTTAATATTTTGCTTTTTAGAAACACTCATGTTGCCAGCCAATGATGTGAGTTTTTGATATCATGTGAGCTGAGATAGTTTGGAATTGTCTACAACTGCGTAAAAAAGAATGACGTCAGTGTGCCCGTTGGGGAAGCAGTGATCACACAAAAAGACAAAACTGTGTTTTCAATGTCACGTTAAACACTCTGCGGAGACCCTCTGCCAACACCAACAAAACCAACTGGAAAACCAAGCTTTGCAAAACCAAATTTAATGGTTGTGCTGTCCCATTTCTAGGCACAAAAAAACTGGAAGGAGACCCACAAGTTGCCCCAGTGTCCTGAAAGGACTAAAATAAATAAATAAATAATATACTTCATTCATCCTTCAACGGGCAAATTTGTGTGCAGCATTACACCATGGCAGGCTGCCACGATGGCGCCGATGTTGGGAGAAGCAGGGGATTATAGCCGTCTTTTCCAAGGATACCTAGACATGAGCTCTGTGGGATTTGATCCGGTCCGGTGAGGACTTCCGGTCCAAGGCTATGTCTTGCACCTGGGACGTTATTGTCTTGTGATCTTCCCAGCTGAGGTGGAAGATGTGGCTGGGTTGATGGAAGTTTTGGCTGCTGCCACCGTAATAAGCAACAGAAGAGCGAACAGGTCTCTCAATTGTCTTTTCTTGAAACATGTAATTCCTTACAAAACATTGATTTGGTTTGACAGCTGAATCATTCATGACATTGTAGAGTTTTGAGTCAATACATGCTAAATACTCTTCAAATTTAAATCAAAATGAAAGGAAAAATATCCAAACATTTCATTTTTGAGTGTCATCGAGACATCACACAAATGGCCAACCGCAAAATCCGACTTTGGGCTTTTTTCAAAACACAAAAAGGGTAATAAAATATTCAGGCACATAAGAAACTAAAATTAGAGAGTCCTGCAAAACATATACAGAACATTGTGGAGATGATGGAAACCCTTTATAACAAAACCAGAAGCAACCAACTTTATGTCGTATTGTACGATTCATAAGTCATTTCTAAACGTATCAATGTGCAGATGAGATGAGAAATAAATCTTACCTGTATGTTTCCTATACATGTATTTTGCTTCGTGTACTAGCTGTACTACTTTCCTGCTTCATAACAACATTCCCCAGCTGCTCTGGGGAGATCCCGAGGTGATATAATCCCTTCAACATACTTTGTAACTTCCATCCAGTCTCCGCCCAGCTGGACGTGCCCAGAAAAACTCCAAAGGGACATGACCCGGGGGCAAACTGACCAGATGCATCAAGAGTAAGAAGAAGCCACTCCAGTTCAAGCTTCATTTCAACAGATTGGTTCCCTGCTCTATCTATGTGGTTGAGGCTACCTTCTCATTTCAGCGGCTAGTCGCCACAATTGCTTTCTTTCAATTATTTTCTAAAGTTTGTCACCAGTGGAAAGGGTCAAATAAAAAATACACCAAGAAAATTGCAGAAGTTGAGCTCAGCAGTTGGACTAGTGAGTACTTTATGAGTATCACTGATTGAGACTATGTTTTTGTGATTTGGTTGAATGGGTAAGTGTTATTTTTAAAATGTGTCTGCATAGCCAAAATTTACAAGATTTTCTGGATTGGAAATCAATTTGTTTTTTGACGAAAATGTATATCTGTCGTGATATTGAAGGAGGAGGACCCAATTGCAGGACATCAAAGCAATGTTTATCAACACAATACGAGTATGTCTGTAAAGCAAAGGGCACAGGATTAACTCAGGATTTCAAAAGTTCAAATAATAACAGCGTTCAATCATGGTCAGATAACCAGGGATTCCTGGCTGGAAGAGAAAAAGTCTGGGGAGGATTTCCCTTAAATAGGCCGCAGGGTCCACAGGTGGGTGGCATCAGAATAATCACCCTCAGGTGTACCAATCAGGGTGATGAGGGAAGGTCCAGTGCTCCCTCTGATGGCAGGTGAGTTGATCATAACAATATCTACTTCTAAAAGTAGTCTTCATAGATTGTTCCTGCATTTTACACCAAATGGCTCATGTTGTCTATTTTTCAGTAGTTTGTATCAAAGATGTTTCCTTAGATTTACTAATTAAACGTTGATTAACATTGATTCCATTCACTGATATTTAGAAATGACACACATAGTTACTTGTACTCTGAAAAGTTTGCGGCCATGCTAGGGTTGCGCTTGTTCCCCTAAGTTAGAGTTTTTCCAGGTGTGCCATAGAAATTTACCCTAGTTCACCTAAAACGACGATTGCAATCTACCAAATGATTGTTTTGGTCGATCTCATGTTGTTTTTGTTAAAGGGCCCATCTCATGCAAAATGGACTTTCTAGAGTTTTCTACCTTGTAAGAGTGATATCCAGGCCTTGTATATGTCACCAAAGGGGTTTCTAGATTGATTTAGCCTGTTTTTCACAAATTGCTGTGGATTTCTGGTACACTCAGACAAAACAACGAATGAGCAGATGTCTAAAGTATGACGCATTTGACGTAAGCAGGACGGACTTCGCACACGCCCCACTCTGCAGCAAACCCTCCCTCCTCACCACCCGCCTGCCCTCCTCACCCGCCTCCACTTCGGCCTTACGCCCTCACAAACTCACTTTCAACGTCTTATACACAGGCTGGTTCGCTGGTCTGCGTCTTTTTTATTTTCTTGCTTGAAATCTTATTTCAGACGCTACCAAACCGCTACGCACGGGTTTACGCCTACCTTGCCCCTCCCGCTCAGAGATGGGCGAAGGAATAGCGGCTCAGTGAGAGCAGAGGGCGGAGCTTGTACTTTCTCAGGACGGGCGGGGGGATGAGCAGACCCGGCCTTTCTTAGTTTCCGGTCTGTGACTGCGCTCCACCAAATCAATATATTTTCATAACTATCGTGTAATGCATGTTGCAAACCCCACATTTTGCGTGTGTATGTGCATAGGATACAATGTGAAAAGAGTTATTTTGCATGAGATGGGCCCTTTAAGATTAAAGCAAGTATTTATTTATCTGTCCCAGTATGATATCTCTCTTTTTTACAGACAGGTAGGGAGGTCCTGGATAGGTAGTTTACTGTAACCATAGCAGCCCTCTCCCCCATCTTTGCTAATAATGTAGCCCATATTTTTAGTTTAAAATATGTACCTTTGCTTACAAAAGATTGAAAATTGCTGCTCTAAATGACACCTTCACAAAGCCCGAAAATCATAAAAAGACCTCAAATGTTACCTCTACCCACAACGAGCATCACCAGTGTTCTTAGAGCCTTATGAGCAGACGCTGAAGCGTGTTACACATCCCAGATAACACACAGATTCAACATCTTGCTGATATGGCAGAGCTGCGGTTAAGCTCGGGAAGGGATGAGGATAAAATTGAAAATTTTAATCTCTAATCGACGCTAGTACTTTTGACACTCGGGGCTTTTTATTTGCATCGGAAACAGTTTATATGCACCTGATTTGATTGTTATCATTCAAGTGAACAGACATTATCAGTGGTTATAAACCCTTTATAATAGAAAAATACACTATCCCATTCCACCTTCTTGCAGCAAAGGTCGGTTTCTTTTATCTTTTATCTACGTACATCACTGATCAGCACCAATGATACTGAAAAATGACTAATGTTGTCCATTAGTTCTTTTTAACTCTCTTTTAATAATTACTTACTTAGATGCCAACAATAAAAAGTCACCCCAAACATTGATTTACATTTTGTCAATTTTCCTTTCTTCTCCAAACACATAAGTGTTGTCCCAATTTTTCCGTTTTCTTTTTAAACATTAAAATGTCGAATACAAGCATTGCATGTGCCAAAAAATTATACATTATTGACAAGATTTTAACAGTGATAGAATATCTATATATTTGAGACTTATAACTGAAAGATATTCTACTTTGACTAAACAACCGATATTACATACGGATATCGTTATTGTTTTTCTGCTATTGCAAGTCTGAGTTACAAGACCTTAACTATAATGAGCATTAGATCGGATTAGATTAAACTGTAATGCCATTGCACATGTACAAGTACAGCACAGAACAGTAGGGATATTTTAAAATTTACATACGTTTACTCATTGCCAACATTAGATGAGCGGATCTGGTTTTCGGGTTCGTGTGACCAGATTTACGTATACTAGGGCAGCCGGATGCACGCTCGATGCCTTAGTGTTGACTTCTTTTTTTTTTTCAGAATCTATTTAATGTTTTAATTTATATTTGTTTTTATTTTATTTTCCATTTATTTTATTATTATTTATATTATGTGTGTTTTATTATTATTAATAATATTTTTATTATTATTTTTATTTTTTAAATATTTCTTTATTTTGTTTCCATTTTGTGTTATTTATTTAAATTTTGGAAAACAAAAAAACAAACAAACAAAAAACCTTTTGATTTTTGATTTAATAAAATCAACAAGAGCCAGAGAGTTTAGTCAGAGACGGTGGCCGCGTGGTTAGCGCGTTCGCCCGTGGACCGGAAGGTCGTGGGTTCGCGTCTCACGGAGAGCACGTCTAGGGTCCTTGGAGAAGACACCTAACCCCCGCTTCTCCCACCATTGGCGCCGTTGAAGGGCAGCCTGCTGCGGTGTAAGGAGTGCAGCAAACAAATTTCCCCGGTGTGGGAGGAATAGAGTAATACAAAAATAAACAAAAAAATAATGGACTTTATGAAAACCTCAATTTATTTACTATATTTTATGCATACATTATATGTTGCTGTAAATTTCTTCTCCGCATGAACTTTTGATTTGGTAAAACAACATTATTGGATTTGATGTTCTGGAAATTTTTAAAAGACCAATCTACTTCATACACTAGCATTCGTAGAGGTAAAGCTCCTGTTTAGCTTTTTTTTTTTCGCTCTTGGTTTTTTATTTGGTTATGGGCAAAGGAAAATTATGTTTTCTGATGGTATTAACTCTTGGACCCTTACTAAAGCTACTGTAAAACAAGTCGTTTATCAGTTAATACTTCCGACAACCTTACCTGTATATACAATAAATGACAAAACATCATAAATTATTAACTGACAAGATTTTTTCTTCTTCAATCTAGTAACACTTACTCTTACATCGATCAATCGGTCACAGAATTCTGCACCCTGGCTAGAGGGTAAAACAAAATAAAACAAAACCCACAAACAATTAGTTAAAATGTCATTACTAAAATTTCAGCTAATCACTCTAGCTTTGTTTATTTAAATGGATTAGTGGTTAGAGCATTCGCCGGAGGACCGGAAGTCAACCGGAAGTTCGGATCCCACTGAGTGCACGTCTAGGGTCCTTGGAGAAGACACCTAACTCCCATTTCTCCCACCATTGGCGCCATCGTAGGCAGCCTGTTGTGGTATTGGAGTGCAGCACATAATTTTTTCCGGTGAGGGATGAATGAAGTGAGTAAAAAAAGAAAAAAAAAAAATGGAACTACTAAAAGAAATACTATCATCGACAATTCAGTAACAAATCTGTGTGGTAAAATAGGTGACTTGTTTCGTTGACTTGTTTTGGGAACCAACCTCTAGGAAGAAATATAATTCAGGTCATAAAATGCTTGCTGCTGATTAATTGAAAGTCGCACAGAGAATAAGTGTGTAAACCCTGATGAGTCAGAAAGATTCTTAAAACAAACCACTGGACACATTTGGCTTACTTGTAGACACAGTTGTGATTAGTTTTATTTCACGAGGTTTGCTCATCTCAGTCGTCTGACGAGAAAAAGCAACCGAAGGCCCACAAGTAATCACTTTATTTAAAAATCAAGCAAAGCGTGAAGAAAAGCAGCTGAGATTTAGATTCTATATTCATCACAAAAAAAATCTGTCCCGTGATTGAAAGAAGAGGAAACATAAACGGAAATGTTGGATTCAACTACTTATTGTTTTCAGACAAAAAAAAAAAATACAGTTTATTACTACTTTATTGGAAAAAAAAGTGAAACATTAATGTTTAAATATAAATAAAACCATGACTTATGGAAGGGAGATTGTCGAATGGATTAGTTTTTGTAAATGGTTGTATCAAAATATCGCAGATTTTATTAAATCCGCGCATGTATGGCTACAAGCGGCCGAAATTAGCTTTCTTTCACAGGGTGGCAAAAAAATGGGAATCATACAAATGTTAAATTAAAAGAAAGAGTTTTCAGATTTTTGCGGATGATGTGGTCCTGTTGGCTTCATCGCTCCGCAATCTCCAGCTCTCACTGGATCGATTTGCTGCCGAATGTGAAGCGGCCGGGATGGGAATTAGCGCCTCCAAATCCGAGACCATAGTCGTCACCCGGAAAAGGGTGGAATGACCCCTGCGGGTAAGGGACAGGGTCCTGCCCCAAGTGGAGGAGTTTAAGTATCTCGGGGTCTTGTTCACGAGTGGGGGAAGAATGGAGCGGGAGATTGACAGGCGGATCGGTGCGGCATCAGCAATAACTAGGACACTGCATCGGTCCGTTGTGGTAAAGAGAGAGCTGAGCCAAAAAGCAAAGCTCTCGATTTACAAGTCGATCTACGTTCCTACCCTCACCTATGGTCACCAGCTGTGGGTGCTGACCGAAAGAATGAGATCGCGATACAAGCGGCCAAAATGAGTTTCCTCCGCAGGGTGGCTGGGCTCTCACTCAGAGATCGGGTGAGGAGCTCTGCCATCTGGGAGGAGCTCAGTGTCGAACCGCTCCTCCTCCAGGTTGAGAGGAGCCAGATGGGGTGGTTCGGGGTTGATTCAAGGTGAGAGGCCTGAGCGCCTCGCGGGCAAGGTGCTTTGGGCACGTCCCACTTGGAGGAGACCAAGGGGCAGACCCAGATCCGAGCTGGAGGATGTGGCTGGGGTGAGAGAAGCCTGGGCTTCCCGTTTGAGGCTGTTGCCCCAGCGACCCTGCCCCGGAACAAGCGGAAGATGACGGAACGGAACGGAGCAAATGTGTGTTTAGCATTAGCAAGATTTTATTCTTGGAAATATTGGGCCGTTAAAATGGATAAATATGTTAAGTTAAATACAGTTATGAACATATTTCAAGCACAAGTCATTTAGATAAATTGATACGGTTCATTGTTTTTGGATCGTTTTATCGATTAGCATTGATTAACCGCGAACGCATTTTCAAAAGTCTGCCTCAACCCATGTAAAAGTGGACTGGAAAATTGAGCTAAAAGGGTTCATAAAAACTGATTCGTACTTTTAGAAAACCAATATAACTGTTATAAATATCTGATTGAAGTGTCATAGACAAAAAGAGTCACTCAAATGGGTGAAAAAGGGCTTTTATTGGTTATCGTTAGTTAAAGTGCAATAGTTCATTTTTAAAAGTGATGATGTGTCATATGTATTTCTTTGTGTTTCCAGTGATGGGATTGAACCCATTAGGTAAAAGCGGTCCAGGAGATGAAGGAATAGATTGTGTGTATGAACTCCAAACTAATTGGTCAAATTGTGTACAATCCTAAAGTTAATCCTGCTCGGCACCTGCTCAGTAATTTTATTAGTCTGACGTTCAGTCGTTCATTCATCTTCTTGGCCGCCCATCCTTAACAGGATTGCAGGGGTTGCCGGAGCCTATCCAGGCTGATTCACGGTGAGAGGCAGACAATAAACCGGACACGCTGATTCCTAGGGGTAATTTTATTGTGGCCAAGTACCATGGAGTACCATCGCCTATCCCGGCAAGAGTCTATCCTGATTCAAGGCAAGAGGCAGGGTAGTGCCCAAAAAGGTTGCCAGTATGTCATGAGGCCATACAAACACACAATCATACACACAATCATACACACACACACACACACACACACACACACACACACACACACACACACACACACACACACTCATTTGTGGGGCCAATTTTGTAGCAGCCAGTCAACCTAACAAGCACGTTCTTAGAGGGTAGGAGAAAACCGAAGTAAGTAGAGAAAACTCATGCATACACGGAGAGAACATGCAAACTCCACACAGAAAGAGTCTCGTCCCCACCCAGTACTCGAACCCTCGACTTTCTTGCTGTGAGACCACTGTGCGAACCACTGTACCACCATACCGCCTTTATCTGACATGATGAGGTTAAATATATTGATAACACGAAACTAGAACATTTTAAAAATGTTAGAATTATCTTAATCAGTTATCATAATCATTAGTTGGTTCAGTCCTGAGGGAGCAGATGAGAAGGAGACGATCTAGAGGAGGTGCAGAGAGGGAGACTATGTAGAGGAGGTGTTTCGGGACCTCTATTTTTGTGGTTCCTATAGAAATGTATGGTTGGGCATTACAAGATGGAGGAATCAGTGGCGCTCACTTGGATCCAGTGAAATACTGCATATAGAGGCAAGTTTGGTGTTCTTCCCGCGGGCTGGATTCCGGACTCCAGCTTTTGGATTGCCAAGTTGGACACAGTGCGACCGTACTGGGACGCCGGTGGATAGGGCGAGGGTGCATCGAGGTGTTTGCACGGTAGCACTCAAATTACCCTTTGGGGATTAATAAAGTAAATTCAATTCAATTTATCGTTTAAGTGCAACAGTCTCTTTCCAACTAAGAGAATTGTGAATAAATCCGTGTAGTCCCTCATTCATCCAGGAGTGATCCATAGTAGAAAAAGTTTCAAAAAAGTCTTCTGGACAGTTTAATTCTTGAACGAGACGTTTCGACTTCCATCCGGAAATTATTTTCCATCCGGAAATCATTTTCAATCTGTCCATTTCATTCAGATTGAAATGATTTCCGGATGGAAGTCGAAACGTCTCGTTCAAGAATTAAACTGTCCAGAAGACTTTTTTGAAACTTTTTCTACTAAGAATTGTGAATACTTATTGTGGGTATGAACGATATATCGTACATCTCAAATTATGATACGTGGAACAAGAAGATGTTTATTACAACTCGAAAAAGCAGTCTGTGCTTATATCGATATTCAGATGGACTGCAAAAGATGAACGTGTTCTCTGTTGCTTAACCAATCATGGACACGTGGTCAGGAAGGGACACGACAACATCAGACTTCAAAATTTTTAGTTGTTGGTGTCAATAATTGACAAGACCAACTGATAAAAGTTCTTTCCGATTTTTGGCCTGGTTGCTTATTGGCACCAACTTCTTCTTCTTCTTTCAGCATTTCCCTTCAGGGGTCGCCACAGCAAGTCTCTTCCATCTAACCGTATCTCTTGCATCCTCTTCGGTCAGGCCAACTAGCTTCACGTCTTCCTTCACTGTATCTATGAACCTCTTAGTTCTTCCTCTGGGCCTCTTTCCTGGTGGTTCCAAACCCAGCATCCTTCTGCCGATGTACTCGGTCTCTCTTCTCTGTACATGTCCAAACCATCTCAGTCTGGCCTCTCGGACTTTATCCCCAAAACCTCTAACATGTGCTGTTCCTCTGATATACTAATTTCTGATCCTGTCCATCCTGGTCACTCCCAGAGAGATCCTCAGCATCTTCATCTCTGCTTCCTGTCTTTTCCTCAGTGCAATTGTCTGTAGACTAAACAGCATCGCCGGTCTTACCACAGTTTTGTACACTTTTCCTTTCATTTTAGCTGAAACTTTTCTGTCACACATCACACCTGATACTTTTCTCCACCCGTTGCAGCCCCCTTGAACACGCTTCTTCACCTCTTTTCCACACTCTCCATTGCTCTGGACTGTTGATCCTAAGTACCTAAGTATTGGCACCAACTAAGTGTATCTAATAAGTTCAATTACAACTCTTAAATTGTACATTACACCAATGACATAGACGTTCTTTCAGTGATCAGTAAGATTTTATTATCCGGCCAAGGAACTTGTCAAGTGTTAAATACATTTATCACAAGATAATACAGCCTCATATTCGTATTGACAAAACTCTAAAACTGAGTTTTGTGTGATTTATGGTCTCTGGTTGACAGTGGGATATAGATAAGCATGACGCATGCTGAATTATGACTTAGAAAAGACGCATTTCAAGACAACATTCACTGTATTCATAAAAAAAGAAAAAGAATCTGCAGATCCGCGACAAAATAACCGAAGATGAATAATGGTTTCTCAAGTTGGAGCTGCATAATATACATCTTTACTTCATGGATTATTCATGCACTTCATACCTGTCACATTCTTATCAACATGGCACACATCTAACAGAAAAATTGCCCCTTACCAAAAGCATGATCATTCTGCCGCCCACACGGAATCTTCAAAGATCAATACTGCTGCTGAATACGCACAATGTGTTTCAAACCGTAAAAAACAACACAAATTCACAGGGTGTGATTATGACAATGACAGAGAGCCAATCTTTGTGGAATTTATTTATTGGTGCCCTGTGAAAAATAAGCAATTCTTTTCCTTGAGAAGACAAAAGGAACGAGCAGTTTTTCTCATAAACTTTCTTACGTTTGCTCTCAGGACTGATTCGGAGGAGTGCTGATCTTATTCAAAATTGTGTGCAGGTAAGCAAAGCCTCGTGAGGAAGCCATATATTATGTCATGATGTCTAATATAAATAAATAAATAAATAGATTTTTTTTTTACTCAGTCACGGCTTTTGTTGTACGTATGACCCAAAGGTTTATATTTAATTAGGATTTGTCAGTTGCATCAAAAAATTATACAAAGCTTTTAAAATACAATGAGCAAAATAAATCTGGGGAAAAACCAAGAAAAGTATTGGTTTATAAACTGCAAATAAAATGTGTACCCAAAGAGCAATTGGTGAGGCACAACTGCAAATAAAATAGCAGAAATGTCCTTCAAAAGCAGGCCAAATTACCCAAACCATGTCCCACATTCTAACAAGCACAATTGGACAAAGTGTTCCAAGGCAAATCAACTTTTTTTTTTAGTTGCTTGGAAAAAAGCTTTTTGTGGAAAACATAGTTATTTTTTGGTTGATTTGCACAATTTTAACATTGAACTGTTTGGTTTTTGTATGCTTTCACCCACGGAACCCTAAAAAAACAACGAATGCTGTTTCAACATTCAGGCAAGTAACGTACATTTGAAGATTTATATTCATTCATCATTCATTCATCTTTCAAACCGTCTATTCCTAAAGGGGTCGCGGGAGATGCCGGAGCCTATCCTTGCTGATTCAGGGCTAGAGGCCTTGTGCAGGTCGCTAGGCTGTTGCGGGGCCACACACATACCATATGTCATGGGTGTCCAAAGTCGGTCCTCAAGGGCCGGTGCCCTAAAGGTTTTCATTGTGTTCCTGGTTCAATTCAGCTGATGCACAGAAAGTGAAATCAACAGCCAATAAAATTTGGCACAATGACTCTATTAACTGGATCAGGTGTGTAGATGCAAGAACATGTGGAAAATCTTCAGCACATCGGCCCTTGAGGACCGGATTTGGACACCCCTGCCATACATACACACATTCATCCCCAGGGACAATTTTTCATAGCGGCCTATCAACCTAACATGAATGTTATTGGACCTTGGGAGGAAACCGGAATACTCGGAGAAAACCCATGCATACATGGGGAGAACATGTGGACACCACAAAGAAAGGCCAGTGTTCCAAGCCTCGTCCCCATCCGGGATTCGATCTGCAACCTTCTTGCCATGACGCCATGAGGCTGTGCCATGAGGCACAGTGGTGGAATCCGGATTACTCAGAGAAAACCCACGCATACATGGGGAGAACATGTGAACACCACAAAGAAAGACTAGTGTTCCAAGGCTCGTCCCCATCTGGGATCTGAGCCGCAACCTTCTTGCCATGACGCCATGAGGCTGTGCCATGAGGCACAGTGGTGGAAACCGGAATACTCGGAGAAAACCCACACATACATGGGGAGAACATGTGAACACCACAAAGAAAGGCCAGTTCCGAGCCAGTTCCAAGCCTCGTCCCCCATCCGGGATCCAAACCGCAACCTTCATGTGGACACCACAAAGAAAGGCCAGTATTCCAAGCCTCGTCCCCATCCGGGATCCGAACCGCAACCTTCATGTGGACACCACAAGGAAAGTAGAAAAAGTTTCAAAAAAGTCTTCTGGACAGTTTAATTCTTCAACGAGACGTTTCGACTTCCATCCGGAAATCATTTTCAATCTGAATGAAATGGACTGGAACCTGGATCCATTTATACTAACCTGAGTAACAGGTAAAAAAATTGTAAGAAGGGCTCGACCAATGAGAATGTTCCTTAAGATGGCCGTGAAAGGAACATTCTCATTGGTCGAGCCCTTCTTACAATTTTTTTACCTGTTACTCAGGTTAGTATAAATGGATCCAGGTTCCAGTCCATTTCATTCAGATTGAAAATGATTTCCGGATGGAAGTCGAAACGTCTCGTTGAAGAATTAAACTGTCCAGAAGACTTTTTTGAAACTTTTTCTACTATGGATCACTCCTGGATGAATGAGGGACTACACGGATTTACCACAAGGAAAGGCCAATATTCCAAGCCTCGTCCCCATCCGGGATCCGAACCGCAACCTTCTTGCCATGAGGCCACTGTGCTAACCACTGCACCACCGTGCCTCCCCTAAAGATTTATATAACGGTTTAAAACAACTAAAATATTTATTTTGTTTTGAAATTCTAAGTCTTTGAACTTGTGAAGAAGTGCCTCCTGGCTCCAAGAGGAATCAGTACCTTCACGCATTGAGAACTTGGTTTCCGTTTCTTTACCATAACAGACCAGTGTCCACGTCTCGACAATGTCAAACTTTTTAATCTAACACTTCATTTTTTTCTCAGTAGTGATGACGGACTTCAATCACGATTCAGAAAGTGCAATCCAGTCTTTCCAGCTGCGAACTACAGTTTTTGATTTGGAGGCGCTGATTATCATCTCAGTTGCTTCACACTGATGAAATTGCTGCAGTGAGAGTTGGAGATCATGAACTCTTAAAGCGTACGTTATTACAAACTTTCTAAAAACGGAAACTGATGGAGCTGTAACACTAAAACTACACAGAGGAATTGTATAGAAAAAAGAAAAGTTGATGAGGCTACGTTGAAGCCCACCTTCGAGATAGAGGTCATTGACATCCCACATTAAGCACTCGAGTTCAATACTCTATAATCAGCTTTAAGAATTAATCTTGGAAATAAAGTTGAATGTTTTTTCCTTTCTGTTCGTTCTGTTTTTTTGAAATCCACGAATCACTTGTCGCTGGTTGAATTTTTTTTTTTTAATGCAAAATTCCCATTTATACCAAATAATTGTTATTATTCCAGTAGAGGGTTTTTTCTTTCTTTTTTTTTTTTAATCGACAACAGATCAGAAGTTGTGTCAAAGTAGTGAGACACTAGTCATACATTTTTAATCTCAGCATTAATTGTTGTATTGCCCCAATAAAATAAATCTTCTGTCAAGTCTTCTATTCAGTACTTTGAACGAACAATTTTTCTTACTTGCTGGTGTTTTCTTGCTCCCACCTCATCTGCATGTAATCTTATTATTTCAAAGTATGAGGCCAATGGGATGAAGTATATTTCTAAAAATAAAAGCTATTTCTTTGGTCATTTTCTCATTTTAAATTTCCAAATTACAATTATAAACGGCAGCATTTTTCAAATTTGTGATCAATAAAGACTTTTAGTAGACAAGCCATGCTGTTTGGTCTAGAAATAATAGCTCTGAGAAAAAGACGGGAAACAGAGATGAAGGAAGCAGAGATGAAGATGCTGAGGATCTCTCTGGGAGTGACCAGGATGGACAGGATTAGAAATGAGCACATCAGGGGAACAGCACAGGTTAGAGGTTTTGGGGATACAGTCGGAGAGGCAAGACTGAGATGGTTTGGACATGTGCAGAGGAGAGAGAGAGAGAGAGAGAGAGAGAGTGCTCCTGAAGAAGGATGCTGAATTTGGAACCACCAGGAACGAGGCCTAGAGGAAGACCAAAGAGGAGGTTCATGGACGCAGTAAAGGAAGACATGAAGATAGCTAGTGTGACTGAAGAGGATGCAGGAGATAGGGTTAGATGGAAGAGACTTGCTGTGTCGACCCCTGAAGAGAATTGCCGAAAGAAGAGGAAAAGCTTTTTTTAGCCTGTACTTAAAGATTAAATCACCGATCTTTTGCAAAAGTTGTTGCAGAGAAACATGATTTGGAAATATTCCATTCGGAGGGAAGACATTATTTGAAAGACATTTCTATGCAAATTAAGTCCAATTCAGCTTGTGCAGTATATTCAGATATTTTCCTCATTTTTAAAATACTTTTAAAGAAAAAATAATTTTTTTGTCACATTGGAGGTGGTTGGCCATTTTTGGATGCAACCAAACTACAGCTGTTGTTGGTTGGTTGAAAAGTCCTCGTGTTCTTTTCGTCCTGCTGAAAATGACACTTTTGGCCGATGATAAATATCTGCTGCTCATACCTAATTAAAAGGAAGATTTTGGTCACCTATGCTGCTGTATTTGTCTAATCCTGGTGGACATTCTCATTACCTAACAGCAGGCGTGTTGGCCTTCTGTGTCCTGAGACTGTCCTGCAACCAGATGGTCACAAGTTCAATCTCTGAAAGGGCCAACTTGCAATGTCATTGTGTCCTTTAGGAAATGACCAGTCCCTTCCCGTACGACTGTGTTAGTTGATCTGGGTAAATGTGTCACGTAAAAGCATGAGGTGTTAGTTTAACGATGCAGAGGGAAGTGCATGAGTGTGTAATAAAAATGAAAAGCCTAGGCACTGTTTGAGGTGAGCGATGGTCTCTCCATTGTCTTGTTCATGAACTATACTCAATGGATTTCATTTGATAAATTTATCAAAACAAAAAGTAAATACGTGTAATTTTGAAGACAGAGTGTCTTTGTCAAAGAAGGGTATCATTTAAAAAAAAAAAAAACAACAACAATGTTTTTCTAGATAACTATATTTTGCCCACTATTAACTCCACTTGGTTTTTTAAATGATATGTAAATTCAAATCTAGCCGTGTTTTTTTACGGGAATAAGATTGATGATCTCTTTGGTTTTTAGAGGAAAATACTCCATATGGCAGCTCTTTCACACAAGACCACTCTTTTATTCACTAAATTATTCTGAGAGTGTATTTACATGCATCTAAAGAATCAAGAAAACCAGGTTAGAATAAAAGTCGGTAACCCTTCAAAGTGGGAATCCGATTTTTTTTGTTTTGATCAACAACAAAAGAAAAGTATATGGACTTTTTCTGAAATTGACCAAGTCGACTACCATCCCAAAGCAGAATGTTTCACTAAAAAGAGAACTTGAGATAATTACATTTCTTTACATACTGTATATGTAGGAAACTGGACTAACGCTTCTCGGATTTGGCGGTACAGATTGCCATTCCCTAAGCTTGGCACTTATAGTAATGGTAATAGGAAATCAGCTCAGAGGGATTCAGAGATCACCAACAGAACCACATCATCTGCATAAAACAGAGACCAAATTCTGATGTTGTTCAAGTCACTCAACATTTCCAATCCCAAATCATTTAGAATGAAAGTTTACTTAGATCAGTAGCACGGTACTGCAGTGGCCACCACTGGGAACTCACATCAAGAAGTTTACGGTTCCATGGCAAAGTTTGGCTTGAATTATAGGTCTTTCTCTGTGGAGTTTGGATGTTCTCCTTGAGTACGTGTGAGTTTACTCTGAGCGATGGGGTTTCCTTTTTTGGGCTTGCATGTTTTGTTGATTGGTTGCAGAGAAATTGTCCCTAGGAATCAAATTGAAAATACTTTATTAATTCCCGAAGGGAAATTTGATGCTGCAGTGCTAATACCTCGATGCCTTCACGGTCCGCTTACTTGTTATAAAAGCTGGCATCTGAACAGTTGAAAAAACACTCGGATTCAGGCTTCAATGAAGCACACCAAAGTGGCCCCTCCACTTTCCTGCTGGGTCAGAATGAGCGTCCCTAGTTCCCCCAACTTGCCAGTTAGCGACTTGATGTTACCCGTGACAACCGGAGGTAAGCTGGGTCAAAGCGTCTCCTTCTCAGTTTTGTCGAGACTACACCGACTCCTCCAGCCACGGTGGATCTGGTTCCGATAGCTAGCTGCTGGTTGTGTGCGCGCAAACAAAACGGGATAACTCCATGACCAGCAAAACAAGGAGTTATCCCATGAGTGAGTGTGGGCATTAATAGTTGTCTGAGTGTGGCTCCGCAACAGACTAATGACCTGTTTGAGGTGTACCCTGTGTCCAGCCTGTAATCAGCTGGCATAGGCTCCGGCACTCCTATGACCCTGTCAGGGATAATTGGTTCAGAAGATGAATGAAAAAGACCGTGGCACTGATCATAGGTATCCAAACAAATCACTTTGGAATTTTTTTAAATCTTCTTCTCCTTTCGGCATTTCCCTTCAGGGGTCGCCACAGCAAGTCAGGTTCTTCCATCTAACCCTATCTGCTGCATCCTCTTCGGTCATGCCTACTATCTTCATGTCTTCCTTCACTGTATCCATGAACCTCCTCTTTGGTCTTCCTCTAGGCCTCTTTCCTGGTGGTTCCAAACCCAGCATCCTTCTTCCGATGTACTCTCTCTCCTCTGCACATGTCCAAATCATCTCAGTCTGGCCTCTCTGACTTTATCTCCAAAACCTCTAACATGTGCTGTTCTTTTGATGTACTCATTTCTGATCCTGTCCATCCTGGTCACTCCCAGAGAATGTTTTCTTTTTAAATGATTGGTATAGATAGAAATGACTGGTTACTTAATATATATAGTACACACAAGTATGTGTTGTATTACAGCTACAAGACTTACGATCAAATATGGATTCAAGTCTAAAAATGTTTTCTCAAGAAAATGATTCCCTTGTTTGATGAAATGTTAATCATTTTGGTTTGATTCGGTTTCAGTCGTCTCTTTGCCTATTGTCACTGACTTTGTCCTAATAAGATTTTCTTTTGTTTTGGAGAAGTCTTGTTTCTGTTCATCGTAACTTCCAGGCTTTGTAATTATAATTATTCTCTTTTCACATGGTGCTACACAGCAGCACAAGGACAGACGCTATTAGCACTAATAAACTACTTCAAAGTGAAACAGGGAAGCAGCCATCCCTTTCATCATCACAGAAACTAATTTTTGACATCAAAACAAAATATTAGATAACACCAAAGTTCAAGCGGATTTTTTTCAGACATGCAAATGTATAAAAAGAACTGTAAGATTGGGGCTGTGTGCATGTTTGTAGGAAGAGACGTTGTTGTTGGGATTACGTCGTGAAATCTAGACATTATGGGCGGACAGTTTTGGGGACAAAGAGCTTTCTTTTAAGATTCAAACAGAGGCTCCGCATTGAACTCAGTTTAGATCTACTAATTATAGACAAACTGATTGGCTTTTTTAATGGTCAAGGTCACAACGATTAAACGCACAAATAGAGCAGACTTTAAAGCTGCTTGTGTTTAAGTCTGTCCATGATCTAGCACCAAAGTACATATGTGATATGCTAGTACCTTATGAACCATCTAGAACTCTGAGGACCTCTGGGACTGGCCTCCTGCTGGTGCCTAGAGTCAGGACTAAACATGGAGAAGCTGCATTTCAATTGTATGCTGCAAAAGTCTGGAACAAACTTCCTGAGGCCGTGAGACAGGCCTCTACTGTGACAATGTTTAAATCTAGGCTGAAAACAGTACTGTTAGTCAGTCAGTCACCTTCTTGTCCGTCTATACCCTACGGGTTTGCGAGCGGTGGCGGAGCCTATCCCGGCTGATACGAGGTGAGGGGCGGGAGACACCCCGAATAGGTCGCCAGGCTGCTGAGGGGCCACACACATACAACCATCAACACACGCACTGATTCCTAGGGGCGATTTAGCACTGGCCAATCAACCTAGCATGCATGTTTTTGGAGGGTGGGAGGAAACCGGAGTACCCGGAGGAAACCCACGCAGACACGGGGTGAACATGCAAACTCCACACTGAAAGGACAGTGTTCCAAGCCTCGTCTCCACCTGGGACTCAAACCCCGACCTTCTTGCTGGGAGGCCACTGTGCCGCCCTTCTTTAACTGTGCATTTGATTAATTAATCTTTTTATATGTTTTAATTATTTTATTTATTTTTTTAAGCATTTTGATTCTATGTTTTGTGATTTTATTGCATATTTTTTTTTCTTCTTGTGAAACACTTTGAATTACATTTTGTATGATTTGTGCTGTACAAATAAACTTGCCCTGCCTTGCCTATTTCCCAAACTGCTAGCGGAGACATATTGTTAACACTTTTATTGACCTTTATTTCTGAGAATTCCAGTTTTATCAAGTTTTTTTTAAACTTCGTTGCTCCTTTTAAGTCGAAGTCATTTGTATTTCTCCTACAGCGTCAAGATTTGTAGAGATTAATTTGGTCTGTTTGCCAATAAACCCAAAAGTAAGAACCCAAAAGTAAGAACTCAAAAGTAAGAACCCAAAAGTAAAAACCCAAACGTAAGAACCCAAAAGTTAGAACCCAAACCGCTTTGAGGAAAAATAGAAACTTCACCAAACAAAATAAATATTGCTATTCAGTCAGTCAGGGATTAATCATAGGGAGCCATGTAATTGCATGCAGTAAGTTTTTAACAGTTACAAAAGGATGTTTTTTTTTTGTATGTGGTTTTAACCAATTCTTCCTGTTTGTTTTTCACTGTATTCCCAGAGCTCTTCAGGTTTGCTTTGCTGGGTGGTTTGGTGATTGCTCATTCCACACATCTGTGGTTTATCATCGTTTATCTGCTTGGGTCTGCTCTCCACTCTTCACTGACTTGTCGATTTGACCACCAGGTACACAGCTGGCCTCTGTCTGTGATTTCTTTCTGTGATTTTTTTTTTTTCTAACTCTAAAGTTAATCCTGTTCTCAAACCATCTAGGAAACATCACTGCTCTCCAGTTCGGCAGATGCTCACTCTCATCCGACAGATTTTTGGACTGAAAATGTATCTCAGCTTTCAATATCAGCTTTTGATGCGGAAGCAGCAGTGCCAGTGCAGACTTTCTTTTTCTTTTTTGGACACCACTTGTATCTCAAATTGTGGACTCATTAAACAGTCAAATGGGAAAATAATTAACTCCTCAATTTGCTCCTTGAAAGGAGCAGTTATCTGCACAATTCTGAGAAGTTTCGAGTAAAGATAGAAGAAAAAAAAACCAACAATTCTTTAACATATTTTTCAATTATTACTTTAAAAGCCTTGATAACCAAGCTTGATGTTCTTGGGTAAGAATCTGTCCTGGTTTTTGGGGTCATTTCTCTTTGGTTCCGATGCCATTAAGACACATCCTTCAAGTTGAATGGCTAGCCAGATTGAACAGGGATTGAGCACAACTCGTTCTATACTTGTTCCATTATAAAGACTCGTTACCAGAGTTCCCAATGATTGCAACAACTCTGATTTCCAAATATAGGCAAACATAAAAAGCACAATGTCTAACCTTAACCCTACAATTGGTCCAATGCACAAATATTATCAAAGGATTTCTTATTTCTTAATTTAAACAATTATGGCGCAAATATGAACATATCACTCCCATCCTCAAATCCCTCCACTGGCTACCCGTTAAATACAGAATTCAGTACAAGGTCTGCCTCCTCACCCATCAGTGGATACACGGCACTGCACCTGTTTATCTCCAAGAACTCCTAACCCTCCACACCACTGTCCGAGACCTGCGCTCCTCCTCCTCCTACTGCCTGCACCAACCAATGACCAAACTCTCCACTATGGGGGACAGGGCCTTCCAGGCAGCTGCTCCACAGCTCTGGAACGCTCTTCCCGAGAGCTTGAGGGCTCCACAGAACGTTGAGGTTTTTAAGAAAAGACTGAAGACATTTTTATTTCTAAAGGCTTTTCAGAAAAGTTTTTAGTGTTGTTTTTTGTTGTGGTTTTATTTAATTTTGCTGGTCGTTGTTTCTTTTGGTCATTGTAGCACTTTGAGATCTCCACTGGAGATATGAAGTGTGTTACAAATAAAACTTTTATTATTATTTTTTGTGAAGCTGCTTGTCATCTACATTGTTTTTAACAAGAGAAATTTATTTAAGAGAAGCTGTTTTCATTTATGAGTGTGCAATTTGGGTTATGAACATTTGGTAAGTGCTGTTAGGCAAAACGTAATGTAATTGTAAGGGTTTGCGAATTGTAGTCCGCCAAAGGAACCCCACCAACGGACTGGTGATTTGCCCTTTTCCTTGTCCAAACAAATACTCATCCAAAAATTAGGCAAATAAAATTTAGTGCCTCCAATAAACTGGTGTTCAGAAAGAGTGGTTCAGAAAATGAAGGGAGAATATTTGTGAATTTCAAAATTGATCAAGATGGCACATGGCGCATTGGTTAGCATAGTGACCTCACAGCAAGAAGGTTAGGGGTTCGAGTCCTGGTTAGAGATGAAGCTTGAAACACTAATTTTTCTGTTTAAAGTTTGCATGTTCTACCTGTGCATTTGTAGGTTTCCTCCCACCCTCCAAAAATATGCGTGTTAGGTTGACTGGCTGCCACAAAATTGCCCCTACAAATGAGTGTGTATGCAAAGACCCGCGACAGACTGGCAACCTTTTCGGGCTGTACCCTACCTCTCTCCTTGAATCAGGACAGGCTCTTGTCGGGATAGGCAATGGCACCCACGCAACCTGGTTAGGGATGGATTGTTCAGAAGATAAATGAATTAATAAATTTGATCAAAATTCCAGAACTGTTGAAAAATGGCAAATAATTCTGAAAAAAGGTTGAAAGTCAATGCTTTGAATAAGTTGTGAAACACAAAAAACAAAAATCTTCCACACCACAAGCTGGTTTTGTTTGTAACAATTTTAAATGGACACGTCATTCCGGATTAAACAAAAATATAGAAAAGAAGACGTGGCACGTCGGACAAAACCAAGATAAACCGGGATTTGCTGATAATCCTCACTCAACTCTTATGTGATCCAGTTGCTCAACACCGGCACAGTGAAAAGCGTTATATGTCTTGACATTACTTAATATGGAGATTTATTCAGAGCTTGCCAGCTCCAGACTAGGCTAAGTTCCAGGGTCTATTTAATCTCATTCCTTATTAGTGTCAGCAGTCCCCGCAAATGGTAACTAATATTTATTCCACTGCCCACTACACACTGTCAACACGTTCAACCAGTTCTACTTGCGAGTCGACTTGACAACATTTTGCGCTCATTAATTATGTAAGATTGTCCTGTATGGTGTACATAAATACATTTGTATTTAGAAGAATATTATCTTTCTTCATTTAATAAGAATAAATCAATAAACAAATACAATAACTGTAAAAGATGAAATGCATATCAAACAAGGAAGGAATAGATAAATATGTGTTGTGATTTGTAAAGATAGACACGCTCACATCTGCGAGAGTAGATAGGAAAAAGAACTACCGTGTTTTCCGCATTATAAGGCGCTACAGCAAAGGCTGGGGTTACGTTTTGCATTCACTAAATGGTGCTGCGCTAAAGGGAATGTAAAAAAAAAAAAAAAACAGTCAGATAGGTCAGTCAAACTTTATGAACAATTACAAACCAGCTTTCTGTTTTTACTCCCAAAATGAATAAACAGCTGTTTTAATATTTTCTCCGAGATAAAGTATTAGTATTTTTTTGACAGTTTATCTTCCATTGGAGATAAACTCTGTTTAGTCTTACTTACTTGGTGCAGCACATCCTCTTGCTTCCTCCACTTCCTCACCATTGATTCATTGATGTTAAACTCTCTTGCTGCGGCTCTATTCCCGTGTTCTACTGCGTGACCGATCGCCTTGAGTTTAAACTCTGCGGTGTAACAGTGTCTCTTGGTAGGAGCCATTTCCGGGTCTTTACACAAACACATAAATGGAAATAGGTGCGGCAGATCGGTGCGCAATGCATGCTGGTCAGAACTGCGTCCGCCTGTGTCATCTCGAACACGCCGAATGGGACGCCCTTTCATATATCCCAGCATGCACCACGCACTACTTTTTCTACGGGGGAAAAGGAGTCGGCGGCTGCTTACCTTACCGCAGTTGCGACACCTGGCATAGTTCAATATTAATCCATATATAAGGCGCTCCAGGTTAAAAGGCGCATCGTGGACATTTTGGAAATTTAAGGTTTTTAGGTGCGCCTTATAGTACGAAAAATTCGGCAATAATCCATCTTTAAATTGAATGTCATCCATACATTAATACAATAAACAGCATAAAACATGTTCTTAGTTTATACCAGGCATGGATAAACTACGGTCCACGATAACATGAGGCTTGTTAAACTTTTAACCCGGCCTGAAAAAAACAAACAAAAAACAACTTTGTTAATGTTTCTATTTCCCCTGCAATTCTGATGTTTTCTCACGAGATGGCGCACTATAGATTTTTTTTCTTTTTTTTTCTCCTGAATCTTTCATGTGAAGCCTATTGAGACAGAAATTTTGTAATTTTGGGCTATACAAATAAAATTGAATCAAATTAGATACATCGGCTTTGTTGCAAAAAACCCAACAACACTGCTCCCATTAAAATGTGTGTGTGTTTTATGATGCGCACATCGTCAAAACGACATTGTCAGGAGATTTCAAACCTACATTTTCAAATGCGCTACGTGCACTTTTTTTTTAAGGGCCAGGGTGCTTGATTTTAACATTAGCACGCTAGATTACGTGCGTGTAGCAGCCCTAATGGCTTTCCATATCTAGCGCGCTTGTTTACCAAAGCATCCCATCCCTCTACTCCTGTCCCAGCACCTTTGTCAGATGTTGGAACTGAATGTGCCCCACAAATCCAAAAGTTTGCCCACCCCTGGGTTATACAAATGGGTTCAAATATTAGACACGGGTTCTCAAATTTTCCTTCAGGGAGCAATATTTTCAGTATTTTCAATTCAATATATTCTCTAAATAACATATCCTTGTTATTCCAGAAGAAGACAGTAATCTCCATTTTTAAAATCAATCTCCTCAGGTAGGTCTACAAAATGGATGACATATCTGGCAGCCATAATGTCCCATGTCTTGCCTGGCCTGACCTGCATGTGGTTGAGAAATTGGAAGCGTTCCTTCAGGAGACCAAAAGGTCATTTCTTTTCATGCTCTTGTCCTGTCACAGGGATTATTACACCGCCGCTGTACTTCTTGAAGATCTGCAAATGGTGTCAGGATAAAAGACGAATTGGCCCCGTTCCAAAAAGTAGTCACCCGTGGATATGAAATGTCCTTAGTATCATCTTGTTGCTACACTGATTTTTTTTATGTCAGCGGTGGTGTTGAAGGTTACTGTTTCTGGAAGTAATCTCGTTTGACTCATCAGTGGAAAGATTTTTCAGATGTTGTACGATAAAATAATGGGTTCGTAAAAATGTTGATAAGTGAACAATTGCGAGAATTTCTATTTATTGGTGCGAAATCGAGTTTATCCATGACATTGGACCAATACAAAGCAAACTTTTTTGTACAACTTTTCATGCTGTTTCGTTTACTAAATTGCATATCCCAGCGAGATTACAGGGGGTGCCAGAGCCGAATATGGCAACAATTCATACACTCATTCTAAGGCAGGCATGGGAAAACCACGGCCTGCGGGCCACATGCGGCTCGTTAAATGGTTTAATCCGGCCTGCCGAACTAGAAAAAAATAAAAAAATAAACCATGTTAATTTGATTTTTCTTGATTTTTTAAAAAAATGTTCATCACTAGATGGTGCCAAAAATACAACAACACTGCTCCCATCAAAATGTGTGTGTCTCCGTGACGCGCAAACTCTCAAACTAAACAGTGTGCACTGATAAGGAAAACCATCAGACCCAATACACGCATGTAAACAAGCATGTTGGATGTTAAAACAAAAAAAATGTTACATCAAGCGCTTAGATTTCAAACCTAGCACCGCAAGATTTGAAATTTAAAGCTCTTAATGTAACATTTAACGCGCTTATTTAAAATCTAGCATGACATTCTATCGTTCTAATCTAGCGGTTACCAAAGCGTGCAATCCATCTGCTTCTGTTGCCAGGGGCGAATACAGGATTTTCAAAAGGAGGGGGGAGGCGGGGCATGAAACCAGCGCCTATGGTGCTCGCCAGTACAGGGGGGTCTATACTGGCGAGCAAAAAGGTTCTGGGGGAATTTTAACTGATGTTTACAATAATTAAAGTAGTAAGAACAAATTTTTTTTTGTTGGCTCAGAGAGCCCCTTCCTGCCCACCTGGCCCGCTTGTCAAACGTTACAATTCAATGTTTTCCCACCCAAAAAGTTTGCCCATTCCTGTTCTAAGAAGTAGTTTCATAGCACTCGATCAATCTTACTTTGCATATTTTTGGAGGGTGGGAGGAAACTGTTATACCCGAAGAAAACTCGGGGAATGTGCAAACTCCACACATATGGGTAGTCTGTGATAATTTTTCTGTTAATTTTCACGTTATTTTACTTTTATATTTGGTCTTCGAGACTATTTAGTCTAAATCAAGCATGGACAAACTACGGCCCGCGGGCCACATGTGTCATGATCTGGAGCTGAGGCCAAAATATACCCTTGACACAACAGACAGGCTCAGATGAAAAAAACCACAAGCAGATTTATTAGATTGATAAAAAAGTCCAAATAAAGCAGACAAAAACAAATAAACTAGGAAGGTTCTGATGTAGGAGCTGGAGCCAAAAACTGGATAACAGGTCAAGCATGGAAAACAATGATCTGGCGAAGAGTGTGTCAAAAACTGTTCCATTTATGCTGTAGCAGAGGAGCAGATGAGTTTCAGGTGTGACTAGTGCACACACACAGACAAGAGGGAGGGGGAAAACAGGACACAGAGGGGGAAGAGACTACTCTCCTGACAGTACACCCCCCGTAACAGGCACCACCCGTTAGTCTAAATCAAGCATGGGCAAACTACAGCCTACGGGCCACATGCGGCCTGTTAAACGTTTTAATATGCCCTGCCAAACTTGAAAAATTTAAATAAATAAACCTTCTTAATGTTTTATTTCCTCTGCGATTCCGATGTTTCCTCACTAGATGGCGCATTCTAGATATATTGGTTTTGTTGAGAAAACAACGACACTGCTCCCATTAAAATGTGTGTGTCTTCGTGATGCGCAAGCTGTCAAAATAAACTGTAGATATGGAAAGCAATCGAGGCCAATACACGCACGTTTTCAAGCGTATTAGATGTTAAAACAAGCAAAATGTTACATCAAGTGCTTAGATTTCAAACCTAGCGCCACTAAATGCACGTTTTGAGCGCTATCGCTCTAGATTTCAGACCTAGCGCGCTAGATTTGAATTTTAATGCTCTTGATGTAACATTTAGCACTCTTGTTTAAAATCTAGCGCGCCATACTATCAGTCTAATCTAGCGGTTACCAAAGCATGCCATCCATCTGTTCCTGTTCCGGCCCGCTTGTCAAATATTGGAACTCAATGTGGCCCGTGAGTCAAAAGATTTGCCCACCTCTGGTCTAGATGCATATGGAAGCATATGGAAGCGTTGGTTCACCAATGCATATGGAAGCATATCCATCTTGACAGATTCACAGCACCAACGAAGAAAGTAGTACCGTCCCGTTGCCATGGCAGGCCAGTGACCCCATGCTGGGCTTTACAGGTCTATTATACAGGAAGCGGTGAGCTTACACTGATCCACGACTGCTTTTGATCAGATTAACAAATTTGAGTTCCTTTTGCAACCAATTAAACCTGGAAAATTGTGTTTAGTTTGTAAAAAAACAGCTTGATTATAATTTATAATGGCTTTGGGGTAAGTCTTTTTATTTTTTCGGTTTTAATTTGGGAAATTCTCCTTTGGTTACTTATTTATTGCACCACTGGTTCTTTTGGCTCTTGATTAAACAATTTTAACCACATTTGAAGCAAAATGGATTTGTGGGCAGCAGCAGAGTTCAGTCTGTGGGCTGCAGCCATAAAAAAGCCAAATCTTCTTTCTGAAAGCCAGACCTTTTTTCTGCTATTGACTCTTGTTTAATGTTGCATAATGGATTGGAAAGGCTGGAGTCTTATCTCAGAAGACATATTGGTAAATTATTAATTTAACAAAGACCAGCAGAAGGATTTGACAAACCATTCCTCCTCTACAGCAGCCTGGATGTCCTCGTCATGCTGTTCACCAATTTGGTCACACACAGCTGTTGGATAGCGGCCCATTCTCTAACCAGCATTTGTCACAAGCTACCCAGTGTTGGTCATTCTGGTTCCCAAAGTAATCACACAACTATGTATGAGTACAGACACATTCTATTCTTTCCTCTCCAGTGGTGGAACGAAGTAAATGTACTTCGTTACTGTACTTAAGTAAAAAAATTGTGTATCTGTACTTTACTTAAGTAAAATTTAAGACCGATACTTTTACTTTTACTTCATTACATTTTTAGAGCAAATATCTGTACTTTTACTTCGCTACTTTTTAAAAGTGTGTTTTAAATTTTTTGTTACATTTTCGTTCAGGAATTTGAAAAATACACAGTTTTGTTTTGGCACATCTTGAAGCCGCATCGCCAAAATCAAAACAAGTAGTTGATCGGGAGAAGAAGTAATGAATCGAGGACCAATCAGAATCGAGAGTAAATATTTTCCACATTCATTCAGCGCCAAAAAACTAACATCAAATATTAAAAGAGTCAGAAGATCATTGTTCGTTGTGTTTACTTCTAAATAAAAAGTTGAGCCGTCGTTACACAGAGCAGGGCCGGATCTAGAATTTTCTAAAGGGGCGGAGGGAGGGGGGCGTGAGGTCATTGACAAAGCCAATATAGAGTCACTAAGCCCCCTCCCCCCAAAAAACATTTTAAAAAATAAGTGTCATTTTCCTGCATTTTGGTGCCCATTTGCTGGCTCTGCTAGGGGATAGCTTGTCTTGTCCCCTTTCCTTTCTTCTTCTTCTTTTTTTTTTTTTTTGTGGACCAAAACAGGTGGGAGAGGGGTCTCACGTCCCTGCAGAGTATTTATTTGTGACCCTACAGCACAACAAAATGACATTTGAATAATGATCAAATACTTTTACTTACTGTACTTAAAAAGTTAAATTTACACCAATTACTTTTGTACTTTCACTTGAGTATATTTTTTTTGCCAAATTATCTGTACTTTTACTTACGTACAAAAAGTGAGTACTTCATCCACCACTGTTCCTCTCCAAGATGGTGGAAATGCTTTGCTCTTTGGGCATTTACATTATAATAATGTAATAAATAAATATTTATTTATTACATTATAAATACATTACATTATAAATGACCGAAATAAATAAATAAATAAAAAAAAATAATCCTGTATAGAAACGACTATAAACACAGGTAGTGCAATGATGTGTGGCTCACTCCTTCATCTCTCACTCTGGTACAACGACATGTCATCATTGGAAGCAATCTCAATGCAGACACTTATAAAAAATGATATTCCACAAGCAGTGGCCGTCCCACATCTTTACAGATCAGGACCAATCTATAAACTAAGATGAAAATGCACAGATTCACAGAGTGAATAAAATTGGAGTTTTTTTTTTTTCATGAGCCTGACCTGCACACTAAACTCTGCTGTTGCAACAAAGAAAGAAACTACACTAGAAACAATTCACTTCTTCTTCATCTTCTTTCGGCATTTCCCTTCAGGGGTCGCCACAGCAAGTCAGTTTCTTCCATCTAACCTTATCTGCTGTATCCTCTTTGGTCACACCAACTATCTTCAAGTCTTCCTTCACTGCGTCCATGAACCTCCTCTTTTGACTTTCTCTAGTCCTCTTTCCTGGTGGTTCCAAATCCAGCATCCTTCTTCCGATGTACTCTTTCTCTCCTCTGTATATGTCCAAACCATCTCAACCATCTCTCGAACTTTATCTCCAAAACCTCTAACATGTGCTGTTCCCCTGATGTACTCATTTCTAATCTTGTCCATCCTGGTCACTCCCAGAGAGATCCTCAGCATCTTCATCTCTGCTACCTCCATCTCTGCTTCCTGTCTTTTCTTCAGTGCTACTGTTTCTAGACCAAACAGCATGGCCGGTCTCACCACGGTTTTGTACACTTTCCCTTTCATTCTAGCTGAAACTCTTCTGTCACACATCACACCTGATATTTTCGTCCACCCGTTCCACACGCTTCTTCACCTCTTTTCCACACTCCCTATTACTCTGGACTGTTGATCCTAGATATTTAAAATCTTCCACCTTCTTTATCTCTTCTCCCTGTAACCCCACTTTTCCATTTGGATCCCTCTCGTTCACACACGTACTCTGTCTTACTCTGACTAATCTTCATTCCTCTTCTTTTTAGTTCAAACCTCCACCTCTCCAGCTTTTCCTCCACCTCTTCCCTCCTCTCACTACAGATCACAATGTCATCTGCAAATATCATTGACCATGGAGATTCCTGTCTGAACTCGAACTAGAAACTATTCACTATCATTACAAAAAACATTGCATTTAAATTTGTGTTTGGATAGAAGATTGGGAATTTTGTTTTCCGACAAATTGGTAAAGCTAAGGGCTACCAATTGCTTTCATGCACACACACTTGCATTCAAAACACAGAAACATCGTTATTCCCACCACAGAGAAACGATCAAGCCCTTAGTCATTCATACAGATTTTTAGATATGTGTATGGATATCCTCGGTGGAAGGTGCAGAGAGCTGATGTGGACATAGGGGCTTCACAAGGATCAATTAATGGACTCACTGAGACCACTTTCACTTCACTATGCAAAGCGTGCTTATACGAGTAAAGTAATTGACAGCTCAAAGGCCCGTTGGGTGACTTGAGCAATGAGTGTTTTGCGTAATAGGTTTGCTATTTTGTCCTCTGATATAACTCAATTGCGAAACAGTATTTGAAAAAAAAAGAAAGAAGTAAAGTGTTTATTTTTAAAATGGATACATTTTTTCTTTGATTTAACAGGAGCAAGAGTTAAATGTGTTTGAACTGAAGCAGTAAGTAAGTTGTTAAACGAGGCAATGACATTTACCCAATGCAGAAACAAAAGGCCGAATTGGTAAAAGCATGTACGCTAATGAAGACACCACCGGGAGGATTCAAACTACTAATCAAATTGATGGGGCATACTTTAACCTTAAGAAATAAATTACAAAAAAAAAACACCTGAAAAGAACAAGTGCTCTACTGTTGGTTTATGGATTTTGTTAATATTGATAGCTTGTTTGCCTTTGATTCTTTTTCTTCTTGGTGGGGAATGCAGAACACCTGACCAGCACAACTCGAGACATCTCGAGGCAATTTAACCAGATACCCAAAGCACCGCATCTGACTCCCCTCCATGCTGATGGAAAATGTTCAGACTCAGAGTTACTTGTGAATGGAAAAACTGTGGAGGAAGCTCATTTCCTCCCCCTTCCTGAAGGAGGTTGGAGGGGGAGTAAGAATGACTCGATGAGTAGGGGCGACTGCCTGCACTCTGCATTCTGGGTAGGGATGTGGAGATGGTGGAGGAGTACAAATACCTAGGAGTGACCATTGACAGTAGACTGAGCTTGAGGAGCAACAGTACTGCTGTGTACAAGAAGACTTGTAGCCAACTTTACTTTCTAAGGAAGCTGAGGTCCTTCAATGTGTGCGGCAAGATCCTGGAGACCTTCTACCAGTCTGTGGTGGCCAGCACCTTGTTCTTCTGTCATCTGCTGGGGGAGCAACATTGCAGCCAGTGACACCAACAGACTGATTAAACTAATCAGTCTGGCTGGCTCTGTCATTGGCAGCAAACAGGACTCACTTGAGGCAGTGGTAGAGAGGAGGTCACTGAACAAACTTTTATCCATCATGGACAATCATGACCATCCTCTCTACCCACTCCTGGACGAACAGCGGAGTTCCTTCTCCAAGAGGCTCAGACAGCTCTGCTCGAGAACATCTTGTTACCGGAGGTCTTTCTTTCCGTACGTGATCGGGCTCTACAACAACTCACTTAGCAGATAGGAAGTTGTTGCTGTGACACAAATTTCCCATGTGTGGGATCATTAAACTATATTCTGATTCTCATTCTGATTCTAACCAGAGGGTTGTCGGTTTGATCCCTCGCGAGGAGTTCATGCCGAAGTGTCCTTGAGCAAGACACCGAATATCCATTTGCTCCTGATGGTGGTTTGCACCTTACATGGTAGTATTTCCATCAGGTATGAGTGAGTGTGAATGGGTCTATGTGAGCTACACTGTAAAGCGCTTTGCGTGCCGACACAAGTCGAAAAGCGCTACATAAGTAGAGTTCATTTGGACCCCTTGTAATCGCAATTTTGGTCTTGGTAGGAAGATAGTTTAAAGGTCCCCTATTATGCCTTTTTTGTCCCTTATTTCATCCTGTTGAATTTTTACCCGGAAGTCAAAACAGCTTGTTTCAGTCTTTTTTTCTTTTTTTTTTTCCCGGGACCCGCCCCGTTGGTTGCGATTGGTTGTCATTCATTGTGATTTCTCCACCCACCCAGCACAGCGTGGAGCGGGAGGGGCATCAGCACAACCAAATTCACATTTTCTCTTTGTTGCCATGGTGTATACAGCTTTTGAGGAGAAAAAATACCGCCAAACAGATCCAAGTGAAACAACAAAGGCAAGGAGCCAAACAAGAGCTTTTCACAGTAGAGTGAAGCACGGAAATGGGTGGATATCAGGGTGGAGAGCAGGTAGAAGTGGGGGAGGGTGTTTGAGCTGCAGGGGGCTGAACAAAAAACAGATGTACGTCACTATGTTCCACCAGTCGTTAGAGGTTTGGAGAACACGCCCCTTACTTTGAATTTAAATATCTCAAAATAGCATGAATCACAATAAAACACACTTTGGGAGATTGTTTGGGGTAGTACTAAGTAAAATAAAAGGTTAAAACCTCATGAAAGTCAGTTTTGCATAATAGGGGACCTTTAAATGGTAAAGTGTGAGCTTTGTTTTAAGGTTCAGCTCTTTCTTAACCAACACAGACTGATGCGGTGTTCCAATTTTTGTAGATACTGCACTGATTCGCCTATTGATCGTCCCCTCAATTGTGAAGACGCTTGAACTACTCAACTTGGCACAGGACTTTTTACTGGCCTATGGGGTACTCTCACCTTCCCCTGTTCAGTTTGATAATAATCTTGACTTAATAATTGAAACTTAACTGTGTACAAACCTTTGAAAAATATAAGTACAATTTAGTAAAACGTGTTAAAAAGTTTTTTTTTGGTTTTTTTTTGCTTTCTTTTTAATCACCAATTTCAACTTTCATTGAACTTTACCTCACCTAAGTATGTTCATATAAGTCAATAGCTTTCATGAGCATTTCCTAATTTTACAGACCATACATGAGAGTTAGAAATGTGAGGAAACCTTTTGAAGAAATATTCCAATTAAAGATTGGCCACTACCTCAGCCCAGTCGCTTTGGTACAGCAATGACAGCATACTGGGAAAGTGTCTCACACCTTCTGATGATCTAACAAAAAAAGTTTATAATTTGACAAAGAAAATAGATATTTTCTAAAGAAGCCTGAATATTCTGTGCTCACAAGAAACAGTTGTGTAAATACTTGAAATTAGGAATTTCAATTTCAAATAAATAAAATGCTCGTGCTTTGAGATGACTTTGGCACACATTTGCATGGGTATCTGATTTGATTTGCATTCCTGTGATCCATAGAATGTATTATCTCTGTGCAATTCAGCATCCTCTCTTATCTGGAACACATTCAATCAATAGAGAGCAGCTCTGAATATGGATTGCGGACGGGTATCAATGTTGCAAGGTTTGCATTGACTAGAAAACAGAGACGGGTTAGGAAATGCATTCCTATATTCATAAAAGGTATTAGAATATTTACGCATTTCATTAATCAATCATAGCCATTGCTTTCTATGTGTGTGATCAAAGCCGCATTTGAATTGTAGGCAGTCCGGATAACATGTGATTTATACTGACATAGATTGTAGTGCATTGTAGTCCGCTTATTGACAGAGATTATGTTGGCGGGAAAGGTAAAACCGTGACTTTCTTAACAAATGATCAACTACCTGATACTTCAAAAGAATCTAAAGCCCTTCCATAATGCATGAGACATTGTCCTATTACGTGGCATTAGTCTTTCCTTGGGCTTCTTTTTTGTGGCAGTGCTCCCCATTCGCCTCACCAATGAGGCATCCATGAGAAATCATAACCAGATGTCTGCACCACTCCATTTGGCTTCCTAATACAGTGACTCTACAATCACGCCATCTTGAATGAAAGACTGGTCACTTGAACCCCATAAGAGGTGTCCATACACCCTGCGAAAAGTTTATACTCTTGTGTTTTTCAGTCAATGCCTACAGCTGACAGTTACAAGTAAGGATATGAACATAAATGTAATGGTAAAGTTTCTGCTTTGGATTTTGACTCAGTTCCTGATTCAACAAGAAGACCTCATTCTCGACTCGAACAGAAAATTTTACCATTTTGTGAAACCACTGCAGTCAGATTTAGAGTTACATTATATACAATTTTCAATAAGCAAATATTTAATCCTGCAACTCAAGAACCAGACTTTGGGGCACATAGCCTAAAAAATTAATTCTTGAAAGTACAAAAACCAATAGAAATGGGGGCAAGTCTTGGGAATCATTTTCTTTGGACTTCTTGAAATGCTCCTTGACCCCAACTTTCCTGTCTAGATAAACCCCATCTGGTCAATTCCGCAAACTAGAACTGTGTCTAGTGGAATAAGTCGGGATATTCTTCAATTAACAATGCAAGCGCCGGTAAGCTGTTCCAAACTTCGAGGGAATCTCCTATTCACCTGTATTCTTATAAGGATACTTTTTTTGCTGTTGCAACCAGATATCCAAAAGTTTTTACTCTTAAATAGGGTATGGGATTAGATGTGTCATGGCACCGTTGAGTTTGGTTATTAATACAGCTCAGTGGTAGAATATTCGCCCTTGAACCGGAAGTTCACTGGAAGTCCATTGGGTCGAATCCCACTGAACTCATGTCTAGGGTTGAATGCCATTAAACACCAAAAACTTTACTGGATTTAACATTACTTTCCATTGTATGTGTTTTCTTGTTCATTCTACTGAAAAACAAAAGGCATTTTGACCAAGTAGCCATGGATCTGTCATTGAGATATACTTGTGTCTTCGGGTTATGGCAAATAGAAAGGTTCCTTATGAAAGAAAAAGTCTTACACTGTACAGAGGCTGAGAGCAGCTGAATATCTCCTTTGCCCACAGTCTTGGAGCAGAACTCCTGGCTTGATAAATGAGCCAAGAGTCAGAAGAATCTAAAGCTAGATAGCTCCCATTCTGCACCAGAGAAGAGGGAAGTGTCAGCTTTTTCATCCACTGAGTGATTTAGACTGCCATTGCCGAAAACTGATGAGCGCTTTGGAGATTTATGATGCTTTGGCTTGCACATTAAATATAGACTTTGTAACATGTGCTCAGAGACACTTTGAAAACCTGATCACATACTAAAGCTGTTCATAAATATGGCTTAAATACCAGCTGAAGGCCGACAGCAAAAAGCCCTTGTCGTCCTTCACACTTTTGAAACTCGGCAAAATTACGTAGCAACACAAATGAACCCAAAACATCTAATGACTGATTTTTTTTCCCCTCCTTAATGAATCTTTTTCCATTTTCTGTGTACAGCTGCATGAGAATTAATTTAAACGACCAGTATTAAGGAGCTCTCCCAAGATGAATCACGATGCAAATTTACCTATTATGGTGAATGACTTCGAGAATGACTTAGTCACCCTTTTGCAAAGGATTGCAGACGGGGGGCTGAGGGTAGTCTAAAAATGATTGGCTTTTCCGTCAGTAAGGAATCAGTCCATACAACCTTTGCTTGCAAATGTATTCATATCATACATTAAAAATGGCATTCAATATAACTGCATTATTTAAATGGAGCTATTGCATGACTGAGCGTTCATCGAGCAGAATGAATCCGACCTGCATCAAAGCTCTCCATAAAAACTAGATTTACAGGAGATTATTGCTGTGACCTTGAAAAACATACATTGCATTACTAATGTGGCCCATAATGTGAATTATTCTTCCTTGTAAAATTGAGATAGAGTCGAGAAACAACAAATCCACTATTGGGGCCTGAATGTCATCCATAACATTGTTTTTCATTTTTAAAGGAAGAAATATACATGTGCATTACCTTGTAATAGGTTAGGTTACCACATACACTTGGTAACTCAGAGGCATTTATTTATTACCTCCAGTGTTCATCTATTCACTCTGGAATCTATTTTTTTTTTTAATCTCCTCACCTTATTCCCCGCAGAAATATTGTCATCACCATCCGCCAGTTTTACTTAGGGCCTAAAAATCTAATCAATACATCATTTCCATGTGCAGGATATGGAACAACAGCACGAGGGTGAGTGTCTGCTGTCGACGTTGACATTCTTTTTGTATAAAAAAAAAAGAAAAAAAATGCAAGAAAATGGTGGGGCATTGTTTAGCTCAAATCTCAATAGGATTTGAGGCTGGGGAAAAAATGTTTTGCAAATAAGTTTTTAAAGTTTGATGTTCACATTTATGACACAGTTTTACCAGTTGTGTCCACTTCTAATTAACCAACTTCTCAATAGCGTCCAAACTACCGTAATGAATGACAGAGTTATTAAAAATAGCACAGCAAGTTTGCTTCTTCTAGCAAACCAGTGGGTTCATAGTTTTGATCTATTAACCATCTGAGTTAAACAAGAATTTACAGTTGGTTCCCAGTTATTATGCACATATAATTTAGGCGTCATCAAGATTATGGGTTTGGGTTTGTGTAGACTGTAACGCTAAAATCAGAGTCCTGTGAAAGCTTTTCAGTTGAGCACAATTAAAGAAAAAATTGTATAAAATTTTGTATAATGTTCCACATTATTAAGCGGACAAATCCAGGAGAGAAAAGCGTGCAAATAAAGCCACGATGAGGCAGATTTCCACCAGACAAATAGGAATATAAAAATGTAGAATCCTCTAGGTGTCGAGCGGTGTCGAGCCGCTCCTCCTCCAAGTCGAGAGGAGCCAGATGGGGTGGTTTGGGCATCTGGTCAGGAGAGCGCCTCGCGGGCGAGGTGTTTTGGGCATGTCCCACCGGGAGGAGACCAAGGGGCAGACCCCGGACCCGCTGGAGAGACTATGTCTCACAGCTGGCTGGAGAACGACTTGGGATCCTTCTGGGTGAGCTGGAGAATGCAGCCGGGGTGAGAGAGGCCTGGGCTGCCTGTTTGAGGCTGTTGCCCCCGCGACCCGACCCCGGAAAAAGCGGAAGATGACGGAACGAACGGAAAGAATCCCCTAGAAAATTGCAATGCTGCAAAAACATCTAGATGACAATCGTATTTGAAAATAATTTTGGAACTCATTAAAAGAAACCAATTATGTATCCATGAATTCAGTCAGTTTTAGAATGGGGGAATTTTGTTTTTAAAGGCCACTAACAGTCTCATAGAATTTTTTCTTTGTTATTATTCAATATTTGTAAGAGCTGCAATATTTGAGAACACATTTTGACAGGTAAAGACAACTACAAATAAACCATTCCAATAAAAATACACAGAGAAGCATACCAACACTGTCAACTTTGGTATTAAAACAAAACCAAACTGTCAAATATTGCTTTTACAGATATTGATAGTGTTTGCATCTAAATTCATACAAATTTAATGGGATTTCCTTTGATTAAATATTCAAACATACTCATCAATACATTTTTGCCGAGTGTTTTACAACCCTACCAAACAGAGGAACGTAAAAAATCCCAACGACTTCCACCCATGAAAATATTTGTTTAGCCTTTAAATATTTGTGTGTGCACATTTACGTATATTTTTCTTTTTGGCTGGCATCAAGCAACATTATGCTTAGTACCGATCCAATTCATTTTTGACCAATCTGTAGTTTTTTGTTCATGTTTGTAGAAACAAAGTTGTATACAACTGACAACCTAAAACATGAGCTTGTTACAGGTCATGTTCGTAAAATTTCCAATTTAGTATAAAAATGTTGCTTGATGAATTAATCATGTTGTTAGTTTGTTCTGTTAGCCAGAAAATAACGTCCCTGGGTAACCTGAGATGCTGAGTGACATTGTAGGGTTATTTGGATAAATGAATTTGTGAGTGTACCTGAGATATTCTCCTATTAATCCATATGCAAATATTTGTCACATCTGATCTGACAGATGTGTTGACTGTTTTTCGCAAATCCCAAATGGGTAAACACGATGATCTCCGTGCAATAATCAGAGTTGCTCGATTTCCATGTGGACAAAGACAAAGACAATTCATTTTTAGTCTGTATTCATTTATATGAAACCAGCAGGGTTATACAACTTGAACATGATGGTTAACCTGATTTAAAGGGGTACAAAATGTAAAATGCAAACTACTAGCACGTAAGATCAAAACATTGGTTGAAATGTGTCCTGCACATATAGACAACCATATTTGACCAGTACTTTCATCTGCAGACAAACCTAAACCGCTGTAGAAAATATGATACCCGAGTGTTATGTAGCCAATTCTTATTGTAATAAGCCAACAATTTAAAATCAGGCTTGATAATCACTTTTCACAAACAAGCCAGCATTTTTATTTGATTTTCTGAATATAATTTATAATACTGGATTTATGTCCCCTAGCAAAATCTTAGCCAGCTGTCGTTAACTTTATGTCTATGACCGGAAATTTAACCTGGCTATGATGGGTAGCTGAGACTTTAGAAATCATTTACTTTAAATCACTGATTTAGGTTACAGTGTTTTAAAGAAAAGTCCTGTGAAATTAAAAAAAATAATATTGGAATATAACATTTTCTTGTTTAAGTATCTGACTGCCGAATAATTAGCAAAAATGCCCGGTCTAGTGCATTTATGCCTATGGTTGCACATAGTAGAAACACAGGAGTGAGGGAAAATGTGTGAATTATCTTATTTACTTTCCGTACTTGGTAAAAAGGGTCACAAACTAACTCAAGAAAAAACTTAATAACAAACTCTTAGCCCGAAAGACTCGCCCATCTGCTGAAAACTTAAAAAGAAAAGAAAAGAAGATAGAAAACTCAGTAGCAAACAGAATCCAGCATCCGGAGAAAATACCTCAACAGCTGCAGTTCTGATCCAGCTCTTGTTTGACACAAAATCGTTTTTTGTCTTTAGCAAGATTACATAAAAAAAAATTAAATTTGGACCATAGGACGTTATATAAAAGTAATAAATTGTGAAGAGAAAAAAAATAAAATTAACATAAAATTACCTATTGTTTTTGCATTAAAAAGTTGTTATTTTAGTTACTGTTCGCTTTTTTGCAGGTTTTAGTGCGTAGAAACAGGTTACATGGCTCCCGGAAACAGAAAGAGGCTGACATGATTTTTTTTTAATTACAAAACTATACTTTTTTATCATTATTTGTACAAAAAACATCTCCGACAATGTGCAGGACACTTCACAGATTAATACTATGCTATGAAACCCCCTAGTTTGAATGAGTGGGCATTTTCTTTTTTGTAATCACGTTTGAGTACGTTGTCCTTTTTGAGCGCCACACCGGTAATTGGAATCTCCCGCTGTTAGTTAGCCACACCCATTTTTGTGTTTTTTTTTTTTTTTTTTTCTAAGTCTGTGTCTTTGGGGCAGAATCTAGCACAATTAATTCCTGTTCTTTTACTGAAAGAGCACTTGTGTGGTTATACTTGTGTTTTTTCCATTTTTGTTTGATTGTTTTGTCTTGATTACACTTTAAAAGCAAGAACTTTTATACATTTTTGGCAACGTGAAGCAGTGAAACTCTTCGTAGACAACTCAATACTCAAAGTCTAACCAGAAAACTTACTAAAGTATACACAATACATTATAAAACACAATTAAAATATTGATAAAAACTAAACAATATAAAAATAATGAAACAAGCAATAGCTTAATGAGGACAAACGCTGAATAAATTTTCAAAACACCCTACAGTGTAAGAATACGTTGCCGTGTTCACACCACAAGTTTAATTTGTTCATAATGACCTTATTTAAAGTTAGCTCATTAATGATGTTGAACCGACGATTCAAACCACATAATTATTCAAACAATAGTTGCTATTTCTATTATTCGCTTTTTTCAATTAGAATAGGACAATTGATTGATTTAAAAGAAAAAAAAAAAATCAGCAAACATATATGAAATAAATTAATCTAAATCATGAAAAGGTAGTTTTGTTAAATTCAATGCAAAATTGGCTGAAACTAAAATTTAATGCTCTTCATAATATCAAAGATACAAAACAAATAGTTGGTGAAATAGATTTTTTTTTACGTTTTTTCTGAACAAAAAAGAACTATGAAATATGAGTCCTGTAACTTACTTCATATGCAAGACTTCTGAAAAACCCTAAATCATTAATGAGGAAGAATGAATTTGCTTTATTCTTTGATTTTTTTTTCTGCCTACGGAACAAGAATGGCATCTCAATGAGTGGATATAACTTTAAAATACAAAAGGTAGCGATTGCATTGTCAAGCGTAATGTGAAATTGATTTTTCAGTGGGTTGCTAGGATTTAAAAAAGACTTGTATATAACATGTACAAATAAAACCTGATGGTAGCTTCCATTACTAATTTAAACTATTAGAAGTAAAAAAAAAAAGTAAACAATTTTTCAACGTGTTGTAATTAGTATAGTTTAGTGCGTTGTAAATAAATTTTTGCATTATTATTATTAATAATAATAGAAATAAAGAAGGTGGAAGATTTTAAGTACTTAGGATCAACAGTCCAGAGCAATGGAGAGTGTGGAAAAGAGGTGAAGAAGCGTGTCCAAGCAGGCTGGAACGGGTGGAGAAAAGTATCAGGTGTGATGTGTGACAGAAGAGTTTCAGCCAAAATGAAAGGAAAAGTGTACAAAACCGTGGTGAGACTCGCCATGCTGTTTTGGTCTAGAGACAGTGCCACTGAGGAAAAGACAGGAAACAGAGATGGAGTTAGCAGAGATGAAGATGCTGAGGATCTCTTTGGGAGTGACCAGGATGGACATGATTAGAAAAGTGTACATCAGGGGAACAGCACATGTTAAAAGTTTTGTGGATAAAGTCCGAGAGGCCAGACTGAGCTGGTTTGGACATGTACAGAGGAGAGAAAGTACATCGGCAGAAGGATGCTTGATTTGGAACCACCAGGAAAGAGGGCTAGAGGAAGACCAACGAGGAGGTTCATGGATACAGTGAAGGTAGACATGAAGATAGTTGGCGTGACCGAAGAGGATACAGCAGATAGGGTTAGATGGAAGAAACTGACTTGCTGTGGCGACCCCTGAAGGGAAATGCCGAAAGGAGAAGAAGAAGAAAGAAGTATTATTATTATTATAATACATGAGATGTTTTTTTTTTTTTGGTACAATTCTTTACCTGTCTTGAGATTTACATTTGTGCTCATTTTGAAAAATAAAAAATGACCTCACCGTCATTTCCTTCTCGGTGCACGCACTTTTCTTTCAAGAAAAAAAAAAAAGATATGTTGAATCACTCGTGGTGATGAACAGATAGTTTCCATTAACTTATTTTAATCAAACCGAGATATTCAGCTCGGTAAGGCTTTAATTAATTTTATTCTCAGGTACAAAAGTAATTTGATTAAATGGGCAAAAAGAGAAAGTAGAGATCCGTATCTACACCCAATCTTAGATTCACATCATATACCCAGAGCGTAGCGCATTAAAGGTAATTTAGCTAATAATTGTATAATTAAACAGCCTCATGGTGCTTTGATATATTATAAAAGATGAGAAATAGTGTGACAAACACCTGTTATAGTGAGTAGACTTTACATTGAGATGGAAAAAAAGTCTTTCTTTACATCTGTCTTTGAGAGTCTATGCGTGAAATTCACCCACAAGGTTAGAAAATCCAGTTGTGTGACTGGATAGTGTCCTTCTAACATAACAGAAACGTACGTCTATAGAGTATTAGAAATGGAGAAAATCACCTGCTTTAAATGGTGACGTCAGGCTAATGTATACACACCAAGGTTAGCACTGTTGGAGGTAGTGTGGAAATAGCTCGTCATCTGTAAGAAATATTATTTGCTTTTGGGCATTTCAGTGAGTCTCTATGTGGGGGAGTTGGGGGTGTGTATGTGTGGCAGGCAGTACAGCGCTTTGGAAGGCAAGAGGCACGGTGAAAAATTGCTTCTGTTCCCTTCATCTTTATTATGGTTATTGAATTCGGTTCAAAAGGAGCTGACATCAAAGCATTGCTCGGAGATTCATAATTCAAGAGGTGCACTGTATTTTATTGTGAAGCCAGAGAAGGAATGTCAGAAACAACATTAAAATGAAAGGAGTTTTCGCACGTGAAAAGAAGGGTTTCCTGCCGTAGATCAATGTCACTTTGTGAGACGCTTTTCGTGAGCTGAGCTTCAAGTGACAAAAAAAGCTAAATACATTTATGCACAAAGTAAAGAATCAGTCACAGATTATAATTTTCTAGAGTTTCAATTCCTTTTATTGTTGTAAATGTTTAAAGTATTTTTGGGAATAAAGATTTCAACACTGCTCGTCTATTCCCACGTCCTGTTAACCGACAGATTATGAGACAAAATGGATTCCTCAAGGTGGAATAAAGCAGGTAATTATATCCTCCAATCTCTTAGAAAAGCTATTACATCTTCACTTTACCTCTGAACATCTCCCGCTTGGTCTAGTTGGGTGCTTGACTTTGATCTTCAAAGCTGACCTCCCTTCTCCTCCTGATTGATGGATGGGCCCACCATTGATGCCTGCATATCCATCAAGCCGAGCCACCTGTGATGAATGAATATGTCCTTTATCAACCGTGCATCACCTCATGAAGTATTGTCCTTCTTCACCCAACAAATTTATCCTTCAGCCAAAGATTGATTAACTATGGAGCTGATTCAGTCAGCAATTATGACCTCATTGCTAATCAATCTACCTCTCGCCATGGGACGTTCCTGCTTACGCTTTGGCACGGACACACACATTCACACGTAGATAAGTATGTCAGTTATCAGTAGGCACTTTTCTTTTTCAGTCGCAGGGATCATGGGAAAGTTTTTTTTAGCGTTGTTTATGGCGCAACTCCAGGGACTGCAATGACTTTCAGGAGATTAGTTTGGAAGTTTCTTGTTTGGAGTTGTACGAGTTGGATTTTTACCAGGAAGAGTTCAACGCAAAGGAAGGAGTTGCATTCCAAATTTTATCTTCATCATGAATCCGTAGAATAAATCAGTTTTACTTCTTGAGAGTTGATTGGATTCAAGTACTTTACTAAGAAAGTCTTACTTTTTTAGCAAATAATGTCACTCCCTCCAAACAACTAAAATGTTCTATTTAGCCAGATTTGTAAAGTACAATTTGCAACATAAACCTATGAGGGCTTTAATTTTGAGTTTCTAATTCAAAACACAGCTTGCACTTTCTTTTTGAAAGGTTGCAAACATCCAACTAGAGATTGATTGCCCCTCTTTCAAAGACCCTTCAGGGTCACACTGTAATGGTCTCACTCTCTACTCAGTGGCCAGGGGCAATCTCTGTCTGCGACAGACAACACCCCCACGGACACCAAGTAGAATCCCCTGGAGAATTTCAAAGACAAGAGCACAATATTGCAACCAGGAAATCAGAGGCAAGTAAGTCACATGTGAAAATTGGCCGGCTGAGCCACAACACAAAGGTGTTAATCTGCCGAGAAACTCCTTTAGGGTTTCATAGTTGGAACATGAATTCTACACTGACAAATTATTTATGAGACAAAAGCTTTTGAGATAAAATTGTTAAAGTACCAGACTTCAGTCTCCATTCAACTTTACAATGACAAATTGCAATTCCTATAATCTGGAACAGATTGGTTCAAAAAGTACTTTCCCAAAATAATTGAGCAAAAATAACAAAAAATATACACACTAATGCACAAAACAACAGAATTTCTAAAACTAAACAAACTCAGCACATTCCTGCCTTTGACTCTTCTTTTCAGTGAGGAAAACTCCTAAAAATCCCTGCAAAAGAAGAAACTTCATGAGGATCCACAACTTTTTTTTGATCCGTCTAGAATGTGATTTAAAAAGGCTCTGCAGAAAAGACCATTTTTTTAATCAATATTACCATATTACTCCCAATACTCGTGCATGCCCGGCCGCACTGAGGTAGTGCACATCTATAGATATGCTATCCATTCATTAATATTCTGAATGCTTATTCTTTGACGGGGTTATGGGGGTACTGGAGCATATCCCATCTGATTCAAGGCGAGAGGCAGGGGAGACCCCAAACAGGTCGCCAGTCTATCGCAGGTCCACATTGAAACACAAATTCGGCAATTTTGTAGCGGGAAATCAAACTAGCATGCCTGTTTTAGGAGAGTAGGAGGAAACCGAAGTACCTAGAGAAAATCCACCCTTATTTGAGGAGAACATGCAAAGTCTCCACAGAAAGGCCAGTGTTTAAAGCCTTGTCTCAGTGAACTTCTTGCTGCGAGCCAACTGTGCAGCCCTAAATAAGTCATTTGCAAAAAAAATTTAAAAATCTGCATGGCGAAAAAAATGGTTTCAGTGCAGTACCAGCACAAGCTGCGCATGCACGGTAGTACTATTTAAAGTGCTGTTTAGTATTATTTAAAAGAACAAGGAGATGTCAGACTTGAACTAAAGTTACATATGGAAGCCTTATTTTTGGACTATATTTAAGTTTCAGGAAAAAAAAAATGGGTGTGCCTTTATTGGTCATAATATGGTATCTACACTGTTATGTTGTAATTAATTTTTTTTTATACAACTTCAACGACCCAAGGAAAAAGGGTGAGACATATATAAGCTATTCTTTTATTCACTCTGATGAATAGGATGTAATTTTCACCCTGTTTTCTGTATAATTTCCGTTCCGTCATCTTCCGCTTGTTCTAGGGTTGGGTCGCGGAGGCAACAGCCTCAAACGGGTGGCCCAGACCACTCTCACCCTGGCCGCATCCTCCAACTCACCCGGAAGGATCCCAAGTTGTTCCCTGGCCAGCTGTGAGACATAGTCTCTCCAGCGGGTCCGGCGTCTGCCCCTTGGTCTCCTCCCGGTTGGACATGCCCAAAACACCTCGCCCGCGAGGCGCTCGGGGGGCATCTTGACCAGATACCCGAACCACCCCATATGGCTCCTCTCGACCTGGAGGAGAAGCGGCTAGACACCGAGCTCCTCCAAGATGGCAGACTTCCTCACCCGATCTCCGAGTGAGAGCCCAGCCACCCTGCGGAGGAAGCTCATTTCGACCGCTTGTATCCACAATCTCATTCTTTCGGTCACCACCCACAGCTGGTGACCATAGGTGAGGGTTGGAACGTAGATCGACTTGTAAATCGAGAGCTTTGCTTTTTGGCTTAGCTCTCTCTTTACCACGACGGACCGATGCAGTGGTGTATAATGGGTTTATAACATGTGTATTATAATATGCATGTATTATGACAGGTTTAATATAATATGTGTATAATTTTTAACAACTTATTTTTCAACAGTAGTTATAGCTTTTTAATTGAAAAATTCTTGGTTTATCTGTAGGAGGCACCATATACATTTTTTTTTTTTTTTAATGTAAAAGAAAAGGCATTTGATCATGAAAAGTAAATTAGCAGAGAAAAACATGTGGGAGTGTTGTTGTTGCCACCTTTCTAGTTTCCCAAGTGAGTATCACCTCTTCCTGTGAAAGCAAATGAAAAAAAAAACAGAGAGCAAAGAGGGGAGCGTTGTTACAGCTTGAAGCTGTTGGAATTAGATGTTAGATGGAGCGGTTTTTGTTGTAAATGTCCAACAGGTGAATTGTGTTTTTCACAATATCTCGGTAGGTCAGTGTTTTGCAGCGTTGAAGATGTTTCTATCCCACTGGATTCTCGGCTGTTACAATACAAGCTGCACCCCGATGCTACAAATCCCCTGGTAAATTGCTAACAATTTACTAAGGGAAATATTTCCAGCACAAATACAGTTGGAACAATAAATAACACCGCTTGTCCACGGGAATTGAAAGATAATTGCGCAAGCCTGTGGCATTGCTATTTTATGAGCTTCTCATCTGATTCATAAAAAGCTGTTCCATTTCTGGCATTCAAATTAATTCCCTATTTATGGATCTTTCTGAATCACATGTTCTTCCATGTCCTTGCAAAATGAAAATAGGCACGTTTGTTATCTCTGGAAAAGAAAGAAAAACAACGTTCGTCTCACCTATTAAGAGCAAACTAGCATCTTCAAAAGGGCAGTTTGAAAAGAGAGGGCACTCCCATGCCTCAACATGCTCTTGAATAAATACATTAATTAAGAGTGAATTATGTGGTTGGCACACGAGCTGGCTTGCTTTCAAGTGCCAAGGGTCCTCATAAATATACATTCAAAAGACATGTGGCGAGATCAAGAGGTAACCTCTTAACAATGAACTTCTGCATCATCATATCTGCAATGAACACCTACCACATACTGGCAGGCTTGTGAAGAAAACAGTATTACTTATTATTAATAAATGTAAATGAATGCTTTGTTTGTTTGACTTGAAAAACTCTCAAATGCCACGGACTGAAGTCTGTTGATGTTCAGATCTGAAGATGCTAACAGAAAGATAAGATTTAAACAAAACTGGGAAGAGTTCTTTTATTCACCCCAACAGATAGATTTAGTTTTAAACATTCCTTTTTTTTTATCTATTCATCTATTCACCCACCCACATTTAAATATTTTGTAACTTTACAAAATTTACATATACTAATGAAAATTTCTTTGATAATAACGCACTGCACTTGTACAAAGTATAACGCTTTTCGGGACAGTCAAATTCGTTTAACATATGCATTATTTTTTCACACCATATCAGTTAATGGTAAGCTACTGTTGTAGCCACATCTGCCCAAGGGCAGACTGACAAAATCGAGACTGCCATTTTGCGCCACCGGCCCCTCTAAACATCACCACCCAATCACACACACACCATCCAGACTAGGCAATGTGGGTGAAGTATGTTCCCCAGGGTGGCACCGCCAGAATCCCAGCTATTACTCAATGGCTGTAACTCAATGGCATTGGAACAGCCATTAAGGTTACACAATGGCTGTTCCAATGTGGCACCTGGGATTCTGGCGGTACCACCCTGGGGAACATTCTTCACCCACATTGCCTAGTCTGGATGGTGTGTGTGTGATCGGTTGGTGATGGTCAGAGAGGCCGATGGCGCAAATTGGCAGGCTCAATTTTTTCAGTCTGCCCTTGGTCAGCCACATTGGAACAGCCATTGAGTAATCTCAATGGCTGTTTCATTGAACAGCCATTGAGTAATCTCAATGGCTGTTTCATTGAACAGCCATTGAGTAATCTCAATGGCTGTTCCAATGTGGCACCTGGGATTCTGGCGGTCTCCCATCCAAGAACTGCCCAAGCCCAGCTTGCTTAGCTTCTGAGGTCTGACGGGATCGGACATTGACAGGCTAGTATGGCACATTGAGATTAATACCAGGCATTTTGATGAGTCAGCAGTGTTGTATGAGTTGGAACAAAAGTTGAAATCCTGAACAAGATCCAAAACCAGTTAATTGGGTCATCCGGATCCTGACACCAGAGCAGAAATACCAGAATAGTTAAGAGACTTTGCAGTTAACACTGAACATACCAATTTACTAATTTCAGGTATTCAATTGACAATATTTTAATGCAGGAGTTTTCATTGGTCTGTTGAAAGACACTGTCAAACACACACAATACGCAATATACTGTACACACAATACGTCCTTGGTCTTTTTACTGTGAGGCCACAGTGTTAACCAAACGCACCACTGTGCAGTCTTTTTAAATAGTCCCATTCTGTCATCTTCCGCTTATCCGGGGCCGGGTTGCAGGGACAACAGCTTCAGACAGCAGGCCCAGGCTTCTCTCACCACAGCTGCATCTTCCAGCTCACCCTGGAGGATCCCAAGACGTTCCCCAGCCAGCTGGGAAACATAGTCTTTCCAGCGAGTCCGGGGACTGCCTCTGTGTATCCTCCAAGTGGGACATGCCCGAAACACCTCACCAGCGAGGTGCCCAGGTGGCATTCTAACCAGATGCCCGAACCACCCCATCTGATTTTTTTTGATCCGGAGGTGCAATGGCTCTGCTCCAAGCTCCTACCGGATGGGAGAGTTCCTCACTAAAACTCTGAATGAGAGTCCAGCCACCCTACGGAAGAAGCTCATCTCAGCCTGTAGTATACGCAATCTAGTTCTTTCGGTCACCACCCACAGCTGGTGACAATAGGTAAGGGTAGGAACATAAAATCGACTTGTAAATGTTCAATTTCTTGTTTTTTTTTTTTTTTTTTTTGTCCTTGTTTGTTTCTTCGGAGGCTTTTAATTTGATTTAAATTACAAAAGACTTTGATTAATTTTTTTATTTTAAACTGCTCTAAAAAAGGGATAGATTTTTTTTATTCAAATGTGGATTAAGTTTGCCTGTTTTGGGTAGAATCAAAACTAAGTATTTTTGCCAAAAAGTTTGGAGTTCCCAATTTTGGTAATTGTTTGTGTGTTTGAAAAATAATTTGTCTTTTTATGTGGAGAATTTAGTTAGTTTGCCACAAAAAGTTGGAATTCTTTGGCACCTGGTACTCAAGGAGTGTGTGGGCAGTGTGTTTGTTACATTTGATCATTGAAATCCAAGCTATTTTTTATGTAATTCTTTTAGTCTTATCTGTAAGAAATTTGTTCTTAAGTTCATCTTACTTGGCAATCAAGGGAATGTTTAAATGAGCCTCAACCCCTCTTAAAAATATCTAACAAATTTGATAGGTAATAAATAAAAAGGAAAACCTAGCATTTGTTGATTTGTGTGGTAATTTAGCCTCAAATTTAAGGACCATCAGTCAGGCTCTTTTTTTTTGTCTCTTTTCTTGTGATCAAATCTAAATACTTGTTGGTTTGGCCAAAGACAGTACTGTATTTGGTAGAGGTTCAGAAGAATGCAGCAAAAGAATTCAGAAACTGAGCATTATGTGGCAGTTCACCGAAGAGGCTCTCAAAGGCTGACGACGTGCCGTGCAACAAGGCACGGACCAAAACAGAGGGACAGTGGATGATTTGCTATAGGCTGTGGTCGATTCTGATCAGGCACATGGAATCTACAGTGTAAATTCTGACTTCTCAAACAAGTTTATTCCCGGTTTTGAAACTCAAAATAAAGAATCAAGACTGACCTTTGTGATTTAATTAAAGAGGGGAAGTCCGAGGGGAACACGTCCGGAATGTCCGAAGGACATGACGTAACAATTACGATACTTTATTTAAACTTTTTTGTTACTTGATCACTTAACAGATAGATTTACAAAAAGCATTAAAAAGAACATTTGCCTCAAGAAGCTCTGTCAACAGAATTGGGATAAACTTGGAAATTCTTCAGTTGCCCATCAGTTTATGTGGGATCTAATGGATTCTTCCTTGAGATTAGTTCCACATAAACCTGTCTGGGCTCCCTCTAAATCAGATTTGATGAAAATACGTAAACATCCTCGTAGGTCTCTGAAGGTCTGATCACAAGTACAGGCAGTGTAAAGAATAAAGCGAAGGACAGTAATAATATTTTATGAGGGGCACAATGTGCTGTTGTAAACACTGGTTTACCTGTAAAATGTCATAAATGTTCTTGGAGTTTAAGGAGAGGTCAGAAAATCACACCGAACCAAGTTTTTCATTTTTTTTTAATCTTTGAAATTATGTTCAAAATTGCAGGACAAAGCAAAATCCTCACGAAACCAACCAACATTTTCAAAGATGCGATAAAAAATTCCCAAGTATGCATCTGAAACCCTCTTCTAATGACATACCGGAATTTTCCCATTGTGGGACAAATAAAGGATTTCTTACTTATGAATGTGCTGGATCGATTTGCTGCCGAATGTGAAGCGGCCGGGATGGAAATTAGTGCCTCCAAATCCGAGACCATGGTCCTCGCCCAGAAAAGGGTTGAATGCCTCCTGCGGGTCAAGGACAGGGTCCTGCCCCAAGTGGAGGAGTTTAAGTATCTTGGGGTCTTGTTCACGAGTGGGGGAAGGATGGAGCTGGAGATCGACAGGCGGATTTGTGCGGCATCAGCAATAACTAGGACGCTGCATTTGTCTATCGGGGTAAAGAAAGAGCTAAGCCGAAAAGCAAAGCTCTCGATTTACAAGTGGATCTAGAACTATTGCACGTTCATTGCATCTTCATTTGATTTTGTATCGTGTTTGTTTGGGTTGGGTTAGGTGTATCAAAAAGAGTGATAAGTGGAAAGCTTTAGGCCAACACAAAATTGATTTTGATCTCTTTGGGTACAGCGGTGCAGGACACGCTGACATTATGTTACAAAGAAATGACAAATGAGCCAACTAAAAACCTTAATTTTCCAACCCTACATAGTGTACCAATGATTTGAATAGAGTTAAAGTCGATTTTGGACGGTAGGGCTTTGTTTTACCAGATTCTGTACATCTGCTTCTAATGTCCTCAACTTTGTTTCTTTATCAAAAATATAAATACTATTTTTCATAATTCCATTTTCAAAATACAGGGCAAAAAACGACCAACCCTTTAAAGTGAAAAACCAAAGTAAAATGTTAATCCACTCTGCTATGCAGCACTGTCGAGGGCAATGTAACTCTGTGGCTTATGAGTTTCCATGGCGCCAATTAGAAACAAGAGCCTGAAGCTGATCCAGATGATTATTACATTGTTTTGAGAAAATCATCTGCAGGACATTCATTTTACATGATTTGTTCATAGCATGAATTATGTATGGCCAGGTCATTAAAAATCAGAACTGCAGAAACAGGTAAAACTACCAACAATACTGTGGAATTTTACCAGAGGAGCTGAGAAGCTTTTGGAGTGAAGACTGCATATTTGTCCTTGTCATTTTGACGACAGTAGTGAACATTACATGCGATGAAATTTTTCAATAAGATTTTCATTAATGTTAAATCCATACACAAGGATTTTGGGATTAAGTGCAAACATAATATTTTCTCACCATTTGTCCAGCCAAACCAATGTGAAGTAATTTGAGAAAATTAAAATGGCTAAAGGAACTAATTTGGAATGTTTGGAAAAAAAGAAAACACAGATTTTTTAAGAGTTGTTTTATTTATTTATCAGTCTATTTTATGAACCATATATCCAACATAATTTTGCAGAAACGCCTGGAAACTAATTTGACTACTACATAACAAGCGACAAGCTACGCCATCAACAGGGCACCGGTTTGTGACAGACCCAAAAACTCATCTGAATTTTGGCCACTTAATTTTCTATGTTCAAATATTAGAATATTCCTTTCCCATTTTGCTTGTGTTTTTTGGTGGTGGTGTTTTTTTTAACTCCCAGTCTCTGAAATTAGTTAATTTAGAAATGAAACCTACTGTAACTCGGGGTTATTATTTAACTCTGAACTTTGGTTGCTATTTAAATGCATAAATCAGTGAACAGTTAATTTATTAAACAAAGTAAATCTGAGAGTCAGCACATTGGTTTCTTGCATAATAACTTTTCCAGTGTGAGTGCGCTCTTGTCAAACCAACACATTAATAATTAAAGTTCCTCCAGGCACACTAAGTTCTTTCAAATTCAGTAGTATCATCTTTTAGTTGTGTTAAGACATCTACATGTCAGACCAAATCATTCTGGTTGGTGTGCAAAGTAAAGAGTCTGGGGTTACATCGAAGCTGGTTTTACGGAGGTCTGGAATATCCGTAATGATGGCTTGCTTTTACGCCACTTGTCATCTGTTGTATTTATGTGTGACAGTCTGCCTCTGCACATGGTGGCTTTGTGATGTGTAACCCTATGTGTTTCCCTAGGTGTTTCCTTAATCTCCATCTGTTCATCCTGTGCCAGGAAGTCTTATTCTAATGCAGCCCCAATAGAAAAACAGTTTTTGGAGGTCTCATAAAAAATTAAGTTAAGTGTTTGGTTTAAAAAAAAAAATCTAACAAAATTTGGCTTGTAGCTCTAAATGCTAATGCTAACGCTAAGGCAGATAAATTGAGGCTTGAGTAGTTTTTTTTTTTTTTTTTAAAGTAGTTAAAGAATGTTTTTGTGGGCACTAACAAGGTCAAACCCAAGCAGTAGTGACTTTACTAACTGGGATGTTACAATCTAATTTGTGCTAATGTGCCCGTTTCACTGCCAAAGTCCCCCATCTCGCACATGACGGCAAATTCCGTTGGCTCTCTGCTCTCGTGTTATTTTTGTCTTCTCTTACAGATCAGGGGTACAGATGACTTTTGTCAGCCATCAGATGCTGTGTGGCAGATGTCACAGCATTTATTGTCACAGTGATTTATTGGTTTAGAGTGACCACAGCCACAGGGAAGAACACATCAAAAAAGGCCAGGAAACTGGCGAGGGGAAGTTGGTGAATGCCAACTCCTCCAACAACTTTCATCCCATTCCTCCCAGGACTGCACATTTTGCTTCTGGTTATTGTTCGGCCATCTGTTGTATTCCGAGCCTCTTGACAACGCTAAGCAAATACAGAGTCTGTGCCAAGTACAGTCCAATCTTTTAGCCTTTCTAATTCAAATCTACAGCGTCTTCTCTGCAAGATCAAACATGCACTTATTTAAGATGCTCATATCAGTTTATATCAAGCAAACAGTGCACTTTACTAATTTGCAGAACCTAATGGTTAAAATTTTGTTAGCCATACCTTAGATAATGAATACGTAAATGTTGCATGTGCACTAAGAAAGGGCAATTGACCAACTTCCTTGTTGGTTAAACCAATTACTCATTGAAAGTCCTTTTTCATGAAAAAGTTCCTTTTTCTTTCAAGATGCGCACCCATTAGAAAATGCAATAAAATTATAATTTTCTTGATGAGTTTTACAATTTTACGTTTATGCCAAATTTAAGCTTTCAACAGAAGTTCTATTTCCCTGCATCAGTAACCAACAAACACGAAATGTAACATCAATAGCCACCAAACATATGACCCATTTCTGGTCATTCTCTTTCTAGATTTTTGTAAAGGAATAAAATTGTGTGAGAGTTAAAGGGCTTGTTATTTTAGTGTGTGAATAGACACATTCTTCATTTCTTCTTAATACTGTAATTTGAACATGACTTCATGTTAATTTTGATTTATTACAAGAGTCAGTGCACATAATTTCAACACCACATTTTCAAATCTCTGCCCCGAACTAGCAGAGCTCTTCCTTCAACCCAAAGAAAAAAAAGATTAACTCAGACAGCTCGCATGTTCTTTTTAAAGAAATTAGAAGAACCAACGCAAATGAATCCCAACTCCTTGCTGGGTAAAGCTCTGTGAAGCCTTTCAAGAAGTTAGTGCTGGCTGGGTTGAGAAGTAATTTGATATTCTGCTTGATAAAACAAGCAGAGGAAAATGGATGAATGTATTGAGAAAGTTATGTCCATGGTCATTATCATGTATGACCATGAGTTTATGGATCAGATTCCATGCAAGCGCAACAGTTTTAGATCTGGCTCATTTGCATACATATGTGTGGCTTTACCAAAAAAGAAGAAAAAAACTGAATAGTTTAATTTAGTAGTTTAATAGTGTAATAATTTTCCCCAAAATTTTAATGGCTAGTTTTTTTTTTGTTTTTTTTTTAATACCGGTGGCCAAATCAACTAAATTATTAGAGCTCAAGAAAACGGTCACACTCTTTTTGTGATTGAAATATTGTTGAAATATGGTTCCAACAAGCTAAATCTGCACCAAACAAATTCTTATGAAACCGAGCTCTTGGCTTTAATTTTTATAGGAAACAGGAAATGCTTCAGTTTTAATCTCAGTTCCCAAATTTGACAAATAAAGACAATTTTAAAGTGGCTTACCAAATTGCAACTTGGTCAAAGTATTTAATGAACATTTTGTGGATGGAACTTCTTTTCATTCATTTGAACATTTGTACATGGGATCCTACGGGAATAAAATGAACGATTTTCTTTCAATTCTATCTCGTTTGGACTGACCAAATATTGCAGGTGTGAAGCGTCTTTGATTATCCAGTAAAGCGCTATACAAGTCAATGCATTGTTTTTATTATTTTCTAGTTCTCACCTCATTTCATTGGTTAAAAAACGAAACTGGTACAATAACCACCTAGTAACGAATGGTCTGTATTTTCAAGCCATATCGGCCATTTTTGCTGCAAACACATGCAGCAAATTTATAGTAAATTGTACATTTATTTCACATTGTTTTGTGAGTTAAGTAATTAGTTCTATTTATTTTATTGTTGCCGTAATATAGAAAAACATGTGAACTTTTCATTTGAATTAATTACAGATTTTTTTTTACAAACATATTAGACGATGTGACAAAAATTGAGATATCCCGTTCTTTAATATAAAACCAATAGTTTACGATACATTAAGAAAATATCCCTTTTGAGTACGCTTGTCTACTTATTTTTAAAAAGTAAGTACAGTATCTCAGTAGCTTGAAAGCAGAAACGAGAAATAGAAGACTATTGTAACCCTACATCCATCCAATTGTTTGTACAACTAAACTTCAACTGTATTTATGGGGATTAAAAGGTTTAATATACATGCAAGCATCCACGTAAAAGCTTTTCAATAAAAGAATTACGTTGATTATCATCATAATAAATTGGTCTCTACATTGTGAAAAACCTACGCTGGGACATCATTTCCAAATAAGACCAATGTAACATGAAGAGAATCATAAATAAAGACCTATTCCCTTCATTCTGTGATGAGGTGAACGCTAAAAACCACTTTAATACAAGGTAACAATACACTGAATATGAAAGTTTCTCTCTTTTTTTGTTGCTATGCTAGGTTACATTCATCTTTTTTGTATGAAAATATAAGCGGGCATTCTTTCGGCAAAGTCCATTTTCCAATGCTTTGAATGCACTCCAGCAAATTCTATTAACAGTAAAATTTAGTTTCTCAAATGGTAAAAATGCCCTCCTGCCGCTCGGTGCATGTCTCCTAAATGAATTATGATGGCAAAGCATTCGACTGAAGTTTAACCTTCAAGGTTGACCTTGTGATGGCTATTCTCTCTTGATGCTTGCAGGAGATAAAAGCTATGGGGCCTTCTCACCCCCTCCCCAATGCCAAGGACACACGCATCATCGCTTTACTGGCCTATCTGCCCAGGTGATGCATGGCTTCTATAGCAGTCAGTCTAAGGCAGTATTTATAACAAACTGTGTAAGGGAGCGACCAACTCATCACAGACCAGTCCTCCGAATCCTTGACGTCCCAAGTCTTCTTACCTAAGCTTTGTTTTATGCCTTGAGCTTATCATAAATTCCTACTTCTCCATCTGCGGGAATGCAGATTCACCTACTGTGGAGAAAAAGGTGCCATTTATTTTCCGAAAAAGAATGTTTACTCATCTCTGTCGAGCATTTTATCTGTAGTAAAAAGAGATTTCCACGACAAGCTGCATTTTAGGGTGGTTTCATACTCAGACAGATAAATCTGCACATCTTTCAGACCGATTTGCCCGGAAGTGTAGTGAAGAAACATTAGCAAAAAGCCTGAAATCAAATAAAGAAAGAAGAAGTAAAGCCCCTGATGTTTGCGAATTCAATTTCAAACAGAAAGTGAGACAAAAATCTACATTTCAGTGTCGGCAAAGGGCATCTCGTGACTGTCTGGGAAGTGAACGGCAAAGAAGAGGCAACGCTTGAAATTCATTAGGTATCAGTGGGAAACAAAGCACTGACAGGTGTTTATGCAAATTATGAGCGGATGGATTCATCTCCCTAACGGAGAAAAACAGCAGTCTTAGAATAATATGAAGCACGTGAAAGTAAATTATATCTATTTGTGAAGTTATGAGTGCGTGTGAGGCCGTATAGTGTGCTACGTTGGATATGCACAGTTGGAGTTAATAATTACTGAGGGCTTTCTCTTGTTGTTTTCCACTAAGCATATGGTAGACTTCTTGCAAATTCAATTGCGTCGTATTATCTTGTTGTTGGTTGGATTTTACTCGGATGCTAATTTATTTAGCTTATTATCCAGACATCCGTACTTTTTTTTTTTTTGTAAATATATTGACAATTAAAAATGTGCTTCGTTTGAATCGAGTTTAAGACATTGTTTTTTTTTTTTTTTTTGTATTGACGCCTTTTGGCACTTTTTTATTTTTTTGTGAAACAATCTCTGAAAAAAGAAGAATTTTTTTTTATTCATTTTGTCTTTATTCATTCATTCATCTTCTGAACCGTCCATCCCCAACGAAGTTGTGGATGGTGCTGGTTACTATCCCGGCTGATTCATAGCAATAGCCTTTTGGCCATACCAGCCTGTCAATGCCTGATCCCGTAAGACCTCAGAAGCTATGCATGCTGGGCTTGGGAAGTACTTGGATGGGAGACCACCAGAACTCCTGGTGCCACAGTGGGATGGCCAATGAGATTAAATTGCCGTTGTGTCCCTGGGTAAGACACTTTACCCAGGTTGCCTAGTCTGGATGGTGTGCGTGCGATTAGTTGGTGATGGTCAGAAGGGCCAATGGCGCAAAATGGCAATCTCGCTTCTCTCAGTCTGCCCCAGGGCAGCTGTGGCTACAACAGTAGCTTACCATTACCTGGTATGAAGTGGATGAATAACACATATATGAAGCGTCTTTGAGCGTCTTGAAAAGGGCTAAATACGTACAATGCATTATTACCGTATTTTCACGACCATGTGCCGCACCGCATTAAAAGGCGCAGTCCAAATTTTGCGTGCTCTGTATTTGACACACATACGGCGCACCCAATGATAGGGCACAGGTTTTATATACATATCCTCTACCACGTACGTCCGCCTTACAACAACAACAACAACACACAAAATGTGCGTATTTAAAAATAGATAAAGCAAAATTGAGTTTGGTTGTCTTTATTTCAATATTAGTTACAGTCGTCATAAAGTCGTTTATCAAATCCATCCAAGTCCTCATCCTCCGTTTAAGTATCTAACAGGTGTGCTAAATCCAACATAGCAGGTTCACTTTGCTCGCTGTCAGAGTCCTTTTCTGTATCGGGCAGCTCCGTAGAAATGATGCCTGCTTTTGCGAAAGCTCGGACAACATTGCCAGTCCTGGTCCGAAAGGAAAAATTGCAGCTTTTCATAAAGCGAAAGCACCAAGATGGACCTTGTTGGAAATGCTCGATTTTCATTTCCTCCGCTAGCGTTACTGCCTTAAGCCAAATAGTGACAGCGGAAACACTCCTCCCAGTCATTCTTTGGTCGATGATCCACTGCTGGAGTCGTACCTCCAACTTTGGCCACCTCGCCTTGTTATCGCAGAAATTCAGCTGCATTTTCTTCACCTGTAATAGCTCGTTTTCCAGCTTCCTCTACTTACGTACGAACTATCGACTCGTTCAGTTTAAATTTTCTTGTGGCAACTCAATTCCCATGTTCCTCCGGGCAGCTGACTGCCATCAGTTTAAACTGAGCTTCATAAGCGTGTCTCTTTTCCATTTTAAGTGTTGTTAAAACAGCAATGTTCTGCATAAAGCACATACCTGTTCTTTTATACATAATCCACGCCCACACTTCCCCTTTTAATGTTCTTATGTTCTCAACTGCGTTCGCCTCATAGTTCTCTAATACGTCCACAAATCACAAATCCCATGGGGCGCACTGCTCGATATGGCGCGCCGCTCATTGTTGAGAAATTTTGAGACTTTTATGTGCGCCTTATGGTCATGAAAATACAGTATTATTAATATGCAGGGTACATCCAGAAAAGGTTGTTAGTCTGTCGTAAGCCGTTCATTCTTTGGGAAATTTCATAGTGTCCAATCAACCCAATAGGGTGGGAGAAAACCGCATTACCCAAAAACAACCCAAACATGCATGCAAACTCCACACAGGAAGTTCAGTCTTCTAAGCCTTGTAAGAATAGGTTTAAATGACGAATTTGAAAAAAAAATCATTGTTGCTATGCTAGGTTACATAGCAACCCATGTAATCTATTATTTAAATAAGATATTTGGACATTTTTTTAGCTTCTTTGCTGAATGATTGAGAGTTATAATTCATTTCTTGCATCAAATATTTAAAGCCCTGGAATACAAAGTGAATTTGGTTACTTGACTAAAGATCTTTGGCTGAGCACAGACAGCAGCTTGCATAGAGCACACAAACTAGACAACAGCCAAATGCTTTGGCCTGCCATCAAATCACTCAAGGAATTAACATCAATTACTGGCGAGTGATATGACCTGCTGCCGGAAATGTTTGTCATTATAACCAACAAATATGACAATATGCACTCAGGTTGAAAAGAAAACCGGCAGCATTTTTATTTTTTGCCCTTAAATTAGTCATTTTCCACTCGGTTTCCCATTGGAAAGAAATTTACACGTCCAGTGGTAACATGTGTTTATGTTCCAATGTCATAGCTTGTTAGACTCTGTGGGAATCACGTCTAAGAGGAGGTGAAGTGATGTTATGAGGCAGAAAATGGTGGAGGTCAGTCTGGGAAATAAATGTCAGCCTCTTGCGACAACACATCATGAAATGATTCCCGTGCAAACAGATGTCTATGTCTTTTAAACTACCAATAATCCAAATGTGAATATTGTAGTATAAATCAGACTCTTTTTTGTTACCATTACAATCAATGTTAGAAAAGATACAAGTTCAAATTCACTGCCAAATTTGCCAAATCTCACTCTCATAGCCAAGAAAAATAGCTGAACCAAAAAGAACAGCTCTTATCTTGTTAGTTCCTTCAGTCATTTATTCATCTTTTGAACCATCCATTCCTACCAGGGTAACGAGGGGTGCCAGAGCCTAACCAGGCTGATTCAAGGCAAGAGACACGGTACAATCCGAAAAGTTCGCAAGTCTGTCGCGAGGCCATACACACCCATAACCATTTAGACACACATTCATTCCTAGGGGCAATTTGGTATGGCCAATCCACCTAACATGCATATTTTTGGTGATTGGGTGGAAACCAAAGTTCCGTTCCGTCGTCTTACGCTTATCCGGGGTCGGGATGCAGGGGAAACAGTGTCAGATGGGAAGCCCAGACTTCTCTAACCCGGCCTCATCCTCCAGCTCACCCACCAGGATCCCGAGTCGGACCCCGGCCAGCTTTGAGACATAGTCTCTCCAGCAGGTCGGAGGTCTGCCTCTTAGTCTCCTCCCGGTGGGATGCGCCCAAAACACCTCGCCAGCGAAGCGCTTGGAGGCAGGATGAGGAGGAGCGGATCAACATGAGCTCCACCCTGATGGCAGAACTCTGCACCTGAGCCCAGCCACCCTGCGGAGGAAACTCATTTTGGCCGCTTGTATCTCATTCTTTCGGTCACCACCCACAGTTGGGGAGGGCAGGAACAAAGATCGACTTGTAAATCGAGAGCTTTGCTTTTCGGCTCAGCTCTTTCTTTACCCCAACTGATCGTTGCAGCGTCCTAGTTATTGCTGACGCAGCATCAATCCGTCTGTCGATCTACCGCTCCATCCTTCCCCCACTCGTGAACAAGACCCAGAGATACTTAAACTCATCCACTTGGGGCGGGATCCAAGTTGAGGAGCTGCAAAGGGCATTCCACCCTTTTCCGGGCGAGGACCATGGTCCATGACCACTCAGAGAAAACTTACGCATACACAGGGAGAACATTCAAACTCACAGAAAGACTCAAAAAGAGCAGTGATTTAAGCATCGCCCCCACCCCGGACTTGAATCCCAACCTTCATGCTGTGAGACCACCGCACTAATCACTGCGCTACCTTGTAGCCCAAATCAAACAGCCATTACGAGTTAAATTTTTTCCTAAAGCTTCATGTCAGAGGGTCAACATATAATTTTAAGATGAAATGTCTGACCATGAAAAAAAAAAAAGACAAAATGTCAAAAAAGTTCACTCCTCTCATCAGGGTGCCTGTTTGCTCCAACTCAGGAGGACTTTTGAGAATTTTCTTGCTTAAAACTTTCTGATTTTAATTCAAAGCACTTCTGCTCCTGACACAGCACTCTCATCTGATGCATATTACTCACCGCCACGATCACATCATCTGCACCATAAAATTTCAGGAGAGCTTTTCCTATGAGTTCTACAGAAAATTAACTTGATGTATCACATCTCCTTCATTTGAATAGCCAGACAGGATCTGCTTCCTTCTGCCAGCACGGAATCTGACACATCAAAGCAAGGAAATGACAGGTGTATGTAAATAATGATGGTTGCATTGCATCCAGATGAGCCCAGTCCAAGGTTCACAATTAACTAGGCTGTCTTTCTAACCAGAAAAAGCTTCAGAGAATAAAGATGTTTTAAAGAAAAAAAAAAAAAAAAGGTAACAAACAATCTATAAATAGAATTGTCTTTGAGCTGAAAAGAAAAATGGTCATCTCTACATAATAACAATAATAACTTAAGTGCTTCATTTTTACGAAGAATGTGAAAAAAACAAATTTGCAGAACTCTATCTTCACTTGAATAATAGTAATTCTATAGGATGATAATGATGCCAGCATAAATTTTATTTATTTATTTATTTCGATCACATTGTAATTTCACATTAAAGAAAGAAAAAATTTATTTTACCAAGGGACCGAAAAGGTAATGGCTGGAGTAAACGCTTATTACGCCGACCCTTTTTTCAAATCACCATGAAAGCAAAAACATATAAGTAAATATTCAGAAATACATCATAACACATAAAATGAAAATTAGAACATCAAATGAAAAAGTAATACAATTGTTACTTTAAATTCATTATATATGAGCTTGAATTTAACCAACAAGACTTGCATATTTTTTAAGCGATAATAACTTAAATTTCTTCTTTAAACAGAAAAAAATGAAACATAATTTGAATTCATCATCACAATTATTCCAAAGATCCACATCTTTAATGGAAATACAGAATTTTTTAACATTTGTTCTAAATTTATTTTTAATGAACACATCATTTCCTCTTAGTTCAAATGGACTTTCCCAAATGTTAAATTTTGTAGAGAGTTTGACATCAAATTATTTTTTATATTAAACATAAATTTTAAAGTTAATTCCACTAAATCATAGAACTTTAATGTTTTTAAATTCATAAATAGATTGTTGGTAGGTTGATTATAAGATGAAAATGTTATTGCTCGTATTGCTTTTTTTGTAAAATATAAATTGGTTTTGTGTTAGTTTTGTACGTATTTCCCCAAATCTCGATACAATAAGTTATATATGGAAGTACTAATGTATTATATAACATAAACAAACTGTTTTTATTTAGGACAAATCTGAATTTATAAATGATTGCTATTACTTTAGACAGTATATTTTTGTATAACTTACTGTATGTGCGATTTCCAGCTTAATTTGTGATCTATAATCATTCCAAGGAACTTACTGTCATAAGCTCGTTCTAAAGGGTTGTTATTAAGCATCATTTGAATTTGTTTAGGTACTTTTAATTTTGAAAATTTTATAAATTTGTTTTTTCAATATTTAATGATAATTTATTTATGTCGAACCAAATTTTTAATTTTACGCAATTCTCTTTCAACTGATTGTATCATTTGGTTCAGGTCTTTTCCTGAAAAGTAAAGAGTAGTGTCGTCCAGAAGAAAAGAAGGGTACTTACATTTTTAAAGCATGTGTAGTACAAAAAAAAAATCCCTTTGGGAAACTCAGGCTAAAGCTACTGTTTTGGATTTTTTTTAAAGTAGAACTGTCATGCTGAGCAAGTAGTCTTGGAGGCTACCATTGTGGTAAAAGCACAAGAGAAGATTCAGGACTTTGTTCAGTTTAACATCATTATAATTAATTTTTAATTAGAAATTCATTTTGTTCTTTCTGTAACCCTCTGAGCAACTGAATGGCCAAAAATTCCAGTCTATATGTAAAAGTTCTCTTCTGGAAGATACCATCACGCCAGGTGAACCACAGAAAAACTATTTACAAAGAAATCAAATTTTTACATTAAAAGTTTCCCAACCCCTATAAAAATAGATATTTACAAATACAAGAATACAACCTCATGAACTATTTTCGATAAATATCAATAATACACAAAAATAATACAAGTATTCCTCCAAGCCTCCCCTCTCAGAAGTCAATAATCTTAAGTTCCCTCCCTGGAACCAAATATAAGGTTGTTGAACCTTTGAGGACAGATATTGCTGGTGGACCATTCCTAGGCACAGAAGAAAAAGGTGAATCAACACAATCATAAGACAACTAATTAAATGTATAATACAACAGATGTAAAGTTTAACTATTTAAATATCTTACTTTACGCCTTACAGCTTTCCTGACAAACTAATCAAATCTTATCAATTATAATTTGACTGTTTACTAGATGTCACAGGGACAATCAAAACCGGAGCCATTACGCATGTAGTAAAAGCAAAGAAATGGCAAAAGTTTTAATACTCCAAACCAGAGAAGGCATGTTATGCAAGTAGAAACTCTTCCGACATAGACATCTGTCTCATCAATACATGACACCATCTCTGCAAGTTAGCAACCAAAGAGTGGCAAAAGAAATTCTGTTCCACTCCGTCGTCTTCCGCTCATCCGGGGCTGGGTCGCAGGGGAAACAGCCTCAAACAGGAAGCCCAGGCTTCTCTCACCCCGGCTGCATCCTCCAGCTCACCTGGAAGGATCTCGAGTTGTTCCTCAGCCAGCTGTGAGACATAGTCTCTCCAGCGGGTATGGGGTCTGCCTCTTGGTCTCCTCCCGGTGGGACATGCCCGAAACATCCAACCAGCGATGCGGTCGGGCAGCATCCTGACCAGATGTCTGAACGACCCCATCTGGCTTCTCTTGACCAAGAGGAGGAAGGGCTCGACACCAAACTCCTACCGAAAATGCTATGTTCATAAAAGTTGTTCCTCCACAGAGTACCTGGGCTTTCACTAAAAGATAGAGAGAGGAGCTCTGCCAACTGGAATGAGCTCGGACTCGAGCCATTGCTCCTTTGGGTCGAGCAATTGCAGATGGGGTGGTTCCGGCATCTTGTTCGAACACCTACCGAGCACCTCGCTGGTGAGGTGTTTCAGGCACGTTCCACCAGGAGGAGACCCAGAAACGGACCCCAAACCTGCTGGATAGACTATGTCTCACAGTTGGCCAATGAACGCCTCGGGATCCTCCCAGGTGAAATGGAGGATGCGACTGGGGTGAGAGAAGCCTGGGTTTCCTGTCTAACATTAGGAGCCCCAAGATTTTCTCAACCTCCTATTCACCCCAGAAAGGGGTTATCGGACCACTTTCTGGAAACTGCAAACTGTGGAGCAGACTCGTTTAACGTGAGAAGAAAGGCAGTGAGAAAGGCTTACGTAAGCCTTCCAAATGTTCTAGTAACAAAAGCAGAAGGCCTAGGGTCTTGAAACACCCCCACAAAACTTTCAGGTAGTGATGGCAAATTTCTCCCCTCAGGGACCTCTAGTGTTAAAGCTGTTGCCCCAGCGACCCGACCCTGGATAAGCGGAAGACATCGGAATGGAATGAAAGTAGTTCTCAAAACTCTTCCAATGAATGCTTTTGAAAATATCCATCAAGGTTCTGATTTACTTCCAGTTGAATTAAGTAGTCTGTTATAAGAAATTATCTCTTTCATTAATTAAATACCAAGTACATTCTTTCTCTCTCAATCTTCGTGATCTTCACAACGTTAATTCAAAGGCAATCGTTTAACTTCCTTTGAATCCCAATTTATTGTGGTGTTTAAACAACATAAAGGACCAAAAGTAAGAAATTGTCCTAGTCAGTTAAAATTAGACAACATAAATGGAAGAATGAATACTGGTCCTTAAACTTCTCGCACACTTTTTGTTTTCTTTATCAATACATCCATTAAATTGTCAATAAAAACTAAAAGATTGTAGGATGGATGCCCACTCCTTCTAATTAGTGAGTTCTTGAAATGTCAATTAGGAGACCCATCAATGTTGATCTGATTGATGGCCGTTTCTAGATTTGGGTTCTGCCAGCAGTCATCAATGTTTTTGTGGCTTCTGTCTAGCCACACATCGTCCGATAATGGATAACAAATGGGGCCGCCACAAAAAGATGTCATATGAATGTAGATAAACTTTAAAAAAACAAGATAAAGAATCTGTTGGTTGGTGAATGCTGATTTGAAGCTTGGCTGTTGGGTAAAAGGAGCTTTCGCTCTGTGCTGTTTTTATATAAAATGCTGACCTACATGCTTTGAAAACACAAAATAATGCATCAAATACATTACTGTAGATTGCAAAATAGCTTCCAATGTTCCAGTACAATTCACACCAAACACATTCAAACACAGCATGTATGGTGGCACAGTGTTAGCATGGAGGCCTCACAGCAAGAAGGTCATGGTTGGAGTCCCAGGTGGGTACGAGGCTTGAAACAATGGCCTTTGCATGTTCTCCTGTATGCGCGGGTTTTCTACAGATTCTCCGGTTTCCTCCCACCCTCCAAAAACATGCACGTTAGGTTGATTGGCCACTATGAAATTGCCCATAGGAATGAGTATGTGCATGGTTGTATATGTATGTGTGGTCCCAAAGCAGACTGGTGACCCGTTCATGGTGTACCCCGTCTCTAGTCTGAAAAAAGCCGGGATATGCTCGGACATCTCCCATGACCCATTTGGTACAAGCGGTTTAGAAGACAAGATGAAAAGTTCAAATACTCTGGTCTTATTAATAAAACCTGTGCTGGTCAGGGGTCAAAACACTGTTACAGTTACCAAGTGTTTGTTGGTGACGTTTGACTAAATTAGAGCAGATTTGTTGTTAAAACTTGTTTTTCTAATGTGTTCGGTCTTGTTGCTGATAGTTGAATGGCATGTGGTTTCATTTAGTCATTTAAATCTTTTTTTTTTTATGAGACTAAACATATTATAGCGGCCCTCAAAATCAATGGGTTTTTTAGTGTCGTCTTCTCAACTGCTTATCCCTACTTGGGTCGTGGAGGTTGCTAGAGCCTATCCTGGCTGATTTCAAACAAGACATTGTTTTTTTGTTTTTTAAGTCTTATCATTTTACTTTGAAGAAGACTTTTTGTTATCCAATAAAAAGATCAATCATAACAGACTTCTTATTCATCTTTCGGCATTTCCCTTCAGGGGTCGCCACAGCAAGTCAGTTTCTTCCATCTAACCCTATCTCCTGCATTCTCTTCAGTCACACCAACTATCTTCATGTCTTACTTCACTGTATCCAGGAACCTCCTCGTTGGTCATCTTCTAGGCCTCTTTCCTGGTGGTTCCAAACACAGTATCCTTCTGCCGATGTACTCTCCTCTGCACATGTCCAAACCATCTCAGTCTGGACACTCTGACTTTATCTCCAAAACCTCTAATATGTGCTGTTCCCCTGATATACTCATTCCTAATCCTGACCATCCTGGTCACATCTAGGGAGATCCTCTTTGGGAGGATCTCTTTTATCCTCAGCATCTTCATCTCTGCTACCTCCATCTCTGTTTCCTGTCTTTTCCTCAGTGCTACTGTTTCCAAACATCATAGCCGGCCGGTCTCACCACAGTTTTGTACACTTACACTACACTACGCTTCTTCACCTCTCTTCCACACTCTCCATTGCTCTGGACTGTTGATCCTAGATAATTAAAATCTTCCACCTTCTTTATCTCTTCTTCCTGTAACCTCACTTTCCCATTTGGATCCCTCTCATTCACACACATGTACTCTGTCTTACTCTGACTAATTTTCATTCTTCTTTTTTCTAGTGCAAACCTCCATCTCTCCAGCTTTTCCTCCACCTTTTCCCTCCTCTCACTGCAACAATCATAACAGAAAATCACTCTAAAAAATGAAACGACAGTTGTTATAAGCATCCTTTTATTTTTTTGGTGAAGTTAGCAAATCTGAGAGCATGATTCATGACTGGGATTGAAGTATGCCCCAAGTCGAGGAGTTTAATTACCTCATGGTCTTGTTTACAAGTGACAGAAGGGTGGAGCAAATAATCGTCAGGCAGATCAGTGAAGCATCTGTGATGATTAGAACGATGCATTGGTCTGTCGTGGAAAGACAGAGCTAAGCTAAAATCTTACTGGTAAAAGATAAAGTCACACATTCAACTGTACACGTTCTCTGAAAAAATCCACAGAGATTCTTTTGATGGAAACACTTAAATTAAACTAGTAACGGAATGTCCTTTTAGCTATTGAGCCAATTCACTAATCAAATCAGAATCAATGCATTTAAGGAAGAGGATGGTCAGCGCTTCAAAAATCATTATGGTCATTAAACTGAGTGTTTTTTAACATCCTTCTGCATGAAGACCCCCTTTAATCCCTCTCTTCATGTTGGTCAGACAGTTTTTTTTTGTCAAAATTCCATTTGGATGTAAATCATAACTCAGAGGAGAACACTCTTCATTTGGAGAAAAATGGTTTCCAGGGCTACAGATGTACAATGAACGCGCTCGGAGATTCAACACAAAATTACACATTGCAAATGAAGAGTCCGCTATTCAACACACTACGTACCCTTTTAGTAGATTTAGTTGAAATATTTATTCAAAAAAATGGGTTAGAGTTAGGTAATTTTGGGAAACCTGTGGTTTTGTGGTGAAAAACCCCTACACAACAAACATTAAAAACGAAAAGGGATTAGAATTTTTGTTTTCTCACTAATCTGAAAAAGGTACTCAAGTTGGAGACTGCATCAAAAAACTGGAGTCAAGGGACTTGGAGGTAAACAGGGCATTGTAAATCTAGTGAAAGTCTTTAAGTCAAAGGGTTAAGACAGGAATCAGTGAGTTAAGGAGGAGCACATAGCTGCCGGTTGACATCTTTACCCTCTGGCTGCTGTCGCTTTGACCTGAAATCGATCTGCTGCTGGCCAGTTAACTCGGGCTTACACCACTCCACCGCTCCCACAGAGCTAAGGTGATGTGTGAGGACAACCTCAGACCAGAGTTTCAAAAGCTTCTTATCTTTGTGAAAAGTGGAACTTTTGTTTTGTTTGTATCGAGATCCAACGCTCACTCTTCTTTTTTATGACCCATCACTTTGAAGAACGGCACATCGGAATAAAAGTTATACAAAAATAGAAAAATAAATAGTTACTTTTTATTTAGTATGACGACAGTGAACAATTCAAAAACTCTTTATCTGTTTCCTTGATCTCTCCATATTATCCTCTCTAACCCTCCCTGATTGGGGCAGATGGCCACCCTCCCTTGGGTTGGTCTCTTCTGTGGTTTTTCCAGAGTTTGAAATATGTGCTTTTTCTTCTGTCTGGTTGTTGCTAATACGTACTAAAAAAAGTTTTTTCTTGAGCAAACTTTTGTTTAAAGTTAGGACACAACAAAACAATAAGTAGCGTTGCTGGAATTAAATTACAACCAATGGTATTCTTCTGAGGAAAAAACATAAAATATCTTAATAAAATCTACATCATCACTTTACAAACAGTGAGTTTGAATTTTTTTTAGTTTTGCACCCTTTCAATCCAACACTGTTATTTTGTGGTAGGCAGGGTACGCCCTGGGCATGTCATAAGTTTATTACTGGGCCACACACAACCAGCATTTTAAACCAATCAACGCACGTTTCTGGTGACAGAAACCAGAATACCACAAAAAACCCACAAAGATTGAATGTACTTTATTGATCCCCAAAGAAAAATTTGGTTACTGCAGTCCAAACACCTCTATGCCCCATTGCCCGTATTCACCGGCATCCCAGTCCGGTCGCATTGCGTTCAACCTGGCAACCCAAAAGCTGGAGTCCGAAATGGGTCCACAAAGCCAAGCCACAGTGAAGATCACCGAACTGGCCTCTGTGTTTCACTGGTTCCGATTGTAGGCCTCTAGTTCCTCAATTGAGAAACATAACATTTCCATGGAAACCCCAAAAACACAGTGCCCGAAGCACCTCCTCTAGACCATCTCCTTATCTGCACCTCCTCCAGATCGCCTCCTCCCCCCCAGCTTCCCCAGGACTAAACCAACTCCTTCACCCAAGATGGATGTGGCTCCCAGAGTCAGCAGCTGGCCGCGCTTGTCAACATGCATGTCAACAAGCAGAATAACTCCATAACCAGCTAGCTGTTGGGAGCTAGTCAAACGATTTCTAAAAAAAATGGCTGTCCGACACAAAACAACAACATTCAAAATGACGTCCAAAGTGCGCTCAAAAAGAAATGTCCAGAATGAGACAAAACATGGCCAGAAGAAGGGACACAAACTGAGCAAAAGTTAGATCAAATGCCCAGGATAGTTCCTCAACCGTTTTTGTTAAGTTACTTAGGAATTAAATATGCAGATAGAGTGTAAAATTTCACACACGCATGGTAGTGTTTTCAGTAAAACTCAATCCAGTAACATTGTAACTGTCTAATGCCAACCCTATGGTGGTTTGGATGGCGGCAAATATTTTCCATTTATCACTCCACCCTGATTCTATCCAAACTATTTATATTTCAAATTGAATGTAACTTAAGTTGCATTATATTTTATGCTACAATATGCCGATGATACTATGATTTATATTACCTAATACATTTATTTTACCTGATTACCTATTTATCAGCAGGCGAGTCCAACTTTTTGAAAGAGAAACAACTTTTTCTAGACAAGACTGAAAGAATCTAGCCTAATCCACCATGTTTCTACTCCATGGAAAGGGTTTGTGTGCTCCACGTTGGATGAGTGTGCTTGCCTTTACCCATTGCTGCTTTCTAGTTAGCTCTGGACATGATGTGTCATGGGCTCAAACAGTCAGTCTAGTGTAACTATGAGTAAATGCAATTGTTTCAGTATCCCTAATGCGTCAGTTCCTGACCAACTAGCTGGAGTGAAAAGATAGCAAAGGAAGTATATGGCGCCATATTGGCCAGAAATGACCAGTTTCACTCCACAGAAATAGAAAGTTTTCATGCTCACCTCAAGTTTCTTTTACTTAAACCCACAAGCCAGGTTAAAAATCTAATCACATCTTCTGATACGTATAAAGTTCAATAGTCACTTCAAATCTGAACCATCATTGGCTTATTATCACCTCAAAAATTGCCCAAATCAAAAGCATGCTGACTGAATAAAAGCTAGTAAAACTTGTTCTTTCTTTTGTCTTCAGAGAGTTGGTTGGCCTACAGTACTGACCTGCTATGTGGAATCACCTTCAAACTGCAGGACATCCAGAACGATGCTACTCTGGTCTCTACTAAAACAAGACAGAAAGTACAGTAAGTAATTTTTTGTCCTTTCCTGAGGTCTTTGTACCGGCTTCCTGTAGCTCAGAGGATAGACTTTAAAACAACTCTGTGTACAAGTCTCTTCCTGGCTTAGAAACAAAGTATTTCTCTGACATTTTGATCTAACATAAACCAGTCTCTAAGAACCTCAGGAACAAGTTTTTTTTTTTTTTTTTTACTTGCTTTCACTTGATTTATGCAGTTAAAATCTGTGGCACGGTACCTGGGAATGTGAGAAAATTGTCTACTGTAGCTATTTTTTTCGCCAATGCAAAAAGAAGAAATTCCATCTGTTTTGACTGTAATTTATTTTTCAATGTTTACCAGTAAAATTTTTAACTTCTAAAACCAACATTTAAAAAAAAACAAAACAAAAAAAAAACATAAAAATGTCTATTTTCAAATATATATTTATTTTTAAATAAAGATAATTAAACATATAGTATATTTAGCAATAAGTCACAATAAATTGACAAGCAAACTGTTGCTTACATTTAAACAAACCAAGGTATCAAAGATCATACAAAAATAAATATACATTGTAAGCATTTTTTTTCTATTACTCTTAATTTTGAATGCTGAAAAATTGGGTTTAACTTTCTTAATAAATGTATTTTAAATAAACATCATTGCTTGACTTCTTGTCTTTTATATGAAATAAATACTTCATACAAAAACATGTAAAAAAAAAGATTCCCATGCAAATGTTTACATAGAGTAAATAGTTTTTTATTTTCTTCCTAATCTATTCATTGACCAAGTGGCTACTACATATCAAAATAATAATCCTTTACTGTTAAGTGTAAAGATATGTTTTTAGAGACACAATCCGAGCCGACCCCCCACCCCCCCAAAAACAAACAAAAACAAAATAAACCAAAAAAAACAACTGCATCATGTCTTGATTAAAGTGTCTGTCAACCTGAAAATTGCCAAAAAAGCTCTGATCTATACATCATCATCATGTCCAATACATACTCTTTGTAGCTGACTTTATAAAAAGGAGACATGTTCAAACTGCTTGAGCCCGGCATTGCTTTTTTTTGGGGCGGAAGGGACGGTGGCTCAGGGGTAGAACGTTCACCCACAGACTTGAAGTTAACCGGAAGTTTGCAGGTTTGATTCCCACTGAGTTCATGTATAGGGTCCTTGGAGAATACACCTAACCCCCTATTTATCCCACCCTTGGCGCCGTCGTGGCAGCCTGCTGTGGTGTAGGAGTACAACACAGTAATTTTCCCGGTGAAGGATCAATAGAGTATGTAAAATTTAAAAAAAGAATATTTAAAAAAGAATACATAAATCTTTTCCCTTTGTATTTTTTTCTTTAGGCGAACGAAACATTATTCAACAGCTAACCCCATTGGGGGATAGTCATGATGCTTTATTTTTTTTATCCAATTCCTCTTGCAGTTTTTTGTAACAAACATGCACATTACTTTTTATGGCTTTACTTTTACTTGTAATCATTTTTTAACAGTTACAATATTCCCATGAACATAAAACAGCTTGATGATTGAGAGGATGGAGCAAATTATTCCTGGAAAATCCCTCTAAAGTTTGCAAATCACCAGGCTGTGCGCAATTTGTTTATTCTGTAAAATATGGAGGCGTACACACAATAAGTCACACGTTTATTATGGGCTGTCTTTACTGTACTGTGCACATTTTTTTTTCCCCCAGAAAAGCAGCTGGAGTTTTTCATTTTTAGAATTACTAGTGCATGCTTGCTGTTGGTCTCCACTAATAGCTTTTCCGTCTTAACTGGGGAGGGGGTGGAGAAATAGAGACTGTAAAATATAAGTACTGTTGATTTATAATTTTCCCATTAATAGTCATCTGTCACTCCAATGTCGCTACCCGCCATGACTTTCGAGCAACATGTTTGAAATTGCGCGTGATTAATTGGTGGTGAAGGGACTGAACTGTGGGACCCCTGCAGGCACAGCAGTATTTCATTCGCATATCAACCATACCTCTAGTCATTATCTGGTAGTCAGAGTAAAATGTTGCCAGTGTTTCTCATTAAATGCTCCAAGTAACATTCACAGGCTTCATCAACCAGTGGACATACCAACACAGTATCAGCATGGGTACCTCGAACTACAATATGGAGGACTGGAAGATTTGGGGGACACAAAATAATTTGTTGTCGTAACTAAAATTGCATAACGGTAAAGAAAAAGGTACATTTTTTTTGGGTCTTAAACTGCTAAAAATTTGTTTTGAGTCTCCAGCCAAGAGATTTTACTGTTATCATTGTGAGTGTGTGGAGGTTCTGATAGCTGGAAAGGATGTTGGCTCTGATTGGCTGCCATGTCTATGTCGATCTGCCCCGGGGCAGCAGAGGTTACACATGTAGTTAAGCAGCACAAAGCAAATGTGGAGAGAATAAAAAAGTGGATTCAATGAAAAGTGCTTTGGGAAACCTTGGAAAGTGTTTTTTTTTTTTTTTTTTGGTTTTCTAAAACCCAATTTTAAACGATTAACGGTGTTTGAAAACCTCACAAACAGTTTGGTGATGGATGTGAACCACAAAGAGAGAAATGCTTAGAAACTACTGTTTGGTTTTTTAAATGCCAGATACGCCATTTAGTTGAAAATAATTACAAACAAATAATTTTCATCATGGCATTGAAAAGGGATGTTTCAATTGGTCACTTTCAAAAAACATTGGTATCATGGTTTTAACCACCAAATGCAATATTCATTATGATATTGTTGACAGGGTTACATTATCATGGGACACCACACATTTCTTTATTTATAACTACAAGACTAATTATGTGTTTTATGTTGGTCACCGGAGTGACCAAAATGAGCTCCCTCCGCAGGGTGGCTGGGCTCTTACCCAGAAATAGAGCTCTGCCATCCTGTTCGGGCACGTCCCACCGGGAGGAGACCGAGAGGCAGACCCCGGACCCGCAGGAGAGACTATGTCCAACAGCTGGCTGGGGAACGACTCGTAATCCTCCTGGGTGAGCTGGAGGATGCAGTCGGGGAGGGAGAAGCCTGGGCTTCCCGTTCGAGGCCGTTGCCCCGCGACCCGGCCCCGGATGAGCAGAAGATGACGGAACGGGTTACATTATCCTGGGACACCACACGTTTCTTAAGTCATAACTAGAAGACTAATTATGTGTCTTACATTGGTCACTGGAATGACCAAAATGAGCTTCTTCCGCAGGATGGATGGGCTCTCACTCAGAATTAGAGCAAGGAGCTCTGCCACCCTGGAAGAGGTCAGAGTAAAGTTGTTGCTCCTCTGGGTCGAGAGAAGTTAGATAAGGTGGTAAGGCATTTGGTTAGGGCGCCTCCTGATTCCGAACGCCTCACTAGTGAGGTGTTTTGGGCACTTCCCACCAGGAAGAGAATCAGAGGCAGACCCTGAACCTGTTGGAGAGACTATGTTTCACAGCTAGCTGGGGAATACCTTGAAATTCTCATGGGTGAGCTGGAGGATGCAGCCGAAGTGAGAGAAGTTTGGGCTTCCTATCTGAGGCTGTTGTCCCTACAACCATTCCCAGGTAAGCGGAAGACAACAGAACGTCAACACTGGTCACCAACCATTAGGTCTTTCTTTGCCGCATTTAAGTCTGTAGCAATTACAACTGCTCAAATGAAGCCACTTCAAAGTGCCTGTTTCTTAAGGGTGTAATACAATTATGCTCATATATCTGGTGAGTACAACTAGCCACTGTGATTTCTCAAAGTGCATCACAGTTCAATCAAAAATTGGCGGAACTTTCAGAGTTCCAGCACTACTTCAAATCTAAAATGGCCTCTCGGAACAATTGCAAAATTTGTAACGTTTTCAAACCAACACATTCTACCAAAGAAAATGGACTAAAATGTTGCCTCGTTATTTGCTAGTGCTGTTCAAAAGAATCAATCATTAAAAATGACCCGTGTAAAGGTTTTTGACTGAGACATGTTTCTAACGGCACTATCCAGAAACTCATCCTGCTGTTAAGTTGTCAAATGGCTTAGCGTTGTCTACACAGTCTGGCCGAAGACGTCCTTCTTGTGGCAATGTTTGCATTCAGACAATTGTCTGACTGTCGTCTTTAGCATTTGTTGAAACAACAAAATCAAAAATGCTTCCACACATCTGATGCAAAGGCTTGCGAGAGTTCTTACAATTGCTATATCGGCTTTTTCTTTTTTTTTCTCAAACATTGTTCATCTTCTTTCGAGTACTCCAGTTTCTTCCCACTATCCAAAAACATGCATGTTAGGTTGATTGGCCACTGTGAAATTCTGGAATGAGTGTGTTTGTGGCCCTGCAATAGATTGGGATAGGCTCAGACACCCTCACACCCCATTAAGGATGAACAGTTCAGAAGACGAAATAGAAATGGAACGCAACATAATTCACTGCCATTCGCCTTCTTCATTCACGAGTAGTGTGTGTGGACAATGGGCACCATGTTTTCTTATTGACTAAAGAAGGATGTAAAGCATTATTGTAATAGAGTAAGTACAAGTAGTTTATGCCAAACGTATTGATGATTTTTTACTGTAACGTAACAAGTTCTGGACAGTTTTAAAATGATCTTGCCACCATTTTTGCATTCCCTGTGCTGAATTTCCAATAAATCCCATTTTGGAGTAGGTCATCATCATGATGGATTTAAATTAGGTATATAATTGTGTCAACGAAGAACACATCTGTCTAAATATCATTTGATAAGAAAAATAGCTCAACTTTACCATTTAATTAATGAAGTGAAAAAAAAAAAGGTTTTATTTATGTCTGCCTTTCTGTTAAAAAAACTGCAATAAATATCTGTCACCTTAAGAAATATAAATGTGTGTTTCCACTTAAAAGATTCATTTATCTCCAAGAACAGATGGTGAGCAAAAATGAGGCCATCTGCAACGTCCTGACAAAAAAACTTGTCATTTTTCACGTGATAAAAAGGAAGAAAAAGAAATGATTCGAACGATGATCAGAAGGAAAAAAAATAAACTCAAATGCAATGCAAATATAAACAGTTTTCAAACAAAGAAGAAACTTAAGGATATAAAAGCTAACTATCAATCATTCATATTTCAATTTTCCTCCCGCCGAGTGAGCGAACACAAACAACGTTTGAATCAATACAGTACTTCAGATGATGTCTGAGCTTTCAACGTGGCTGATAAAGAAGAATTCCCAACAGGGAGTTCGCATGGAAACGTTCAAAGCTAAACCCCCACTGATTTATGTGTTATATTACATTAATAACACCTCTGTCCTGTGGGTGGCGGAAACTTGACAGCATTCTGGTCCCAGGTTTTCCACCCCAAGCTGCTCCTGTTTGGGGCTGAACGGCCCAGCAGGAGGAAGTCCAGCAGCAGGTGTTAGAACTATCACCATGAGACACACACGCTCCGCTAGCACACCAATTGTTTAACCAACTCCTTTGTCAAGAGTCCAAGTCAGGATTTATTCTGCTCCACAAAGGCTTAAATATAATTCTAGTCAACCTGAAAGTAAAACTGAGTAACCAAACAATGATCCATGTAAGACGTTTTTCATAATCATTTTTTTAAAACACCATCCAAATGTAAAGTGTACAGTACAGCAGCACGTGTTTGATAGATGACCATCAAAGAACTCCTAACGAGTGTTATGCCAGATAATTAACTGAGGTTTACTTTCCTGAAAGAGTGACTTTCAATTTGTCTTCCAAGATTTTAATAGATTAATTTAATACTTTTATTGTGAACAAATATTGTTGCCCAATGAATTAGTACTAAATTTTACATTGATTTCTTTGGATTAAACCACATAAACATCCTAAAAAATGCCAAGCCTACAAAGTGTGGCAGGGAATCACAACTTTTTGTTTTGCTAACGATCCACAGCAAGGTGGAATTCCTTTCTCAATGATTGAGTTTTCCAAAGACACACTTAAAAATTAATATAGTGAACACAAACTACTATCGGAGGTGTGAGCCTACACCTGTTTAAGGGTATACGAAAAGCACATTGGGTTGAAATTACAATGAACAAAGAGATTGCACGATTGCTCTGGGATTGCATCTCAAGACTTTAAAAAATCTTCAGTTAACTTAATTAAGAACACTTTCTGATTAATAGTTTTTGAGCAACTCCTGTTGATTTTTTACAAAAAGATAATTGTGAGAAGTTAAGGAAAGAAAACTTGCACAGGACACCAGAGGCCCAGATCAACCATACCAGACAATGTCCAGTGCCCAATGTGTGGCTTTTACAAAAAGGCTTCTGAACCATACCAGCACAAAACTGAAGGGTATAGGATTCTAGAAGACTAGGTAGACCATACATAAAACACCTTAACCAGGCAGCTGAGATGTTAACAAGAATCCCTGTTTGAAGTATGAGCATCAAACCTCAAAGTCTAATTGGAAAACAACTCCTGAAGCAACTGAAAATAACCAAGCTAAAATTGACCTCCAGATCCGGACAGAATGGTGACGGCGAACCAGTCTAACGGTATTGTGGTGAATGAAGAACAGAGGAAATAAGTGGTAGTGAATGTGTTTTTACCAACAAAGTGCCAAGTACCAAGGACTCGGATACTTGGGAAAGGCTTGGACAGTAAAAACCATAATAATGTCCATGTTGATTAAGACACTTGGGGCAGTGATCCTCAAACCAGAGAGGAAGTTACAATAGATACATGGAAAGACATCTGACATTTCGTCAATGATAATCCACAGAACCATCAACCCTATAGCTAGATTGTTGCTGGATTGAGTCCAGCTGGAATGTGAGTCAATACAATATCCTATTGGTGAGAATTTTGCATGATCTTTTGAAGTACCCTGAGTTTCTACAATTCTCAAAAAACACTATGCACTTGTCCGTGCTTGGCTTTTTCTTTACTTGACACAAGGTGGAACAGACTCACTTTCAACTGTTTAGCACTTGGTTAAGAAAACTGATAAATATAATGAAATATACACATATCTGAGTAGACCATGGTTTTGTCATTTAAGGACCAGTTGTGGTTGCATTTTACAAGTTCTGGTTCATTGGTAACTTTAATTCGAACAGATGTCTTCATCATTGTGTTTATGAACGGACAAGAATAATCTGACATTCAAAGCATGACAAGTTCTGGATACACTGACATTTTTCATGCTGGGATTGTCCCCCACTGTTGCTATTTTCTTCATCACTCTATTGTTTGAGATGAATAATTTATCATTTTGTGAATCTGCTTCATGTCCAAAAACAGTCATACGATACAACAGTGCATCAAGTTTGACACAAATGAAAAGCTAACTTTATTTTTTTTGTTCTCAATAATCTGCATGCAAAAGTAGGTTTTCTTCATGATCCAGATTTGTAATTTACACAAACATGTTTGTATATACTGTATATTTGTTGTGATCCCTGCTCCTGCTTCAAAGAGGGCATCTGTCTCCGTCACAACCTGCTCACCACCTGCAGAGTATCAGCAGTCTACGTAAGTCTTCGTTCCAATAGTCCCAGGGAAGTTTTGCGCCCAGTGGGAATCGAATCTGGTTCACCCGGTCGAAAGCTGATACCTCTACCACTGTGCCTTTGTACCTAGGACTTTTAATTTGTGTTGGAGGATGGGTGGAGCCATCCTCCACACCCAGCCTGTGCCAGATTGTTGAATTCCATGCGGTTACAATAACAAACCTTTAGTAGATCTTTTTTCTGCTGATTTTCTTGCCTGTGGTCTTATATTCTGTTTCCTTTGTTCAAGAAACCTGCCTGCCTAGGACAACCCACCTGCCTCGGATAACCCGCCTGCCTCAGATAACCCGCCTGCCTCGGATAACCCGCCTGCCTCGGATAACCCGCCTGCCTCGGATAACCTGCCTGCCTCGGACAACTCGCCTGCCTCAGACAACCCTCCCGCCTCGAAAAACCCGCCTGCTTTGAAGAATCTGTTTTTATATAATTAGAAATTAATTTTCATGTTTTCCTTTTCATTCTTTGTTCTGCGCTTGGATTTTACCACAACTCATCATAACAATATTAGACTGCCTGGTTGTTAGTAGTCATAATTTTGTGCATGATTGGTTTTCTGTCTTTGTGTATTGCCCTATTATAGATTAATGGACTGAAAAGGGTGTAACCTGCCTCTTGCGTCGTGTAGTTTCCAGCACCTCCGATAACTTTAAAGTCGGTAAAGCAGTTTTAAATTGAACTGAAAATAAACATAAACTATTCATAAACTGTTGGATAAAGAACGCTCTTCTAAATCAACTTTTAATTACGACGTAGGGAAAAAAAAAGTGGTAATATCGAAAAGAATATAAATAATTGTCAAAACCATTGAAAAACACCCCAGCGGCTGAATGTGTATCAGTTGTTGTAGATGCTTGTTTTTTTAATCACCAGCAGTTCTAGGTTGGAGCCGAAGACGATGGATGTCAACATAAGCTTGTTGTTGGCTTTAAATCAATATGGAAAAATCAAGTGTGCGGTATTGATATAGAGCAGCTCATCTCCGTTGGGAATCATGAAAATGTCTCTGTAGGGCTTTGCTTTCTTTTCTTTGCAGAACTGCATCCATCAACAACCTAATGGAGACAGAAGTGGTTTCCGTTACATCCCTCCAGCCACGCGAGCAACTACAATAGAAGGTAAATTACCTGCAAGCAGAGATTTTTATGAAGAAGATATTTCAGGCACATCCTTTCTTTGAACAAGTTGTTTGATTTTGTTGCTACTTTCTTGTGTTTTGTTGGAAGCCCGGGGCTTTTTTGAACTGAAGACAAAAACTTCACCATATGCTTTAACTGTAGAGGGAATAAAAGACTGGTGGAGATGTACTCTAGGTCCATACCGTTGTTGGTAAAAAACTCCTTGGGAGGAATGCGATGTTGTTGGTAATTAGACACATTAATCTTGTTTTATCCATCTGCTCACTAATCAGTTTGTCAAAGTCAGCCAGTTTTTTTTTTTATTCCAGGAAGAGCCTCCAGTATACCATTGTTGTGTTTATTCTCCGTGTTGGCTCGTTGAATCTTACCAGAGGCACCGCACAAAAAGAGCCTGCCAAGTTGAGAGTGAATTGGCAACATGTGATTGGATCGTTGGGGGTTAGATACACAGTGGTTCAGACACTGCTTAATTTGGAATGTACTGGCATCCAACCAGCTTTACATTGGCTTACAAGGTCCTGCCATGACGCGCGTACCTGCCACATATTATCAAGCTAATTAATTAGTCATCTGGTTAGGAATCAATGAAACTGAAGAAACACTACCAAAAAAACAAGTTTAATTAATTTTATAAAAATATTTTGACTAAAAAAAAAAGGTTCATTTTTTTCATATCCTCATGTGAGCATTCGTTTTCATTAACTCTTTCTGTACTGCTTATCAATTTTAGAATTACATAGAGGCATAAGCCTTTATCAGCTGGCGAGAGATGGGGTTCACCCGGTACAGGTGTCTAGTCTATTACTGGGTCACATAGAAAGAAAGACAACCATCCATGCACACGCTCATTTCTAGGACCAGTTCCCAGTAACCAGAAGAAATGTCTGCGGTCCTTGGAGAAGACATCTAACCCACTGTTTCTCCCACCATTGGTGCCATAGGTGTCCTCACCTATGGTCACCAGCTGTGGGTGGTGACCGAAAGAATGAGATCCCGGGTACAAGTGGCCAAAATGAGATTCCTCCGCAGGATGGCTGGGCTCTCACTCAGAGATCGGGTGAGGAGCTCTGCCATCTGGGAGGAGCTCGGTGTCGAGCCGCTCCTCCTCCAGGTCTAGAAGAGCCAGATGAGGTGCGCCTCGTGGGCGGGGTGCTTTGGGCATGTCCCACCGGGAGGAGACCAAGGAGCAGACCCCGGACCCGCTAGAAAGACTATGTCTCACAGCTGGCCGGGGAACGACTTGGGATTCTTCCGGGTGAGCTGGAGGATGCAGCCGTGGTGAGAGAGGCTTGGGCTACCCGTTTGAGGCTGTTGAGGTGTTTTTTACACAATTGTTCTGGTTGAGTTTAATTTGTTTCAGAAGCCATTTTTAATCTGATTTGGATAGTTAATTCTGTCATTATTTCTGTAATCTTATAAATCTTCCATTTTGATGCAACTGAAAAAATTGTGTTTCCCCAGACCTATTTCTGAGTTGATCGTGTGGTTAAATGTAAGATTTACTTTTTTGTTTCTCTAACATGTTTACTCTTCTGAACCATTTATTCTTGACAGGGTCACGGGGGGTGCCAGAGCCTATCCTTTCTGATTTCAGGTGAGAAGCAGGGCACACCCCAAACAGGTTACCAATATGTCATGGGGCCAACCACAGAAAACCAACCACAAATACACATACACACTCATGTCCAGGGACAATTTCCTAATGGATATCAACATCATCACCTTCAGTTAGCATATATCCCTTTCAGGGTTGTGTGTGTGTGGGCGACGGGAGGGGGGGGCGGCTGATTCAAGGCAAGGGCACACCGCGAACAGGTCGCCAGTCTGTTTTGGGGCCACACAATTACAAACATCAACACACACAATCATTCCGAGGGGCAATCAACCTAATATGCATGTTTTTGGAGGGTGGGAGAAAATTAAAGTACCCGGAGAAAACCCGGGTAGATACAGGGAGAGTCCCATCCGAGACTCAAACCCAGATTTTCAGGCCACTATGCTAACCACTGCGCCACCATGCCGTATCCTATTATTAGACTAAACACAAAAAATGCAAATAACATCTTAACTCTTCCTTTGAAAAAAATGAGTTATGCTTTAATAATTGAAGTTTTGTGCTTAAGGGATCGTTTTCTCTTACAAAGATTTAGAAAACAAAAACTGAAGATTTGCATTGTTAAATGAAGAAGTACTCTGATGAAGAACTGATGATTACCATCAGTGCAGCGACTTCACAGCTTCTTAATAAAAGTTTAACCACAAACATCTGTGATGAGCATCCAAACTGTTACTGGTGAACGTATGCTACAGGAGTTTTAATTTTCTTCTCCCACATACATCATTTACTGCATATTCAGCACAGCGTGCACATTACTGTTCAACTTTCACAATATGTGCTGAGTGTTCTAAAAACAGAATAATGGACACCTGGACACCTCGAAGAATATTAGCCTGCTGGCCATTAAAAATAAAAAGTAAATTTTTAGTTATTCATCGTTTAAAATCATTCTTTTTTTTCTTCTCTTGTTAAAACAATTATGTATTTTTTTTCTACGAAGAAAAAAAATAAATTTGCTGGTATATTTTTGATTGTTTGTTTGTTTGTTTTGTTTCATCTTCTTAACCACTTATCCCTAAAAAGGGGGCTGATTTTAGGTGAGAGGCAGGATACACCCCAAAAAGGTCGCCAGTCTGTTGCAAGGCCACACACACAGAAAACCATCCACAAATACTCATTTAATTAGTTTTTTTCCAATACATGTTTACTTTTTTGATAAATAAGTCAACTAACTCGTAATATGGCAGAAAGGGTAAGACAATCTGGCAGGGCGGGATAGTAAGGCACATCAATCACGTCAAATAAAAGCAAGCGCATTACAGAGGGTACAAAATTCTGACAGGGTATGAAGATCTAGTAGAACACCGGTGCTCTGACGAGATCTGCGACCTGACGACAACCGGAAGTAAACAACCGGTCACAGAACCTGAAGTAAATACACATTAAACGTTTAAAAAAAACACTTTACATTTCAAAATTATAGATTTTTAGTGGAAAAATGCAGAGAGCAGGTGTGAAAAAAAGCTAATTCTTATAGAAATATTGGAATTACACCAGGTAACAGATCTCGATGTTAGGGATAGAAGGATGACACGTTCTGGGCATGCGCAGATCGCAAAGTCGCAAATCTCATCAGGTCGCAAAACACGTCAGGACATCGGCATAGGGTTTGTTTAATAATGTGGAACACTGAGGTTATTTCACTAAAACATGTTTGAGGTGTGTGCATTATTTGAAAATATTCAAAATATTAAAGCCAATCAGAATTGAGTACTGTCTCAAATTGTGATATATATTCAACAATTTAGAATTTACCTTTAACCTCAATATATATACCTATGTAATATACTTATACTTATATATTATATAACATAGGTAATAGGCCTATTACCTATGCAATACACTATCATAGGTAATATACCTATTACTGTAATAGGTACCTAGGTAATAGACCTATTACTTATGTAATACACTAACATAGGGAATAGACATATTATCCATGTATACACTAACACAGGTAATAGGTAGGTAGGTCTATAGACCTATTATGTAAGTGTATTACCTATGTAATACACTTACATAGGTGATAGGTATATACCTATGTAATACACTAACGTAGGTAATAGGTCTATTACATAGGTGATAGGTATATTACCTATGTCATACACTTACATAGGTAAGGCTATTAGTCCATAGGTAGGTTTATGTCCTTAGCTTTTTTTTTCAATTAAGGAACTAAATCCACTAAATTTTTTTTAGCATATTTTTCTAACTTTTTTGTTTTAAAAGAAAACTAGAGAACTTCCATTCTGTAGCGTAGCAAACAGGTTCCACCCATAAGAGATGTTTCCAAATGTAATTGAAAACAAAATTTTTATTTATTTTTAATACAATTTTCAAAGTGGAGATAATGTGTTGTTCTACTGTAATAGAGAAATAATAATAAAAAAATATAGAGTTAGTTAAAATCAAAGAACATATTATTTTCCTCCTAATTTGAAGCCTTGGCCCCATCTGTACTGTATATGCTCTGTCCAAATCTGTGAAAACAGACTTTGAAATTATTTTATATCAGAAATTATGACACATTTTTTACTGACTTAGACGTTTCAGGGTAAAAAGAAAGTGAATAAAGGCTATGGTTAAATTTAATTAAAAATAATAAGATATAATAAGCAATAAAAACTGTAGAATTGCATCATGATGAATGTTAATCATAGTCTTTTTTTTTTTCAGAAATGTTTCAGTCCACAATGAAATATTCTTTTCACCGAGTTCAGTCTGATCAAAAAAAACAAAAAAAAAATGGAGAAATTGATGAAAAAACCCTACCATTTATTTCAAAAACGTGCAGGAAATTGATGTAGTGTTGCATCAGACTGTTTGAAATATTACACTGTTCAATGACAGTTCTCAAGGACCAATGTCCTTCAAGTGTTTAATATTTCAACACACCTAACAGAAATTAAAGAAATCCAAAAGTACAAGATTTGATTGAGAAAAACTTGAGATGGACATCAGCGGGTTTTGGATCACAGATAATGAAGTTTTCAATAATTTTACATAGCTGTGTTAAAATGATTCATAAACTCTTTTAAAACCAAAATCGGAGATTAGTTAAATTACGAGCAAGGTGAAACGGATTGTATTCAGGACGATATGTTGGGATGTGGATTGAGGAGGACCCAAATGCAGGACGAAACACGATTTATTGAACACAATTCAGGTAAGTCTGTAAAGCAAAGGGCACAGGATTAACTCAAGTTCAAATTATAACAGAGTTCAGTCATGGTTAGGCAACCAGAGTGGCTGGAAGGGGGGATTGCCCTTAAATAGGCACCAGGATCCACAGGTCAGTGGTATCAGAAATCAATCTCAGGTGTCCCTAATCAAGGTGATAAGGAAGGTTCAGGGGTTCCTCTGGCCGCAAGCAAGGGGATCACGACACAATCTTCTTGTTCTCCTTTCGGCATTTCCCTTCAGGGGTCGCCACAGCAAGTCAGTTTCTTCCATCTAACCCTATCTGCTGAATCCTCTTCGGTCACACCAACTATCTTCATGTCCTCCTTCACTGCGTCCATGAACCTCCTCTTTGGCCTTCCTCTAGTCCTCTTTCCAGGTGGTTCCAAACCCAGTGTTAGGGTACTCAGTCTCTCTCCTCTGCACATGCCAAAACCATCTCAGTCTTGCCTCTCTGACGTTATCCCCAAAACCTCTATTATGTGCTGTTCCCCTGATGTACTCATTTCTAATCCTGTCCATCTTGGTCACTCCCAGAGAGATCCTCAGCATCTTCATCTCTGCTACCTCCATCTCTGTTTCCTGTTTTTCTTCAGTGCTACTGTTTCTAGACCAAACAGCATGGCCGGTCTCATCACGGTTTTGTACACTTTTCCTTTCATTTTACCTGAAACTCTTCTGTCACACATCACACCTGATACTTTCCTCCACCTGTTCCAGCCAGATTGAACACACTTCTTCACCTCTTTTCCACACTCTCCATTGCTCTGGACTGTTGATCCTAGATACTTAAAATCTTCTACCTTCTTTATCTCTTCTCCCTGTAACCTCACTTTTTCATTTGGATCCCTCTCATTCACACACATGTACTCTGTCTTACTCTGACTAAACTTCATTCCTCTTCTTTCTAGTGCAAACCTCCACCTCTCCAGCTTTCACGGAATCACGACACGATAATTTTTCAAAATGAAAAGCACAGGCAATATTTGCCATTCGGTTTCTTTTTCCAATCATTCTGTTATACACATTGATGTTTGTCTGTTTTTATGGGGGTTTTTTTGTAAATATTACAGCATCTACAGTATTTTGATTCCGATTAGTTATTTTACAAGCTCTTTATAAAGTTCGCATTTCAAAGTACGTGTTCTCCATGGGTATTTTGGGAAGACGCAAAACGAGAATGAACCATAAAGTCAAATACACGAATCATCAGTCTGATTCGGAGGACGATGCTTTAATATCCAAAAACATCTCACACCATGAAAGCTTCAAAGAAAACCTTTGACCTCAATGAAAAGATGCACAAGCAAGTTTCAGGACCAATAATAATTAGCTAATCCTGATCTCTTTGGTATTCCATATTTCCTTGTCTGCCAGCTTCAATGTTCAGCGTTTTATCTGAACTAGTCAGGCAGCAAAGTGAGCACCATCTGCTTTGCTTCCTCAGTCACTTTTAACACAATTACACCTGAACTCTTCTGTGAGAAACTCAAGCAAATACAAACACGATTCCACAGAGACTTAGATCTATGACCTTACAGACAGACTCACAGTATGTGAGAACGAAAGGTTGCATGCTTGAGAAGGTGGTCAGCTGCACAGATGCACCACAGCGGACTGTTATCACCACCTCACTCCATACCATACTCCTCAGATTTACAGTCCAACTCTGAGTCCTGTCATCTGTAAGAATAAATGATGACTCTGCAGCAGTATGGTGTATCAGTGATGGACATGAAGCTGAGTGTTGGGTCTGAAGTTAAGGATGAGAGCATGCAAGCTTTGCTTTGCCAGGACGAACTCTGGTTTTTAATTTTTTTTTTTTGCATGCAAGCTCTTGGAATACTGTTTGAACATTAGCTTGTTCTTGTCCGTGCCCGTGGAAACTCAACAGAGTTACACTTTAATCAGTGGTGGAACATAATGAAGTAAATGTACTTTGTTACTGTACTTAAGTAAAAAAAAATGTATATCTGTACTTCAGTAAAATCTTAGACCCGTACTTTTACTTTTACTTCACTACATTTTTAGAGCAAATATTTGTACTTTTACTTCACTATTTTTTAAAAGTCTGTTTCTAATTATCATTACATTTTCGATCAGGAATTTGAAAAATATACCATTTTTTTAGTGCATCTTGAAGCCGCATCGCCAAAATCAACCTATAGAGAAAGCAGTCGATCGCCTGCGGTTTCCCAGAGAAAGAAGTAATGAATCGAGGACCAATCAGAATCCAGAGTAAATATTTTTCCGCATTCATTCAGCGCCAAAAAACTAACATGAAATATAGCACTAATTAAAAAGAGTCAGAAGATCGTTGTTCGTTGTGTTTACTTTTAAATAAAAAGTTAAGCAATCATTACAGGGAGCAGGGGCGGTTCCAAGGATTTTCTAAAGGGGGCGTGATGTAATTAACAAAGCCAGTGTAGGGGGACTGTGGGCCTTCCATGTTGCATTTTGGTGGCCCATTCGCTGGCCCTGCTAGAGGATAGCTTGACTAGCCCCTTTTCTTCTTTTTTTTTTCCTACCAGAGGAGGAACTGGATAGGAGGGAAGGAGTGGAGGCACGTCCCCCCTCTTCTTGGGTCCGCCCCCGCTGAGTATTTATTTGTGACCCTACAGCACAAAAAATAACATTTGAATTATGGTCGCATACTTTTACTTTTCACTTAAAAAGTACAATTTACACCAACTACTTTTGTACTTTTACTCAAGTAGATTTTTTTATAGGTACTTTTACTTAAGTACAAAAAGTGAGTACTTCATCCACCACTGACTTTAATATAGATGCACCAAAACACAGCTACAAAAAAACATGTTCTAGCTTTGCTAACTTGTTGCGCTAAAAAACAAAAATTGACGCTATGTTGTGCACATACCAAGAGGTGGGGAAAGCTGAGGACTGAGAATATTTTGTTGTAGAGAATTTTAAGATATGCTTATGTTCTTTTTAATTGAGTTGATGGGAGCTACTGTATGTGATTGTCTGAAACAATAGTTTTAATCAGAGGTGTGAAGCTGTGTAGGCTTCACTGTTGATACCTGAAGATAAGCCCATATGTATGACTTGGATTCATTGACACCAGCATAAATACTGTAAGGTATCCTTAACTCTACAGCCTGCAGCGATCATCAAAACTAAGAGAAAAACGAGTGCAAGTTTAATATTCTCCTCCAGTTTTATTTGCAGAATTTAGATGTCGGTTACATCTATGCAATTTAATCAGCTCTGGTTTATTGTCTGTCTCTCTCAAGGTTGCACACCGTTGATGGACATGTACCAAGGACCACACCTCTGACCTCTTTGTAATGGAAAATAAAACCGCTAGTTCACCTTGGTTCTGCATTATCTACAGGAGTGTTGTTTCTTTTATATCCCGTGTTTGCAGCGTATTTGACTTGCAGGAAGCAGGATCTTTCTCTGTGTTGCGCCCACTGAGAACAAAATTACCGCAAAAAAGTTTGTTAGATTCAACTGAAAAGAAAATAATTGGATCCAATTTCAGGTTTCAAAAAACCTTCACATTATTGTAATTAAATATATTAAAACAAAATTTTAACGACAACATGCTGAATGAAATGTTGCTTGGGTATTAAGATGTTTACATTTCATCGGTCCATTGTGGTAAAGAAAGAGCTGAACCGAAAAGCAAAGCTCTCGATTTACAAGTCGATATACGTTCCTACCCTCACCCATGGTCACCAGCCGTGGGTCAGGACCAAAAGAAGGGGAGTGCGGCTACAAGTGGCAGAACTGAGTTTCCTTCACAGGGTGGGTGGACACCCACTCAGAGATTGGGTGAGGGGCTCTGCCATCCAGGAGCCGCTCCTCCTCCAGGTCGAGAGAAGCCAGATGGGATGGTTCGAGCATCTGGTCAGGATGCCCTTCAAGCGCCTCGCTGGTGAGGTGTTTTGGGCACATCCCGAAACACGTGGGTCTAGAGGGTCTGCCTCTAGGAGGACACAAAGAGGCAGACCCTGTACCCGCTGGAGAGACTATATCTCACAGCTGGCTGGGGAACGACTCGGGATCCTAACGGGTGAGCTGGAGGATGTAGCTGGGGTGAGAGGAGCCTGGGCTTCCCGTCTGAGGCTTTAGCTCCCGCGACCTGGCCCCAGAAAAGTGGAAAATGACAGAACCGAACAGAACATTTAAACAACTTTCTTAGTCAAGTTCACAAGAGAAGAACTACACTTCTGTGGAAAAAGAATCCAGATGTGGGATTTTTCTTGTTAGAAACAAAGTTACCCTGGTGACCATCTAGGTTAAGTGCCAAATTTAATTTGGGATTCATTTGAAGAGGACATCATGAGTTCCCTCTCTTCTGACATAAAACAAGTTGGTTCTGGTGTGCAAGGACGAGTGGTTCTGATTACATATAGTTGAAAACTCTATAAAACTTGGTTTATAGAAGCATTGGATACTCTTACACTGGAGGTGTTAATCCACCAGTCAGCAGTTCAAAGTACGTTCCAATTTTCAAGTTTTTAGATGTAGTGTTAAAAGGGACTCCCCGTAGGGACTCCATTGTTCAACTAGGGAACTTCTGTTGCTAGTGAGGTTCAAAAGGCTCCAGTTGGAAGGAATGCCAATCTGACCTAAGCCTGAGCAGTGATTAGTTGCTTTGGTCATTTAGTGAAGAAAACACATCGTTCCAGCCAAAGAGTGTACAAGTACACAAGGACACTCTAGAACAGAGGTGTCCAAATCCGGTCCTCGAGGGTCGGTGTCCTGAAGGTTTTCCATTTGTTCTTGCATCTACACACCTAACCTAATTAATTGAGTAATTGTGCCAAATTCTATTGGCTGTTGATTTCATTTTCTGTGCATGAGCTGTATTGAACCAGGAACATGTGGAAAACCATCAGGACAGTGGCCCTCGAGGACCGGCTTTGGACACCCCTGCTCTCGAGTCTAGACTGTAAGAACTACATTGCGACTGCATGTGAAAATCTTTGATGAAGTAAAGGTAAAGCTGTGAAACCCTATAGGGAAAAGCCAGAGGTCGGGCTTTTGATTAAAGTCATTTGAGCACCTTTCTGGTTAGGTGTTCACTTTCGGCAACTAGACCTTTGTAGTCCTGTTTCGGGGTTGTGCTTACGAGGAGGCAAGTATGGGTTACCTTCTACGGACAGTTGCCCTGCTCCTGATAAGTGTTACACATGCGCATGTAGATGAATGCTAATCTTTACTTTAAGCAATTCTTTAGGCAATATTGATTCTTGAATTTCTTTATAACGAATTTCTATACTAACAATTTTTAAAGTCCAACTCTTAGCTTCCAAACTCACACGTTACTAAACTCAATATGTTTATTGATGCACATTTTCCATTTCACCTCTTTTTGATACAAATTCTATCTTTAAGTTGAAAGGGTCAAGTCTAATGGAAGGTTCTTTTTATCCCCCCACTCATGGTCAGGGGATTTACTCACTTATAGTTCATGGAGTACACCCAGGTTTATTCTAGATCAATAACTCCCATTTTAAGCCAAGAACTGTCGATTCGAGTTAGATGCTTGATTTGGAGTAAAGCATCATGCGGTTATGTGCTTGGCTGCTCTAAGCAAACTTAGAGCTTTAATTATGGGACGATATAAGAACCATATGTTTGAGGAAAATGTCTTTTTTTTTTCTTACTCTGGTTTGTATCGAGTGGATTTCAATAAATTTAAACAACTGTTTAGTGCATGCAACAAAAAGCATACCGTGTTCATTTGTTGGTTTAATTCTGTTTGGATAGCTTATCGGTTCTTTTATTAACAGTAATAAAGAAAATAACATTTCAAATTTTGAAACTGTTGTAATTTTCTGTTTCGATAACTTAACTTGTTGGTTTTTATAAAAATAAATGAAAGCAGAAGGCGTCGTAGTGTAGCTATTGATATTTAAAACGACCCAATTTAGTCAAAGATATACTTTTGCTTGCACACAAATTGCATTTTTTCCAATATACACATTTCATAAGTATGTTTTCTATGTTTCTTTTTTTTTCATTTAATGAGTTTCTTCTACATCCTAATTCTCTGGCCTCAGTGCAACACATATGTTTAGCTTGTGCCAAGTTTAATTAAATTGCTTGTTAAAGTGTGGGCACATTTCGAAGAACATAAAAGCTTCATCAAATATTCCTTTTGTTAATTATAATCTCAAGCACTTTGCAAAGTGCAAAAGCCATGCAAAAAGTCTTCATTTAGTATGTAACCTTTGAGCATTCCTCCTACAAACACCAACATACATCACAAAGCGTGGCGCTGTAAAGAGGGAAAACATGAACCCGGTGACATGACATTGCTTATTTATACATGTTTAAAAAATGGTTTTAAAAGTAAACAAATGTCCCTGGTTAAAAAAAAAAGCAGCTTTGACAATGACTTGTAAAAATGTGTATAGTTTGTTTTTAAGTTCATGGTCGGTCCAAGTACAAAAAATGTGTTCAGTAATGTGAAGGGCACTATTCAAGCGCTGTCCTCTATCAAGGCCATCTTCATTCCAGCAATTTTAGAAAAGGTAAGACTGAATCTGGAAGAAAATTTAATAGCATTTTTTCTTCTTTGCTCGCGCCTTACCTTTCAACTAAGTTTAATCAAAATGTGGACCGGTAGATTTTTGTTATAATTGCACAGAAAAACAGACAAATAATTCTGAAAACACACCTTTGACCTGTTTCGGCACTGGCAAAGAGCAAAAAGAAGAACGAAGAAAAACAAGCACAGAGGTGAAGGACAACGTGCAAAAAAAAAGTTTGATTTCACTGCATTAAGAGCAACCATTTTATATGATTCTGCCATCTTTTTTAGTTTATCGCACTGGACGTGATAGTTCATTGATAATATTTTTTTAGCCATAATGAACAAGGTTGAACTCCATCTGAGTGCATTTGTGCCTCATTTCAGAAACAGCATGTGCTAATACGCAAGAAAAGACAGGAGAGAGGAGGAAAATTGGTGACGACTAAGAAGGAAATGAAAGATGTGACACTAGACGAGTTTCTGTAAATGAGTTACTGCAGAGGTGATCCTTCCAAATATTTTTCTAGCCACAAAAGCCATTGTAGAACGCAGTGTGTGAGATTATGCCTTAACACTCTGTTATGGGAGATACGGGCATTTAATCTGGTTTATTTCCTTCCAGGAGCAATTCTTTATCTTCAGTTCATGAACTTGGGAATGTTTTAATTTATTTTTAATCATCACGAATAAATATTTCATATTGTTTTAAATGACCTGTCAAGGGTGTGGCCTGCGTTCTTTGTGTATAATACTAGGACACTCCTTCTGCCCCTCCCTTGTAATTTCGCAAATGAATGAAACAGCTTGGAAAATGATTGAATGAATTAATTGAAAAAATTCTCCGGAACAATTATTTCCACTCTTGAGCTAAATAGGGGTGTTACCCTTCATTCAAAGCATTCATAAGCTCCCATAGCGACTAAAAACATCCCAATGGGCAGTTTTTATTGTAAAAAAAATTCTGTTAAATATTAAAAAGGTTTTTATGGATTTCAAACAGAAATATATGGTTTCTATTGATTAACATTTATTACCATTATTAACATTTATTAACAAGTTAAATAAATACTTATAAAAATATTGTCCCATGACGACGCCACCCCTTTGGCGCTGGCATCCCAAGAAGCTATTTCAAACCAATCCTTTATCACATGAACTATTAAACTCACATTTTGCCAATTTATACCAGATGCCTTATCAAAGCTGGGCATACACTGTAAAATAGTCAGTCAGAATTTTGCTCAATTTCCAACAATTTCAAGATCGGGCCAAATTTCAGCTTAATTGTGTATCTTGGTCAGTTTGTGTTCAGTAGGTTATAAGGAATGAGGTGTTGTTCCCTACTAGTTATCGGACTGATGGATGAGTTTTTGGCATGTCTGAAATGTTGTTGTTGCTTGTGAAAACCCGGCACTTTAGCAAAAGCACTATGACCTGTTTCACCTTATCGGTTGGTTCTGATGTCATTGCTTTGCACGTAATCCCAAAATTGTAACTAAAACCCATTGCAAGACCCACATGGACAGAGAATATGGAGACAAAACTTGTGGAACAAGCTCTGTCTAATTTTGCTGGTACAATACGGGTGGTTCCCTCAGAGCAGTCAACCAGATCGTACTGCCATTGGAGACTAATTTTGGACATTTGCATGATAGTACACCCAGCTAGCCATCTTCTGAACCGCGCATCCCATTCGGCATCAGGGTAAAGTCTACAAAAATCTAAACAGGCAGCTACAGTAGCTTTATGTAGTATAGGTGCTGGTAATTGAAAAAATGCATAAACCCCCCCCACAAAACTGAAGCATTTCTGCTTTTAAAATTATACAAGACTAGATTCACCTTGCAACACATTTAGGTGCTAAACCTTTCATTTATGAAAACACAGATTTTCCAAAAATCATTTAAGAGTCATGACTGCCACAAACATGTTCTGACCAATTTGCGGCGTAAGTGTAACATTTACGTTTTTTTGCCTTTTGCTTTTAAACATATGGAAGGCAAACAAAGACACGCTTAATTGAAGCTCAGACATTTTTATTTAACTGAAGATATCATTTTTGACACATTTGCCTATAATTTACTGCTAATTGACCGCAGCTAGTACATCCGTGTTTAATGTACTATGAGGAAAATATGTGTGCAATGTGTGTTTTGCACAATCAATAAACCCGTTTAATGAGCTGCAGCATGAGTTGTTCGATGTGTAACAATGTGATACTCAAAGAGGACGTATGTGACTCACTATGCATCTTCGCATCCAATTTCACTTGGTCAGTTCACATAGACCAACAATTTGTGCTGTTACTATGTTTGATCGAGGAGTTAGCCACCCACTCCACTAGGTCCACAAAAAAAGTGTTCTTACTATTTTAATTATTATAAACTTTGGTTAAAATATTCACCAAAATGCAGAAAAATACTTATTTTTCTAAAAGGTTCTTGGGGGGATGCGTTTTGTGCCCCCTACCCTTTTAGAAAATCCTTGGATTCGCCCCTGGGAACAAGATCAAATGCATGGCATGCTTTGGTAACTGCTAGATTAGACCAATAGAATGGCGCTAGATTTTAAACAAGCACTAAATGTTACATCAAGAGCGGTAAATTTCAAATCTAGCGGCGCAAGGTTTGAAATCTAAGCGCTTGATGTAACATTTTGTTTGTTTTAACATCAAACACGCTTGTTTACGTGCGTGTATTGGCCCCGATGGCTTTCCATATCTGTGCATACTGTTTATTTTGAAAGTTTGCACGTCAAGGAGACACACACATTTTAATGGGAGCAGTGTTGTTGTATTTTTGGCACGATCTAGTGATGAACATAACAAAAAAAAAAAAAAAAAAAAAAAAAATCAAGAAAAATCTAACCAGCCTGTTTTTTTTGGTTTTTTTTTCCTAGTTCGGCGGGCCGGATTAAAACGTTTAACAGGCCGCATGTGGCCCGTGGGCCGTAGTTTGCCCATGCCTGATCTAACCCTATCTGCTGTGTCCTCTTCGGTCACGTCAACTATCTTCATCAAGAGAAATTAAGTGAGAGATTCATAATCCGTAAAGATCTTGGCAACAACTCTGTGTAATCCCTCATTCGTCCAGGAGTGATCCATCAAAGAAAGTTTCAAATTTGTCTTCTGGACTGTGTATTTGATGATCGAGATGTTTTGACTTCCATCTGGAAATTATTTTCAATCTGATTGAATCTGTCCGGAAATTGAATTTGTTCGGAGGGATGGAAGGAATGAAACATCTCGATCATCAAATACACTGTCCAGAAGATGTGGTGTGAGGCCTTTTAGGCCTGCTTGTTTGTTTTTTTTCTCCCCCAAAACTCACAGGTGCTGGATGGCTTCTAACGGGAGGATTGGCTGATTGCTCCCAGCTGCACAGACTTACCGGTGGCTATAAAAGACCTGGTGTCACCCACAGTCTCTGTCAGGTCCCGCCAGTCGCCTGTACAATCTGTCTGCTCCAGAGAGGGGGGCGATGGAGAAGTACATCAATGAGTCCCTGGCGTCGGGGCTTATCCGCCCTTCCTCGGCACCCATAGCAGCGGGGTCCTTTTTTGTGGGTAAGAAGGATGGTTCCCTCCGTCCGTGCGTCGATTATCGGGGTCTTAATAACATCACCGTTCGCAACAAATACCCGTTGCCCCTCATTAATTCGGCGTTCGAGCTACTTCAGGGAGCCCGGGCCTTTACAAAACTCGATCTGCGTTGCGCCTACCATCTCGTCCGAATGCGGGAGGGGGACGAGTGGAAGACGGCGTTCAACACCCACCTGGGCCAATTCGAATACTTGGTCATGCCTTTCGGGTTAACTAACGCTCCCGCAGTCTTCCAGGCATTCATTAACGATGTGCTCCGTGACTTCCTTAATCGTTTTGTCTTTGTTTATCTGGACGACATTCTTATTTTTTCGCCCACTGTTGAGGAGCACATCGTCCATGTCCGTGCGGTACTCCAGCGACTCCTTGAGAATCGTCTGTTTGTAAAGGCTGAGAAGTGCGAGTTCCATTCTCAGTCCGTCAACTTCCTTGGTTTTATTGTACACGCTGGGCAGGTTTGCCCGGACCCCGAAAAAGTTAGCGCGGTGGCTGAGTGGCCTCGACCCAACACCCGTCGCAAACTACAACAATTTCTGGGTTTCGCAAATTTTTACAGGCGTTTCATTCGCAATTACAGTCAGGTAGCTCTTCCCCTTACCCAGCTTACTTCCACAGCCAGACCGTTCGTTTGGTCTCCTCAAGCAGAGGGTGCATTCACTGAGCTTAAAAAGAGGTTTACCTCGGCCCCCATTCTGGTCCAGCCCGACCCCTTGAGGCAGTTTATTGTGGAGGTGGACGCCTCGGATTCAGGGGTGGGTGCTGTGCTGTCCCAATACCATCAGGAGGATGGCAAACTCCATCCCTGTGCCTTTTTCTCTAAGCGTCTCTCTGCAGCTGAACAAAACTACGATGTGGGGAATAGAGAACTGCTCGCAGTCAAACTGGCACTCGAGGAATGGAGGCACTGGCTCGAGGGCGCAGAACACCCATTCGTGGTCTGGACAGACCACAAAAACCTCGCTTACATCCAAGCAGCTAAGAGACTCAACTCTCGACAGGCCCGGTGGCAGCTGTTCTTTACACGCTTTAATTTTACCCTCACTTACAGGCCGGGCAACCGCAATACCAAACCTGACGCCCTCTCCCGCCTGCATGATGGTCATCAGTCCAGATCGGAGCCGGAGCCCATTCTACCCCCCTCCTGCGTCATTGGGGCAATCACTTGGGAGATCGAGACTGCAATAAGGGATGGTCTGCAGCATGATCCGGACCCAGGTACTGGCCCAGCTAACCGTCCGTATGTGCCATCCTCTGCCCGCTCCCAGGTTCTCCTATGGGCACATGCATCCCGGTGGTCCTGTCACCCTGGGATTCGCCGTACAATGGCGCTTCTTCAGCGGCGGTTCTGGTGGCCAACGATGGAGGCAGACACTAGGAATTTTGTCGCTGCCTGTTCTGCCTGTTCCCGGGGCAAGGTCCCTCATCGTCCTCCTGCGGGGCTGCTCCATCCCCTACCGGTTCCCAGTCGTCCCTGGTCCCATATCGCACTGGACTTTGTGACCGGACTCCCTCCCTCAGAAGGTAACACTGTTGTGGTCACGATTGTGGACCGATTCTCCAAAGCTGTACATCTGGTGCCTCTTCCTAAACTCCCTTCAGCCTTGGAGACTGCCCAGCTCATGGTGACCCATGTGTTCCGTCTGCATGGTATCCCTCTGGACATAGTCTCTGACCGGGGTCCGCAATTCACATCAGCTGTTTGGAAGTCCTTCTGTAAGGCGCTGGGGGCTTCCGTCAGCTTGTCATCTGGCTTCCACCCCCAATCCAACGGCCAGTCGGAGCGGGCTAACCAACACCTGGAATCCACATTACGGTGCGTGTTGGCCTCTGCCCAGTCCACGTGGTCGTCTCATCTCCCGTGGATTGAGTATGCCCATAATTCCCAAGTTAGTTCCTCCACAGGATTGTCCCCGTTCGAGGCTTCTCTGGGTTACCAACCCCCATTGTTCCCGGATCAGGAACAGGAGCTGGCCGTCCCTTCGGTGCAGCTCCATATCAGACGGTGTCGTCGGATCTGGAGGAAAACTAGGAGGGCCCTCCAACAGGCCTGCGGCCGGGCTCGGCGCCAAGCTGATCGCCACCGTCAGCCAGCCCCAGCATATCAGGTTGGTCAGTCTGTCCTTCTGTCTACCAGGAACATTCCCCTCAAGGCAGAGTCTCGCAAGCTTTCACCCCGCTTCATTGGCCCTTTCCGGATCCTGCGGCTGGTCAACCCGGTCTCGGTAAAGCTCGCCCTGCCCTCTTCCATGAAGGTACATCCTGTGTTCCACGTCTCTCAGATCAAACCGGTTTCTACCAGTCCCCTCCAGCCTCCTTCTGCTCCCCCTCCACCTCCTCGCCTTGTCGACGGCTCGGATGCGTACACGGTCAACCGTCTTTTGGATGTTCGTCGCCGAGGTCGGGGTCTACAGTACCTCGTGGACTGGGAGGGTTATGGCCCGGAGGAACGGTGCTGGGTGCCCCGTTCAGCGATCCTGGACCCTGGCTTGGTCCGGGACTTTCACCGCCGCTTTCCGGACAGGCCTGGTGGTCCGCCAGGTGGCGTCCGTAGAGGGGGGGGTACTGTGGTGTGAGGCCTTTTAGGCCTGCTTGTTTGTTTTTTTTCTCCCCCAAAACTCACAGGTGCTGGATGGCTTCTAACGGGAGGATTGGCTGATTGCTCCCAGCTGCACAGACTTACCGGTGGCTATAAAAGACCTGGTGTCACCCACAGTCTCTGTCAGGTCTTCAACGATTCTAGTGGTAAACTGACCACCTCTAAGCTGAGTCAAATTTTGATATCAGACTAATTTTCTTATTCTCCTCACAGGAACCTTCAGCCCTTCCTCTTGGCCATCCAGCACTGCCTGAAGCCGTTATCTCTCTGCTGTGGATTCCTTTGTTCAACACTTAATAAACTGTTAAACCTGCATTTGGATCCTCCTCATTACCTCTCCTACACAACAGAAGACAACTTTTAAAATCTCACCACAAATCCGCAGAGTTAAAAACCCTACAAAAAAAAACTTAAAAGCATGGTGTCTTTTTTTGAAAGTGCTGCTGAACTAGAGTCTCTAAAATCTCAAAGATGTGCTTTCAGAAGAAATGTAGTTTTTATAGTTATATTATTTTTAAACTGTAATTTCTAACAAATCAGAACAAATCCATTTCAGCAAATTCCATTCTATTGCAAAATTGGAGCCTTCAACCAAAAAAACAAACATTTTGAGCTCCATTACCAAATTTAACTATCTAAAGACATCAACTTGACCAGTTTTATAATGTGGTATTTTGTATTTGTGACACATTACATTTGAAAAAACAAAACAAAAAACAAACAAAAAAAAAATGTTCACTTGTGTCTATAGAGAAATGTGAATTTTTTTTTTTACCTTTTCGTTTTTTATGAGGGCTACATATTCCAATCTTACATTGATGTGAATAGCGACATAGTGTTTTGTTGGGGGCTGGTGTGTGAGTTTAGCCTACAGCTGCCATCTCAAGCACTATTCTTGAAGGCAAGTCTTCTCAAGGGCTTTAACCTCTTAACATCCACTGACCCGCCCACGGTACGTTTGTGGGTTTTTGTTTTTTCTTCACTCATAAAGACACTTATTCTTTGTTCAACTCCACTAAGTTATACCTCGTTTTAAAGCTAAGACTTTCAAGAAAACGATCATAGCATCCATTCTTATGTTTTCACTAGTTTCAAGAAGAAATAGCAAACTATTCGCAAATAAAATCAAACTGTTTGGAGCGCATTTCTCACCTATGATCCAGTCGTAATGGGCTGAGACGGGTTCGATCTTCATGTGATTGGTCTCATTTTGTCCGTAACAATCCACAGAATAACTATATAAAATTGTATTTTCTCAAAAGTAAACCAGTTTGGAGAAAAACTCCAGAAAACGTGTTTTTGTTTTCTGCGAGAAATAGTAGCGGTCGCGTTCCAATCTCCATAATAACTGCCTAGCTGTGTTTTTAAGTTCATCCTGGGTATGTTTCTTTTCTTTACGAAGTTATCTACAAACTGAGACCGTTCGCAAAATATTCCGATAAAGGGTTTGTTTTTTACAAGGCTTTGAATGAAGCAAGTGCTTCTCCTTCAGCTAACAGCACTGCTAGCATGTTAGCTTCTAGCGGGCTAACGACGTCACTTACAAATACTGTATATGATTAGCCTATAAAGAAAGCTGATACTTCCACCTTCAAAACGAGGGGATTGGTTCAAAACCGGACCAATAGAATCGCGTGTATTTCAACTGCGTAAAGGAAATTTTATCAAAACAAACGGCGCCATTTTTGTGCGTCATGACGCGAATGAGGAGCAGACACTGAGTGAGTGAGGTGATCACAGATTGAAAGATTTTTTAGTTTATTTTCAACTTTTTTTTTAGCAAACTATATTTCTGGGGTTTTGGAACATATTTTTTATCCGAAAAATTTTTATTGTGCATGATTTTTATGAAAAAAAATTATAATTACAGCAAAAATTATGTAAATAAAAAAAAAATAATTAAAAAAAAAAAAAAAAAGGAAAAAAGTATGTCTTGGCTAGGGACATTGGAAAATGAAAAAAATTAGGCGAGGCTAAAATTCTACAATTTTTTTTATGTTTGAACTACTGTAGGATAGGCTCTGAAATTCTGACACTCTCCATGTACATATCTACAGAAACTAGAAGGTCTAAGCTTTATTTTGATGTATAGTACAAGCATGTGACTTGAAAGATGCTGCTGTAATAAGCAATGGCATTTGGGTATGTCCAACTATTGTGCACAGCCCGAAAATAGGTGGGTGTTAAGACCTTTTTGGTACTTCAAACACAATTACAATCAATTACTGACAATAGTCTACTGTCAAGTTCTGCAAAGTATTCCAAATCTTTTAAAAATGAACATCTACAACCTTCAGTAAAGCTATTTTTAAAAAAAGTCTAATTTTACAAAATTTTTTAGTTCATTTTTGCGGTTCTTCCAAGAGACAGTTTACATCAAGGACTTGTTTCATATATATTCAATATTTATTAGGCTAGGGTTAGTGAAGTTTTTACTTTTTATTAAGAAGATTTTCCTTTGGAACATTTACGCAGGGTGGCTGGGCTCTCACTCAGAGATCGGGCGAGTAGCTCTGCCATCTGGGAGGAGCTCGGTGTCGAGCCGCTCCTCCTCCAGGTCGAGAAGAGCCAGATGGGGTGGTTCGGGCATCTGGTCAGGATGCCCCCCGAGCGCCTCACAGGCGAGGTGTTTCAGGCACGTCCCACCGGGAGGAGATCAAAGGGCAGACCCCGGACCCGCTGGAGAAACTATGTCTCACAGCTGGCCGGGGAACGACTTGGGATCCTTTCAAGTGAGCTGGAGGATGCAGCTGGGGAGAGAGAGGCCTGGGCTGCCCGTTTGAGGCTGTTGTCCCCGCGACCCGACCCCGGAACAAGCGGAAGATGACGGAATGGAACGGAACGTTTAGACATTACTTTTACAGTTGCGATACCGTCTAATTGACTTAAGGCGGTGGAATTGTTAAATGGTCAATGGACTCTACTTATATAGCGCTTCTTCTTCTTTCGGCATTTCCCTTCAGGGGTCGCCACAGCAAGTCAGTTTCTTCCATCTAACCCTATCTGCTGTATCCTCTTTGGTCACACCAACTATCTTCATGTCTTCCTTCACTGTATCAATGGACCTCCTATTTGGCCTTCCTCAAGGCCTCTTTCCTGGTGGTTCCAAACCCACCATCCTTGTTCCGGTGTACTCTCTCTCTCTCCTCTGAACATGTCCAAACCATCTCAGTCTGACCTCTCTGACTTTATCTCCAAAACCTCTAACATGTGCTGTTCCCCTAATGTACTCATTTCTAATCCTGTCCATCCTGGTCACTCCCAGAGAGAGACTCTTCTTTTGTAGCGATACTTATATAAATTCATACCTGATGGGGATGCTGCCATGCGAGGTGCAAACCACCATCAGGAGCAATTGAGGGTTCAGTGTCTTGCTCAAGGACACTTTGGCATGAACTCCTGGAGGGGGATCGAACTGGCAACCCTCCAGTTATAAGGTGGTCGCCCAACACACTGAGCCAGCCTTCAAAGAAATACTGAGTCAAAGAAATACTGTTAAATAGCAAATGAAACTAGGCCTATCAAATAAAGTAATTTTATGGCATTTTAGGAATAACTGGGATATGGTATGGTAGCGTGTGGTAGGGTATGCTCGGGTATGATAGTATATGGTAGGTGGTGGTAGTTTTTAGGGTATGGTAGTCTTCTTCTTCTTTCGGCTTTTCCCTTTAGGGGTTGCCAGCAAGTCAGTTTCTTCCATCTAACCCTATCTGCTGTATCCTCTTTGGTCACACCAACTATCTTCATGTCTTCCTTCACTGTATCCATGAACCTCCTCTTTGGTCTTCCTCTAGTCCTCTTTCTTGGTGGTTCCAAATCCAGGATCCTTCTGCCTATGTACTCTCTCTCTCTCCTCTGTACATGCCCAAATCACCTCAGTCTTGCCTCTCTAACTTTATCCTCAAAACCTCTAACATGTGCTGTTCCCCTAATATACAAAGTACTAATTTCTAATCCTGTCCATCCTGGTCACTCCCAGAGAGACTCTACTTATATAGCGCTACTTATACAAATCCATACCTGATGGGGATGCTGCCATGCAAGGTGCAAACCACCATCAGGAGCAATTGGGGGTTCAGTGTCTTGCTAAAGGACACCTTGGCATGAACTCCTGGAGGGGGATTGAACTGGCAACCCTCCGGTTACAGGCCGGTCGCCCTACGCACTGAGCCATCCTTCAAAGAAATACTGTTAAATAGCAAATGAAACTAGTCCTATCAAATAAAGTAATTTTATGGCATTTTAGGAATAAGTGGGATATGGTATGGTAGCATATGCTAGGGTAGGGTGCGGTAGGATATGGTAGTATATGGTAGGGTGGGGTACGGTCGGGTATGGTAGTAAATGGTAGGGTAGAGTACGGTTGGGTATGGTAGTATATGGTAGGTTATGGTAGTTTTTAGTGTATGGTAGTAATTATTTAAACTCAAACATGTGAACGTGAAGACAACCTAATTGATCAAATGACTTGGGTGACATGACTCGACTTTTATAGCAAAGGTAATTTTTTGGTTGGTTGAAGTTTTTGGCAACATACTAAAAATCTCAAACCCCAAAAGCTGTGAATTCTAAAAACTTGAAATTTTTCTATCCTGACCAACTGTGTAACGTTCATCTAACAGCTGTCAACAGCCATTTTTTTATTTATCTATTTGTTTTTGACAGGAACCTTGTTGTGAAAGTGACATAAATCCTGGTCTGGCTTACCAAAGCACTAAAGTGACATTTACTAACCATTTCTTTTCCCACTCATTCTCACGCAATTCAGAACCTTCCCAGAGGCAGTGAAATCTCATGTGTAAAAATGTATTTTTTCTTGTATGAAATACTGGCCTGGAAACGGGAAAAGGAACGTTTTTAACACTCTACTTCTTTATAAAAATGTATTTGTAAAATCCCTCTCAATTTTAGACATTGCATTTTCCTTTTAAAATAGGAAGTCAGTATTGCTTCAAATATAAATTAAGATTCAAATAATAGGTCAATGCATATTCTTACTGTATCAAAATACGCTGATTGCTTCTTTCGTGTTCCAAGTATTGTATTTTTTTTTTCTGACTTTCTCAATCACATAATAACCGCTGGCGTACAAACAGGAAAATAGAAAGACTGAAATAAAACAGGCAACATGAGTCAAAGCTGCTTTTTGTTTGATGTCCATAAGCACCTAATCACAGAGTTACAGAGGCAAGGTATCCAGGCAACCAATACAAAGACAAAAAAAAAAGGACAGTCTGAATGCAAAAACATGTATTAAGGTTAATTGAACAAAGCACAGTGAGGTCAGATTCTGGATTTTTTTATTCATGTCAAGCTTGTTTAAGGACTTTTGTGGAAAGAAATACTGAAAATAAAATGCCTACAAAAGGACAAGTGGTATTAATTCATGTAAAACATCATGTACGAATGTAAAAATGGAAACCTGATGCTTTTGTACTCTATAGACTGTTTGCGAAACATTTGCAAATAAAAAAATTGAGTTTTTTTATGTGTTTTTTTTCATGACTATTTTGATTTAATTTAGTGACTTACAGACATGGATGAACGTTGATAAGGCTTGTTGAGCATTTATACAGATAATCATGAATATTTTATCTAATTGGTGACCTTAAACGATCCATATAAAAGTATTATTGTGTGTTGTTTTGTGCGGAAAACTGCTGACTTGTACAAAATTGTAACATCATGAAGAGGGTGACGGGGGTTATTCAGGATACCCTGCATTAAAGCCCTCATCCACCCCTCCAAAACAGCTCCCACAGAGTCTACATTTCTCCCCAAGCTGCCTCTCCAGCAGACGACCGCAAAGAACACTGCTGTTGACATGACAGACTGATAAAAGATGTTCAACATTTGCGCTGCTATATTGCATAAATGAACTTTTACACCACTCAATTTTTGCCGGTTCGCATTCCAATGAGTGCACGTCTAAGGTCCTTGAAGAAGACACGTAATCCCTCGTTTCTCCTACCATTGGCGCCGTCATAGGTGGCAGCCTGCTGTGGTGAAATGCAGCACAAAAATTTCCCGGTGAGGGATTGATAAAGCATTAAAAAAATAAAAAAATTCTGACCGCTTATATAATTATTCATGTTTTGCGCTGCTATATTGCATAAATAAACATTTACACCACTAAATCTTTAAAGAAATAATAATAATAAAATTTTAAATATTTTTAAAACCTAGAATAAAAAAGCAAACACCAAAGTAAAACGATCCAATTCATCAAGAGATTACTTTTCCGCATTTTGCGCTGCTGCTTCAAAAATGTCCTTGTTATAAATTAGCTATGGGCTGTATTCCGAAATGTTAACCCCAACTTTGAAGACTTTTCTAGAAAACATGACATACTTTCTTCAGACAACTATTTTCATACTCTATTCATGGTATATCTTCAATATTATCTCACTCAACCTAAGAAGTTTCTGTAATGGCGTCAGAGTCCTCCTTGTCTTTTTTTTATTATTATTTTTTTTTTATGATTTATTATTTTTTTATTATTTTTATTAAAAAAAAAAAAAAAAAAGAGAGTCCTTCTTGTCTCTCTCCACAAACATAAGCATATACACACACTTATGTGTAGCCATAGCAATGTGTTTGTTGCCATAGCAACATAGCAACAACTTCCAATGCGCGCTTCTTTCCAGCTGCTGCGCCCCAGTTCGAGGAGAAAAAACACTTCATTTTTTAGAAGACAAAAATTACATAAAATAGAGAACATGTTTATATTAAAAGTCATTAAAGGTCAGCCTCATGGGTTGTGTTTTATTTATTCTAATTAGCATATTAAAGTGACTTGCGGTCAAATTGACTGCTCTGGCGGTCCTAGAGTTAAAACTTTCTTTTTCTTTAATCAGAGTCAAAAAACAACTGAAATAAAATAAGGTGATACTTCGCCAAAGTTAATTCAAAATAAAAAAGCATTGCAATTAATTCACACAATCCGGCAGATGTATTTTAATGAACCATCTCTATTATATTCTTAATAAGCTACATTACTATGTTAATTAACAGACAGATTTATAGGCATCGATATTAAAGATTGGTTTTATCATTACGCACTGGCACTTTGCAAGCAGTACAGCTCGGTATCGAGAATTTAAATTCACTGGGCATTTCTCTTTCTTTCATTTGAAGACATCCCGCAATCTGGCTTTATTATCCTCAAATTTCCACCACACAACAGCGATGCATCTTATGTTATTGTTTCTATGCAAAACAATTTTGCATATTCCGAGCATGACATGTGACCTGCTGCAGAGGAAAATACATGCAGAAAAAAAATGTGTTTTTCGCAGATATGTCCACAGCTGCAGCTGACAAATGACAGTCATTTGCTTCAGGACATGATCACTCCCAATTGCAGTTGGGAAAATTTATATCTTACAATGTTGGGAGAATGGACGTAGTACAATCGGCCTATCAGCGAGTCTGTATGACAGTGAGGTTTTTCAACCTGACCTGTGGTAATTTGAATGTTCTCTTTTCGGTACCAAAAAAAATAGGACATTGATGCCTGAAAGTCAGATTTTTGAATTTTGTATTTTTGCTTGTATTTTTTTTTTTTTTTGTAATACTGTGTATTCAAAGCAAAAGAGATGGTAATAGAAAACTATGCGAAAGCCATATCAAAACACGACAGTTTTTTAAAATGTTTTCCATTTACTGTAATTTCACGACCATTAGGCGCACCGTACGAAGAGGCGCAGTCTCAGTCACACACCGCCTTACAACAACACACACACAAGCATGCAAATGTGCGTTTTAAAAAATAGATCGGGAGCAAAACTGAGTTTGCTTGTGCTTTATTTAAGTAGTAATGATACTAAACAAGCACATTACCGATAATAGTCTTTCTTCAAATCCGTCAAAGTCCTCATCCTCTGTTTCGGAATCGAACAGCTGCGCAAAATCCAACAGAGCAGGTCCACTTCGCTCCTCGCTGTCAAAGTCTCTGTCTGTACTGTGCGGCTCCTCAGAAAGGATACCAGCTTTTGCGAAAGCTCGGATAACAGTACCAGCAGACACGTTAGTCCAAGCATCTACAATTCATTGGCAAACTGTAGCGTAACTCGCCCGGCGCTGCCTTCCATCCTTCCACGGCTCGATTCCCATGTTCCTCCGCGTAGCTGATTGTCTTCAGCTTAAATTGAGCGTCATAAGCGTGTCTCTTTGCCATTTTCAGGGTTAAAACAGCAATGTTGTGCATACAGCACATACCTTTTTTATACACAATCCTCGCCCACACTTCACTCTTTAATGTTCTCATGCCTTTTCTTTCAGGTCCGCCTCGCCTCACGGGCACCGCTTTTTCTTTTAGGTCCACCTTTTCTCACACACAAGGCGCACCGCACGAAAGGGCGCACCGCTCATTTTGAAGAAAATCTGAGACGTTTATATGCGCCTTATAGCCGTGAAATTACAGTATATTCAATAAAAATCTTGAATTTGATCATTCAAAAAGATCAATGAATGATGGATGAAACAACTAACAACATGAAGCTTATACCTAACATTGAGTTTTTCTGCATTGATGCAGCAAAAGAAGGTTGAATCGTACACCATAATCAAAATGTCTCTGAGATCCGAACTGTGCTGGCTACTTTTTTTTTTTGCCAGTATCAATTTCAACTGTGATTTTTTTTGGTCTTGCTTGCCTATAAAAATACATTTTCAGCAAGATTTCAATTTTAAAAATAGAATGAAAAATTTGACAAAAGACAAGCATTGTTGCTTGTTTTGCTTATTGTCGAGAAAAATAGTCAACTGGCCCATCCCCAAACTTCATGGACCACTTGTAACCACTAGAGAACTTTGTGAAGTGATCGATGGCCTTACTTTATCCGAGCCAAAGAATGACTTTGAGGTGCATTTGTGATCTTGCAATTAAAATTTAAGGCAATCGTTTTTAACTGATTAAATACACAAATGTGACACATTTTGTTAGCTCAGAAATGCTGTATTTGCCAAAAACCTGTAACACATTTAATAATATTACTAATATTTTGACGCTAAACTTGTCTTTCCTCCTGTTCCAAACTTGGTTCAACAATGTAAATCCGTTTGAGGTGACAATTCCTGTGCATGTTTGCACAGTTAACTCTTATTCTTTCATATTCTTATTTTGATACAATTAAATAAGAATGTGTGGGGAGTGAGAGCAATACCTGAATGGAGTCACCAAGCATGAGCAAAGCGTGTAAAAAAACACTTCCTGCTTACATTAGAATGCACGTATTAAAAGCTGTTACGTGACACAACTAACAAAAGAGGGAAAGACCATAGCTTCCAACAATCATTTAAAGAAATACTATCACAGATTTGCCTCAGGATCCTTCCTGGAGGATGCAACTGGAGTGGGCTTCCCATCTGAGGCTGTTGCCCCCACAACCTGGCCCCAATAAGCGGAAGATGATGGAATGGAACGATCACAGATATTCACGAGCCACTGGGTGGGTTTACTTTAAGTAGCATGTTCATTTTTACAGCAAAACAACTACCGTCTTCCTTGCAATTTAGCCCAAATATTGGTAAATGGTAAATGGACTCTACTTTTACAGCGCTTTTCCACCTGTGTCGGCACTCAAAGTGCTTTATAGTGTAGCTCACATTCACCCATTCACACCTGATGGGGATGCCTCCATGCAAGGAGCAAACCACCATCAGGAGCAATTGGGGGTTCAGTGTCTTGCTCAAGGACACCTCGGCATGAACTCCTGGCGGGGGATCGAACCGGCAACCCTCCGGTTACAGGGCGGTCACCCTACTCACTGAGCCAACCTTCCCCCAGTTCTTACATCATTCATATACTGTTAGTGACATATGTACATGTCCACTGATGATCTAGCTACAGAATTTGAACAGTACATTAATTGACACGTGGCACAAAATTTTCAGAACGTTTTAATTAGTCGTCAGAATGTGTCCTGATGACTACTCTAGATAGCACCCATAAGTGCCCGTTGTAAAAGCCTCATTGAAACCTTCAGACTATTATTTCAGATGTTCCTAGCACACATTCCTAGCACAGTTTTGGGTGCTAGGAATGTGTTTTTTCTGATATTTAACAAAGAAAAATGGCAAAAAGCGCTAAATACGTAAGAGGTCTTTATGTAAATTATGATGCCGATGGGCTAAGACAGGCATGGGCAAAGTACGGTCTGCGGGCCACATGCGGCCATTAAATGTTTTAACCTGACCCGCTGAACGTAAATTTAAATACAAAAACCTTGTTTTATTTTCTGTTTAATTCTGATCTTTCCTCATTAGATGCCGCCAAAAATAAAAACAACACTGCTCCCATTAAAATGCGTGTATCACTGTGACGCCGCGTTGTCAAAATAAACAGTGTGCCCAGATATGGAAAGCCATCGGGCCCAATATACACACGGAAACAAGCGTGTTAGATGTTAAAACAACCTAAATGTTAAATCAAGAGCTTAGATTTCAAACCTAGCGCCACTAAATGCACGTTTTTAGATAGATTTCACTAGATTTCAGACCTAGTGCGCTAGATTTGGAATTTAACGCTTTTGATGTAACATATAGCGCTCGTTTAAAATCTAGCACACCACTCTATCGGTCTAATCTAGTGGTTATCAGAGGTGTCAAGTAACGAAGTAAGACTACTTCGTTACCTTAATCAAGTAGAAAATCTCGTTATCTTTACTTTAACGAAGTAATTATTTTTTTGTCTACTTTTTACTTTTACTCACTACTTTTTTATGCAATTATCTGTACTTTTACTTCGTTAGTTTTATAAAAAGTAGTCGCTACTTTCTCCATTTTGTCACTGTTAAACAGCCGCGACTGTTTGTCGGAGTTTTTTTTAAATTTAATGAACCCTGAATGCATCAAACAAAGGAACAGATGAATGATTGGCTGAAAGGTCCAGTCAATCAATACTTTGGGGCAAGTAACCCCGCCCACAAATTTTTAAAGAGCAGCCAGGAACGTTAATTTCCGTGTTTGAGACTTGTTACGGGCTCGGAAATCAAAGTGTTTCTGACGCAGCAATACTGAACTTTGATTGAATTATCAGTTTTTTAAAAAAAACAACAGCGAAGAAATGTTTCATTATTATTATTTTCAGTCTGTGGTTATTGTAAACGTCTTTGCTGAAAATGTTGTAGATGGTATTTTTATAAAAAATAACTTTGATCTGTGACGCACTATTTTATCTTTAGAAAAAAAGCTAATTGAACTGATTAATCCATAAATAGTAGTGGATGAAGTATTTGTGCTTAAAAACATCCAAAATGTTATTGATTAGTTTATAAAGACTGACTGAGGAGATTAAAACTACACATCGCTTAGATTTTGTATAATGTAGATGTTTGGGTTAACATTAAAAAAACCCTTATATGTACACATATATATATGTAGATATGTATATATATAAATTTATATATACCGTCTCCTAAGTCCCGCCCCTACTGGTTTCTTTCTGGGTTTCTTAAAATCTTATTTCCCTGGTTATTTTTTCATTTTTACAGTTCTTAAAATTTTAGAAAAAGAATCCAAGGATTTTGCCTCCTGTGTGTTTCCTTCACTCCCACTGCCTTACGAGTGCATGTAAAGGGTGTTATTTTGTCAATGAGCGTGGTTTTACTGGGTGTACGGTATTTTTTTGTAAAATACGATAATTTTACGTCATTAGTATGATAATCCAGCACCTCGCACCTGGCAACCCTTGTTCCAGGTGTCACGCAGGCTGTATGTGGCACTCCCAACCGTATCAACTTGATAAAGACTATTCAGTATTCCCTCAAAGAACTTTGAAAACTAGCTGCCTTCAAGGCTTGAAAAAGCCTTTTGGTCATTTTTTTTTTCATTTATTTATTTTTTTTTAACATCGAGTGTGTTTGTGTCTGATGAAGTTGGTTAAATTAGGTGATGCAGAGTGAAGCTTGGTAGCTGAAGGGACGTTACATAATGCCCTGCTTATGTTAATACATTTGATTGTGTTCATTAATCGATTTCCAATAAAGATTATTAAGAAATAAATGTTTCTGATTCATAAAGTTTAACACCAAAACACTTTCATTTATTATCATATTTTCTGCTCCTTAAAGCATGTGATAATGGTTGAAAATATGTTCATACGCTTTTGTTAACAATATTCCTTTTTTTCTGAAAATTACTTTTACTTTTTTTTTACTTTAAGTAGTTTTAAAACAGGTTACTTTTTACTTTTACTTAAGTAGAAAACTTGAGTTGATACTTCTACTTTTACTAAAGTAGTTTTTTAACTCGGTATTTATATTTCTACTTGAGTAGAAAATGTTGGTACTTTTGACACCTCTGGTGGTTACCAAAGCATGCCATCCATATCCTTCTCTTCCGGCCCGCTTAGAACTCAACGTGGCCCACGAGTCAAAAAGTTTGCCCACTCCAGGCTAAGAGATTAGTTTGATTGATCAGTGGTTTCGGTTAATTGGAATAACGCGAACAAATCAATAATGACAACCAATAATAATCATTTTGGTATCTTTAAAATAACAGTTTGAATTTTTTTCATGTAAAGTAAAAGTCGAAGACTCATATCAACCAAGTTCTCAGGAAAAAGACCAAGGGACAAATAAACATTTTCTAAATAAGGTTAACTCTAATCTCTTTCAAGCTGCTATTTCTTCAGATTTTCAGCCTATTGCAGTTTTATGGGTAATAACAGTGCTCTCCTATGGTACTTTGCACACCAAGGCCACATTTTTCACACTGTATTGCCTGAGATGATTGCTTGACTCAATAGGAGAATGGAGAAAAGAGTAGAGTAGAAAAATGGTAGGATTTATGCACTTCTCCTCTGTTCTTTCTTGTCAGTTGAACCTAGAAAATTCGCACAAACGATTTCAACAATTCAACACTTGTGCCATAAAAGCCGGGATAGGTAAGCTGATTGGGGAAATGCCTGACTGATCGAATCACTTTAAGTCAGTGGTGGATGAAGTACTCACTTTTTGTACTTAAGCAAAAGTACAGATATTTAGGCAAAAAATTTACTTAATTAAAAGTACCAATAAAAAAATCTACTCAACTAAAAGTACAAAAGTAGTTGGTGTAAATTGTACTTTTTAAGTAAAAAGTAAAAGTATTCTACCATAATTCAAATGTTATGTATGTGCTGTAGGGTGTCACCATGGTAACCAGGATAAATACTCTGCAGGGGTGTGACCCCCTCTCCCGCCTCTTTTGGTCCACAAAATAAAACAAATACTTAAATCAAAAGAAAAGGGGACGAGTCAAGCTATCCCCGAGAAGGACCAGTGAATGGGCCGCCAAAATGGAGGAAAATGACACTTATTTTTTAAAATGTTTTGGGGGGGAGGCCCCCAGTCACTATTTATTGGCTTTGTCAGGGCCCCACCCCCCTTTGGAAAATTCTAGATCCGCCCCTGCTCTGTGTAATGATGGCTCAACTTTTTATTTAGGAGTAAACACAACGAACAACGATCTTCTGACTCTTTAATTTGTACTATATTTGATGTTAGGTTTTTGGCGCTGAATGAATGCGGAAAATGTTTCTCGATTCATTACTTCTTCTCCCGATCAACTGCTTCTTTTGATTTTGGCGATGCGGCTTCAAGATGCGCTAAAAAACCTGTGTATTTTTCAAATTCCTGAATGAAAATGTAACAAAAAAATGTAAAACACACTTTAAAAAAGTAGCGAAATAAAAGTACAGATATTTGCTCTAAAAATGTAGTGAAGTAAGAGTAAAAGTACCGGTCTTAAATTTTACTTAAGTAAAGTACAGATACACAATTTTATTTACTTAAGTACAGTAAAAGTACATTTACTTCGTTACGTTCCACCACTGCTTTAAGCAAGTGTTGACGTCATATGTGACCCTCGTTTGGGCGGAGAGAAAATTAAAAATAGAATAAAGGATTTTTTTTTAACAAGAAAAAAGAAGATCTAAAGCCGTTTCTGACCTGCCACTACCTCTGTTTTATTCCTGAAAATACTCCCAAGACATCGGAGGTCATCTTTGGATGTGACAAGTCTGTAAGCTTTCTGGCAGCTGTCAGTCTTGATGTAACCACTTGCCAAAGCCCCATCTGGTCACCTCACCCTTATTTATGGGATTAAATTGAGCCTCCTACTACTCACCTGTTCCCTTTCTCCCCTTGTTACTGGTTTATGTAATTGAAATCAACCTGTGATATAAAATAATGTATTATTTATGAGGTTGACTTAAGATGACTTATTGAGTTGAGTTCGTCGCGAGTTTCTTTTTGAGCCCAAATTATTGTTTTTCTTATTCTTTAAAATTTATATGTACATAAAAAATGAGCAAAAACAAAGAAATCTAATAAAACAAATGGCAACCTTAAGGTTGTCTGCTGACTTTATTGTTGAGATATTGTGTCTGAGAATATTAGCTTTTTCACACGGGCAGTGACTGCCGAGTGCAATATCTGGGAGCCCGTACAATTAACATAGAACTGGATCTAGCCTCTGGCCTCAGAATAAGTAGAAGGCAATTATGAAAAAACAGAGCCCAGTGAGAGCATGAAAAATGACAAACCAATCTTCCCAATGATATTGAAGTGAGGCAAACACTGGAGACATTTGAATTAAAATATTAAAAATGAGCAACACATACGGACTTTTGCAGCATTATTATCATTTCATAAAGGTGTAAAATTTGATTTCAATATTACATTGGATTTATTGTATTTTAACTAAAAACATTGTTATGCAATAATTAGTGAAAAATAATTATCGATATATTATGGAGGGGAGGCCATAATATATTTGCCTCCCCTGGTCTCCTCTAAGAGTCCAAGTCCAACAGAATGTTCACACTTGGATCAGAAGTTCTCTGGAAGTTCGTGGGATAAAATCCCACTAAGCGCAAGTCTAGGAGTCCTTAGGGAAGACACCTAACCCCATTTTCTCCCACCATTGGCACCGTCGTGGCAGTCTGCTGCAGGATAATGCAGTACACTAATTTCCCCATTGAGGGATGAATAAAGTATAATTCTTTTTTCATATTGTATTCACTTTTGAGGATCAGAAGATCTCTCTGGGAGTGACCGGGATGGACTGGATCAGTGGAACAGCACATTTTAGAGGCTTTGCGATAGAGTCAGAGAGACAAGACAGATGGTTTGGACATGTGCAGACTAGAGAGAGAAAGTACATCGGCAGAATGATGCTGAATTTGAAACCACCAGGAAAGAGGCCTAGAGGAAGACCAAAGAGGAGGTTCATGGATACAGTGAAGGAAGACATGAAGATAGTTGGCATAACAAGAAGATGGAGCAGGCAGTCTGTTCAAAATGCCGAAAGAAGAAGAAGAAAGTTGAGTTTATTGGCTTATGTAAAGCGTTTATATGTAGATTTCTCTGTGGCAAATGTTTTCAATTAAAATCAGACGCATGCAATTTGTGAGTGACTTTTATAAAAGTTAGCGTAAAGTGTGCGCAAGTGCTACTACACCCTTTTGTACCAAGACCCACTACCTTAAAAAAAAAATGTCTTTCACCTGGTTTTACAAGAAAAAGGACATTACAGTTCTATTTTGTTCCAATTAATTTCCATTTTCTTAAAAAAAAAAAAAAAAAAAAAAAAAAAAAAAAACATACTTCGGAGATCATACCAACTTAATTCCTCTGTTTCATATTTTACAAAATCTTCAGAAAATCTGTGGTTCTTTGTGACATCTTACAATAACGTAACGAGGCAGTATAGTAACAGCTACTTGGACTGTTCTTTGTGAAAATTCTAAAATGAAACATTTTCTAAGTGTACAAGTTTTAAAAAGTTATTAAATCAATGTGCATATGAATGCAACCTGAAGTATTTTGTCAGGTTGCAGTGAATACGTTTGTTTCGTTGCGAATTTAAACCAACAGTTTTTAATAATATTTATTATTTAAAACAATTGTATAGACTGTTTGGGAGGTTTATTTCTGAACAATTCACTGTATGCCTGTTTTTTTTCTTTTTAATGATTATTATTATTGTGTCATATTTTTCTTAATCCTTCTGCAAAACAAATACAAGCACGTCAAGGTCAGAAGGACAAAAATTGCAATTAAGGTAGAAGTTTTATAGCGTCAGTGTTAGTTGATTTGTAATGGTGTTTCTAAGGATTTTTATTTAATGAAAACAAGTTTCTTATATTATTTTCTATATGGTGTATTAACAATTACACAAAAAAAAGAGTAAGCTTGCAGCTTGCTCATTTGCTAATGTCGTTTGCAGCACAAAAAATTGGTTTCTAATACAAAAGGATAACTATATTTCAACTAATCTCACATTATTTTAATATTTTATTATTTTATACATATTATATATTTACATTTTATTTATTACATTTATTCATTACATTTATTACATGTTATATACTGTATATACATATTATATATGTATATGTTATGTATATATGTATTTATTACATGTTATATATATACATAAATATATGTATATATATATATATATATATATATTATATATATGTGTATATTATGTATATATATATATATATCATATATTACATTTATTACATTATTCATTTTATTTATTACATATACATATTTACATATTTACATATTTTATTTTTTATTATTTTTTATCTTCCTGCTTGTATATATACTGTCTATTTCTTTCTTGTTGCTGCTGTAACGCACAAATTTCCCAAGTGTGGGATCAATTAAGTACCGTAATTTCACGGCCATGTAACCTAAAAGTCTCAAATTTTCTTCAAATTGAGCGGTGCGCCCTATCTGATTTGTGAAAAAATCAAGGACTGCGCCTTTTAATATGGTGCGCCCTATGGTCGTGAAAATACGGTATATCTAATCAACCACTTCCACTCTAAGAAATTTTTGAGTTTTTGCTTGAAAATTATCGCTCCCAAGAATAACAGTATTTATCTCTAAACCTACTGTACATGCTCAATTTGAATAATTTTGGCATCATTTTAAATGGAACACTAGTGATGTGTTCACTATTCTGTTATGTCTCCCCATTGTGGGACTAATAACGATTTTCTTGATTGTACGTATCACTAATAATGAATGTCACAGACTGGGAGTAAAGTTAAAAAAATATATATTAGGCTGAATTAAGTTTTGTCGGGGTTACATACTGATTTCTACTTCCTGTTTTTGGTACCTTGTGGAGAACTCAGAACTGCATTTGAGGACGAATCTATTTTTTTTTTTCTTTTGGCATCTGAGCTTGATTGCACATTCATAACTCGTCTGATAATCTGAACAGACTGCGAGAACAAATGAAGTCACCCATGCAAACTGAGGTATGTCTACATGTGAACTCTAGATGTAGACGGCAGACAGTGGGGATTTGAAGTTTATATTGAAACACTGCGTCTTGGGATTTCAAAATTGCGCTTTTTGAGTTTTTCGACACTGCATTATTATTTCACCATTCATCACTGTACATGTATGCGATTTAATTGTATAATCCTCTTTTAGGAACCTTCGATTTTTTTATTCAACTGTTTTTAATGGTAGATAAATTTGCAAATCAACTTGGAAGCAGGTAAACATGGTTCTATACAAACATGGTTCTATACAAACATGGTTCTATGTTCAAAGTTTTATCTTTAGGAAATCGTCTGAGAAACAAATGACTAATTAGAGAAAGGATAAGCATTTTATTTAAAATGAATATGTCCCTACTGGTACCAAAAACCTCCAATTAGGGTTGTCTTCTTCTCCTCCTTGAGCCGCCACCTTATTGTGGTAGAGGGGTTTGCATCCCCCAATGATCCTAGGAGCTATGTTGTCCTGGGCTTGATGCCCCTGGTAGGGTAACCAAAGGCAAGCAGGTCCTAGGTCCTAGGGACCTTACAAAGCGTGGCTCAAACACCCCTATGAAGAGATCAAGCCTGATCTCTTCATAGGATCAAAAGATCAAGCATGGCCAAGTTGCCCTTGCCTGGACGCGGGCACCTGGTGACCGGGCTTTTAACCAAAGGGCCCGGCTGGGCTCAGCTCGAACAGGGGACATGGGCCGCCCTTACAGTAGACTCACCACCTGCAGGAGGGGCCATAGGGGTTGGGTGAAGGAGGAGATGGGTGGCAGCCAAACACGAGATCCTTCCAGGTAAGCTGGCAGATGCAGCTGGGTTAGCTCACCCGGAAGGATCCCAAGTCTTTCCCCGGCCAGCTGTGAGACATAGTCTCTCCAGTGGGTCCCTGGTCTGCCTCTTGGTCTCCTCTCTGTGAAACGTGCCCAAAACACCTCACCCGCTAGGTGCTTAAGGGGCATTCTGGACGCCTGGACGTGGGTCACCAGGGGCTCCCCCTTGGAGCCAGGTCCAAGAGCTAGCGCCTGGTGGCTGGGCTTTTACCCATACGGCCCGGCCGGGCTCAACCCAAACAGGGGTCATGGGCCGGCCTTACAGTGAACTCACCACCTGCAGGAGGGGCCATAGGGATTGGGTGAAGGAGAAAATGAGTGGCAGCCAAACACGGGATCCTTCCTGGTGAGCTAGAGGATGCAACCGGGGTGAGAGAAGCCTGGGTTTCCCTTCTTACGCTGTTGCCCTCGCAACCCAGCCCAGGATAAGCGGAAGACGATGGAACAGAACGGATTGTCTTCTAGGGTTGATGTATGACAAGCAATTTTGGCTCTGTAACAAACTAGCAATCCATACCGAGTCTATCATACCACCAAGATTCAAGATGCTTTATTGGTACAATGAGAGGATGGTGAAATTTTGACATGGTCTTCCACCTTATACCAGCCAGGATTGGCTAGACTCAGTGTTGAAAACAGTTCTTTAAAAATAGATAGATGGACAAGCCAGTGGGAGCTTGACAACATCAAATTTTTTTGATAGTTACAATTGATCTTTAAACAAAATCTTCCACAGTTATTCACAACACTATTTTAGGAGGATTTTCACTTTGTTCAAAACTGAACAAGTTTTTTAATCAAACGAATATGTTTCCTTTGTTCAGCAAGAAGGAAAATATAGTGGGTTTGATCCATTAATGAAGCAAAAAAAGGTCTTTATTTCTCCTCATGGTGGTTCACTTGTTATCAAAATTTTCAAAAGGAGGTCATGATCAAGATTGAACTTTGCACGCCGAGCTAATAGGAACGTTGCCAAGCGTGTTTTTCAACAGTTGGCAACCAGAAGCATTGTATAAATAAAGGATAGCTATATGTTTTTTTAAAAAATCCAGGATTTTTTGATATCTTAATGTAGGATGGTGGAAAAATTTGTATAATTATATTGGCTTTTAAACAGAATGAGAGCAGTGCCTTGATGTGTATGCTTATCAACTGAGAGAAAAAAACTCTGTGCTGAAATGTTTAAATAATGAAAGAATATTGTTTTCAGCTAAGGCTGAGAATTCTATTTCACATTAAGGTGATGAACAGCAACCATATGTCACATGGACACATTTATGTAGAGAAACTCAGAGTTGCACCTCTTTTGCACTTCAGTCACATAATAAATGATGTCTGTAAAGGTCACGCTACATTTCCATTTAAAAGACAGATGAACATGAATGGATGTGGAGCAGTTTGGTGATCACATAGCTTCTGTGATGAACTGTAATGTATGGCACTAAGGACTGTTCAAAGCAAGCAGATTCTAGTCTGTTGGTACATAAACAAGGTTGGGGTGACAATTTCGAGGCTAAAGGCCAGGGTAAAGTTTACAGGCAGGCAAAAGGTTTCTGGTTATCGTACAAGTTAAGGTTAAAGTTGCAGAATAGGTTAAGAGTTGCAGGCTACGATCAGGGTTTTAGGGTGATAGTTTAGAAAAAAAAACAATAAAGCATGACCGCTGTTACGTAGGGCCACTGCAGAGGCGGAGCAAGAAAAAATAAATCAGGGGCGAAGGACCCAAAAAAAGCAGAAGTATGGGCAATCGACCAAGACCTATCCCCGTCCCCGGCACAATGAGAAAATGAAGCCCTCTGGCGTTCCGAAGACTTTGGACCACAGTCCAACCAAATTTCCCCATGACTGGGTCTCTGCAATGGTCACAGTTTTACATTTCTCAAGCAAATTTTTTTTATTAAAATAGTTAATACTCACTCAGTTTTTTATATTTTTTTATAGCTTATATTTTCAGAATCAGTCATATTTTTAACTTTAAAAAAAAAAACTTAAACAATATACATATATATATATATATATATATATACACTCACCGGCCACTTTATTAGGTACACCATGCTAGTAACGGGTTGGACCCCCTTTTGCCTTCAGAACTGCCTCAATTCTTCGTGGCATAGATTCAACAAGGTGCTGGAAGCATTCCTCAGAGAGTTTGGTCCATATTGACATGATGGCATCACACAGTTGCCGCAGATTTGTCGGCTGCACATCCATGTTGCAAATCTCCCGTTCCACCACATCCCAAAGATGCTCTATTGGATTGAGATCTGGTGACTGTGGAGGCCATTTGAGTACAGTGAACTCACTGTCATGTTCAAGAAACCAGTCTGAGATGATTCCAGCTTTATGACATGGTGCATTATCCTGCTAAAGTAGCCATTAGAAGTTGGGTACATTGTGGTCATAAAAGGATGGACATGGTCAGCAACAATACTCAGGTAGGCTGTGGCGTTGTAACGATGCTCAATTGGTACCAAGGGGCCCAAAGAGTGCCAAGAAAATATTCCCCACACCATTACACCACCACCACCAGCCTGAACCGTTGATACAAGGCAGGATGGATCCATGCTTTCATGTTGTTGACGCCAAATTCTGACCCTACCATCCGAATGTCGCAGCAGAAATCGAGACTCATCAGACCAGGCAACGTTTTTCCAATCTTCTATTGTCCAATTTCGATGAGCTTGTGCAAATTGAAGCCTCAGTTTCCTGTTCTTAGCTGAAAAGAGTGGCACCCGGTGTGGTCTTCTGCTGCTAAAGCCCATCCGCCTCAAAGTTCGACGTACTGTGCGTTCAGAGATGCTCTCCTGCCTACCTTGGTTGTAACGGGTGCTTATTTGAGTCACTGTTGCCTTTCTATCAGCCCGAACCAGTCTGGCCATTCTCCTCTGACCTCTGGCATCAACAAGGCATTTCCGCCCACAGAACTGCCGCTCACTGGATATTTTTTCTTTTTCGGACCATTCTCGGTAAACCCTAGAGATGGTTGTGCGTGAAAATCCCAGTAGATCAGCAGTTTCTGAAATACTCAGACCAGCTCTTCTGGCACCAACAACCATGCCACGTTCAAAGTCACTCAAATCACCTTTCTTCCCCATACTGATGCTCGGTTTGAATAGCTGGAGATTGTCTTGACCATGTCTACATGCCTAAATGCACTGAGTTGCCGCCATGTGATTGGCTGATTAGGATTTAAGTGTTAACAAGCAGTTGGACAGGTGTACCTAATAAAGTGGCCAGTGAGTGTATATATATATATATATTTTTTTTCCCGAACAACTAAAAACGTCGCGCGGAATGTTTTTTTAAAAAAAAAAGAACTTTCCATTCCGTCATCGTCCGCTCATCCGGGGCCGGATCGTGGGGGCAACAGCCTCAGATGAGAAACCCAGGCCTCTCTCTCCCCGGCTGCATCCTCCAGCTCACCCCGAAGGATCCCAAGTCGTTCCCCAGCCAACTGTGAGACATAGTCTCTCCAGCGGCTCCGGGGTCTGCCTCTTGGTCTCCTCCCGGAGGGACGTGCCCAAAAACACCTCACCTACAAGGTGAGGGGGTTATCCTGACCAGATGCCTGAACCACCCCATCTGGATCCTCTCGACCTGAAGGAGGAGCGGCTTGACACCGAGCTCCTCCCGGATGGCAGAGCTCCTCACCCGATCTCTGAGTGAGAGCCCAGCCAACCTGCGGAGGAAGCTCATTTCAGCAGCTTGTATTTGCGATCTCGTTCTTTCGGTCACCAGCTGTGGACAACCCAGCTGTGGTCACCAGCTTTAAAAAACATGTTGGAGTCAAATTGAGTCTTATTCAAATAAGTTTAAAAAACATGTAGCACACTGAAATTTGTTAGTTCAAAATATTAAAGGTTAGGGTTACACGGTAGGGTCAAAGGCAAAGGTTACTTGACAAGCTAGGGTCATTTTCAAGCCTTAGGGTAAGAATGTGTTACTTATTTACGTATGTGATTATGTTTGTTTTAATATCCTATGTACAGTTTCATTGGGAAATTTTATTGCTTTTTCTTTGAAGTGTACAAGAACGCCAAAAAGCATCCCGATCGTGATTGCACGCAGATCTGTTCACAGCAGAGGCTAAGAAAAGGTCACATTGACAGAAAAGAATTAGAAAATGACAGAAATGTCAGGAGGCCTTTTTATTAAAATGCCAATATTTTACACTATCAGCTCTAACGGGTCATCAAGATAAGACCTTTATACTGTCTTTTTTTTTTTTCTGTCAAATTCTGGCATTTTCTACAAGGGGACTCATACAGTCTCATTTTATTCTGGGAAAGAGGAATAAAGCCTTTTCCATCCCTTATTTTCATCTGTGGAGTGCATTTCAATTAATGCATAAATCCTTTACGCTCATTGCATGTCCTCTGGGCACGCAGAGTGCTGGTTAATACAGACCTTCCCAAAGGGGGGGTACTTTCTGCAGTATGTCTTATTCAGCCACCTCCAATAATATTATATGAAAATTTACACTCACAGACTTGGAGTTTCTCTCCATCGCTAGGTCACGTACACAGTGAGTGATTTAGGTGTTGGTTTAATACAATTTGTGGGTGCTGTACAAGCTGTGCTGTTTACCAAATGAGATATTCATACATTTTATTTTCTTGCAGGTACATGCTGAAATTGATGAAATATGTGTCAAATCACTTTCTGACATCTGCTCATATTCATCAGCCTCTAAGTTTCTTGCATTGGTTCCTTCATTAGAGAGGTGACACAAAACTCCATCCAGATTTGATATCCCCCCAGCACCTGAGCTAAATTGGATTTTAAATAAATGTCAGACAGAGTTTTACATTAACATTAGAGAGTAAAAAATGCAAGTGAGACATTGGGTCTGAGGCAGAGACGGCCAGTCGGTAGAAGATAATGTCACATTTGGTTTTTCTACCACTATTTGCCAGGCCTGAAAATGGCATATATTGTTACTGACAGGTTGGGATTTTTGCATTATCCGTTGTTGGTAGGTGATGTTATTTAGTTTGTTTATTCATTCATATTCCATCCCGTAATGCTTCACCATGGTTGCTACATGACAAAAAAATTGGCAGATGCTGAAAGTTATCACAACCTTTCCTAATTTGTAACTTAAACATAAGAGGTTAATTTTCTTTTGGGACTTTATTGATTGAGGCACTGCTTCTAAATCTGTGCTTTTTCTTTGCATTTGACCAATTATGCATCGGCCACCATTTGTTGCTAGGTAGACTAAAATTAGCAGAATTTCCATAAAAAACTTGATTCTGTTCTGCTGTCTCTCTCTCTATGCAAATTGAATGACTTTGAAAGGTAGACTTTAGTCAATCAAATATTGAGCTTGTCTCCCCGGGCGTTGATGGCCAAGTTGCCCTTGCCTGGGCAAGGGCAACTTGACATTTGACATTTGACATTTGACATTTTTGATGTCAAATGTCCTCATTCAATGTTATAAGAAAGATTATTATGAGAACGAAGCCTTCAATGTGGGTTGTTGTGGGGAAAATTGTACGGAGACAGAAACACGGAACATTGTTATGAGAAAAGTTTGTTCATGGAATGTTGTTTGTCATGAGGTAGAAAAAGCAGGGTTTCCTCTATACTCGTTAGAGTCTTCTGTGGGTCTGCGAATGATAACACCCAACCAGATTTTTATGCACGCTCTACCGGGGTCGTGGGCTCTCCGACTTTGCTAACAGTAAGAGATGGAAACTTAAAGAGTTATTATCCACTATTATGCTTTCTATGTATTCATTATTCTTTTTATTAATCCATTATTAATCTACTATGCTTACTTTGCTGTGATGCTTTTATATATATAATCAGGCTAAATAAACGCATTTAATAATTAGGAAGTGTTGTGTCATTCTTTGCCGACTTCCAACGATCCTACAAAATTAATAAAAGTGTTTCACTACATCTCCCTACCAATTTGAGGCCATTTGATTGGACAATCACAAAATATTTGAGCTAAATGAGCAAACACTGACTGTAGTGGGTTACATGAATAAAAATATTGTTGTTGTCCTTTGGTCATTTCCCTTCAGGGGTCGCCACAGTAAGTCAGTTTCTTCCATCTAACCCTATCTGCTGCATCTTCTTCGGTCATACCAACTATTTTCATGTCTTCCTTCACTGTATTCATAAAGCTACTCCTTGGTCTTCCTCACGGCCTCTTTTCTGGTGGTTCCAAACCCATTATCCTTCTGCCGATGTACTCTCTCTCTCTCCTCTGCACATGTCCAAACCATCTCAGTCTGGCCTCTCTGACTTTACCTCCGAAACCTCTAACATGTGCTGTTCCCCTGATGTACTCTTTTCTAATCCTGTCCATCCTGGTCACTCCCAGAGAGACCCTCAGCATCTTCATTTCTGCTACCTCCATCTCTGTTTCCTGTCTTTTTCCTCACTGCCACTGTCTCTAGACTAAACAGGATGGCCGGTCTCACCACGGTTTTGTATGATATACAAAAGTAAAAACAAAGTATAGAAATCCGAGTAGCATGGAACAGAACGACACACGACTTGTGCAAAAATACTCAGAATACAATGACTGTATTTATTATTCTGCAAATGGTATAAAAATGTGTTTAGACTGATTTTGACTAAATTGTTTGAAAACAATGTACACACGCACCAATTACAAGTTTATTATTAGTATAAGAATGTATATTATTGTCACGTTAGCAAGCAGTGCAGAAAATGTTGTACATTAATTCTAAAAATCTAATTATATGATTAATTTTGTTTCACCTTCTGAACCACTTGTCCCTAATGGAGCTGCATGGGGTGCTGGAGCCTATCCCAGCTGATTGAAGACGAGATACAGGTCACATCCTAAACAGGTCACTACTCTGACATGGGGCCAGACAACCATCCACACATACTCATTCCTGGGGGTAATTTCATAGTGGCCAATTTACAGTGCCTAATACGCATGATTTTGGAGTTGTTTAAAAAAAAATGCTGAGTTAAATTCAATTGAAAGGTTCAAGTAAACTTTTGGGAGTGGAAAAAAAAGCAATGCATTATATTATCCTTTTAAATTATATTAGAAATGTAATTTACACTTAAATTTGATTAATTTTACAAGTCATTAGGTCTTATATAGAAATGAGATTTCACTATAAAGGTAGTCCGAGCTCAACTTTTAAGCCCAAAAAGGCACGTAGTGGTATTAAAACCTATTGATTTAAATTGTTCTGTTCCGTCATCTTCTGCTTGTTCCAGGGTCGGGTCACGGGGGCAACAGCCTCAAACAGGAAGCCCAGGCTTCTCTCATCCTCTAGCTCACCCGGAAGGATCCCAAGTCGTTCCCCGGCCAGCTGTGAGACATAGCCTCTCCAGCGGGTCTGAGGTCTGCCCCTTGGTCTCCTCCCGGTGAGACGTGTCCGAAACACCTCGTGAACGAGGCGCTCGGGGGGGCATCTTGACCAGATGCCCGAAACACCCCATCTGGCTCCACTCGACCTGGAGGAGGAGCAACTCGACACCAAGCTCCTCCCGGAGGAGGAAGCTCATTTCGAGGGCTTCTACCCACGATCTCATTTTTTCGGTCACCACCCACAGCTGGTGACTATAGGTGCGGATTTAAATTGTAAATGAAGAAATGAAGAAAAGTCTCAAATATATTTGAGATAAATGTTACATTTTCCACAATAAGACATTTTCGCACACATAGACAAATAATTAGACTTTACCGCCATTGTCTGCCATCTCCGTTGCTCAGACATGAATGACAACTATCCTCTAGCAGCAATTTAAAAAGAAAATAACATTTTAGATTGAAATGAATTATGTATATGGTATGCAAATATCTTCAGCACATTTTACTGACTGGACCTCAAAAATAATACCTCGGAACATCACTGTGTATTAAAAAATAAATGCAATGCAGTGTGTCAAAATAAAACGGCATGCTATTAATATTTAGCATTAGTTTAAAGGTGCATAGCTGTTATGGACTAAATAAGCTTATAGCCACTCTCTAGCGAGTGAACCCCATTTTAGCGCAATTGTCTTGTGTCTTCTCCCAGAAGGTCAATCCAATCACACAATTTTCCACGGTTTTATTTCATGTTGGTAACCATAGCTAGAGCAACTTCTCAGTGTAGGTGTGGAGAATTCCTCTTTGAATTACCTTTTGATGTTTCAGCTCCTTAGATCCAAAAGCAATTACTCAGTAAACCCTGTGATAATTAGAATAAATGAACATCAAGTCATGAAAAAAATGGAATGAAATAGCATTTTGAAGGATTTAATTGTTCTGTTGACAAAGCACTACATAAACATGTCTGGACAATGTAAAATCCAATTAAATCAGAATGTCTTCATTATTCTCAACATTAGATGTTTGTAATAGAGCTTAATAATTAGAAGAATGTAATTAGGTAACATTTTAATTGATATTACTTTTATTAAATCGGTTAGTCATGTGTATATGTTTATGCCTAAAACTTTTTTTTTCGGACTGTAGCTCCAGGATCCTCAAAACATCCTGCACGTAGATATTAAACTTAGTTCTGATCGAAACTTGAAAATTGATTGATGAATTTTGCCAACACACTTTTTAGATATAGTCATTCTGCTGCTGTCATGCATGTTGACATGCGCAACCAGAGGCACATCTTTGTGTGGCTGGAGGAGTTGTTTCGGTCCCGGGGGAGATGAGGAGAAGGAGTCGATCTGGAGGAGGTGCGGGAAAGGAGACTGTCTAGCGGGAGGCACTTCGGGCTTTGTGTTTTTGGGGTTTCCAAGGAAATGTCCAGTTGCTCGCTTGAGGAACTGGAGGCGCATATTCGGACTCAGTGAAATACAGAGAGGCCAGTTTGGTGTTCTTCACTGCGGCCAGGCTTTGTGACCCATTCTGGACTCCAGCTTTTGGGTTGCCAGGTTGGACACAGTGCGACCGGATTGGTGCCCTAGTGGATAGGGGTGAGGGGGCATAGAGGTGTTAAACACCTGGTATTTGCATTGCAGCACCCAAATTTTTGGGGATTAATAAAGTATATTCAATTTATTTCTATACAGTGCATTTTTATAGTGTAAAAACAATTATTATTGGCATTATGGATTTGGTGTAAAATTGAGTATTTCTAAGTCATTTTCCTGCCTTGGCGAAAATTGGTTCAGTTTTAGGCATTCTTCAAATTATATCCCCGTTCATTTTTTTTTTTTTTTTAAATTCAAGAAGTTCGATTAATTGATGAAAATCAAACAGCATGGAATAACGAGTAAATGTATTTTTCTGTGATAAGCAAATGTGTAAGTTGAAATGCAAAAAAAAAAAAAGTATTTTTGATACATTATAAACTCTTTTAGAAGCTATAAATCTTTGTTATCCAAGATTTGAATGGTTGGAATTCTAGTTATGTGAGGGATTTGTCTATCATGTGATTGTGAACTCAATAAACTCAGAACTATAATGTCGACTCGGAATGCATTTTGTAAAACTGTAACGTAATTAGGTATTTACATACCGCACAAAACCCCAAAACCCAGTCGGATACTGCTGTTCCTACGCACCACTTTACTTTTATTATTTTCTAGGTAAAGCATTTTTAATCGTCTTGGACATGGAATGTGATTTATAACAGAGGGAAAAAAAATGCCTTGCTATCCGTCAAAAGACCCAATATGGAAATTAATTTAATATTTTAGCACGACAGCTTGCCAGAAATACAGAAATACTAAACATTTTCTTGGCATTTGGTCAGCATTCAGTTGTTTTTTTTTGTTTGTTTTTTTTTACTGGACAAGCCATAATTTTCATTGAAACTTCAAAGTGACAGTATGCCCACACAAATAAATAGTCAAAGAGATTTTAAAATTGAGATTGGGAGAAAAGAGGAGCAACTAAAATAAGAAAAGTATCATTTTAAATATTGCTGAGTCAAAAATGTATGAAACTCTGAATGGAAAATTATGGGTTCAAGATGAAAAGACCTTAACTATTAAAGTTTTCTTTTTTTTTTTATAAAATCAACTTTTTGAAAGTTTCTACCATGTTTGAATGTTATTTTCACATCAAAAACACAGCTATGTAGTTTTTTATTTTATTCATACATGTTTTAGTCATTTGTAATCTTTCCCATTCAGTATGAAGATAGTAGATCCGTATTAGACCTCCAGATTGATCTTATCCATGAATTTTGTTCTTCCCCATATTCTTATATAAGCAGAAAGTGTTTTGTTTGTGATCTGCTCATGTTTGGTCCCTTCCCTCAGCCTGTAGTGTCATTTTCATAAAAATGAATCAAAATAAGAATATTTACTTTAATACATGCTCTAGTTTTGCTAATTTGATGCTGTATGTGCAGTCTCAAACAAGATTTATACAATGTGTTGCACGAGCCTAAGAGACGAGACAAAGTGGGAAGAGAAGCAAGAGGAAGAGGGAAATCAGAAGTGAAGCTAAATGAATGTGGTGTATGCTTTTGTTGGTCGAATATTTAATTTCTGAGCAGTCAAAAGCTTCTATGTTCACCTACGGATGCTCCGAGATAAGAACCATTGCCCCACAAAAAGAACAAAAACCCCTTTAAAAAGGACTTTAAGAGAACCAGGTGTTTAGACATTATCCATATGGTGACACCTAAGAAAGTAAAACAAATGTTTACTTGGCACACCGGCTGATCTAAAGAAAACCAATGAAAACACAGTTTAAACCAAAACTTGAATTTGGTGTCGAAACCACCAAAGTCATCTCATCAAAAGTGTTTTTTTTTAAAACATTTTGACACCTGGCACATGTATGTTTCTATTTACACTAACATGAAGAAAACTGGTATGAGATTGTTTGAATACATTAGCCATTTTCAAACAAATCCCCTTTTCATCATTGCAATTATCAGGTCCAACTTTGATGTGCACACCAAACAACAAGGGTGTCACTTTCGTTTCATCTTTTTTTTTTTTTTTTCCAAGTTCACTCAATGTCAGTCGTTATGTTCCAGCCAAACACAGTTAATTTTCCAATCATGCAGAGAAGCATCTGTTAAGCACCAAAAATGATCAATTTTTAGCCCAAATCACAGTTTCCATGTGTTTTTTGAAACAATTACGGACTATTTTTGGCCTACAATCTCACTTTTGGCAGCACGGTGGCGCGATGGTTGGCAGAGTGGCCTCACATCAATTGATCAAACTTTATTCATAAAGCACTTTTCATACATAAAATGTAACACAAAGTGCTTTACAAGTTAAAATCCCCAGAACACAAAACAAAATAAGGACAAGTCCCTCACCCACTGATAAAAAACCCACTTACCCCCATACACACACATCCATGTATGTACAAATACAAATAGAGCACACACCCTCATATGTACACTGGAACACATATACACACTTAAAAATGCAATAGGCTGGATGCAAATGAAACACCTGAGAAAAAGGTGTCTGACGGGCCATCGCAGCAGGAGCCGAGGCACACCTGCAATCACCGGCCATGATCCAACGCCCCGGATCGAAGACAAGGCTGAAGAAGGTTAGGGGGTTCGAGTTCCTGGGAGGGTAGAAGCTTGTAACACTGGTCTTACTGTGTGGAGTTTGCATGTTCTCCCTGTGTATACTTTGATTTTCTCCAGGTCGTCCAGTTTCCAACCAACCTCCGCAATTTTTTTTTTTTTTTAAATTGCACGTTTGGTTGGCTGCTATGAAATTGCCTGTAGGAATGAGTGTCTGGGGGAAGGTTGTGCCTTTGTTACCCAACACCAGACTGGCGACCTGCGACCTGTTTGGGCAGCCTATGACCTTGATTCAAGAGGGATAGGCTCCGGCAACCCTTGTAACCCAATTAGGGATGCATGGTTTAGGAAAATGAATGAATGAATCTCACTTTCTTCCTGAAAATAACCAGACTCTTAAGCTTCATCACTCAGCTTAAACGTGTGCCTCACCAGGAACTTTTTTTTATATTATTTCACAAGCACCATTACTGTAAACACACCCGATCAACCAATTCAGCATTAAACACGCACATAAAAAAGGGAAAGTCTTTACCTAGCCCTTGTTTTTTTTTCTCCGTTTACTTTTATAATGAAGACCAATTAAGAGCACAGGCTGGGAAGCAGTTTTGCAGAAGCAGAAAAAAAATATATTCTAACATGCCTCATAGCACCAGAATAATTAGGTGAGCTTGATGCAGAAAAAAAGGCTGCAGACATTTTTTTTTTTTTAAAGAGTTGGCATCACCCTTTTGGAGACAGGTATAAGATTGGCAACAGTCACGGGAGAAAATGTTTCCCACAGGGCAAAATAGCTACAGGCGCAAGAAGCCACTGGCAAGATGTTTCTAAAGCTAAAGAAAAAGACTTGGTGGTCTCATGATAGTGTTATACTGAAAAGAGGATTCTTGCCGGAGGTTAGAGACACTTTGAAGAATTTATGAGCAACGATTTTAATGTCAAATGTTGGAACATGAGAATTTTGGTTGAAAAAAACAAAAGTACCTGATTGATTTCTGGAATAAAGTGGATGAAAACTGTTCTATCAGCGTAAAATATACTTAATTCGTTTGACTTTTGTTAATTACGAATTCAATCATCAGAAAAAGCTAGCTATTAAAATATTAGTAAAAGGTCAAGATTGTCTAATTTTTTTTAAGACTAAAATTTTCCACTTCCATTATTATTAGAACTATTTTCTTTTTTTTTTCTACTAAAATTGACTGAAAAATTTCATTCACATTTGAGCTCAGTTGTCCGCCTGAATGAGAATATCGAGGATAGAACAAATAAATAAAGATATACTTGTTGGGAAATACGCTCGTCACTAAATCAATCTTTTCCGATCACCGATGCCGAACAATGTAGTGGCTCCTAAAAGGATCGATGGTCAGGCTTGCACAAAAGGAAACATCCATTGATTTTAAATAGTTGACAATATCCCATGGGAGTGGTTAGTAGACTCTGTGACTCAACGAAACAGCTTCAACACAATATGGAAAATTGACAGAACTGCAATGTTTTGATTACTTGCTTTACGTAACTAATTAATTTATAATTTACGAGCTTAAATGAATTATTTACGCATTTATTTCCAAGGCTCTTAATTTGTAGTTGTGATAGCTTTATTTATCCTTTTAAGACATGAAAATGGACTTTAAGTTTCAACGCTGCGCAAAAATATGTTATTTTAATGCTGTTTTTGTGACAACAACCTACGTTGTGATTGCAGGCTACATTTTTTTTGTCAGATTGATATTTGTGGCGAAACTATTTTTTTTTTTTTTCTCAAGATGGCGCCGTCCAACATGGCTGCCTCGGTACTTCTGTGCAACCTTTTTTCTCTGTTTTTGTTGGTAAATGGTGTATCAGCGTGCTCTTACACTCGTGAAGAGCTCTTAAACCTAAGGACTATGACCCCCACGGACCTACTACCAGTTTTTTTAGTGGCTGCGGCAGATTTAGTCCAAATATTGGCTAAAAAAGTGAAAGGCCGGAAGAGAGGAAAGCGTGCGGGAGTCCTCGTTCGTCTCCGCGGACGTGGCTCGCGTACGCCTTTGCCGAGCCTTTTTCTCTCCAATGTCCGCTCACTTACCAACAAGATGGACGAGCTAGCGCTGCTAATGCGACGAAATAGGGACTTCTCTTCCTCCTGTGTTCTATGCTTCACGGAGACATGGCTCAACGAGCAGATCCCGGACTGCGCGCTTCAGCTGGAGGGATTTCAGCTCTTCCGCGCTGACAGACAGAGGGATTTCTCCGGTGGAAAAACAAAAGGTGGAGGGCTCTGTTTCTACATCAACCACTCCTGGTGTTCGGATGTGTCTGTGATCTCCCAGCTTTGCTCTCCGGTTCTGGAATACTTCTTTTTAAACTGTACACCATTTTATTCTCCACGGGAGTTTGCTTCATTCATTCTGGCTGCTGTTTACATTCCGCCTTGCGCAAACGTGCACGAGGCCCAACGCGCGCTCGCGGACCAAATTCTGTGTGTGGAGCAAAACTTCCCGGACTCTCTAGTTATTATCCTTGGGGATTTTAACAAGGGAAATCTGAGCCAGGAACTCCCAAAGTACAGACAGTTTGTAAACTGCCCAACCAGGGAAAAGAACACATTGGATCACTGCTACACTACAGCCAGTAAAGCCTACAAGGCTGTTTCTCGAGCTGCTCTGGGCTTCTCTGATCATGAAATGGTTCACCTCATCCCGGCATACAGACAGAAGTTGAAGCTTTCTAAACCTGCAGTGAGGACTTCCAAGAAGTGGACCAGCGAAGCTGTGGACGAGCTTCGTATGTGTCTGGACACAACAGACTGGGGTGTGTTTAGAGCTGCCACAGATAGTCTGGATGACTACACAGACACAGTGACGTCATACATACGTTTCTGTGAGGACAGCATCATTCCATCAAAAACCAGGGTAAGATTTAACAACGACAAACCCTGGTTCACACCCAGACTAAGACAGATCAGGAGGGAAAAGGAAGCAGCTCACAGAGCCAATGACAGAGAGAGCTACAAAGGCGCTAAGTACCGGTTCTCGAGAGAGGTACAGCAGGCGAGATCCAGGTACAATAAACGCCTGAAGGACCAATTCTCTGTCAATGACACCGCCTCTGTTTGGAGATCACTTCGGCAAATTACAAACTATAAGCCGAAAGCCCCACATGCTGCTGATGACTTACAGCTGGCAGAGAAACTCAACACCTTCTATGCCAGGTTTGATGTCTCACTCTCCTCCCCCCTCACTGATCAACAACCTTCAGACACTTTGAAGCCACTCTCATCCCCCATCCAATTAACAACAGAGGTCACTCCAGCTGACCAGCCCTCCCCCTCCACTGCTTTATTGGTGACAAAACAGGATGTGCTCAAGCTCTTCCGCAAGCAAAACCCTCGGAAAGCTTCGGGCCCAGATGGTGTCTCCCCTGCCACCCTGAAACACTGTGCTGAGGAACTGTCTCCAGTTTTCACAGACATTTTCAACACCTCGCTGAAGACATGCCACGTTCCAGCCTGCTTCAAGCTGTCTACCATCGTTCCTGTCCCCAAGAAGCCCCGTATCACTGGACTTAATGACTACAGGCCTGTGGCGCTTATGTCTGTAGTCATGAAGTCATTCGAACGCCTGGTCCTCCCTCATCTCAAGCACTTCACCTCTCCCTCTCTGGACCCTCTGCAGTTTGCCTACAGAGCCAAAAGGTCTGTAGACGACGCCATCAACCTGGCCCTCCACTTCACCCTGCAGCACCTGGACTCCCCGGGAACCTATGCTAGGATCGTGTTTGTGGACTTCAGCTCTGCATTCAACACAATCCTCCCTACCCTGCTTCAGGACAAGCTCTCCCAGCTCAACGTGCCTGACTCCACTTGCAGGTGGATTACTGACTTCCTGACAGACCGGAGGCAGTGCGTGCGGCTGGGGAAGAATGTCTCCACCTCTCGGACTATCAGCACAGGGTCTCCACAGGGCTGTGTCCTCTCTCCCCTGCTCTTCTCCCTGTACACCAACTGCTGCACCTCCAGCCATGACTCTGTCAAACTGATCAAGTTTGCGGACGACACCACTCTCATCGGGCTCATCTCTGATGGCGATGAGTCGGCCTACAGGATGGAGGTAGACCGGCTGGTGTCCTGGTGCAGCAACAACAACCTGGAGCTCAACGCTCAGAAGACAGTGGAGATGATCGTGGACTTTAGGAAAGCTATAGCACCCATTACCCCCCTTGCACTGACAGACTCCCCCATCACCACTGTAGACTCTTTCCGCTTCCTCGGCACTACCATCACACAGGACCTAAAGTGGGAGCCGTCCATCAGCTCCCTGATCAAAAAGGCCCAGCAGAGGATGTACTTTCTGCGGCAGTTGAAGAAAGCCAAGCTGCCCGCCCAGATGTTGGTGCAGTTTTACACAGCCATCATCGAGTCCATCCTCACCTCCTCCATCACCGTGTGGTACGCTGGAGCCACAGCCAGGGACAAACACAGACTGCAGCGCATTGTGCGCTCTGCAGAGAAGGTGATCGGCTGCAGCCTTCCATCTCTCGAAGACCTGTACGTCTCCAGGACTCGGGGGCGTGCAGGTCGGATAGCAGCTGACCCTTCCCACCCTGGACATGGACTTTTTGAGCGACTCCCCTCGGGCAGGAGGCTCCGGTCCATTCGGACCAGAACGTCCCGCCACAAAAACAGCTTCTTCCCTTCTGCCGTTAGTCTAATTAATACTTTATAACCTGGATCCCCACATCTCTTAGTCACCTCCCTCTTGTCACTTTACTATCTTTATTATTTTTTATTATTTTCTATGACATGGCACTACTTTTCTTTTTCTTTCTGAGCACTCTGTTTTGTTAAAATTATTTTTATTTATTTTATTTTATTTTTTATTATTTTCATCTTATAATATTGCACAGCTGTATCAAAGCAAGTTCCTAGTCTCTGATATTCTCATTGACATGGCAATAAAAGCATTCTGATTCTGATTCTAACGCCATAGAGATATTTTGATTTGAATGTAATCACTAAAATTAAAAAAGACAGCTGAAACTTTCTGCTATCAGAGGCGGGAAAAGCACCAAAAAAAAAAAATGAAAAGAAAAAGGATCCCTGAATCTCAAACAAATTTTTTTTGTGGATTGGAATCATCATCACGCTACCTATGTACATTTCTTCTCTCACTGTATCCATGAACCTCTTTTTGGGTCTTCCTCTAGCCCTCTTTCCTGGTGGTTCCAAATCCAGTGTCCTTCTTCTGATGTACTCTCTCTCTCCTCTGCACATGTCCAAACCATCTCCGTCTGGCCTCTCTGACTTTATCTCCAAAACTTCTAGCACATGCTGTTCCTCTGATATACTTATTTCTAATCCTGTCAGTCCTGGTCACTCCCGGAGAAATCCTCGGCATCTTCGTTTCAGCTACCTCCATCCATCTATAGACTAACAATGATCTTTAAGAAAAAAAAAATCTTGGTTGGTTAATATGAGTATTTTTCCACCTATTCGTTGGAATTTACCAAATTTTTTTTTTTTTCATCTTTAGTATCACCTTCTATGTAAGGGTTGCGGCGGTTGCCGGAGCCTATTCCCAGCTGATTTCTGGGAAGAGGCTGGGTACAACCCGAAAAGATCGCCAGTCTGTTGCGGATCACACACACACAAACATCCACACACTCATTACCCCGAGCAATTTCATAGCAGCCAATCAACCAAACATGCCTATTGTTGGAGCGTCTGAGAAAACCAGAGTACTAGGTTTCTACCCAGTACGCCAATACATGGGGAAAACATACAAACTCCAAGCAGCAAGTCCAATATTCCATGCCTCGCCCGCCTGGGATTCGAACCACGACCTTCTTGCTGTGAGGCCACTATGTTAAGCAAACCACCACCATGCAGCCCATTTTCCAACGATACAGTATTGAACATCATTTGAGAAAACATCTGGCTGGCTTGGAGAGTTTCCCTTTCCTTTTCTTATTGCAAAGCTATTTTCCAAGGTTGAATCAAAGCATATGCAGAACATTTTACCTACCTTCACTGATTGAGGACCTGCTGACGTACCGACAACTGATCAAGGTCAAAAGTAATTACACCATCCATTGTCATTTCTCGTGACTGGTTTTGAACGGGTTTGGAGTATTAAAGGAGAGTCTATTCTGTACATATTCTACAGTTATTTTAAAAGAAACAGAAAAGAGGTCATTTGAGATAATACACACATAAATAAAGAAAACACTACGCTACCGTAAAAATATACAATTAAGTTCATTTTCCAGTCACCATGAAAAATGTTAATAATTGTGACGCATCTATTTAAATGGGTTACCTAGTAAAGTATTTATAGAAATTACGTAGCAAAAAGAAAGATTTTATAAGAAATTAATCTTGAGATGTTGGTTGGAAGATGTTGCGTCAATGACTTTGTGTTGTATTGTGTTGGTCAGTGGTGGAACGTAACGAAGTAAATGTACTTCGTTACTGTACTTAAGTAAAAAAAAAAAATGTGTATCTGTACTTTACTTAAGTAAAATTTGAGACCTGTACTTTTACTTTTACTTCACTACATTTTTAGAGTAAATATCTGTACTTTTACTCCGCTACTTTTTAAGTGTGTTTTGCATTTTTCGTTACGTTTTCGTTCAGTTTATAATTTAAAAAATATAGAGTTATTTTTAGCGCATCTCGAAGCCGCATCGCCTAAATCAAATATAGCAGTTGATCGGGAGAAGAAGTTATGAATCGAGGCTCAATCAGAGTCGAGAGTAAAAATTTTCCGCATTCATTCAGCGCCAAGAGCAGGGGCAGTTCTAGGATTTTCTAAAGATGGGGTAGGGGTGAGGGATAGGGACGTGAGTTCTGGGGGGACCTCCCCCCCAGAAAATTTTAAAAAATAAGTGTCATTTCCCTGCATTTTGGTGGACCATTTGCTGGCCCAGCAAGGGGATATCTTGACTTGTCCCCTTTCCTTTCCTTTCCTTTTTTTTTTTTTTTTTTTTGCGGACCAAAAGAGGTGGTAGAGGGGGGGGGGGGGTCACGCCCCCGCAGAGTATTTATTTTGTGACCCTACAGCACAAAAAATATCATTTGAATTATGGTTGAATACTTTTACTTTTTACTTAAAAAGTAAAATTTACACCAATTACTTTTGTACTTTTACTTAAGTATTTTTTTTTTTTTTTGCCTAATTATCTGTACTTTTACTTAAGTACAAAAAGTGAGTACTTCATCCACCACTGGTGTTGGTTGACATTGACGGTTGGTAACTAGTTGTTTTTGCTTTGTTTGTTTGTCCATTTTTGCTCCTGTCCTCTTTTTTTCATTATTTTGCTTCCATACAGTGTACAGTGCTCTTTGATTGTGCTAATAAAAAACAGGCAAGTCAAGGGTAGTAAACACTGGTGAGCCGCTTGGAGAGCTCCACTAATTGGATGGTAGAACTAATACGAGAGGCCAGACAAATTTCTGACGTTTCTTTTGTGCACTGATTTCACTCCAAGCACACAATAAATTTGTATTGTTTACCTTTTAGCCTTGTGAGGTCAGACTGATAATTGTTTTGATGAGTAGGAAATGTCTGCTTGATTGAACACAAGAAAAATTGGTGATTATTCGGATGCGAGCGTTCGTTGGCAGCCTCCATTGTCACAACGGAAGCTCAGCCTAATGCAACGACAAGACAACCCTTTTCAGTCTCTACCCAGTGTATTTGCGGAGTTTGGACTGTTTATCCTGGGAAGTGTGCATCAAAACTAGTTTTCCACTTGCACAGAGCACAGTTGTTTGCTCAATGGGTTCATCCTGTGATATATCGGTGAAATGTCATACACATTAACATAATGCGAGCTGAAGATGGGCTGCATAGATTACAGCCAGATGGATGGATGATACTTTCTCTGACTCACCCCGCGCATCAAAGTAAATCCTTTCAATTGGACAAAAAGTAGGAAATAAAAGCCTGATACCATCTCTTTTGGTCAATTAATGCGGATCTTCTCATTCAGAGAACATATTGGGTTTGATTTTAGAATATTGCTACCTCTTTTGTGTTGAGTTGTAATTTCGTAGCAGTTGTAATTTCATAGCAGTCGTACAATTTTGCAAACATGGTCCCAAGAGAAAAGAAAAATCAACCATGACTCATCTTTGATTCTATAATTATAAGAAAACATATCGTTAAAGAATGAGCGATAGATCTATTTGTCTCCCACAGAATCTCTTTCACAGTCCACTTGACCGTGCATGATTAGAGCACATGGAAAGATCTGTAAGATTGATTATGCAGTATTTCATCACATACCGAATGTGACCCTGTATCCTATGCCTTTTCCATATTAAATTTCAAATTATATCCCATTAATTTGTGAGGGAAGCATATTAAATGAAACCTTGAAACCATGAAGTCTAGAGGTTGAGTCCGAGAGATGTCACTGTATTCCATTTGAACCGGATGATCTGTTATGAAAATGATTTAGAAATTGTAGAGAGTCGTTGACACAGTGTGAAAAGTAAATCATTTAAAATAGTGCCTCCACAATATGGTGGGTAGCTGGATCAAAACTTTAGAAATTTTACGAAAGGGAGATTAGTTTGATCAACAGGCTTCAAATTTATGAAGATAATGAAGAGGGATCGAACAAAATCTAGAGAATATTTTGTTCAAATGAATTTTGCCAAGAAAGTAGCACTTCTTCATCTACGTTCCAATCCTCACCTATGGTCACCAGCTGTGGGTGGTGACCGAAAGAATGAGATCGCGGGTTGAAGCCCACGAAATGAGCTTCCTCCGCAGGATGGCTGGGCTCTCACTCAGAGACCGGGTGAGGAGCTCTGCCATCCGGGAGGAGCTCGGTGTCGAGGCGCTCCTCCTCCAGGTTGACAGGAGCCAGATGGGATGGTTCGGGCATCTGGATAGTATGCTCATCGAGCGAGCGAGGTGTTTCCGGCACGTCCGACCGGGAGGAGACCAAAGGGCAGACCCCGGATCCGCTGGAGAGACTATGTCTCACAGCTGTCCGGGGAACGACTTGGGATCCTTCCGGGTGAGCTGGAGGACGCGGTCGGGGAGAGAGAGAACTTGGCTACCCGTTTGAGACTTTTGCCCCCGCGACCTGACCCCCGAATAAGTGGAAGATGAACGGAACGGAAGTAGCATTTCTTCATTTCTATATAAAATGAAAGAGAAAAAAGTGATGGGACATAAAAACAACTATCTAAAATTATTTTAGTAAGATATAACCCAGTGCTGCATAGGGGTGGAGTGGTTAGCATGGTGCCCTCAGAGCAAGAAGATTGGGGTTTAAATCCCGGGTTGGACGAGGCTTGAAACACTGTCCTTTTTGTGTGGGGTTTGCATGTTCTCCCTGTGTATGTGTGGGTTTTCTCCGGGTACTCTGGATTCCTCCCACCCTCCAAAAACATGGAAATTAGATTAATTGCCCACTAAGAATCATTCCGTATGAATGAGTAGATGAATGTGTATTTGGCCGCACAGCAGACTGGCGTCATGTTTGGGGTATTTTATTTTTTTTACATACTCTGTAAATCATTCACCGGGGAAAATTGTGTGCTGGCTGCCACGACGGCACCAATTGTAGAAAAAACAAGGTGTCTTCTCCAAGGACCCTAGACGTGAACTTCTGGTTGACTTCCGGTCCGCAGGAAAATGCTCTATCAATGAGTCACCGTCTCCTTGCCTATGCCTTGGATACCTTGTTTTCCTTGCCTCTCCCCTTAAATCAGCAAGGATAGGCTCCAGCATCCCGTGCGACCCATTAGGGATAAGCGGGCCAGAAGAGAATCTGTGAATCTATGGTCTATGGCAACGACATGTAACAAATAGGCAGTAAACGCCTGAGCGAAATCTGGTTTAGCATTTATTGGTGATAAGTTTAATTATAAGTTTAATTACAATGGGTTTTGGTCAAGAAAAAAAAATAGTCTTAGGTTTTAATTTAATAAAAAAAAAATGTTATAGGGAATTATTACTTGCATGGCCAGCAGTGTTTGTAACACTTAACGTCTGAAAGAGTTTCTCTGATTACTTTTGAGCTACTGTTACTGATCTGAACTGTTCCTTATGGATTCTTTGTATTTTTACGCATCCTCCCACACAACATAGAGGAGGCATTAAACACTCAGGTTGACCCTGCGTGTTTAGGTTGGCCGGGTCATGCAAACAAAGGCAAAGGTCACAAAGCTTCTTCCTCTTCTTTCGGCATTTCCCTTCAGGGGTCGCCACAGCAAGTCAGTTTCTTCCATCTAACCCTATCTGCTGCATCTTCTTCAGTCACACCAACTATCTTCATGTCTTCTTTCACTGCATCCATGAACCTCCTCTTTGGCCTTCCTCTAGTCCTCTTTCCTGGTGGTTCCAAACCCAGCCTCCTTCTTCCGATGTACTCTCTCTCTCTCCCCCGTACGTGTCCAAACCATCTCAGTCTGGTCTCTCTGACTTTATCCCCAAAACCTCTAACATGTGCTGTTCCCCTGATGTACTCATTTCTAATCCTGTCCATCCTGGTCACTCCCAGAGAGATCCTAAACGTCTTCATCTCTGCTACCTCCATCTCTGCTTCCTGTCTTTTCTTCAGTGTTACTGTCTCTAGACCAAACAGCATGGCCGGTCTCACCACGGCTTTGTACACTTTCCCTTTCATTCTAGCTGAAACTCTTCTGTCGCACATCACGCCTGATACTTTTCTCCACCCGTTCCAGCCTGCACATGCTTCTTCACCTCTTTTCCACACTCTCCATTGCTCTGGACTGTTGATCCTAGATACTTAATATCTTCCATCTTCTTTATCTCTTCTCCCTGTAACCTCACTTTTCCATTTGGATCCCTCTCATTCACACACATGTACTCTGTTTTACTCTGACTAATCTTCATTCCTCTTCTTTCTAGTGCAAACCTCCACCTCTCCAGCTTTTCCTCCACCTCCTTCCTCCTCTCACTACAGATCACAGTGTCATCTGCAAACATCATTGTCCATGGAGATTCCTGTCTGACCTCGTCTATCAGCCTGTCCATCACCATAGCAAACAGCAAAGGGCTCAGAGCAGATCATTGGTGCAGTCCTACCCCCACACTGAACGCCTCTGTTTCACCTACAGCACACCTCACCACTGTCTTACAGCCCTTATACATGTCCTGAACCACTCTAACATACTTCTCTGTCACTCCAGACTTCCTCATACAATACCATAGTTCTTCTCTAAGTACCCTGTCATACGCTTTCTGTAGATCTACGAAGACAGTGCAGCTCCGTTGAAAATGTATCTGAGTAATCTCTTCAGATACATTTAAATGATTCAAATGAAACTGCCCAAAATTACACAGTAACAGGCAGACAGAGGGATAATTTTCAGGCTTTTGGCATCGACTTCTTCAGGTTTTAAACTTATATTGCAAATATAGTTATGAATTTTACAATTAGAAATTCAGTAACAGATATTTCATTTAGGGATTACAACGTGTCAGAAAAACAGAGCTTAAAAGAAAAATGAATTTTATTGAAACGGATCATCAACGTTCATTACACATTCAGTCAAGAATGCAAATAATGAACTCCCTCTTGAAAATCAACCCATTGCTTTGGATAGTATGAGTTGGCATTTTAAATAAGCAACTGGAAAATCAAAAATTCTAATAATACTTTCATTCTGATATAGAAAGAAACATTACTCCCTCACTCCTTATTTTACACAAACATGAACTCTAACCCCTTTTCTCCATTTCTGAACTAACTGTAGGTTTAAAAATACAACAGAAATAAATCTTCCATCCACACCAAAAGCCAGCCCACCCATAACCACAGTGGGCACAGAGCGGTCATCCCGATCAAGGTAGGTCAGAGACTACAAACCAAAGCTATAGGTCCCTGAATCCCCAAGCAAGGGCGATCACCATGGAAACAACCCTTTAGATTGAGCAGGGAAAGTCCCCAGCGTGGGGATCCTTCACTTCAGCCCGGGGACTGGTGCAAAATACTAGAATTTACATGTTTTTGAATTGCAATCACAGAAATTCCCAACTTTGTATTAATCATTGGTCTTCATTTAACATGGAACTCGTTAAAAGCTAAAGCAATTGTATTTATATAATATGTTTAGGGCAATTAATGGTCACACCTAGCATGAGTATTGATTGCCAACTTGTTTCCCAACTGTTCCCTCCCTGTGCGATCAAGGGTTGTGTCTTTGCGTAGCAGTCTTGGCACATATTGTAAATGGCAGAGCGACTTGAAAGCAGCAAAGAGAGAAAAGGATGGTACAGTAAATGTTAGATTCATGATGGGACGGGCGCTGTTACTGTCAGATAAGCAGAGAGCTGAAATTGTGGCATGCTGACAATCCAGAGGGAATAGCCTGCATGTCTGTAAAAGTGGAAAAAGAAAAAGGAAACACCAAGGGAGTAGACCCTCACTGAGCTTCCACAAAAAAATATGTGTATGAGCACTGAAAGGCATCTGGATTAAAAAAGACTTACCAAAGAGTGTATTTATTGAGAATAGATATTTATTTTGAAGGGAAATGTGGAGCATTCTGTAAAGTTTCCATCCCACAGTCCCTAGGCAGGTACCTCAAGAGAATCAACATGACAAAGAATCGGGTAACGTCAAAACATCTGATCACACTTTCACCGTATGCTTATTGTCCACCGCTTCGTTCTGCACAAATCGGTATTGGTCTGAAGTCTCTCAAGCGCCTAGCAGATGCCCAATTCTTGAGTGGTGGCTGTAAACATCGGCAGCATTATCAAAAGCTTCAGCTTGCCCTGCTCTCCATCAAGTCTGTGCTCAGCTAATGCCTGCATCTGTAATGTCCCAGAGGCTGCCTTATCTCCCCCGGCCACTTGGATTCATTGCCAACCTCCGGTTCATGGCAAAGCTCTGATCTGAAGACAAGCTAGCAGAGTGCCAAGGTGGGCAGCAGAAAAAAGTGACCTCCCGCCACCAGCACTCATCTCTCCCACTCTTATGGTGGATGCCAGCAGCTCCCGAGCACATCCCGACTGTGGGAACAAATACAAGACTCTTTAGTAGATTACCCTGTGCTCTTCCGTTGCGTTGTGTCTCCGTGTGGGGAACCACAGTCATTGTGTGTAGGTTTGAGTTTATAATCACCTCTAAAAAATGGAATGAGAACACAGAATTTGAACGGGCATGCAAACAAAAGGGAATCCTCTTTTTTTTCAGATTAGATCTATAATATATATATATTAATTTCAATTTTGTTGGCAGTTTTCTTTTAAGAATGAATTGACTCACCAGATATCATATTATAACATCGGAAATGTCATTTTACTTTCAGTGACTGGTGCCAGACTGGTGGAAAATAGTGCAGACTTTGATCTTTAATGCAGAGAAAATCATCAATCCGCCTCAAGTTTCAGTCACACGGTTTGTATTGTGTACGTTTTTAAGCTACGCCATATTCAGCTTTGTTTTTGTATTCCTAGGAACCTAGTTTTGTTGTCTGGACATGTGAGCATGGGTTTTGGCCCATTTACTTTTAAGGTACATTTTTTTACCAACGGAAATTCAAACATTCTCTGTCCAACGATCGGTCATGGACCAATTAACGGGCTTTGTAAACGTATATTGAATAGATATTGACTTAATCATAATGCATTAACACAGAGATTGGAAATTATTTCAGGTTATTTCCAGATAAAAACATGCCAGAAGTGTTTTTTTTTTTTTTTTTTTGCAGATTTGAGCAACTTGAGAGCTCTTCTGACTAAAAGTCAGACATTGTTAAAATTCCCGGTTGTTCCATGGCCATGGATTTTGTTCACCATTTCTAACGTAAGTAGGAAATTTATTTCCTAGCAGCAATCCAAGCACTCGGCTACCAATCGCCATTTTTTTTTTTATAATTGCATTTCTGACAAAAGGTAGCATGTTTATCTCTGCTTTGAGAAAAGAATCCTTACCCTACGAAAAGCACAATTCTTCTTCTTTCTGCATTTCCCTTTAGGGGTCGCCACAGCAAGTCAGTTTCTTCCATCTAATCCTACCTCCTGTATCCTCTTTGGTCACACCAACTATCTTCATGTCTTCCTTCACTGCGTCCATGTACGAAAAGCACAATTACTCCCTCATTTTTGGCTTTTTTGTATGTTCTGCTTCCTACTGGATCAGCTTTGCCTTGGGATTAAGCCACACACTAGCCAAACGGCAAGGAGACTCTTTGTTATAGGTCAATACCAAACGTCTTCTGTTTTTAACATAAAACATTAAACTTTTTTAAAATAGGTTAGCCAGAGTTGATGATCAACTTAGCTCTGTTTTGGTTTTAATCTGTCAACAGTATGTTACGTTGAACTCGCTTATTTTCCTTTACGATCCTGTTCACAAAGGGTCATACTCGTACCGGATGTTACTAACTAAAATTTACAAGAGAAACAGGGTTACAAGAGAAACCTGTATCACTCAAAGGGGGTGCAAGTAGAATTGTACTTATGTTACTGTAGATGCCGTTCAAATGTGTGCTCTAGAAAAGGGAAATCGCCTTTTGGCATTTTCTTAGTCTTCTTCTTTTGGCATTTCCCTTCAGGGGTTGCCACAGCAAGTCAGTTTCTTCCATCTAATCCTATCTGCTGCATCCTTTTTGGTCACGCCAACTATCTTCATGTCTTCCTTCACTGCATCCATGATACATGATAAGAGGTCTTCTTCTAGGCCTCTTTCTTGGTGGTTCCAAACCTTGCATCCTTCATTTGATGTACTCTCTTTCTCTTCAGCACATATCCAAACCATCTCAGTCTGGCCTGTCTGACTTTATCTCCAAAACCGGTAGGGTGTAAACCGTACACAAAGATCGATATGGCCCTCAATCCTGTGTTGTAGACAGTAAGCAAAACAAACAGCAGCGCTAACGCTCTGACTCTCTTAGTCTATGTTATAAAGCAGGGTGTCAAAATCGAGTACACGGAGAGTCAAAATTCAATGTAAGGACCAAGTTTGATATTTATAGAAAAAGGTTTATTCATGTATAAAAAAAAGTCTTTCCATTGATCTTATGTAACAACAAGATAAGGATTTACCAGTAGTAACAAAATAGGCATGGTAATTTTTGCAATTGTCGCCATAAAATTTGGATTAACAGTGTTGTAAATAGTGTTGATCAATAAAGTTACTCTCCAAAGAAACTTTTAGAATCTTCTTGGAATTATCTTTTCTAAACCAATCCAATAAAGTCCAACCAACCAGACAACTGGTTGGTTATTATGCCCAAAGTAAGATTTTTCAGGGTTTAACCACTGTTTTATGTTCCTCAAAGACCATCTTGTCTCCTTTGAAAATGATAACCGATTACATGGACCATCTTGTTCAACTACTCTTGTGTTCACAGAGGTGTTGTTTTACATCAGACCTCTATAAATCATACAACAGTGAGCTACTTAATCATGCTGCAGAGGGAAGAAAAAAGAAAGAAAAAGAACGTCTTTGGTTCTGCAACATGGTTCCTTTGGGACAAATCCAAAGGTTAATCGAGCTTCTTTTGTTGTTTTCTGAAAGACAGTACACGTATAAAAATGTCCTTTAAAAAAATGTCTGGTGTCTTTGATTCTTCATATATATGAATCATAAATGAAAAGAAATGATATCTTGAATATAAAGTGTCTTTTTAAATGTTACACCAATAGGCAATTACAGAGTGGTGTATAAAATCAATGTCACCAAACATGCAGTGTTGTGGTCTTTTGATAGCTACAGGGTTCCATTATTTATTCATATACTGGGATCGGTATGGGATGCTTGAAGGGTTTACTTCATGAGGTTTTCTCAAAGGAAATAGTCATTTAGCATTTCTCTATTAGAAAAATCAAGAATGTATTGTTTTAGAAAACAAATATGCTAAGCTAATATGCTAAGCTAATCTAAAATGCTAAGCTGTTGAGTTTGAAAAAAAAAGTGATTCTTTGAAACTTAAAAAGGAGGGTATCTTGCAAATATAATCTTTTTGGAAGTTTGCACCATGTTTGAACATTTTTCCAACAACAAAAGTTATACATGAGGTGGTTTTGTATTTTATTTGTGCATGTTTGAGTAACAAACATGATGCGGCCGGGAATAGAATGAGTGCCTCCAAATCCAAGACCATGGTCCTCGCCCAGAAAAGGGTGGAATGCCACCTGCAGTTCAGGGACAGGGTCTTGGCCAAAGTGGAGGAGTTTAAGTATCTCAGGGTCTTGTTCACGAGTGGGGGAAGGATGGAGCGGGAGATCGACAGGTGGATCGGTGCGGCGTCAGCAATAACTAGGACGATGCATCGGTCCGTCGTGGTAAAGAGAGAGCTGAGCCGAAAAGCAAAGCTCTCGATTTACAAGTCGATCTATGCTCCTACTCTCTGCTATAGTCACCAAATGTGGGTGGTGACCCAAAAAATGCCATCGCAGAAACAAGTGGCTGAAATGAGCTTCCTCTGCAAAGTGGTTGGGCTCTCACTTAGAGATCGGGTGAGAAGCTCTGCCATCAGGGAGGAGCTCGGTGTCAAGCCGCTCCTCCTCCAAGTCGAGAGAAGCCAGATGGGGTGGTTAAGGCATCTGGTCAGCATGCCTCCCAAGCGCCTCGCTGGTGAGGTGTTCCGGGCATGTCCCACCGGGAGGAGACCAAGAGGCAGATCCCAGGCCCGCTGGAGAAACTATGTCTCACAGCTGGCTGGGGAACGACTTGGTATTCTTCAGGGTGAGCTGGAAGATGCAGCCGGGTTGAGCGAAAACTGGGTTTACCGTCTGAGGCTGTTGCCCCCTTGACCCAGCCCTGGGTAAGCGGAAGACGACGGAACAGAATTTTTGAGTAATTTGCAATTTTCAAGCATTCCTATCAAGTATCTAGATAATGTAATGCCTGTGAACTTCGGAGACCCCAAAAGTCTTAATAAGTTCTTTATTATTGTTCGGGAACTGCTCGTAGGACCACCACTATTCACTCTTTCTTCACACTCACCCTCTCTTTGCGCAGCAACACATAAGTACCTCTCACAAAACCCTAACTCCTCCCAAATCCCGAATGCACCCAAGCCATTACAATACTTTCTGAACGCTCAGTTGTACTTCACCTTGCCTTTTGTTCTCTGTCACGACCACATCTTAACCAAAGCAGGTGCTTTTTAAGAGCAAGTGCTCTGGTCAGCTCCTTTCACAAACATCACATTTTGAGAAAAGGTCCAGTAAGTATCTACATATGCAATGATGTACGAAGTAATACCACACGAAAGAACGATAACCCATTCTGCTAAAGAAAAAAAGAGAAAAAAACACCTTTAGATAAATTACTGCCATCACAATTTGCCATCTTGTTTAATTAGCATCACAGTTTGCTATATTAGCAAACTGTGCTCCAACATGTTTCGTGCAAGCATGTGGATAAAGATAAAAAGGTTTCACTTCTTAGGTTATGAGTTAACAAGATGTGTGGTCACGCTTGCTAAATAGCACGGGATCCCTGATCAAACATGCAGTGATTGGCCTTCATGCTCTGAACCATTAACCTTAAAACAAAGTGACGGCTACAGTAAAATCTAAATGACCACACTCCGCGTTCAGATGAAAGAAAAACAGTAACTACGAAAGCAAATCCTACAACCAGCAGACGTTTTCGCAGCGATAAAACAGAAGCCGAATTCTTTGAGGAGGTACGTTTGGTCAAGTTGTAGATTTTAACATAGTCTTTTTTTTTTTTTTTCAGCTGACAAAGTTTGACGTCTGCAGTTTCTTTGTGTAATTACTTTTTCATCAGTAGGGAGAGGAAATTAGAAAATTAAGTCCTGGAAAGCCGATTAAGTCTGCTTTAAGTTTTGGATCTTGTTGTCAGCTAATTTTAAGGACATTGGATTCTCTAACATTAGATTTAGTAAGAGGTTCCTAAAATTGAACATTTTGGAGGTGGAATGGTCTGAGACAGAATGGAAACACCAAATGACATCTGTTTGTGAATTGAAGACGGTAATTTGATAAATCTTTATATATTCATTTTGTGCAATCTTTTTTAAAACTGATTCGACAGGGGAGGAATTGTGCTTATAGATCAGTTTGAATTTCGTCTTCTGAACCGCTTATTCCTAAGGAGATACCAGGGAGTGCCGGAGTTCGGTACACCCCGAACAGGTTGCCATTCGGTTACGGGGCCACACACACAACCATCCACACACATTCATTTGTATGGGTAGTTTCATAGCTTATAGATGGATGAGTCGAAAAAGGATATTTCGGGGATTTTGTGGTCAACAAAAACCATTGGGCGAAAGGTTTGAACCAATGGGAAACCAATGGGAAATCAAACTGATTGACTTCTAAAACCAGGAAGTCAATCCATCAAACCTTCCGGGTTTTTTTTTTTCCCCAAAAGAGAATTCTGTGAAAAGTGTGCATTCTACTTCCTACCTTTGGTGACACCAGTGGTGGAACGTAACAAAGTAAATGTACTTCGTTACTGTACTTAAGTAAAAAAATTGTGTATCTGTACTTTGTTTAAGTCAAATTTAAGACCGGTACTTTTACTTTTACTTCACTACATTTTTAGAGCAAATATCTGTACTTTTACTTCGCTACTTTTTAAAAGTGTGTTTTACATTTTTTGTTAAATTTTTGTTCAGGAATTTGAAAAATACACAGGTTTTTTTTTAGCGCATCTTGAAGCCGCATCGCCAAAATCAAAAGAAACAGTTGATCGGAGAAGAAGTAATGAATCGAGAAACATTTTCCGCATTCATTCAGCACCAAAAACCTAACATCAAATATACGTAGTACAAATTAAAACGAGTCAGAAGATCGTTGTTCGTTGTGTTTACTTCTAAATAAAAAGTTGAGCCATCGTTACACAGAGCAGGGGTGGATCTAGAATTTTCCGAAAGGGGGTGGGGCTTTGACAAAGCCAATATACAGGTATAGTGACTGGGGGCCTCCCCCTCAAAACATTTTAAAAAATAAGTATCATTTTCCTCCATTTTGGCGGCCCATTCACTGGCCCTTCTAGGGGATAGCTTGACTTGTCCCCTCTCCTTTTATTTATTTATTTTTTTTTTGTGGACCAAAAGAGGCGGGAGAGGGGGGTCACACCCTTGCAGAGTATTTATCCTGGTTACCATGGTGACACCCTATAGCACAACAAATAACATTTGAATTATGATCGAATACTTTTACTTTTTAGTTAAAAAGTAAAATTTACACCAACTACTTTTGTACTTTTACTTAAGTAGATTTTTTTATTGGTACTTTTACTTTTACTTAAGTATTTTTTTTGCCTAATTATCTGTACTTTTACTTAAGTACAAAAAGTGAGTACTTCATCCACCACTGGGTGACACAAACTTGGAATTTGAAAGCGAAGACAATAACCTTCGGTCAATACAAATTTAAATTTAACTTTAAAATGTGAATCAAATTTTGTCTTCAGTTTAACAAACAGTTGTGTTCTTGGGTTGAAGAAGAAGATTTATTTGAAAACAAAAAGATATGACTTTTTTCATACTCGATTGTATATCGTCTTGAATTTTTGCCATACCGAAGCCACTCAAATACCAATGAGAGATTTTTAGTCCACTGACAGTCATTGCTATTGGTATGGCTTCTGTGGTTTTACGGTCTCTGCATTGGTCTATTGTGGGGACTTCAATAGATTCCCTTTCTCACCTGTGCTCATGAGTTAAGGGAAATGACCGAAAGAACAAGATTGCAAATACAAGCAGCTGAAATGAGTTTCCTCCCTTGGATGGCTGGGTTCTTCTAAAACATGCATTGAGGGGTTTGATCATTGGGGGTGGGCTCAGAGTAAAACTGCAGCTGCTTTGTATGAAGAGGAGTGAGATGAAGTGCCGCAGGCATCTGGATATATTGCTTATAGTTGATGTTATTAAAATAATATAAAAAAAAATATTTATTCAAATCAACTTCAGTGAAAGTGAGAATTAACCATTTCATTAAAAACTCTTGTCACACTTGAACCCGTTTCATTCAATATCATTTGTGAATGTCTGATTAATCATAAATTTTATGAGTTTTTTTTTTTTTTTGACACATGTTTTATGGTCTGGATCTCAGGGGCACACCTGGAGATGTTAAATGGTGTTCAACAAGCACTCGAGTTTCAACCCGGCTTGCTGGATTGTGAAACAAAGAATAAATGGTCCAATAACTTAAAGCAAAAACAACTATTGAGATATATAGTAGAAAAAGTTTCAAAAAAGTCTTCTGGACAGTACAGTTCTTGAACGAGACGTTTCGACTTCCATCCGGAAATCATTTTCAATCTGAATGAAATTGACTGGAAACTGGATCTATTTATACTAACCTGAGTAAAAGGTAAAAAACGCCTCGGAGTGGAGGCGTTAGATACATTTTGCCCGGGATTTACAGCAGCCTTTTGATGCCATGGACTAAAGATGACACCTCGTGACCCAGTTTCACGCCTCTCGTTAGCAGGAATTTCTATTCACTAGGCCTTTAGCATTTTTATAATAGGGTTGTTTACTGGTCTGTGGTTACAATAGGAGCCATTCACGGCCATCATAGGTAACACAGGCTCATTGGTCGAGCCCTTCTTACTATTTTTTCACCTTTTACTCAGGTTAGTATAAATAGATCCAGTTTCCAGTCCATTTTATTCAGATTGAAAATGATTTCCGGATGGAAGTCGAAACGTCTCGTTCAAGAACTGAACTGTCCAGAAGACTTTTTTGAAACTTTTTCTACTATGGATCACTCCTGGATGAATGAGGGACTACACAGACTATTGAGATAATTTAATAGAAAATACTTGATAGTTCCCCAAGGAGAAATTGTAGTGCTACAGTACAAACTGAAACCCCAAAAAGAACTGGTAACTATGTATCTCCAGACTGGTAGTTACAGACTACAGGATGAAAGGTTAAAGAGTCTGATGGAGGACGGCAGAAGTGGTTTGCTGTACTGTTACTTTGAGCAGCGGGGTAGCGAGAGTTGTTTCTAAAGCTGCTCTTGAGATGGTCCACAGATTCATGGAGTGAATGTGAAGTGTTCCACATGGTTGACAACAGTTTTGTCATCATTCTGTCCCTCACCACCTCCTTCACAGAGGCGAGGGGTAAGCCCACCACAGATCCAACTTTTTTTATCAGTTTGTTGAATCTGTTGTCGTCTTTTGGTTTTATCCCATCTCTCCAGCAGGCCACAGCAAAGAACAGGCCCTTGCCATAGTGAACTAGTGGAACATAGTGAGCATTCGTTGAAGCAAATGTTGATAGACCTAAGATTTCTCAAGAAGTACAGTCTACTTAGATCCTTCTTGTAGAACAGGAGTCTCAAACTCCATTTTGAGGAATGGAGTTTGAGGGCCGGTGTCCTAAAGGTTGCATGTGTTCTTGCATTCCCACACCTGATCCAGCTTATTGAGTCAATAAGCCAAATTTTATTGGTTGTTGATTTCACTTTAAGTGCATCATCTGAATTGAACCAGGCTCATATAGAACGCCTTCAGGACACCGGCCCTCAAGGACTGGAGTTTGAGACCCCTGTTGTAGATGATATTCGTGTTGGTGGACCAGTCCTGTTTACTGTTCTTGTGAACCTACGACAGGACCATCTCCATATCAGATCTACCAATACAGAACAAGTACGGTTGGGACCACTTCTTGCTGATGATAAAATAACAAAAAAACTTATTAGATACCGGTATGTACTGGATATTTTAACACTCTCTGATCCAGAAGTGGTTTTGACCCCATCACAAAGACCCTATTACCAGGTTTTTTATTTTTTTTAACCTATTCTGTTTGGCGTTGTGACAAGCAGAATGATGATCTGCATGTCAAGTCTTGCTGGACAGTTGTTCTACCAAGGTCAGCACCATATGCCGACTCTGTACGCTCTTTTTGTTAATTTTAAATGCTTTACAACCAAAATGTCTTTGCTTTCTGTGCTTGTTTTTGCTGGACCTGACAGAGATTACTGGGGAGAGGTGCGGAGCAAGAGGGGTGAAAAAGAAGAGGAATAGGGTACAGAAGAAGAAGAGAGGGGTAAAAAGTGAAGAGAAATCTGAAGTTACAGTATTCAGCATCATGACTGACCTGCTGGATTATCTAAGGAGAAAAAAAAGTACTAACAAGAGTTTAAGCCAGATATGAAGCTGACACACACGACAAAATCTTCTGGAACAAATGATGAAGAACACATACACATGTTACTAGAGCTACAATAATAATAGTTGGGAGCAGGGAACATAGCGGACAGTAAACAGCGTGACACAGTTTGTGAGTGTAAGTACATACACGCTGTCTATGTAAACCATGGGCTTATTAGGACCAACGGATCCTCACCAGCCCCAAAAGATTGGAACGAGGGAGACCAACGCAACCTGGGCCTGCGCTCATCCAATTTTTCAAAAATTTTGTACACCCTGGATTGGGAAAACACATGAGGACTCGCACAGTAGTGTTATTTGATTCACTAAAACATATTTAACTTTTACATTTGCTAGGTTTATGTCTTAACCTACTTCACAGTAAAGTGCTTCATTCACTTTTTAGTTTTAACAATGTCTGCTTTATGTAGCAGAAATTTCTCAAAGTCAGCAAACAGGACAGGACATAGGCTGTTTTACAAAGTGCCAAGGATCTGTTCAATGAGCCGTACAGACAAGGGAACTATTTGTTCATTTTTCAGGCAACAGTCCATTTTGGAAAAGGTTAGCATATTTACATAAATGGTCAAAAAATATGACCAGTAAAACAGAACACAGAAAAAGGTATTTATTGTATTTATTGTATTTCAGCAAAGACATACATTGTGATCTGTAGTGAGAGGAGGGAAGATCTGGAGAGGTGGAGGTTTGCACTAGAAAGAAGAGGAATGAAGATTAGTCAGAGTAAGACAGTGTATATGTGTGTGAATGAGAGGGATCCAAATGGAAAAGTGAGGTTACAGGGAGAAGAGATAAAGAAGGTGGAAGATTTTAAGTATCTAGGATCAACAGTCCAGAGCAATGGAGAGTGTGGAAAAGAGGTGAAGAAGCGTCTTCAGGCAGGCTGGAACGAGTTGAGGAAAATATCAGGTGTGATGTGCGACAGAAGAGTTTCAGCTAGAATGAAAGGGAAAGTGTACAAAACCGTGGTGAGACCGGCCATGCTGATTGGTCTAGAGACAGTAGCACTGAAGAAAAGACAGGAAACAGAGAAGAAGGTAGCAGAGATGAAGATGCTGAGGATCTTTCTGGGAGTGACCAGGATGGACAGGATTAGAAATGAGTACATCAGGGGAACAGCTCATGTTAGAGGTTTTGGGGATAAAGTTCGAGAGGCAAGACTGAGATGGTTTGGGCACGTACAGAGGAGAGAGAGAGTACATAGGAAGAAGGATGCTGGATTTGGAACCACCAGGAAAGAGGACTAGAGGAAGGCCAAAGAGGAGGTTCATGGATACAGTGAAGGAAGACATGAAGATAGTTAGTGTGACCAAAGAGGATACAGAAGATAGGATTAGATGGAAGAAACTGACTTGCTGTGGCGACCCCTAAAGGGAAAAGCCGAAAGAAGAAGAAGAAGATTGTATTTCAGCAAACAAGAAGCTAAATGTCTTTAACGTCTTTGAGTCCCATTATTAACTGTGAATAATCTGTCAACAACGGTAAAAACGACGAGGAAAACACTGCTTCTAAAAAATTAGAACTACAGAGAATTATCAGGACCGATTCAAAAAAACAATACTCAACTCTTGTTTGTGAATAACAGGCCATTAGAAACACAAACCAGGCCTTGACTGTGAGGCTAAGTAGGTCCCTTGATGCTCTCCTCTCTAATGCTTTTATGCTTTGTAAATTTTTCTGCGTTAAAACAAAGCCGTCAGCACCACACAGAAGAAACATTTGCTTTCTTTTGTGTTTTTGGTGTGTGAATGGTGTACTTCGGAGTTCAAAACAGTGAGTTTAATCAGTGTTATGGATAGTTTTAATTTGGGAATACGTAATGTGCATGTCCCCATTCTACCCAGACAGTGTTTAAGGAGTTACATTAAATTTTTCAGAGTGAATTATTGTAACTGTGGTGTAAAATATGCATAGAAATACAAGTTGGAAAATATAATTTCTTGTAACAAATTGTCATATTCCGCAGATTATTCAAGTTAGTTGTTTTCAAGAGAAAAAAAGTGTCCATAAGCACCTTTTATACCGTTAAATTTTTCTTTTAATGTCAGGAGAGTAGTCTGTTCCCCCTCTGTGTCCTGTTTCCCCCTTCCCTCTTGTCTGTGTGTGTACACTAGTCACACCTGAAACTAGTCTACTCATCTGCTGGAGCATAAATGGAACAGTTTTTGACACGCTCTTCGCCAGATCGTTTGTTTTCATGCTTGGCTTGTTATTCAGTTTTTTGGCTCCGGCTTCTACATTTGAACCTGCCTAGTTTATCTGTTTTTGTCTTCTTTATTTGGACTTTTTATCAGTCTAATAAATCTGCTTGTGATTTTTCATCTGAACCTGTCTGTTGTGTAAAGGGTATATTTTTGGCCTCTGCTCCACACCATGACATTTAAAAAAATGATTCAGCCAAGCACCGATGTGTTACCAATGTGTTGCCATTATTACCAATCTTGGATTGGGTCATCACGTTTCGTGTTCTGAACTGCTTACCACTACTCGGATTATAGAGGGCGCCAGAGCCTATCCCAACTGATATCAGGTGAGAGGCAGGATTGTCGCCAGTCTGTTGGAGAACCACACCCACAGACAACAGACAACCGTGTACATGGTCGAGGCCATTTTGTAGCACCCAGTTAACCTAAGATGAATGTTTTTTGGAGGGTTGAAGGAGACTGGAGTACTTGGCGAACACCAACATGTACACAAGGAGAACAAGCAACCTCCACAAAGAAAGGCCAGAGTATTTCAAGCCACGCCCCCACACCGGGACTGCCTTCTTGCTCTGAGGCCACAGTGCTAACCAATGCGCTATACTGTGCTGCCTGGTTTATCATGTAATTTTAAAAATTGGAGACTCTATACGAGTTTAAACAACTTCTATATAGTAAATAAATTCATAAATCATGAAACTGCACTCCCTCTAGGCTGAACACATGTGCTCAAATGTTTACTCAAATTCTACTCAAATCTTGACAAGCTAGACAAATCTAAAGAGAATGTTCCACTAACTGATTCTGTAATAAGACGCAGACTTAAATTAAGTGATCCGAGTGTACGGACATGCATTTTTAACATGAACTTTGCCACAGCTTGTGCTTTCAAACTCCCATGTTTCTTCCCGCACGTGTCTCTGTAATGCAATCCAACATTTATCAAACATAACTGATCTCGGTAAAATGAAAAAGTCAGCGAACAAGAAAATCTGATGCTTTAGAGGTTTACTCATTACGATTTAAATTAGGAAAAAAAAATGTGTAACAAATTACTTCATTAGCAAGTACTTCCATACTGATTTGAGAAGACGAAGACTTTAATTTTATATTGAAAAAACAAAGAATTATCAGAAACAGTTAGCTTCATGTTTGAGTAACGAACTTAGTCAAACTGGCAGAGGTGCTTGTTTTCAATTTTTTTTAAAATATTGATCCATAACAGAGAGATTGTTAAAATACACTGTAAAAAAATAGGCTATGTTTTAGTGTTGGGACACAATATAAATGTGTTGAAGTTAGAATAAGAGCATATATGACCAGTACTATAAATTGATTTAGTTTTGTTTAGTTTCAGCTAAAATGAAAGGGAAAGTGTACAAAACCATGGTGACAGCGGCCATGTTGTTTGGTCTACTGACACTGGTACTGAGGAAAAGACAGGAAACAGAGATGGAGGTAGCAGAGATGAAGATTCTGAGGATCTATCTGGAAGTGACCAGGATGGACAGGATTGGAAATGAATATATAAGTGGGACAGCACATGTTAGAGGATTTGGAGATAAAGTCAGAGAGGCCAGATTGAGATGGTTTGGACATGTGCAGAGGATAGATAGTACATCGGCAGAAGGATGCTGGGTTTGGAACCACCAGGAAAGAGGCCTAGAGGAAGACCAAAGTGGAGGTTCATGGACACAGTAAAGGAAGACATGAAGATAGTTGGTGTGACCAAAGAGGATACAGAAGATAGGATTAGATGGAAGAAACTGACTTGCTGTGCCGACCCCTAAAAGGAAATGTCAAAAAAAGAAGAGTCAGAGAAGCCAGACTGAGATGGTTTGGACATATGCAAAGGAGAAAGAGTACATCGGAAGAAGGATACTAGGTTTGGAACCACCAGGAAAGAGGCCTAGAGGAAGACCCAAGAGGTTCATATACACAGTAAAGGAAGACATGGAGATAGTTGGCGTGACCAAAGAAGATGCAGCAGATAGGGTTAGATGGAAGAAGCTGACTTGCCGTGGCGACCCCTGAATGAAAATGCCGAAAGAAGAAGACGACTATGTTTGATTCCAAGTACGACTACAGATACAATTTCTTGATCCAGGACAAAGAAGTACAGGGCATTTCAGAAGAAGCCACAGTGTGTCTTTGTAGATCTGGAAAAAGTTCTTGACGGGATGACCAGAGAGGAACTGTAGTAATGAGTAAGGACGTTTGGAGTGGTAGAGCCATTAGAGTGGTGCAGGACATGTATGAGGACTGTAAGACACTGATGAGGTGTGTGGTAAGTATCAAGAATGACTGCATCTCAGAGACAGCCAAAAAAAAGAACTTTAAGGATGCAACGTAACATGAAATCAATCTCTAAGTTAAATTTGCATAGCTATGAAACGTCAGAGAATAAATTGGGATATACAAAGGTTTCTAACTTACTACCATATATGTATGTCAGATTCTTACATCTCAATGTGCAATATGGAAAAAGAAACATTTTCTTAGAATACTACCAAGACACGATGAAGTCTTTTTAAGTCTGTAAATTTTATTTTTAGACTCTCTCGCCAGCAGATGACAAATGTTAGTCCGACTAATGAGTTGGAACACAAAATAAATTAATAAGTGGACTTTCAAGTTACATTTTCTCTGTGTACTGTTGTAATAAATTTATTAAACCACATGGAGAAGAAACCCATACTGACACTACTTGCAAATGGAATTTGTTTTATGCCTGTGAAACAAATGTGTGCGTAGATTTGGTTTTTCAAGAAGCAATTTTTAAAGAGAAGGCATAGTGTTTTCTGAGTTACTGATTCTTATCTTAAAGCACATATTGACATAGTACCTTTATTTTAGCTCAGGATTACATTTTTTTTAAAAGGCTTTGAAACCAGCTATTTCCCTCACACCAAAGTTTAGCGACAAAAAAACTGAAAAATCTTACTAAACATTGGAAAACACAAGTCAATCTGCTAAACTATAGCTAAAGTGCTACTACAAATTTCAATTTCAACTTAAACTTAAGATGAGCCCCCACTTGTCATAGCCTGGCTTTGGGTCTGGGACAGAAATGAGGGAAACAGGGACAAAGTATGGGCCAAATCAAATTAATTTTTCATGTAAAATAAAGACACAATTAACATAAACACGAATTCAACATTGAAGAAACTGAAAACTCAAAAGCATACCTGACCTGCAGTTGAAAAAAAACAGAGAGAGAAAACAATTAGTGCAGACATCTCCTTCAAAATGAGCCCAGCTGGCCCCACTCAGATGCCCCTCCCCCTGCCTGCAGGAGCCTCGGATCCTGCCAGGCAAAGGAGGTGCTGTGACATCAGTTTCAGATTTATTCAGTTTTATTTTACACTTAATTCCTACTTCCTCTCACTATTCACTTTACCCCGCCTCTTGGCGCTAGCAAAACACAGCATGAATCTTGTTTGAGGCTCCAAATGTGGCGTAAAGCGCATCAAGTTAGCAAATCTACATTAAGATAAGATTGATTTTAGTGATCTCTGGGGAAATTGAATAGTACAATTATTAGGATTATTATTATTTGGGGGGAGGCAATAGCTCAGTGATAGAATTTTCGCCTTTGAACCGAAAGTTCACCAAATTCGCGAGATCGAATCCCACTGAGCTAATTTCTAGTTGTCCTTGGGAAAAACACCTAACTCCCTGTTTCTCCCACCATTGGGGAGCCCACTACGGTGTAAAGCAGCACACACATTTCCCCGTTGAGGGATTAATATGGTAAACATTTCTGTCTTTCTTGTTAACATTAGAAAGTGTTACAAAGCCAAATGTTAGGCTTTTAAACACTTAAAATGTTCCTGATAAATACAGGAAAAGGCGGAGATGGGTTTAACGGTTGTTTCTCTTTTCTTCGCTTTTGCCAAATTTGAAAATCAACACAAATCATATATTACTTTATTTTCTTATTTTTGTGTTTTTAGACAAAAATGAGAATATCTGTTGAGGGGAGGGACCAAGCATGAGCAGAGTACATGTACTAAAACACTTTTTATTCAGGTTAGAATGCAGGAATGGTGGAGAAAAAAATGGTGGCCAAGATAACCTGTAGTGCTCGAGCAATGTCTGAGTATTGGTCGTGAGGGCTTTCAAATTCCACAAACATGTATGAATGAAACAGGAAGCCACTACAGGTATGTTTTTGATGCTCTAAATTGGTTCCAACATGGTGTAAACTTTTAAAAAGTTAATTTGGCATAAAGATATAATTTATGTTTATACTATGAATAGACTTCTTCATTTATTCATACATGGTTAGAGGTAGGCTATGTGGTTTATCAGAAAAGTAAATCCATTTTATTTATTTTAATTAAATGATGAAACTGTAGATACAAGTTCAGCTTTGGTTCACGGTACTTCAAGGTTGGGAAATTTTAGATTTTGAAAACCCTGATCCCGCATTAATTTAAAACAAGAAGCAATTTGTGCTTATTGCACATAACCTTTGCCAATAAGTGCTTTTAATTATTAATTCATCCATTATTTAAATAAGTCAGCACCGTTGGCGTATAAAGATCTCTTTTCCAAGTGAGGCCTGGCCAAAAAAGCAGCTTAAATTCTCATGTGTTCGTTTGTATTAGCTTTTCTTTTCTATTGCGTGCTTTTACAGTCATCCAATATGCATTGCTTCTGCTTATACATAACAAGATTCTAGATGATGGATTTTCTTTGTTACCGAACATGCATTTTGACAGCTTATATTATTGCAAAGCAAAATGAAATGATGAAGGCAAACATCAGTAGAAGCAACAGGGTGGATGCTTTGACGTGTTCGGGCAGATGATCTGACAGCAGATGGAGACAACATAACAATGTTCCCGCTCTTCATTACAAAAACTGTCAGCTGATGCTTATCTAGCAGTTATGTATGTTGATAGCTGGCACATAACGTTCGTGGTCACACGTCACCTTTGAAAAATTAAACTATTCGTCTCATCTGTTCGCTCACTGTCATTTAATTAGCAGGGATGCAGCACCCCCAACCCATTACTCTCGCTTACCTTCATCCAGCATATAGCTATTATTTCTAACTAGCACAAAATAATATTGCTGGAAAAAAAAAAAAAAAAAATAGAGGGAAATACATGTGTAGGCACATGAAAAATAATGCTCATATACTTGCGTCCCAATAATATCCAATGGGGTTTGTTTGTTCATGCAATGCCTTTTTTTCTCCAATGGTTTTTGCTTTAATTCAACACATACAACAAATCTAAAGAATGATGTTATAAAACTGGGTCAACTTTCTCTCGGATCTTCATATAGTATCTAAATGAGGTTTTTCTCATCAGTTTCATTTTCACTTTTGGTTGGACTAAGAGAAGATCAGATGTAAGCATATCTCTGTTTTCTCCCATAATCTAAACTGATTTTGTAAGAAGCTAATGGATGCCATCCAATTTGCATATAAATGATAGCGGAGTCTCTGGTGATCTATGACTCTCAGTCTGATTTAGTAGTGATGGAACAGTAGGAGAGAAGATTAAGATATAGTCGGCGAGTTTGAGAAAAGACGGGTAAGTAAGATTTCTGGGTTTGTACCCATTTTAAATATTGAGAGTGGTTTCGGTGTTATTTTACTCTGAGTTGTTTTTTTCTTCTTTTTTTTTTCTTGCTTGAATGATTCCGTAAAAAGGTAAAGGAGGTGACTTGTAAACGAGTTTGAAAACCTAAGTCGTAATTGCAAAATGTGTTAGAAATGGAATAATGATGTCTTAAAAGCTGAATATTATGCAAAATGATTATTTTTCTGTTTTGTTTTTTTGTTTTTTTTTTCAATGTTTGAATGTTATTTTTATGTCAAAAAAGATCTATTTCAATTATGCATGTTTGAAAAATTCACAAGCCTTCCATCAGGTATCCGTATTACAGAATAAATAAATACAATTGTTTTAGTCCTCTACTTGAGCAAGGCTTTGGCTCATGTTGTTTAAAAGCTTTAAAATAGAGTGTAATAAACTGGCAAAGTTATGTACCATACTGTATCTTCTTCTTTCGGCATTTCCCTTTAGGGGTCGCCACAGCAAGTCAGTTTTTTCCATCTAACCCTATCTGCTGTATCCCCTTTGGTCACACCAAATATCTTCATGTCTAACGTCACTGCGTCAATGAACTTTCTCTTTGGTCTTCCTCTAGTCCTCTTTCCTGGTGGTTCCAAATCCAGCATCTTTCTTCCGATGTACTCTCTCTCCTCTGCACATGTCCAAACCAGCTCAGTCTTGCTCTCTCAGACTTTATCCCCAAAACTTTTAACATGTGCTGTTCCCCTGATGTACTCTTTTCTAATCCTGTCCATCCTGATCACTCCCAGAGAGATCCTCAGCATCTTCATCTCTGCTACCTCCATCTCTGCTTCCTGTCTTTTCTTCAGTGCTACTGTTTCTAGACAAACAGCATGGCCGCTTTCACCACGGTTTTGTACACTTTCCTTTTCATTTTGGCTGAAACTCTTTTGTCACACATCACACCTGATACTTTTCTCCACCCATTCCAGCCTTCCCGAACACACTTCTTCACCTCTTTTCCACACTCTCCGGACTGTGCACTGTTATACACAATTAAAAGCCTTTCATTTTCTCAAAAACTAACAGTGTGCGTTGTAATTCAACATACCTTGTATTTGAATCAATATCGATTAATAATGGCTACCGTAGTTAGGAAGCATCGCTGAAGTAGAAGCAGTAAAAACGTTGCTAAACCGATTGTAGTTATATATCACTTCCGTGCGTATATAGACTCCAAAACGGTACCTTTCAGGAGACACAACACAGAGTTAAAACTCAAGTCTCTCAGTCACACAGGCACAGAGCAGCAACTAGAGAATTTGACATTAATGAATCAGGTACAGAAGAAAGCAACAAGATGGCCTTTGTCAAGTTACGAAGACTAGCAACAGTAAAGAAGACTAACAAGAGTTTCCAAGGGAACAAAGCAAGTTGGCCACAGCTAGAGGATAAGCTCAAACAGCGAGTTCTTGAAAAGAGCAGCAATTAGAAGTATCTCTACAGTCTTTCTTTGAACGAAGGGAACAGCACATCTGGTGGATACATAATGCAAATCCATCTACTACAGCAGCTCCATTCCATGAGCCTTATAACACCTACACATGAATACCGTACATGTGAAAACACATTTTAAAATAGGCTATTCACTAGAGGTGCACGCTGTAGCGCGGAGAATGTGTCACTGTAAAATTTAGGGTTAATTATTAAACCTAGATTTCATCTGTAATTATGTAAACCCTATTGATGTAGCCACAATGAATGGAAAACAAAACAGGATTTATTAACCAAAAGTCCAGTAAGGCAAAGGGCACAAGATTAACTCAGAATCAAAAGTTCAAATAAGTTCAAAGATGCAACTTATGGTCAAGCAGCCAGGCCAGAAAACCTGGCTGGAAGGGATTGTGATGGTGGTAACGGCAATGACCCGACAAAGACGTCTACAGTTATTGCCTTTAAACAGGCCCCAAGGTCCACAGGTGTGCGTTATCAGAATAATCACCATCAGGTGTCCTTAATCAGGGTGATAGGGGAAGGTCCAGGGCTCCCTCTGGTGGCAGGGGAGGGGATTTTGGTGACATTTAAACCCTATATTAATGTTTTTCAATGTAATGGATGTTTATCTAAAGTAAAATTGTTCCTCTCAATGAGATCAGCAGTTTTAATTTCTATTCCATTACTTTTCTCTAAGCAACTTTTGTTTGTTTATTTTTATGTATGCTACTATAGTGCGATTAAAAAAAAAACAGGCATATGACATTATTTTTTTTTAGTCTAACTAGCTTACATTTACGGTGCAAAATTTGGCATAGTCTCTAACATTTTACTCACATATTTTCAAGTTATTTGTTGGGCACATTGCGGTTGGAGTCATGAACGTATAATGAAAGCAGTCCTGTGTAAATGATGAGTAAGATTGCATAAATTACTGTGTTGTCTGCAAGGCGCGTTGCAATCAACTGGGTGGACGTGAGGTTGTGTGCTGCACAACTACAGGCGTCATGAGACAGTACTGCAAGCTCTTATGCAAATAATTTCACTTTGCATCGAGGTCCACTCCATAACTGCTCTATGATTAGCTTTTCTGGAGCACAGTACTCCCAAAAGCACTTGTGTTTTTATTTATGCTGGATTGAGTATTTATATTCTTATTTTTTTGGTTTTGTTTTGTTTGTTTACCTAATATGCCATACACACAAACACATTTTCTTTTTATGCATAGATATTCCCAGGTTTACACACACACATGCTAGCTATAGGCCGGTCGCACCCTGTACAGGTTGCAGGTCTGTCACAAGACAAATAATGACACTCTCATCGATACCAATGGCCAACGTGCATGTGTGTGTTGCTTTGTTGTAGACTATTTGCTTGGATTTCTCGTTGTCATTTTAAGACGAAACTCGCTGAGATTCGTGCTTTCCCCTCACAGCATGAATCATGACTTTTTCATATTTTGCATCACAAGTAGAGTTTTTAGTAGTTGTACATTCAGATCAGTTGAGCACCGGTTGTACACACAACTAAGCTGACATCTTTTTCACTTTAGTTCGCCTAAGTTCAATTTCCAGCTTTAAGTCGCTTTATCCCTTCTCGCTCAAAAGGCCCGCCAGACATGTGAAGTTCCTTTTTTAAAAAAAAACTACAGCTTTTAGCTGGATTTAATGGGGCACGATGACTGAAATAGACTTTGCTGCAGCATTCAGTACAAAAACTGGCAGAGAGCCATCAAACACACTGGTCAGACCAATTTAGTAGTATAGTAGCTTCAATCGTAGTAGCTTTTACTGGGTTGTTATAACACCTTTGGAATGAGACACAGCAATTTAAACAAATAAATGTAATTTAAAAACTTGAAGGGTGTTATTGTCATAATGTGGATCTAAGGCCAAAAATATACCCTTGACACAACGGACACGCTCAGATGAAGAAATCACAAGCAGATTTATTAGATTGATAAAAAAAAAGTCCAAAAAAAGAAGACAAAAACAGATTAATTATGCAGGTTCTGATGTAGGAGCTGGAGCCAAAAACTTGATAACAGGTCAAGCATGGTAAACAAATGATCTGGCGAAGATTGTGTCAAAAACATATCCATTTATGCTCCAGCAGATGAGTAGATGAGTTTCAGGTGTGACTTGTGCACACACACAGACAAGAGGGAGGGGGTAAACAGGACACAGAGGGGGAACAGACTACTCTCCTGACAGTTATACTTGTAACGCACATGTAATACATGTTTTCCAATTGTATGGGTTTCACTGAAGAACGTTTGAGGGAATTTAACATACAGCGTAATGTCGTCAATACAACATTTAGGTAAAACCAATGGAACAAGATCACGCCCACAGGGGATGTTTTGTTGCATTTACAGTATATTCTTTCTCCAGATGGTGAAAACTGTAAACTTACAGAAAGCTTTCGTGAAAATGAGCTTGAGATGAACATAAAAATAAAGTACATTTTTATGCTTTAAAGGTAAAATCTTACATATGAAAACAAAAAAAAAAATATGTAAGCAGAGACTTTTATAAAGTATACACATAAACTTACGGCATTGACGTGTAGTTGCTTCAAAAGGAATGGTGATAGGTTTTACAACACTATACATGCTTGCACTCAAATGTTCCGTTTGCAGAAAAGTAACATCATCAGGCTGATGTTACATTTAATTTAGCTGAAATTATATATATATGTCAGATGCAATCAATGGACCAATAAAACACTGATCTATGATGTCCTTAAGTGTGTCTCCGTCTCAGCTTCTTGCGATAAAAAGTCATGTGGCTCCCAGAACCAAAAAATGGTTCAAAATATTCTTCCAAAAAATCCTACTTTTTTGTCGTTATTTGTACAAAAAGACCTCCGATCATCTGCAGGACACTTCAAAGATTACCATACTATGAAGATCTCCCAGTTTTAATTTGGGGACGTTTTTAGAAGGATTTTTTTTTTTTTGGTAGTCATATTTGGGCATGTAGTCTTTTTTGAGCACAACACCAGAACCGAAAAAGAGCTAAAATTGTTTTTCTAAAAAAACAACAGAAAAACCCTACTTTTTTTGTCATTATTTGTACAAAAAAAGAGCTCAGATGATGAGCAGGACACCTCAAAGATTACTAACGTGCTATGAAACCTCCAGTTTTAATGTGAGGATGTGTTTAGAAGGTATTCTTTTTTAGCCGTAGTGTTTGAGTACATAGTCCTTTTTGGGCACAACACCAGAAATCGGAAGTAGCGCGACAAATCGGAGGTGGTGCAATTTATTCAACATAGAAAAACACTGCTTTGAGAACAACACAGGCAGTTTTAAGGGCTATGGACATGTTCTTCATTATTTATATCTGATATATGATGCATTATTGACGTCTGAAGCATATTGTTACAACCACAGTCCCAAATAGTCAAGGATGCTAGTCAAGTTACTCTATTGTCCATCCAAAAGGGAAAGAACCACGTCCTGCAGCATATTCACATAAAAACAACTTTACATAAAAAGAGACGTAACAAACAGACGAAAAAAGTGATACAAAAATAACTAAATAGACTTTATTGTAGTGTGAGGTATATTGTTACAACCACAGTCCGACATAGGCAAGGACGCTAGTCAAGTTTCTCTATTGTCCCTCCGAAAGAGAAAGAAATTTGTCCCGTAGCATAATTACATAAAAACAACTTTATACAGAAAGAGACATAACAAATAAACAAACAAGAGATAAAAATAAAATAAATAGACCTGGTTTGACGTCTGAAGTATTTTATTATAACCACAGTCCAGTGGTGGATGAAGTACTCACTTTTTGTACTTAAGTAAAAGTACTGATAATTAGGCGAAAAAAATACTTAAGTAAAAGTAAAAGTACCAATAAAAAAATCTACTTAAGTAAAAGTACAAAAGTAATTGGTGTAAATTTTACTTTTTAAGTAAAAGGTAAAAGTATTCGACCATAATTCAAATGTTATTTTTTGTGCTGTAGGGTCACAAATAAATACTCTCCGGGGGTGGGACCTCCCTCTCCCATCTCTTTTGGTCCACAAAAAAAAAAAAAAAAAAAAAAAAAACGGAAAGGGGACAATTCAAGCTATCCCCTTGCAGGAAAATGACTCTAATTTTTTAAAATGTTCTGGGGGAAGGAACCCCACTCACCCTATATTGGCTTTGTCAATGACCTCACGCACCCTCCCTCTTTTTAGAAAATCATAGATCCGCCCCTGCTATGTGTAATGATGGCTCAACTTTTTATTTAGAAGTAAACACAACGAACAACGATCTTCTGACTCTTTTTAATTTGTACTATATTTGATGTTAGTTTTTTTTGCACTGAATGAATGCGGAAAATGTTTACTCTCGAATCTCTGATTGGTCCTCGATTCATTACTTCTTCTCCCGATCAACTGTTTCTTTTGATTTTGGCGATGCGGTTTCAAGATGCGCTAAAAAAAAAAAACTTTATATTTTTCAAATTCCTGAACGAAAATGTAACAAAAAATGGAAAACACATTTTTAAAAAGTAGCGAAGTAAAAGTACTGATGTTTGCTCTAAAAATGTAGTGAAGTAAAAGTAAAAGTACCGGTCTTAAATTTTACTTAAGTAAAGTACAGATACACAATTTTTTTACTTAAGTACAGTAACAAAGTACATTTACTTCGTTACGTTCCACCACTGCCACAGTCCCAAGAAGTCACCTATGCTAACCTCTAACGATAGGATTGCAGCTCATCGTAAGGATGCTATTTCAAGATAGGTACTTAAAAAGTTTAGCAAACAATATTTAAGTGTAACCTAAAGATGCCACAGATTCAGCTTCTATTCCTAGCGTGTAAAATTAAAGACATGCATATCGCTGTTTATTACGTTGTCAAAACAAAAATTTCTCTTCATTTGTCGACTTCACCTTCCTCTGATGTGTTATCGATCCGTGTAACTCGAAACACATGCCAGCAATGATACAAACAGAAGCCGTCCATCTTTTTCAGAAATTGCACGTACGTCTCAAAGTGCTGATAAGCTCATTTCTAAATGATGCCCTGTTAATGGTGGGCGAATAATGGCTTCCTACAGGATGGGCATTTATTTTAGTAAGTACTTTAATATATCACTGTATTTTAGGAAATGCATTTTCGATTTCCTGTTTGCTGCCCTACATTTGTTTATTTAAATATTGAATATCTTTACACCAGGGGATACATGAGTGGAAGATGCTGTGATGCCGAGAGACCTCCGTCAATTATTCTGCTGGCTTTCATTAAGAGGGAGTCTGTAACAAAATCAATCACTTTTATTTTCATCATACATATCCAATACAAGTCTGGTTGGAGAGGATACCGGAAATATTCACTGCTCTAATGAGTTGAATTAAGTTTAATGTATATATATATATATATATATACTGTATATATATATATAGTAAATACCAGTGGCGGTCCGTGCATTTCACACCTAGGCCTTCGGTGATGTGCTACTTTGTCTGACTTGAATAAATACCCCTCAAATACCATCATTAATGACCCCACGGCTGAAGAAATTATATACAGAAGCAGACGTAGGCACTACTGGGCGTTACATCACCTTAATTGTGTACAACAGGGATCCTCAACCATTTCTGTGCCACGGACCGGTTTAGTGTCTGACAATATTTTCACGGACTGGTCTTAAGATGACGAGACCAGCCTGAAAAAAAACTGGCTTTTCAAAATCAATCATAATAAACTTAAATGCACTTTGTCTTCACGAGAAAATTTATTAGCACCTTCTTTATAACGTGGAAACATTCTCTCTGCTCCAACGCACTCTTGTTGCCATGGTAACGGTAAACATGTACCTTCAAAATAAAATACATCACAAAAACAAAGTGAATAAAAACAACAGTTTTGCGCAGCCCGGTACTACATGACCCGCGGCCCTGTACCAGTCCGCGGCCCGGTGGTTGGGGACCACTGGTGTACAACACAGGCAATTTTCAAGACAATTTTAACATCAATAAACCCGCGTATAAAACATATAAAAATAACAAAATGCTCACACTCTCCAAAACGGCTGCGAAAATTTTCTCCGGCATGTCTAAAAGTGCTGAGAGTCGAGAAGGTAGAGAAACAGTCATTTTTCGTGGTCTTGAAATCGATTCTGCCATTCTGAAACCCTTCTGCTTTTGTTGGTGAAAAAAAACGAGTAGATATTTCAGATTTTTCTGTTAAAGGTTCTGGGTCTATTTATTTAGGAAAAATACATTTAAAATTAAATTGACTTTTATTATAATTATGATAACGATGTCTGGTTAAGTTAGGCCAGCAGAGAAGCCTCTGCTGGCTCTGACCGACCACCACAGGTATATACAGTATATAACATATTAAAAAACAGATTTTCAAAGAGTATGAAAAAAATCTAATTTGAAAAAAGTCTTTGAAAAACAAGAAATATGTTCAAAACATCTTCTTTTTTCTCTTTCTTTTCTTTATCCTTAATTTCTCAAACATGAACTTCTCCAATTGCGCGGTCACTTAAAAAGCACTCTGAAGCACTATCGATAAAAATGACATTTTTAATCCACTTTGCAGACTATTAAGTAACTTAATTTGTTTTAAGTGGGTTCAAGAAATTTAGATTAAAAATGAGTTGGTACATTTAATTAATCTGTAATGAAAAATTGGATTCGCATCATTTGAAAATCCTAACTTTAATTCTTAAAATATACACACACATACACTCACACACAAGTTTGAAACCCATGTTTTTTTGTGTGTCGATACAGCAGAGACGCTCACATGTTGATTTACACGCCAAGTGGTCAATACATTGATCATTCAAGCAATTCAGGCATTGATGTGCATGAACCAAGTAATCCCTCTTGTGTTTCTATCCTGAACCAAAAATTTCAATCCAATGAAATTTTGATGTCAAGGGTAGGAGCTTTTGTGAAGATTTCTGGAGAGATAGGAAAACTGGCCTACGGTTTAGGGATTACTCTCCCTCTCACCAGCTTCCCATCTAAAATGGCGCCCAAAACCATTGTGTAAAAAGAAAAGTTCCAAAATTGATGGATCAATCTAACTTTAATCTACCTTTTGATATTTCCAGGGCATTTGAGCACTAATTTACTTAATAATAACTAGTTGTAATTTTTATTTTGATTATTACTAGTTTTTCTAGCAGCGCTTTGGTTTTAAAAACCAAAAGTGAACTTTTAAAAATTAAGTGGTGCCAAAACACGACCATGTGGAACTCCAGTTGCTTTGGTAACGAATACACAAAGTCACAAAGTACTTTCTTGCCCTAACAATGACTGTAATCTCATACAAACATTCGTTAAATTTGTGTAATATGTAATAATATCTATATTTTTAATATATTATGAATATACTTCGCAAATATATACGAAGTTGGTGAAATATCATGGAAGCAAATCTAAATTATACCTCTTTTCCAAAAGAGACGTGATACACTCAAGAAGTGATGGGTCTTCAACCTCTTCTTCTGTTATTTTGTTCTTCTTACCTCTTTACAGTAAATCTGGTCTCAAAAAACATGAACTTTAATCATTCAGCTAGACTAGAAATCATTTTGATTCATCACAGATCAAAGCGTGTTCTTTAGATCTATTCCTCTGACAAGTAGTTTTCTTCAGGCTATTCAGGTGTTTAGTTGCAACACCTTTAGTATCTCAGCTCTGTGTGAAATTGATCTTACCTCTGATCATGTTCACTCAAGATCTGTTTTGATTCCTGCAAAAAACGATAGTTCATCACTGTTTTACGCGCTTAACATACGTTCGGAATTCAACTTGAAATTCTAGGGGATTTTTTTTCAGTAGAATTTTTTTATATACATTTTATTTCACTTTGAGGTTATTTTGATCATTAGATGCGTGTATTTTTAAAAATTTATAAAAATAATGACTAATCAGTCATAGTTTATTAACCAAAGTACATTTCTGAATATTTAATCATTGACAAAAACTCCTAAATTTAGTTGAAAAATGACTATTTACTATTTGACTCATTTTGCTTTATTTTTCTCTGTCGTTTACCTCATTTTTGAAGCTCGAGAAAACATTTTCATTTTCTTTCTTTTGATTCCTGTCTTTATGGACAACTACCAATTGTCCGATAAATAATTACCATCTTTGGTAACTGGTACAAAACGTAAAAATATTTTCAATTCAATTCAATTTTATTTGTATAGCCCAAAATCACAGAATTTCCGTCTCAATGGGCTTCACAATAAAAGGAGAAATGTATTAACATAAATACACAGCAAGAAAAATAACTAACAAATGCTAACTAAACAAGACTAGCACATTTATGCACTTAGACTCTCCTTCTCGGTGAGGAAAAACTCCTAAAAAACCCATCAGTGGTGAAAAATAAGAAACCTCGTGGGGATCCACATGAAAGAGAGATCCCTCCCCTGGGACGAGCAACCAATGTGTCAATGATTATTGTTGAAATATTAGCTTATTCTACTCTACATCTTAATATCTAAAGAAGTCAATAGATTTTCTTCATCCTGATGGAAACACGGGGGGGGGGGGGGGGGGGGGGGGGGGGGGGGCTCCTCAGCCCGGAGATGTCCAGTGCGGGGATGAGTACTTTTAAAATGACAATGGAAATTATGCGAAAGTTCAGGTAAACCTGAGCCCTTCATTGACACATGATGATAGACAAGGGCAATAGGAGAGATTATTTCGGCTCCTTATGTAAAATGACCAATCATTAATTATGTATACACCTTGATAAGATGTTTTATTTTTAGAAATCCCACTGAACCAACAATGGAAATTCCCAGAGCATACCCATTTCCTATTGCAAATAGTTTAATATTAATTACAAACTGAAGTCACAAACGTAATAAGAATATTACAAGCACCTCCACAAACATTGGGTAAGAAACATTGATGATCTCATTCGCCAGTTTTATATGAAATAGATTCATTGTTATGCCTCGTTCTAACATAAATTGATGACAATGAAATTGTGTTTGAATGAAATCATATATTTCCAGTAGCATCTTGTTTTCTGATTACATCGGGTTGTAAAACAAATGAATTTTCCCCTTTCCAAATTGCCTAGTAATTGCCTTTGTTATTGCAATAATTCGATGTTAAGCGAGGATCAATAGATTCCACACCATTGCCCACATTGATTCTTTTTTTCTTCAAGTAGGGACCCTCAAAAAAGAAAGAATTTTTCAACATGATTTCTTTTAAATAGATGTTAAGAGTAAGAATACAATCACTGAAAAGCATTGATCGTCTTTCTTTAAAGATGAGTCCTCATCTTTAAAGCTTACATTTTTTTGGAAATAAAAATTATAGACCATCAGAAAGGAATGTCTTAGAGGTCAAAGACTCCCAATCAAAAAAGTCTTCTTTTAAAATGTAAAAACAAGAGTTTAATACCTTTAATTTGCCACCTTTGGATCCAGATAAAGAAAAAATACTGTTCATGTGTTTTAAACATTGGGGATTTTTGTGTTTGTTGAATATAGATCAAAGAGCAGCTGTTTTGAAAAAGAAATGTGAATATTTTGTGTTTATGAGATAAATTTTATTTTATCTCACATTGCATGAACATATCCTACCAGAAACCGTATGGAACAGAAAAAAAAAGGGGAAAAAAACAACCTGCCTGTACTCGATGTGGTGTGTTATGGACTTGTGGGTAGATAATCTTTCTGGGAATCTGTTCATAAAGCAGAAAAGCTTGCTCCAACTTCCCTTCTGAAATTAGCTGGAACATTGAAGCAGTATCTCTCGCTGTTTAACAATCCATTTCCTTCTCAGCGGACTCTGGAGGCTGGGGAAAGGAATTCGAGGGAAGAGGTGTAGTGCTTTCCATTAGTTTGAAACCCTCACTGATGCTATCAGTGACTGGCAAGTTTAGGGAGTATTTACTGCCCCACCTCAGACACCCAGATTAAGAAATAGAAAAGGAATTCAGTAAACATTCCAAAGCTGAATATTGGAAACTAAACAAAGAAATGTGTCTAATAAATCTTTATCATACTTGTAAATAATCTTCAACGCTGTTATCAGTTTATGAGTTAAAAAAAATGTTTAACCCTTAAATTGTCTTGAGGTGTAGAAAATTGAATAACCCTTTAGAGGTGCATAAAAGGCCATCATATAATTTAGCTGCCTGATGGAAATGGACAGCTTGAATGAGGATAGATCTGCAAGTCATCTTAGACTCACTAACAATGATTGATGAGAGTAGGTTAGCTGTTCTCACATGCTAATGTACCAATATGGATGATGCAATGTGTGCACGTCACTGTAAGTGCCCGGTGATTTTGTTTGTTAAGGTTGTAGTTTTGCAAATAGGAATAAAAAAAAATCAGTATTGACTGAATGTACAGTATTTTTTATAATTGATGTGATTTAACCAGTGAGCACTTTGCTGTGAGACCATAATGTAACCCAGGGGTGGGCAAATCCGGTCCTCGAGGGCTGGTGTCCTGAAGGTTTTCATTGTGTTCCTGGTTCAATACAGCTGATGCACAAAAAGTGAAATCAACAGCCAATAAAATTAGTGACTCAATTAACAGGATCAGGTGTGAAGGTGTAAGAACATATGGAAAACCTTCAGGACACCGGCCCTCGAGGACCGGATTTGCCCATCCCTGATGTAACCCATTTCCAAGTAACTGTTTGCGTAGCTATAAATGTTGGTCTTCGTGAACTATGGTGAGAAATTATAGTGTCTATTCCAGGGCCTATAGCACGTAAGACATATTGGCAATGTTGTGCCATGTAGTCGTTCTTTGTCGGCGAAATAGTCCAGCAGTAATATCAGATGGATGTTCACATGTTTCCCAAAATGCTACACAAAAGAATCTGATCAGAGTGGTATTTTTATACTTTGCTATAAAAATTCCGAAAATATTGACGGCGAACTTTGTTAAGAGGGTCTACATGGACACCATACCCTACTAAATCTTGTTTTATTTTAATTTATTCCACTAAATTGGGCTGTGTATTGAATTAGAATCTGGTTGGTGCATCTTTTAGGTAACTTGTGCACAAGGAAATATGGAAATATTTCATATCCAGTTTAAAATATGTATACTACTGACCTCAAAAAAGTATCAAATGTAACTCATAAAAAAAAAAAAATAGCTTTTATTTTTCCCATTAACTCTGAAAAATGTGTGAAATAATAGCCCTTGCATGCATAAAGCTTTTATAATCTGTGACGTAACGCAGACTGTGCACTCTGGGGTGGCATGTCAACTCTAAGTGATCATTTTAGCCAAACGTTACTTGCATTACAACTTGTATCATGTCATCCAGGATCAACATAAGGGGGAAAATGTTCTTTGTCTCAAACAGGAGAGATCTTGTTAAAATTTGATGAGGCATTATGGCTGAAGATGATTGTGACTGTAAAGTCTTCATAATGCATGTGGAGTATTTTTTCATAGGTGCTAGTATACTTTATTGTAGTCTGGAAATAGTAGCTGGATGTACTAGAAATAGTTGTCTGTATGAATTTATAAAACATTTGGCCTTCCTTGGTTTGGCAGACTACCGGACAACCCTACCCTTGACGGGGTTAGGAGATAGATGAATGGTAAAGAATTTTCAAGAATGTGCACGCAACAAAATTCCTAAACAGTGAAAGCTTACCAAGGCATTACATTCCTCATGAATTTCAGGAACTATACTTATAAATTTGTAGTTAGCATATTGGATTGAATTGAAGATACTTTATTCGTCCCCAAAGGGAAATTTGCATGCTGCAGTGCTACAATCATACAATGTCATACAACAACATATGTTTTTAATTTGTTGTGAGTGAAAGTGTAAAGGTTTGAAAGTAAAAGGTAGAATATGATGGAGGACGGCAGAAATGATTTTCTGTACCGTTCCTTTGAGCAGTGGGGTTGCAGGAGTTTATTGCTGAAGCTGCTCTTCAGATGGTCCACAGATTCATGGAGGGCGTGTGAGGGATTTAGCATGATTGATGACAGTTTTGCTTTCATTCTGTCCACCGCCACCTCCTTCACGCAGGCGAGGGGTGAGTCAACCACACGTCCAGCTTTTTTTTTTATCAGTTTGTCAAGTCTGTTGGCATCCATTGTTTTTACACTACCTCGCCAGGCAGCCATAGCAAAGATCAGAACACTCTTCATGATGGCATGGTAAAACATGGACAGCATCTTATTGCAGATGTTAAAGGACCTGAGCTTTCTAAAGTAGTACAGTCTACTTAGGCGTTTTTGGAAATCTTTTTGTAAAGTTAACAAATATCTTAACTTTTAGGATTAAATGGGTAAAGGGGGGGGCGAGCACTACACAATCCTTTTTCATTTTGCAGGAAATTATATTTCAAGTTATTTGAGAAGTCATAGGCTTGAGGTACTCTATGTAAACTGGTCACAGCATATTGTTTGTTGTCTTGTTATGTTAACCTTTTATTAGTTTGTACTTGGTGAGACACTTCAATTTACAAGTTCAGTCCAGAGAATTTAACAATGTAATTTCTACATGTATAGAGCTATTTTTTGGAAATTAGAATGGAATTTCAAGAGTTTGTGGACAATGAACAAAACTTAAAGTTCACCAGTCAATGGAGGCTGTAATGATAATAATAAACAAAAACCATTCCAAATACTCTGAGGTATTCAGAGCAAAAAATTGTTGCCTAATAAAATCTTTCTGATAGTTGACTGTTCAACATGTACAGATACAGTGGTGGTCAAAAGTTTACATACACTTGTAAAGAACATAATGTCATGGCTGTCTTGAGTTTCCAGTTATTTCAACAACTCTGATTTTTCTCTGATATAGTGATTGGAACAGATCCTTCTTTGTCACAAAAAACATTCATGAAGTTTAATTCTTTTATGACTTTATTATGGGTAAACTGAAAATGTGACAAAATCAGCTGGGTCAAAAATATACATACAGCAACATGAATGAGCAATTTTGGAGACTTAGAAAGTTGTGTCAATGACATGAGCTTCATAGCATGACCTCTTAACTTCTTGTGAGTGATTATGAGTGACTACAGCTGGTGAATTCTCTGAGGCCATTTAATAAGGGCTCATTGGATAAAAACACCCACAAACGCTACAATGGGAAAGTCAAAGGAGCTCAGCACAGATTTGAAAAAGAGAATCATTGACTTGAACAAGTCAGGAAAGTCACTTGGAGCCATTTCAAAGCAGCTGCAGGTTCCAAGAGCAACAGTGCAAACAATTGTTTGTAAGTATAAAGTGCATGGCACTGTTTTGTCACTGCCACGATCAGGAAGAAAACGCAAGCTGTCACCTGCTGCTGAGAGAAAACTGGTCAGGAGGGTGAAGAGTCAACCCAGGAGCACCAAAAAGCAGATCTGCCAAGAATTAGAAGCTGCTGTAACACAGGTGTCAGTGTCCACAGTCAAGCGTGTTTTGCATCGCCATGGACTGAGAGGTTGCCGTGCAAGAAGGAAGCCCTTGCTCCAAAAGCGGCACCTTAAGGCTCGACTAAAGTTTGCTGCTGATCACATGGACAAAGATAAGACCTTCTGGAGGAAAGTTCTGTGGTCAGATGAAACAAAAATTGAGCTGTTTGGCCACAATGCCCAGCAATATGTTTGGAGGAGAAAATGTGAGGCCTTTAACCCCAGGAACACCGTGCCTACCATCAAGCACAGTGGGCCTGTTTTGCTGCCAATGGAACTGGTGCTTTACAGAGAGTCAATGGGACAATGAAGAAGGAGGATTACCTTCAAATTCTTCAAGAAAACCTGAAGTCATCAGCCCGAAGGTTGGGTCTTGGGCGCAGTTGGGTGTTCCAACAGGACAATGACCCCAAACACACATCAAAAGTGGTAATGGAATGGCTAAATCAGGCTAGAATTAAGGTTTTAGAATGGCCTTCCCAAAGTCCTGACTTAAATCCCATTGAGAACATGTGGATAATGCTGAAGAAACAAGTCCATGTCAGAAAGCCAACAAATTTAACTGAACTGCACCGATTCTGTCAAGAGGAGTGGTCAAACGTTCAACCAGAAACTTGCCAGAAGCTTGTGGATGGCTACCAAAAGCGCCTAATTGAAGTAAAAATGGCCAAAGGACACGTAACCAAATATTAGCATTGCTGTATGTATATTTTTGACCCAGGTGATTTTGTCACATTTTCAGTTTACCCATAATAAAGTCATAAAAGAATCAAACTTCATGAATGTTTTTTGTGACAAAGAAGGATCTGTTCCAATCACTATATCAGAGAAAAATCAGAGTTGTTGAAATAACTGGAAACTCAAGACAGCCATGACATTATGTTCTTTACAAGTGTATGTAAACTTTTGACCACCACTGTACATATCATAGGAAATAACTTAGAAAGGAATGAAAAAATGATTTCCTTTTTAGACTCAAACTAAGGCGTAATGGATTGGTTTATCGTCAATGAAACAGTCAGCAGATTTAAAAAAAAAAAAAAAAAATGAATTACTCTATTCATCCCTCACCAGGGAAATTTGTGTGCTGCACTCCTTACACAGCAGCAGGCTGCCCTTCGACAGCGCCAATGGTGGGAGAACCAGGGGTTAGGTGTCTTCTCCAAAGACCCTAGCCGGTTGTCTCGGTGGGAATCAAACCCGCGACCTTCTGGTTCGCGGGCGAGCGCTCTAGCGCTGATCCAAGAGTGCACAAACAACATAACAATTGAATATTTTCTTCCATAAATGAAGAAAAACAGCAAAACCTTCCTCAAACCAAGAGTCTAACACATTTTCAGCAGCATTTCCGTATTCTGAAACTGAGCAACCAGATACCAATCAAGAAATCTTGACGGAAAACCAGCCACAGATGCTGATCAAATTTAATCACAGAAATGAGTCCATCTTAACGCAATCAGGTATATAGACATTGTTGAATCAGCGACTGGCACAAATGCAAGATAAATAAGGTCCCAAAATTACTTAAGAGAATTTGGGGCCTGTGAAGTCCAAATTTATTGGTATGCAAAATAAGAAATACCTTGAACACAATAGAATTTTATTTGATTTACAGTTCCTTGCTTATGCCATATTTTTCACATTGTGCTGAGAATTTGTGGAATGTGGGGAAAAAAATACATAGATTCACTAGTTAAATTACAGAAAAAAAAACGCCAATAAGAATAATAAACATAGTTGGATATTGTGAAACTACAAATCAACTGTTTATTCAGAACAACTGCTTAAAACTAGAAGACGTAAATATCAGAATATTACAGATTATGTAAAAAGTAAAAATTAATTTAGTTTGAAAAACTATAGAAAGTTTTTGTAAATTAAGAGTTGGTCATTATAATTTTCAAGGGTTGTACCTTTTTGAACGTGTTAAAGTAAGAACCTTGGATAAATCAAGATGCGTTTCAGTTGGAGTAAAATTGTGGAATGAACTCTGATTAATTTAAAATATGTTCTTGTTTCCTAAAATTTAATAAACAACATCTTAAATATTAAAGTATTAGTGATTATAAAGAATATAAGTAGGAAAATAAGAGAGAAAAGAGAATGATATAATTTTTACTTTGGTTTTCTGTTTGATTAGAGATTTGTACTCTGTAGAGTCTTTTTGATTGTTTGTTTGTAAAAATGCTGTTTCAATTGAAAGTAAATAGATGGAAAAGGATAGGCAGTCATAAGCTACGCGTCAGCTTATTCCATTTTTTTGGTATTTGTTTTTTTTAATAACATAATTAATTGGCATTCTGTGATCTGGAGCTTAGCAAGGTAGCATTCCCTGGTCAACATGTGAGACCTAGTCCCGTGAGTGGGTCGTGGGCAATGTTCCCTCTAATTTTTATGTGTCTGAGCAAATAAACAAGCCTCCTGAGCAGAAGGGGACGGAGCTAAAACTTGTACTCTTTTGTGACGTCACCAGTAGTGACGAGCCAAACTCCAAAGCAGCGCTTTGAAGCTGTTTGTTTCAGAAAGAAAGAAGAAAGAGATATGCTGCGGAGTTTTGTCTCATTTTCCCATCTTTGGTTTAAATTGAGTTTAATTTTGTGCGCTGCATAGGTTTTCTTGTGCGCTATTAATCTGTGAGCAGTGCGCAGGTCGTGGGTCTCCCTCTGGTTCTTCTCATGGTGGGAACATTTCCCCATTAAGGTTTCCGGGGAGTTTACAAATCAGGTTCTGGAGCAGCCCAATCAAAACCCTCTCTATACAGTGAAGGAACAAGTCTACATCAAATCCCTAATGGCGGAGCTCCTCATGCTTCTCTGAGAAGATCGTTTACCTCGCTTGTATTCGCAATCTTGGTCTCTCATTCACCCCCCATAGCTGATGATCATAGTTGAGGGATGTTACATAGTTTGACTGGTAAATAGAGATTTTTGCATGATGGCCTACACTGTCCTAACCACCGTGGACGCCATACCAATCCTCTGTTTGATCTCTCACCGTGAGATACTTTAACTCCTTAAGGCAGGACACTGTCTTCCTTTTTCTAATTGAGAATGGTACTTTTGGAATTAAATTGTAAACAAATTGCAAATAACTTGTTTAATTGGACTGTTTTTCTTTTGTTTTATATGGAGTGACTTGACCAAGATTTTGCAAAAAAAAAAAAAAAAGGCACTTTGTCTTCCTAGACATATCCAACTGAATGGAATTATTCACAAATTTTATTTTTCTAATCAAGAAAATCGGTAAAAATTTTGATTAGAGTTCAGCTATTTTAACAACTAGGCCCTGAGGGGCCGTCTCCAATTCAGGGTTATGTGTGATAAGCCTTGTGTGATGGATTACAAGAAAACTAGTTAGAACTCCTCAGCAATTCCACCCATCATCAGGCTTGTCCAGAGTCTCTGTGCTTTGAGGCTGAGCTTATGGGATTAAAGTCAAGGTTCGGTGGCAGCTAATCAAAAACAACCAGTAGATACTTTAAATATGCCACTGCACTTGTTAAAACATTGCTGGGAACTGCCACTACAAATGTGGATTAAACAGTGAGTGGGTTTTGATTTCTGAGACAATGTCTTCAAATATAACTTCTTTACCCGACTGTTTGACTGTTTGTCATGTGTTTAAACTGACAGAAGGTCTAGAGCGTTTTTTGTAAAAGAGCAGTAGAATAATGATTTCATTCATGTCACAATCTTCAAAAGCGACTTCCTGTGACCCCTGACAAGCACTGCGCTGACAAGAAAACAAACTGTCACACTCTTTGAAACAAAACAGCCATAGTCACTCCTTGTCACAAAACAATGACTTTTTTTTCTTTTCTAGAAAGAAGCGGATTGCGAGAAAATAATAATAAAAAATCTTTTGTACGAGGTAGGAGCATTTGACAGAATACTAATTGCAAGTTGTGGCCAGTGAAAGACAAACACTTTTTTTCTGATATTGAATAAAACAAATGCATAAACCAACATGTTAATTTTTGGTGGGGTTCTATATGGTGCCACTTTGGCTGGTAGTATGTAAGTAGAATGGTCCACTTTTGCTAAATGGTAAGACCCAATAGCCAAAAGGCTGGAGGGTAAGGCTGGATTAACCCTAGCTAAGTTGCTAATGGTAAAAACTTTACTCTGATTAGCATTTGCATTTTTAGCTGGTATTTTTTTTTTTTTTTCAAAACTTAGAGTTTTAGCAGCTCAAAAATGGAACAAAACGCAAGAAAACATCATTGTTGTTTTTGGCAGCCATCTGAGTTTTTGTTTTAGTCTTCATCTTTGGAACAAAAACTAATTTAAGTTTCAGTCACATTTTTGTCATCTCTTTATATTTTCGTTTTAGTCAACGAAAACCCAAAAGAGTTTTCATCTAGTTTTCGTCAGGAAGACAGAGAACATTTTTAGTCTAGTCTTAGTGTAAAAAAAACCCAATAACTTACTCGAACAATCATGGCTTTATGACTGAGAATGAGGCTGGTTATTTGTTTAAAAAAAAAAACTCTGTCGAGCTTTAACTTGCGCAAAACAGCAATCATTGTCAAACAACGTAAAATAAATATAAATTCTTCAGTGAGTAAGGAATGTTGTAACTTATGCATACTTAAAAATGACACCTCTTAATAACCCTGTAAACAAAGTAAACATAGCATTGTGTCTTTAAAGCAGTCGTTAGCAACCAAGCTAACTAAGATAGTTAGCAGCGCTAACAAGCTAGCATTAGCTTGACGTTAGCATGCTTTTTGTGCAAAATAAGTGGAAAACTTTAAGTTTCTGACCACCAAGCCCCTTTGCGGCTGTTGCCACCACGGTTTGTGACTTCCTCGTGGCTGCAGGTGTGTTTTGTAGACGGTGTGAACGCGCAACATTGTGGGGGGCGTGCCGCCGTGAGAGACAGAATGAAGCCGCTGTGCATTTTCTTTTCTTAGACAGAAATGTGAAAGTCTGACGCTTATTTCGTTACATTTTTGTCTCATCAACAGAAACTTGCAAACGTCACCAAAATGTTGCATTTATTTTGTTATCGTTACGTCAATCGTCATAAAAAAATGCTTCGTCAACGAAATCCTTTCGTAGTCATCATCGTTGATGAAAACATCACTGGAAAACAAGAAACTGAAATACAGTATTTATCGACAGATCTACTTCAATAACTGGCTCTTTGTCCTGATTTGGCCTTTTTAACATATAAAAATGACATACTGTAGGACACGTTTATGAAGTTCATATAAAGATCGGATTTCTAATTTTGAACTTTAGCATCCTATTACATTATTTGCTATTGCAAGAAAAAAAAATAATAGAAGCTAAAGAAACAGACTCAAAATTTTTGGCTTCAAAATGGCTTCCAATTGGATTTCACAACAGCTTGGCCATTGTGTTTTGGTACAAGGAGAGCGTTCTACTTGTGAGTACTGAAACTAATCACATCAATTTTGTGCATTGACTGATTGGCGACCTTGGTTCATTTGACAATTTATTAATTTATGTATTTGTATTCATACATTTTAATTGTTCAGTTAGATGGCGTTTGAATAAATAATATCACTAATAAAACAGTGTTGAAGAGAACCGTTGACTGGCAGAGAATTGTCTCGCTCTGTTTCCCAAAGGTTCACTTTGAATTATTCAAAAGAGCCCTCTTGTACTTTGAGCTTCGACAGAGCTCATTGTAATAATAATTTAACTCTTATTGCAGATTTACAACACACCAGGGGTTTCTTATCAAGTGTATTGAAACGGGTATCTACCCTGTGGTTTTGCTGCCATTATACAAATATCCTTTTTTTTTTTCTTAAAAAATTCTGAGATTTGATGTAATAAAAAATATTTGGCTGATCAAATTTTTGTTTTGAAATGTGTAGCAATTCCAAAGCAACTGTGCAAATAAATTATGCCGAGTGTCTTGTCTTAGTTTGCTTCGTCTGATGTTAAAATTATTAGGAATGATTTGAAAATTAAACGCATGGTTCAGTTGGTTTATTTTTGTTAAAACAATGTCCTAGAATAAAAAATAGTAGAAGTTATTCAACAATGGTGCACATAAAATATCACAAGTTTAAAAGAGATGCATTTTGCTCGCTTGTTGAGCTCTATTTACTTCCGCTCTATTCGTATTCACTTCCATGCTGTACACAGTCTTTGAATTGTATCAGAATGTTTGAATCCCACCGTAGCAATTTGCTTTTGCTTGATCGGCCAGAGAAGGATTTGACATTCAATCACAAGCCGTGTTTCCATAAATGTTAAAGTAGCAAAGTTGAAATGGAGAAAAGCTACACAACTTTGGCCTTTTCCTTTTACTCTGTCAACATAAAAATGTTTTTTTTTCCTCCATTTCTGCTAAATGATAAATTTCTTTTTTGCCGCAAACGTTCCAGGAAACTGTGATACAAAAGAAAATTCAATGGAAGTCTTTGCCCTAACAAAGAATCTACCTACATTTTGAATGCTAATTTGTCACCTAACATGTGTTCTTTCAAGTAATATGAAAGATTTAAAAACAAGACTTAATATACAGTATAAATGTGTGAAATTTAAAAAAAAAAGGCCCAAAAATGTAATGTACAAAAAATGGCCATTGGAGATATGGAGGTTTTTTTATTTATTTTTTTTCCCTCAATTTTTTAATTCTAAACCTTGTTACTAAGATGTCCTTGATTTCTAATTTTACTATTGCTTTATAAATTAAATAGAGTGAACATTCTGCAAACATATAAATATATACACACATCTGTACGTATACATTCATTTGTGCAGATTTAAACCGTGGCCAAATGGCCTTTTCATACTTAGACCTTGAGCTGTAGTCCATCTGGATCAATGAGCCCTTCAGTGTCTATTTATGGTTATAAAACCATCTTATTATATTAATTAACACAAGAAAAAAAAATAGCTCACACATCACAAATGAAAAACTCCACAGGAAATGACTTCACTCAATAACCAATTGAGCGGTAAAAATCTATCAAACATTTAGCCGCAACAATAAAATCAAACTTTAAAAACCCCACAAACTTTAAGTAAATACCAGTCCGTAAAAGTTTGGATTATTTGTAAATATAATTGGTCTGTCATCAATGCTAAACATTTTACAGTATCCCACCAAATGTGAGAGACGCAAGATTATGGTTTGCTGTATGCTCTGGGACTGTCCAATCAGGGTAACACACGTAGGCCAGTGGCTATATCCCAGGGTCGGGGGAGAACAGCTCAAAATCTGATTGGTAAACCAAAAGTTTTCCATGGTGCTAACTTTGTGTCAAGAAGGCCAGCAGGATGAACTCTGAAGGCCATTACTGAAGCTTCATTGATTTTAGCCTACCGTGCAACAAATACTGGCAGAAATTTGATTGGCCAATTGCCAAAATGAAAACACATTTGAGTGCAGCCATCAGAGAGGCCATGAAAAATGCAGAAAGAGAATTTGGAAATACAGCCTAAACATAGTTAGTTTGGGGTATACTATTGGTCGCAAGGGCTATTGGTCGTATATGAATACGTATATACAGTACTGTATTTTCAGCCACAGCCGACTCTCCACCAACAGAGAAGTATCCAGTTGGAGGCTCCATTGTCTCTAGAGACAGAAGGATGCCAAACACATATATTTAATATATAATATATAAATCCCCTTATCGCCTTTCCACGGGTGATCTTCCATACGCTCCAAGCTCGGGTTTTCTTTCAGGGGCCAAGGAGCTTGAGGCTTTTAATAATAATAATAATAATGATAATAATAATAATAATAAATTTTATTTATGACGCACTTTACATTTCAAGTGGAGATCTCAGTGCTACAATGATTAAAAGCAATAATAAACGGTAAAAGTACCAAAAAAATCACAACAGTAAAAACTTTGTTGAAAAGCATTTTGAAATAAAAATTTCTTCAATCTTTTTTTAAAAACCTCAACGCTTTGCGAATTTTGTGCAGTCTCCTAGGACTACATTATTCTGGACCGAGATATCTGATGTATGTGTCCCTCCATATACGGTATATTAGGCCAGCTTAGTAGGCTTTGAAGGCATTGAGCTTCCACCACTGGATTTATATACAGATATGTATTTGTATCTACATAGATGTATCTACATACATATCTACGTATTACATAGGTAATATATTGTGTATATAATTACATATTTCAATACATTTTGAAAAACTATTTCACACATTTCGCGCATTAGTGCCTGATATATGGCATATGTGGGCTTTGAAGGCATTCAGTGTACCCCACTGGATTTACGTATATACAGATACTGTATGTATTCATGTTTGTAATTCTTCTTCTTTCGGCATTTCCCTTTAGGGGTCGCCACAGCAAGTCAGTTTTTTCCATCTAATCCTATCTGCTGTATCCTCTTTGGTCACACCAACTATCTTCATGTCTTCCTTCACTGCGTCCATGAACCTCCTCTTTGGCCTTCCTCTAGTCCTCTTTCCTGGTGGTTCCAAATCCAGCATTCTTCTTCCTATGTACTCTCTCTCTCTCCTCTGCACATGTCCAAACCATCTCATTCTTGCCTCTCGAACTTTATCTCTAAAACCTCTAACATGTGCTGTTCCCCTGATGTACTCATTTCTAACCCTGTCCATCCTGGTCACTCCCAGAGAGATCCTCAGCATCTTCATCTCTGCTACCTCCATCTCTGTTTCCTGTCTTTTTCTCAGTGCCACTGTCTCTAGACCAAACAGCATGGCCGGTCTCACCACGGTTTTGTACACTTTCCCTTTCATTCTAGCTGAAACTCTTCTGTCACACATCACACCTGATACTTTCCTCCACCCGTTCCAGCCTGCTTGAACACACTTCTTCACCTCTTTTCCACACTCTCCATTGCTCTGGACTGTTGATCCTAGATACTTAAAATCTTCCACCTTCTTTATCTCTTCTCCCTGTAAGCTCACTTTTCCATTTGGATCCCTCTCGTTCAGACACATGTACTCTGTTTTACTCTGACTAATCTTCATTCCTCTTCTTTCATATACGTACATATTTCTATTTTTGTATCTTTACCTATGTAATATATACATATTTTTTTTATATTGTTCTATATTGATATGTACATTTTCATTTGATTTACATACACAAAGGAAATTTGAACTTTCCAAATTCTCACATATTTTTTTCTTTAAATTGACCACGTTTCTTGAGTGTCCATTAAGCTACCTCAACATTTGTAAATCTCTAACATTTAATTATTGAGCTTTTTTGGGAGTTTTGTGGTTCTACGTTTTTGACAATACTTGAACCCTCTCTGTGATTTCACATTTTGAAAGTACAATTAACAAAAATTGGTAAGAACTAAATTATCTGCAATTTTCTGGCCTACTTGCCCTTTTTTTTTTCTAAGTTTGATTGCTTTGATATCCTTATTACACCGCTCCAATCTGATGTGTGGAATTCGACTGAATGACTGAGCGGCTGAATAACCTTCCATCCACCCACACGTGTCACTCCACAAAGGTCAAGGCTCAAAACTAATTCCGATCTAATGATAAACTCCTTTCTCAGAAAGATTGGGTCATTTACATCAGTCCTTGTTCATGTTACCGTACATGCATGTTCTTCAGTCTGGTATAATAGAGGGCAGATCTCGGTGAGTCAGAGAATAAAAACTATCAGGGTGTTTCAAGTCAAAGCATTTTTTTTTTTTTTTTCCAGGTTCAAAATGTGACTTTGAGGACTGATGCGCAACAGGAAGTAAGAACACTTTGTAAACGTTAAAGGAAATAAGAAAGCACTGCCGTATTTGAAATGCGTTTTGTCGCGCCTTTTGTAGAAATCTTTTTGCTCTACAAATAAACTAACTTTACTTTGTTTATCAAGGGTCTATTTTTTTTTCCGTCTCTTGTGACTTTTTTTGATGAATACAAATCTCTTGTGAGAAAAAAAAAGAGACTCCAAAATATATGTTTTTTTTCTTTTGAAATAAAAAAAAAATCAGATTATTAAATTAACAGAAAAAAGCTTTCTTTCATTTCGTCTTCTGTTCCGCTTATCCCTATCGGGGCAATCGGGGTAACCAGAGCCCGGCTGATTGCAGGCAAAAGACGGGGTACACCCCGAACAGGTTGCCAGTCTGCTGCAGGACTACACACACACAAACCTTCCAAAGGGGCAATTTTATAGAGGCCAATCAACCTAACATGCATGTTTTAGGAGGGTGGGAGGAAACCAGACTACCTGGAAGAAACCCACTCATACGCGGGGAGAACATGCAAACTCCACACAAAGGGGCAGGGCTTCAAGCCTCATCCTACCTGAGTCTCAAACAGAAAACCCTTTGTCGTTTTTATTTTCATTAACTTTATCATTATCATTACAGTGTTTTTGGGGCATTCCACCCTTTTCCGGTCGAGGACCATGGTCTCGGATTTGGAGGCGCTTATTCCCATCCCGGCCGCTTCACACTCGGCAGCAAATTGATCCAGTGAGAGTTGGAGATCACGGTCCGATGAAGCCAACAGAACCACATCGTCCGCAAAAAGCAGAGATCCGATCCAGAGGTCACCAAACTGGATCCCTCCAACGCCTCGGCTGCGCCTAGATATTCTGTCCATAAAGGTAATGAACAGAATCGGTGGCAAAGGGCAGTCTTGACGGAGTCCCAAAAGGAGGAGTTTGAGTGTCTCTGGGTTTTGTTCACGAGTGGGGTAAGGATGGAGCGGGAGATCGACAAGCGGATCGGTGCGGCATCAGCAATAACTAGGACGCTGCGTTGGTCCGTTGTGTTAAAGAGAGAGCTGAGCCGAAAAGCAAAGCTCTCGATTTACAAGTCGATCTACGTTTCAACCCTCACCTATGGTCACCAGCTGTGGGTGGTGACCGAAAGAATGAGATCGCGGATACAAGCGGCCGAAATGAGCTTCCTCCGCAGGGTGGCTGGGCTCTCACTCAGAGATCGGGTGAGGAGCTCTGCCATACGGGAGGAGCTCGGTGTCGAGCCGCTCCTCCTCTAAGCCAAGAGGAGCCAGATGGGGTGGTTCGGGCATCTGGTCAGGATGTCCCCGCCCCCGAGCGCCTCGCTGGTAAGGTGTTTTGGGCATGTCCCACCGGGAGGAGACCAAGAGGCAGACCCCGGTTCCACTGGAGAAACTATGTCTCACAGCTGGCCGGGAAACAACACGGGAGCCTTCCGGGTGAGCTGGAGGATGCAGCCGGGGGGAGAGAAGCGTGGGCTTCCTGTCTGAGGCTGTTGCCCCCGCGACCCACCCCCGAAAGAGCGGAAGATGACTGAACTGTTTGGACATGTCCCACTAGGAGGAAACTTATACCTAGACCATGGACGTCCTGGACAAACTATGTCTCACATCTGGCCTTGAAGTCTTTGGAATTGTTTTGACCCGTTGACCCAATACAGTACGAACATTTTTAGAATCGGTTTTATTTTCGACAGAATGTAGAGGATGAAATAGTCGGATAAATAAATCAAAGGTCACACGTCTCAGTTAACACTATCCGGTCATTCTGTAAACATCAAATGGTTCCATTTTTGCCTCATTATGTTTATATCATGAGCATAAAAAAGAGGGTCGGTCGTTTTCTCCTGCTTTCTACACATGTGAAACTTTTTTAATCATCAAGATCTGGAAGTTCTTTTTTAATACAATGAATACAATTTCAGGAAATAACTTCTCCAGTCTGCTCGACATTATGATGAACTATGCTAACACAGCAGACATAATATCACCGCCAAATTGCCCTTGAGAATTAGCTTTTCTGTAATATATCTTAGAATGAAAAAGAAGCCTTGGAACGTGGGCATATATATCCATTTTTCTCCAGAGTATCTATACCCCAGAGCCGAAAAGCATCTGGTAGAAGAGTTAAATCTATCCAGCGGCTACTGTCAGTGTAGGTCCCGGTGGGCCGCAGTGACAGCCAACCACACCTTTAAAGCACCTGGCTTCTCTCTGTCCTTAATCACAAATCCAACACAAATAGTTTTTTTTTCCACCATTCTGTTTCACACGAAGGCAAAGAACTTTCCAAAGCTTGTGCGAGACAATTGTATAAATAGTTTCTAGGGTTTGATGATCGGAGCTGATACGTTTAAGCGCAAATGGGAAGAATTTGAACTGCAAAGCAATTCATCATTCTTAAAGAAAATCTGTTAAATAATGTGTTTTATTCTAACTCTAAAAGATGAAGGGAGTGAAACAGAGTGAAACAGAGTTTATGTGTGTGAATGAGCGGGATCCAAATGGAAAAGTGAGGTTACAGGGAGAAGAGATAAAGAAGGTGGAAGATTTTAAGTATCTAGGATCAACAGTACAGAGCAATGGAGAGTGTGGAAGAGAGGTGAAGAAGCGTGTGCAGGCAGGCTGGAACGGGTGGAGGAAAGTATCGGATGTGATGTGTGACAGAAAAGTTTCAGCTAGAATGAAAGGGAAAGTGTACAAAACCGTGGTGAGACCGGCCATGCTGATTGGTCTAGAAACAGTAGCACTGAAGAAAAGACAGGAAGCAGAGATGGAGGTAGCAGAGATGAAGATGCTGAGGATCTCTCTGGGAGTGACCAGGATGGACAGGATTAGAAATGAGTATATCAGAGGAACAGCACATGTTAGAGGTTTTGGGGATGAAGTTCGAGAGGCAAGACTGAAATGGTTTGGGCATGTACAGAGGAGAGAGTACATCGGAAGAAGGATGCTGGATTTGAAACCACCAGGAAAAAGGACTAGAGGAAGGCCAAAGAGGAGGTTCATGGACGCAGTGAATGAAGACATGAAGATAGTTGGTGTGACCAAAGAGGATACAGCAGATAGGGTTAGATGGAAGAAACTGATTTGCTGTGGCGACCCCTAAAGGGAAATGCCAAAAGAAGAAGAAGATGATGATCTGAGCTGGTACATTTAAGCGCAAATGGGAAGAATTTGAACTGCAAAGCAATTCATCACTCTTAAAGAAAATCTGTTAAATAATGTGTTTTTTTCAATTATTCATGAACTGAGAGTCAGTTTTAAGTGCCATTATTTTTTTTTTTTAATTGCGATTGTTATTTTTGGTCTAAAATATCGTATTTTTTTGTTTATTTGGATTTGCTTTCAAAGTGCAAACACTTAAAGAAAATGTCCTCTGTTTTTCATCATCTCTGTTTCTTTTTTTAGCGTGTATGAAAACTAAGCAGAAGCCATAAATCTAACAGCAGTGTAGCTGATTCAATATATTCTTACACCTGAGGAGTAAAAATTATCTTTTTTTTTTCTTCCTCAATGCTGCCGAGTCGGTTTACAATGAGGTACAACGTTCTGTACCAAATATCCAAAGTTGTCTGCCGTGTTGTCAGAGAAGCTACATCTTGGCGATGGTGCTGTTCGGTACGTCATGATTTGATTCCTCAGAGTGTGGCAAGTTTCAAAGAAAAAACGCCGAGGCAGAAGAGACGGTTGGCAGGCTGCGCAAGCGAAATGTGAAACCGCCTTCATAATGAGGAAGGAAAGATCGACAGTTACTGTGTCACCACTTGTCAGAAAGAAGAGTGGAGGTGTACTGTGGAGCATGAGTTGTTCTCAAAGTAGTTTTACATGGTGCCTTCTGCTAGCTGTCAGAGCATCGCGGGGGGAATGGAGTTCAATAAAGGATGAAGAGGACTGCTGGCCCAAGAATTGGAAGAAATGAGAAAAATCACCGCGGTGAAAAGTCAGAACGTAATTAACAATCTTTTTACATTCATTCAACTGTTTACTTTTGAGTTCAAACACAGCGGAATTGCTTCCCTGGTTAAACATTTTTAAAATAAATGCACAAGTAGACAAAGAAAACATTTTAGGTCAAAAGACAAAATCTAGATAACCAGGCACACAATTAATTGGGGATTTAGCGCCTCCAAATCCGAGACCATGGTCCTCGACTGGAAGAGGGTGGAATGCGCCCGCGGGTCAGGGACAGGGTCCTGCCCCAAGTGGAGGAGTATAAGTATCTCAGGGTGTTGTTCACGAGTAGAGGAAGGATGGATCGGAAGATCGACAGGCGGATCAGTGCGGCGTCAGCAATAACTAGGACGCTGCATCGGTCCGTCGTGGTAAAAAGAGAACTGAGCCAAAAAGCAAAGCTCTCGATTTACAAGTCGATCTACGTTCCAACCCTCACCTATGGTCACCAGCTGTGGGTGGTGACCGAAAGAATGAGATTGTGGGTACAAGCAACCGAAATGAGCTTCCTCCGCAGGGTGGTTGGGTTCTCACTCAAAAATTGGGTGAGGAGCTTTGTCATCTGGGAGGAGCTTGGTGTTCAGCCACTCCTCCTCCAGGTTGAGAAAAGCCAGATGGGGTGGTTCGGGCATCTGGTCAGGATGCCCCCTCCCCCGAGCGCCTTGCTGGTGAGGTCTTTTGGGCACGTCCCACCAGGAGGAGATAAAGAGGCAGACCCCGGAACGACTGGAGAGACTATGTCTCGACTCGGGATCCTACCGGTTTAGCTGGAAGAAGCAGCTGGGGTGAGAGAAACCCTGGACTGAGGCCGTTACCCCGAGACCCGGCCCCGGATGAGCGGAGGGCGGCGGAAGACAATGGAATGGAACAATTAATTGCAGAGGTAACTTCCCAATGGAGTCATCGGACTCCTGCTACCATCACGAGAAACCTCTTCCTCCCAGCTCTACGTCAATTGAGCCTGGGCTTATCAATGGTAATTGTTGCATCCCGTGTGGAGTCTACGCCAAGACAACAAAGCTAGGGTAATCTCCAGGTGCGGTAATCTCCATGTGCAGCAATCCAGGTGCGGGCCTAGGCAAGTAGTATGGAGATCCAGGAGTACTCAGAGTCAGGAACCACCTCTTGGTGTTGCTGGCAGAGTAACGACTGTATCGACAGTAACAGTATTGTCACAAAACTGTCACAAACAACTAAAGGGATTCTAATTAAATTGCCCAGAATGATTCGATACAAACTATAGCTAAACTGATTAGGTTTTCCGGGTCAAGCGACCAAAGGTTAATGTTATAAAGTTCAAGATATTAAACCATTTATTATTAGAAATATTTGACATATTGGGCATGTAGGGGCATTATGTTCTACACCTTGTTGTTGTTTTGCTTTTTATTTAATTTTAACAAGAACAGATCACATGCAAATAAAATAAATTTATTTGAGAAAAATTATTCATGTACGGCATCTGGCCAAATCAAAGTCAATTGAATTGCAGTAAGAGTAAATCTACTTCCACTGGTGTACAATGTACAGGATGCAGGTGCTTTTTGGTTTACATTGTGCTCATTCCATTGTCTCAGCATCCCATTGTTTAGTTTTTATTTAGTTTTTTTTTTTTTTTAAAGAGAAAGGACTTCACTTGCAAAAATACTCAATGCTCAATCTGTGTTCCTCTGTGCCAGTAAACTTGTTTGCTGACTTTTTCAAAAACTTTACCTGAGCTTCCTTTGAATAAATAACATGCATTGAAAAAAAAACGATATTCTTTTTCTTTAAAAAAAAAAAAAAAAAAAGCGGGATATTGAAAGACCATCTGGCATTTTAACAATAGTGACATCAGGGAAGAGAAACAGACAGCTGGGAGTCATTATGCAAAACAATCATTCAAAGAATAAAATTTCATTTGCTGATTACTTCATACAAGATGTTTCTTTAAAACACAATTGTCTGTTTTATTTCAGAGCTAAATTATGAGCAAACTTGAGCTATTTTTAAAATTCAAATAGAAAATGTACAAGAAATTATAAATATATGCATATAAATGTGACCGGTCTTCGTAAAATGTATTTATTAAATAGAAGCCTATTAAAATCTGAATTATTTATCTCTTTCTCGGTAACAAACTGTTGTGATTCAAGAGAAATGTAGCCGTTAACGTGTCGACATTTAGATTTTTATGAAAGAAAAACAAAAAATGAGACACAATCAGGGTGATTGTAAAAATTAGATGGAAAAAACCCCAACCTGTTTTTACGTGTTCACACACATTTGGCCTTTTATTCCGTCAACTAACGTCCTTTTAGTTATAGCCTAAAATACTAATACAATGTAACATCTGGCCAGATGTGAGGGAACAATGTGGCATAGATCCATTCACAAAAAAGCGGACCCTTCAATGATAATGAAGGACAAAACAACAGTGGACCACCTGCATCCAGCTAGGTGGAAGTCTGCTACATCACCACATGCTTGAACAGTAGAACTGCCGACAACCTCACCAGACAGAGCAAAATTCCATTGCCTCCTAATTGCAATGACAATAAAGCTTCTTGAAACTTGAATCCAAAACTCAAGCTTGTACAGAGGAAAAGCCTCTACATGGGATGTACCACGGACAGATAACTGACGCAACTAATCTCCAGAAATCATACCAATGACTAGAAAGGGCTGGACTGAAGTACAGCACAAAGGTACTAAGCATGGCTGCACAGGCGCAGGCTTTTGGCACCAGCGCAATCAAGGTCCAAATTGATCATACAAGAAAAGCCCCCAGGTGTAGACTGTACAATAAGACCCCTGAGACGGTACAGCATGTAACTGCAGGGTGTTAGGGAAAGCATACAGGGAGCGTCATGACCAATTGGCTGGCATAGTGTACAGGCACATCTGTGCAGAGAACAGCGTGGGCATATCTAGATCAAAATAGAAAACACCTCCAAATACGATAGAGAATGACCGAGCAAAGATCCTGTGGAACTTCCAGATCCAGATAGAAAAACTGGCAATGGTGAATCAACTGGACATTGTGGTAACAGACAAATAGCAGAAGAAAGCTATTTTAATTTTTTTTTGAATTTTGAATTACTCTATTCATCCCTCACCGGGGAAATTTGTTTGCTGCACTCCTTACACCGCAGCAGGCTGCCCTTCAACGGCGCCAATGGTGGGAGAAGTGGGGGCTAGGTGTCTTCTCCAAGGACCCTAGACGTGCTCTCCGTGGGACGCGAACCCGCGACCTTCCGGTCCGCGGGCGAACGCGCTAACCACGCGGCCACCGTCTCCGGTCGGAGACGGTGGCCTATCTATTGCGGTCGACATTGCAATTCCAAGAGATTGCAACATCAGGAAACTGGGAACTCAGGAAAATTACAAATACAGAGGCCATAGAAAAAAACTTGAGAAGATTTGGATTGTGAACGCAGCAGTAGTAACGTGTTCATCAGAACACTTGGTGCAGTCAACCCTAAACTAGAAGAATTGCTACAGCAAATCCCAGAAAACAAACATCATATATCTCAATGCAAAAGAATACAGTCCGTAGAACAGCAAAGATCCTGCACAGAACCGTCAAGCTCCCAAACCTCTAGTAGGGGTCCCAAATTTGATGGATGTGACCACCCACAGAAGGTGTGAGAACATTTATCGTTATCATATTTAAACAAGACAGAATTCTTTGTTTTATATTTGAAATTTATTAATTTGACTGTTGTGAAGGTGTCAAGATTCAGTTTTGAGAATATTTGGTATCGGACCAAAAAGGACAAAAATAAGATCAATCTGGTAATGAGATAAAAAGTTTATTTGAAATGTACGAAGCTTGGACAGTAGTACCCACTGGATAGCCGTATATCATTGCTATCATAAGGATTGTATTACAATAAAGAAAATAAAACGATTGACTGATTCTTAGCATTTTAAAATGCGTTATGTTGACATTTCAGAAAATTGTACATAAAAAGATTGAAACAAGATGGAACATTTAAAGAAAAAATAATTATCATGCAAACTACCAAACATATATTTCTGCAAAGTCAAAACACATCAAAATTTTTGCCAATCATTTTCCAAACTCAAGCACCTTCTATTTCCATCACTGACTTGATCAATCTGTGATTAATGTGCTGAAGACAGTTGAAAAATATCCTGGGAAAAGATTTTTGATTTTCTTAAGTGACATGTCTTTAGAAGTCGGTGATGTTTAGTGATGATTGCTGTGTTTCCAATGTTGCGTAAAAAATATGCAAAATTAACTTATTTGACTACAATTTAAAAACAAATATGATATGTATATTGTACACACAACAATTTTTTTGAGATTCAAAAGGCATTATGTTTAAGTGAAAAACAAATCTACATACAAGCAATTTATTCTGGGCTCTTACTTTTGAAAAAAAAAATGTGATGTAAAACGTGCAACAATTTATTAGTTTATTTAATTTCATTAAATGTTCCATGAATAAAATCTCCTTCTTCCTAATTATAATTTTTTCATTTTCTGAAATGCCATGGCAACACTCTTTCTTTATCCTCCTCAAGGGAGAAAACAGACATTTAACTGAGGCAAACTAGCTAGGTAGAAGAGAATGTTGGTTTGGATGTTTGGTAACTGGATGTGTCTCAGATTTTCCCAGAGGCTTGTAATTAATCAGTGCCAAAGAAAATGTAATTACAGGGGGAAAAATTAAGGTTAAAATAGCTCTCAAGATACAGTATTTAAACCCCTCCAATTGGGGCAAGACCTTGTCCCCAACCTGCAAGAGGCTCTCTAATCTTTTCCTTTCAAGGACCATAATGGTTTTGAGGCCCGGATCTTTATCTTGACTGCTTTACACTAAACAACAAATCGGTTTAGTAAAAGATCGGGATGAGAATCCGATGAAGCAAACAGGACTATATCATCTGCAAAAAGTAGAGACCCAATCCTGAACTCATTGAAACAGATTCCTCCACCACCTCGGCTGCCCCCAAAAATGCTGTTCCTAAGAATATTGCACAGAATCAGTGACGGAGGGCAGCCTTGATGGAGTCCGACCCTCTTCGGAAACAGATTCTACTTCCTATCGACACTATTGAACAAGCACTGACGCTAGGCAAAAAGAGATGAGGCACCCTGCAACGAAAGCTTCAAAACTCTTAAATCTCGAAGTACCCCCCAAAGGAGTTCCCAAAAGAGACAGCCTTCTCCAGAACAACAAAACATATGTAGGGTGGTTGTGCAAACTCACAGATTCTCTCCTTGATCCAGAAGACGGTTTAGAGCTGCTCCATCATCATTTTTCCACATTTGGGACAGAAACCACACTACTCCGTATCAATCCGGGACTTGACTATTCGGTGGCCCTGAATAGACTTTGCCCCAGAGGCAGAAGGGTATGATCCCTTTGCAATCCAACCCTGGATAAAAAGAAGATAATGATATTGCATAGTTAGGTGAAAATATAAAGTATAATAACTAAAATAGCAAAGTACATGCTGGGGGATGAATAAAAAATGAATGGCTTTGTTTTCTAATAGCCTCCCACCACAGACGCTCGTCCACACACGCTGCAGTTTTCGAAAAAGAAAGTTATATAACGTCAAATCCACCAGAAGAATAATGACAAAAGGAATATGTGGGTCAGGAAAAAACAAAAAGAGACTACTGTTGTTCTTAATATGATCATTTTATTAATGGGAATCTAAGATAAGCAAATACACAGAAAGTAAAACAATAAATCAGACATAAAGAGGCGTTCTAAAGAGACAAAACAGAATATGTAATTCCTGAGTTTGGAGGTTTAAAGTGGTGCTTTACAGCGTGGCGGACTCGGAATCAAGCAAAGTCTGGTTTAAACTTTAATAACTCATTGGAAACAGTAGTTAAGAAATTTATGTTATTTCAAGGTTTGTATGTTTCAGAAACATATTACAAAATAACATTCTTTATTTAATTTAACAACATGACATTTGACCTGCAGTGAATTGTGAAATTACATTTCAGCTCCGAAAATGAAGTTTTTATTTGAGCCACAAAAATTCTATGTCACAAATCAAATCATGGCATATTTTAATATAATACTTTATCATTTTTTATCCATTAGTAGCTTGCAGCCTTTAGTTTTTACAACCTGTAAACTCACCACTTTGTTTCAATTATTACGTTCTTAGAAAACCCTCAGAATGTATTTTCTTGAACTGGGACTACATATGTTCCTATGGTCATTCTGATGATGGTCATCATACCAATGTGCTATCATCTTCTGCTTATCTTTTGCTTTGAGCTCTACATCGATAGCAGAGCTCCTTGTCAGAGGTAAGATCTTAAGCCCGAGCCAAAAAAGTCAATCATTACTTCGAGTCGGGTCGGGTCGGACTTCTCTCTCGCTGACTTTTTTTTCAAATAAATATATGTTTATAAAATGTAAACTAAAACAAGGTGTGGGTACTAAACTAAGGAATACTTGTTATAAAATTAATAATTTGGATAAAACAGAGAAGTTATGTTTAACTACTAAACAGGATCCGCAGCGCCAGAGCATGCTCTGCGCACGTGGACTCCCCCTCTTGATAATCTTCCCCTGCGCAAGTCTGTATTTATTTTGAACTGGTATCCTGGATATGAAGGAGTACAAAGTTAAGGATAAACTAAAGAGAGAACTGAAAGACAAACACGCACCGGTAAGAGTGACGTGTGGAAAAGCTTCAAATTTATTGTTCAAAATGCTACAGAAACTTGCGTTGGATTCACTGGATGTAGTCAATGTGGCGCTTTGCTTTCATTCAAACCCAAAAAGACTGGCACCTCGACGCTGAGCAGGCATTTAAACAGCTGGACTGGCAAAAGTGATGATCGTCAAAGATCTATTTTATCATTATTTCAAAGACCATCCCTCCTCTTAGCGCTAATGCGGCCATCACAGACAAGTGCGTTAGGGGTCCGATAGTGTGATTTTTTTTTTTTTTTATTTAAAGAGCATGTCCATGAAAATGATCCTATTTATAAATAACCCTCCCCCTCCTGAGTCCTCCCAAATAAAATATGACAATTCGGGCTTGTTTCGGGCTCGGGCCCATAAATCAGTTAATTGGTTGGGCTCGGGCCGGGTTAGGTTTTAATACCCGCGGGCCGGGTCGGGTCAGGCTAGTTTTTTTAGGCCCAATCTCACCTCTGCTCCTCGTCCCATCTCATACTAATGTTACTAAGTATAACGTAGTCTCTTACAAGTCACTGCACTCTTGTGAAGGTTCTTGATACTTTGTGTGCAGAGTAACATCTTTAATTAGTTAGAAACTTTGTGCGCTGCAAATACGATTAAATGTTGATATTGTAATTACATACTGTAATTAGACATATACATACTATAATTACAGTGCGTAAGTAAAGGCATTTCTTTTAACATTGTTTTAAAATATAATGCCTATGTTTACGAGGGATAAAAAAAATCTGTATTGCACAAATTTATCCAACAGACACATACTGAATTCAAAATGTAGCTGAAAAAGAAATTGAAACTCCACTATTTTTCTTTGCAGTGCATGAGAGCAAGTTTTGTTTTCTGGGTGTAGGAGTGATCCAAGCTAGGTATGATCCCTAGTGATTATGAAAATATTGGTTGGTTGCATTGTTTTAAAGGTGGGTTGTAGAGAATACCCTTTCCATATCTACAATAGGTTGGCAAAATGGATATGTTGGAGTTCTTTCAGTTTTAATGTGGAATATGTAAGATTTTTGGTTCTCAGTCAATTTGTAATCTGCACAATGTTTAATAATCATGTTGGAATTCAGAAAGTTGGAGGTATGCACTAGAAAGAAGAGGAACGAAGATTAGTAGAATAAGACAGAGTACATTTGTGTGAATGAGAGGGATCCAAATGGAAAAGTGAGGTTACAGGGAGAAGAGATAAAGAAGGTGGAAGATTTTAAGTTCTGAGGATCAATAGTCCAGAGCAATGGAGAGTGTGGAAAAGAGGTGAAGAAGCGTGTGCAGGCAGGCTGGAACAACTGGAGAAAAGTATCAGGCGTGATATATGATAGAAGAGTTTCAGCTAGAATTAAAGAGAAAGTGTACAAAACCGTGGTGAGACTGGCCATGCTGTTTGGTCTAGAGACAGTGGCACTGAGGAAAAGTCAGGAAACAAAGATGGAGGTAGCAGAGATGAAGATGCTGAGGATGTCTCTAGGAGTGACCAGGATGGACAGGATCAGAGGATCAGCACATCCACACATGCGGTAGAAGTTTTGGAGATAAAGTCAGAGAGGCCAGACTGAGATGGTTTGGACATGTACAAACGAGATCGAGCGAGTACATCAGCAGATGGATGCTGGGTTTGGAACCACCAGGAAAGAGGCCTAGAGGAAGACCAAAGAGGAAGACATGAAGATAGTTGGAGTGACCGAAGAAAATGCAGCAGATAGGGTTAGATGGAAAAACTGACTTGCTGTGGCGACCCCTGAAGGGAAATGCAGAAAGAAGAAGATTTTAGGTAAAAATTGCACAATTTGGTTTAAATCCTGAGCTTTACATTTCAATAATGTACAGCAATTCATCTGATGAATTCATCTAGGTTTAATATTGTGTTCTCTCAAACTGTATGCATGATGATTTTGACTATATTTTCAAAGAATTTCTGATTTTAAAAAATGAAACGTCTATAAGAAAAAGCAATAGAATCCATTCAGACTATTTTTCCCGCTCCTGAATCAGAGATGGCAGCTCAGAGTGCAGTCGAAAAGTAAGTGGAGTAAACACATTACTCCAAGGTGTTGTTAAAACTGCTGTTAGTCGTGACCAATCAAATCGCCTCTTATGTTTCCTTTTCAAAGCAGTAATTTGGGCTGCGACAAAGTGAGTCAATTTTGGTGGACAGCTTTGTGTGAAAGCTATTCTGCGTGTGCACAAAGATGCAGAGGGAAAGAGAGAGAGTCTTTATGCCATGATGCTTGAAAGGTAAGAAAAAAAAATTACAACCTGCGATGGCCAATGTATGTTGCTCACATGTTTCTGATGGTGATGTGCATGTTAGGGCTTTAAAAAGAAAATCGCATGAAACTCTGTTTCCCACCTGAAGTCCCATTAACACAGTGTTTTTCAAGCTAAGGTACATTTTTTATTTGAAAAAAAAATTTGAGGCACACATCAAACAAAAATTGTAAAAACAATTCTCTATGGCCGCCTATTTTAACGATATGTTATAACGATACATGCATAACAATGTGCCCTCAAAATGATTTGATGAACGGAAACTTTTTCCTCTTTAATATTATGCAAAAAATGTGAGATTATTTTAGAATCCACAATTTTCCTACTGTAAAACACACCTAAATTTTCTTTTTATGTCTCCAATCCACTAGGTGGGGTAGTTTTTGGGAGGGATGGACGGCGGTATGCTACAAAAAAGCAGAAAAGAGTAGGTTGCTATGGTTACAGTAAACCTATCGCAGGACAGCACGGTTGTCTAAAAATGACAAGATTTCATACTGATAAACATAAATAAAAATACTTTAAATGCTATCCGAGACCAACCGAAGCTCCGTGGCACTTTGGTATCAATGATAGGAAGAGCCGACATTGAAGGATCAAAAAGCGACGTCGCTATGAACGCTTGGCCGCCACAAGCCAGTTATCCCTGTGGTAACTTTTCTGACACCTCCTGCTTAAAACCCAAAAAGTCAGAAGGATTGTGACACCGTCAAACTCCATCAGATCTACCACAACCATTTTTAGGGGCTACCGGTAGATCCCAATCCCCATATGAGGTGAAATACGATCATTTTCCACGGCATACCTGATGTTCCCTCACGTTTGACTAGTGTGCCGCGGTGTACGGGTTAAAAAATGTTGCAGAATAGAGACACTAATACAAAAAAAGTGAATTTACATTTCGAAAACTGAACTATAAACACAAATACCTGGGTTTCTCAGAAACATCAGTTTAATGTAGGCGAATGTGTATAAGGGGGATTGGGTCCATGTAAATAAACCAGAGGAAGTAAATGATTTCTCTTTGGAATGAGAAAAATACTAATTAAGGAAAGAAAAAAACTGTAAACATGTCTGTCCCCTTTCCATGTTTCATTTTTGTTAGGAAATGTCCTTTAAACAAATCATTTGGCTAATGCATCTTCTTTACTACGGAGATGTTTTTGAGCCCAAGTTTAATCTTTTAAAAATGCTTCTTTTTTAATCATGGTTCTGAAAGTAATTTCACTAAACAAGCAAAAGCAAAATGACTCAAATTTTTTTTGCAACTGTCTTGTATAATCAAATTTGTAAAGTGTATAAATTCAGATTTTTTAATGTAAATCTAGCAAGTGATTTTTCTTTTTTTGATTCTTTCAAATCCAAAAAGTTCATTTTAGACACAGGTGTTCCCCTGGGTAGTGTTCTTTCCCCACTGATCTTTTCTATGCACAAAACCTAACTTATTGAGTTAGTTCCATTCCAAATAGTCTTCTGCTTATCTGGAGCTAAGTCGTGGGGGCAACAGGCTCAGACGAGAAGCCCAAGATTCCTATACCCCAGCTGCATTCTCTGGCTCACCCGGATGAATCCCGAGGCGTTCCCTGATCAGCTGTAAGACAAAGTCTCTCGTGCAAGTTCGGGGCCTTCCTTTGGGTCTCTTCCAGATGGGACATACCAAAAACATCTCACCAGCGAGGCGTTTGGGAGGCATCCTAACAAGATAACCGAACCACCTCACCTAGCCTCTCTCAACCCAGAGGAGCAACAAGACATTGGGGACAGTGCCCTTGGATTGGCAGACTGTGGTAGTGGTCCCTCTTTACAAGAAGAGGGTCAGAAGGGTGTGTCACATTCCTCAGCTTCCCTGGGGAAGGTGCATTCAGGGTTATTGGAATGGAGGGTATGTCAGATTGTAGAGTCTCGGATCGAAGTGGATCACTGAGAATCTTTGAGTTAGTTCTTCACTAATTTTCTGTAGAAAATCTATAATCTAAGCATACAGTTTGGACATTAATCTATACAAAATGTTTGGAATGTGTTCAGAGATAGTTATAGACAAGTGTTTCCTGTTGGTGTAAATACCGATATATAATCTCTTCTCTTCAGCAAAGATGGCTGGTCTCAGAAACAGAAAAAGCAGAAAATCAGAGGATGATTGTTATTTCTTTTGATTTCGAAAAAGTGTTACAGCATGACTTTGTGCTCCCAGGTCACTTCAACCGAAGTTTGACTACAGCACCATGAGTAATGGAACAGGCAATGTCGGGTGCAAACAACTTGAACCTTTTGCTGATTAGAACTGTTTATTTGGCACCACAGACGTGATCGTCATTCCTCGCTAGCCTTCCCTACCGATTTAGAGCTTTACTCTTTGCAGGTTCTTCTACTTCAAGGTGCAATTCAACTTGATTTGGCACACTGGAGAGCTAACTGGCATTTTCAATGTACATGTGTGAAGTGTTGAACAATGGGTTTAAGACCACTTTCTAAGACTATCAAGACCTAAAGGTGTTGAGTGTGATTGCACCAGATGAGTACTCCAACATAGAAACCAGACACTGTTTTTTCAATGTGGAATGTACGTTGGAAAAGCTATAGCGCTATACATATACTCCCATTGATTTTTTTTTTAAATTATTATTCTCTGGGATTTCTTAATCCACTCAACACTTTCAAACTGTAACTGTCCACACTCAAAAGAGACACACAAACACCATGAAAGAAAAAGACAGCTTTTAGTGAACAAAGCAATTAAAAAAAGATCCCTTGGTCCCATTTGATATCTGTACAAAGCTCATAGGCTCAAAGACTAAACTTGCTTGACAAAGTCAGAAAACGCATTGATTGTGAAACATCACACACTTTCACCCACGTCCACGTGCAAAGGCGGCCATTATATAGGTATGTCTTGTATACAAGGTCTTTACTTCAGCAATTTCAAAGATAACTGTCAAATTGAAATTTAGGTTCTACCATTGCTTGATGATAAAATCCAGTTATTTAATGTTTTCAAAAGAATGGATCAGAAAAGATTTCTAAACTAGATGTCCTCAAAAAGTCATGTCGTGCAACACAACATTTAACAGCATCACATTTTGTTATAGGGCAGCCAAAATGGGCTCAATTCCGCATGTTTTAGCAATTTACATAGCAAAAGATTTATAGCCAAATGTTGTATTTTTCTGCCAATTGCTGAGAAAAGGGAAATGGTCTTTTTTCGGCATTTCCCTTCAGGGGTCGCCACAGCAAGTCAGTTTCGTCAATCTAACCCTGACTGCTGCATCTTCTTCGGTCACGCCAACTATCTTCATGTCTTCCTTCACTGTATCTATGAAAACCAAACTACGTACTGTATATGTAAACTATTATATTTCCAGAAAGAAAGAGAAAAAAAAAAAAACAGAAGGCAAGTGTATTTGTATAGCACAATTTATACAAAACGTAATTCAAAGTGCTTCACAAGACAGAAAAAATGCATTAAAATCACAAGACAAAAAATCAAAATGTTAAAAGAAAAAATACAATCTGTCCAAAAAAAATTGATTACTCTGTAATTGCTGTAGTTTGATTCCCACTGAGTTCACGTCTCGGGTCCTTGGAGAAGACACCTAAACCCCTGTTTCTCCCGCCATTGGCGCCGTCCTGGCAGCCTGCTGCGGTGTAGCAGTGCAGCACACAAATTTTCCCCATGAGGGATGAATTAGTATGTTACAAAAAAAAAGAAAAGAAAAAAAATTTCTATTGTACTTTTTCTGTCCTTCGGTTGTAAAAAGTAAGAATGTGACTGAGCATGGATTTGAATATTTCAAGTAGGCATGTTCATTGCATTTATAGAAATTACACTTTGCTGGACACAGCTCTTTTTTTATATTTGCCATGCACTTCTGATTTATTTTTCTGTACACCTCAAATCGACACCATTTTGTCTGCAACTTTAAAAAAAGAGGGCCAAAGCCTCTATACATTAAAAGACGTGTCCTCCATTGATGAATTTTATTAATAAAGTTACATGTAAAATGTCGCCAACTTAAATTAATAATTCAAAGCTATTATTGAAATTTAGCAATGTTCTAACACGTAGTTGTGTAGTGGCCCGCTAACTTATATGTCTTCCTAAATGTGTAACGCTAAACTTAATTAGTCATTAATATGCATGAACAGAGGATGTTTCTTTGTTTGAAGTGTTTAATGGAACACCTTAAAGGCAACATAATGCATTTGATAAAATTGAACAAAGTCTAGGATGTCGTATTGCCTTAAAGACTTTTTGTCAGCTAATGGAGGACAAAGTTGTGTCTTTGTTGTTCCTTTATGAGCACTGTAGATTTTCATCTCAATCAATTCTAAATAAATGGAGACCTAATCAGCACGCTCCTATAAATGGTATCTGAAAAAGATATCAAGAATCCAAATTCTGATTCAAAGTTTTCTCTTTAAACGTTAACCCAAAATTTGAGAATCAATGTTGAGTATGTCGCAAAGAAAATCACGTTCATTCGCAGTTGTGTTGACAGTCAAAAAGTCCTCAAGCCACAATCTGGGACTTTGTTGTGTGTTCTCACTCAGTCTGACTAATGGCTTTGGCTGCAAAATTAGACTGTATCCTCAAATTCTCCTCATACTGCGAGTGATATTACGCAATAACTTTACAGAAATGTTACAAAGAGACAGCTACAGGCTATGGCTGATGCTTTATACCTTTGATGTTGCAACACAAACCGATTGCATGAAGAATTCACTTCACTCTGGAGTCAAATGTGACAAATGTGTTGCAGTTGTTGTGACGACAACTCCTCTTTGGCAAACACAGACTTATGTGAGGAAGATGTAAGGTTTGAACTATTGGTTTGCAAATCGAATCCTCAAAAAGAAAAAGAAAATTAGGAAACTCAAAAAAATGCAGCTTAGTTTCCTTTTGAATGAATAAATACCGTAATTTCCGCACTATAAGGCGCACATAAAATTCTTAAATTTTCTCTAAAGTCCACGATGCGCCTTTTAACCCAGAGCGCCTTACATATGGATTAATATTGAACTACAACAGGTGTCGCAACTGCGGTAAGCAGCCGCCGACTCCATTTCCCCCGTAGAAGAAGTAGTGCGTGGTGCATACTGGGATACATGAAAGGGCGTCTCATTTCCTTTTGTGTGTTTGTGTAAAGAACCGGAAATGGCTCCTACCAAGAGACATTGTTACACCGCAGAGTTTAAAAGAGTTGGGAGACGGTAGATCAGCGCTAGTGCGCTCGCCCGCGGACCGGAATGTCGCAGGTTTGATTCCCACTGAGACCACTGTCTAGGGTCCTTGGAGAAGACACCTAACCCCCGCTTCTCCCACCATTGGCGCCGTAGAAGGGCAGCCTGCTGCGGTGTAAGGAGTGCAGCACACAAATTTCCCCGGTGGGGGATGAATAGAGTAATTCATTTAATTTTAATTTAATTTAATTTAGATGGCACACTCTGGATATATCGGCTTTGTTGAGAAAATAACAACACTGCTCCCATTAAAATGCGTGTGTCTCTGTGATGCGTACGTTGTTAAAATAAACAGTGTGCACAGATATGGAAAGCCATCAGACCTAATACAGGTGTCGCAACTGCGGTAAGCAGCCGCCGACTCCATTTCCTCCGTAGAAGAAGTAGTTCTTGGTCAATGCTGGGATGTATGAAAGGGTGTCTCATTTCCATTTGTGTGTTTGCGTAAAGACCCGGAAAGGGCTCCTACCAAGAGACACTGTTACACCGCAGAGTTTAAACTCAAGGCGATCGGTCACGCAGTAGAACACGGGAATAGAGCCGCAGCGAGAGAGTTTAACATCAATGAATCAATGGTGAGGAAGTGGAGGAAGCAAGAGGATGCGCTGCGCCAAGTAAACAAGACTAAACAGCGTTTCCGTGGGAACAAAGCGAGATGGCCACAGTTAGACAAAGTTGAATAGCCTTTACTGTAGCGCCTTATAATGCAGTGCCTTATAGTGCGGAAAATACGGTATTCAACATGTGCAATTTATGAGGTTACATTTTTTACAAAAAAATACTCACTTGAAATCTGTTCTTCCAAATAATGTGTGTTATTTTTGTTCTTTTGTAAATAGCAAAGTAATTTAGCCACTTAATTTCAGCCTTGATGAAAACATCTTTTCAGCTTTCAGAGTAAATGCTTGCCATTCCTCTAAACATCTAATTCTGCCAGGGACAAATTAAAACTTAGGAGTTGTAAACGTTCCAAACGATAACTACTGCAAATGAAAACTGATGCAATCGGTCTGTTTCTGATTGCATCAGACGGTTAAATGTTGTAAAAAAGCCAACAATTAATGCTGTTAGTCATAATTGGTTAAAAAGCTGCAGCTAATCTTAGTGTTTCATTAATGTAACTTAATTTGTCAGTTCTTTTTTTAAAATATATTTTAAATCAGTTCATGAAAGAATGATACCCGGTATGTTACAATAAACTATGAAAAACTAATTAAAATGGAAATGTGCCCAATTTACATAGTAGAAAAGGCTTCAAAGTCGTCTTCTGCACAGTTTATTTCAGACTCAGAAATACTTTATTGATCTCACACATGGGAAATTTGCGTGTTACAGCTACCAGTTATCTGTTAATTTTTGTGAGTTATTGTAGAGTTTGATTGTGTAGGGCAAGGGTAGGCAAACTTTTGGGTTCACGGGCCACATTGAGTTCTAATATTTGACCAGGGGGCCGGAACAGGGCCAGATGGTTGACATGCTTTGGTAACCGCTAGATTAGACCAATAGAATGGCGCGCTAGATTTTAAACTAGTGCACTAAATATTACATCAAGAGCGTTAAAATTTTAAATCTAGCGTGCTAGGTCTGAAATCTAGTGTAATAGTACGTAAAACGTCCATTTAGCAGCGCTAGGTTACAAATCCAAGCACTTGATGTAAGATTTTGCTTGTTTTAACGTCCAACGTGCTTGTTTACGTGCATATATTGGGCCCAATAGCTTTCCATGTCTGTGCACACTGTTTATTTTGACAATGTACGCATCACAGAAACACACGCATTTTAATGGGAGCAGTGTTGTTGTTTTCTCAACAAAGCCGATATATCCAGAGTGTGCCATCTAGTGAGGAAACATTAGAATTGCATAAAAAAATAAAACCTTAACATGTTTTTTTTGGGGGGGTTTCAAGTTTGGCGGGCCGGAATAAAACATTTACGGGGCCGCATGTGGCCCGCGGGCCATAGTTTGCCCATGCCAGGTGTAGGGAAAGAAAGACTTTTGAACACATTTTTCGGAAACCTAAAGAACTTCTGTAACCAAAGTTTGACTCAAACAGTCGGTTCGTTGCACATTTCAATCTAACCTCAGCAAAACCTCCCTTCCTCTCCGGCCCACCTATAAATTGTTTCTTTAAATACCAACAGGTTGAAATGTCCGCGTGTTTGCCAATGTTATGAACATCTACTTGAAATGTTCCAAGCAGCATGTAAACACCTCCACAAGTGGATGAAATATCCAGAAAATTCCTGCCAGTTACAAAACCCTCCCACGGCCTACTTCTGCTTCACGAGACTGTGCTGTTCTCTTTCTCCAGTTTACTCACTTTTATCTGATTAGACTACTGCTGTCTCTTGTTTCTTTGTTGCAGTTTCTTTTATATTTTAGTCATAACTCAAATGGTCATTCTACATCTTGTAGAAAAGATTTTTATAAGGTTAGCTTGAACTTTGGCTCCATGAATATCTGAAAGTTAATCTAAAAAGCTCTCCGATTCTTTTAGAAGTGGTTTGTTTTGGCCTTTAGAGGCTGAACTAAGAAAAAAAACATGAATAAAAAAAAATCTTTAGCCAGATAAATTAGAAAATTAGAAAAGAGATCCACATTGAGTTCTAACATTTGACATGCGGGCCGGACGAAGATAGGGGGAGAAGGAGGGGCGTGCACATCCCCTCTAGGTCAACAAAAAAAATGTTCTTACTACTTTAATTATTGTAAACTTTGGTTAAAATATGCACCAATATGCAGAAAAATTACTTATTTTTCAAAAAAGATTCTGCGGGGATGCCTCTAGACCCCCCCTATACTGGCGAGCACCACAAGTGCTCATTTTGTGCCCCCCCTGCTTTAGAAAATCTTGTATTCACCCCTGGGAAGAGGAGCAGATGGATGGCATGCTTTGGTAACCGCTAGATTAGACCAATAGAATGGCGCTAGATTTTAAACAAGCGCTAAATGTTACATCAAGCGCGTTAAATTTAAAATCTAGCGGCGCTAGGTCTGAAATCTAAGTGCTCGATGTAACATTTTAATTGTTTGAACATCTAACACACTTGTTTACGTGCATGTATTGGGCCCGATGGCTTTCCATATCTGTGCACACTGTTTATTTTGAAAGTGTGCGCATCACGGAGACACACACATTTTAATGGGAGCAGTGTTGTTGGTTTTTTGGCGCCATCTAGTGATGGACATTTAAAAAAAAATTAAGAAAAATCAAATTAGCATGGTTGATTTTTTTCATTTATCTAGTTCGGCGGGCCGGAATAAAACATTTACCGAGCCGCATGTGGCCCGCGGGCCGTACTTTGCCCATGCCTGCTCTAGACCAAATAGCATGGCTGGTCTCACCACGGTTTTGTACACTTTTCTTCTCATTTTATCTGAAACTCTTATCATACATCACACCTGATACTTTTCTCCACCCGTTCCAGCCTGCCTGCACATGCTTCTTCACCTCTTTTCCACACTCTCCATTGCTCTGGACTGTTGATCCTAAATACTTAAAATCTTCCACCTTCTTTATCTCTTCTCCCTGTAACCTCACTTTTCCATTTGGATCCCTCTCATTCACACACATGTACTCTGTTTTACTCTGACTAATCTTCATTCCTCTTCTTTCTAGTGCAAACCTCCACCTCTCCAGCTTTTCCTCCACCTCTTCTCTCCTCTCACTACAGATCACAATGTCATCGGTTGTCACAAGCTCATAAGATCTTGAACTGACCACTAAAAGCTCCACAACTTGACAACAACTTACATCCTTCATTATTCTTGGGTCAACATTATGTGTTGTTCTCAAACACCACGAGTCTACCGGTTTTAGTTTTCGTGCACTTTTCCACATCTCTTTCCGCACACACCAAAGTGAAGCCTGGATTGTTCAGACATGAATCACCTTTGATGTTGCTCAGCCAAGTTTGTAAAACAGACCACGCTACACTCCTAGAAAATCCTGTCTTCATTTCCTTGCCTTTCACTTCACTTCAGCACAGCACAAAACGTTATGTAAGTTTTTTTTGGTATTCTTGATTAGTGATTCTATCTACTGCATTTTTCGCACATAAGGCGCACCTAAAAACCTTCAATTTTCTCTAAAGTCCACGATGCGCCTTTTAACCCGCAGCCCCTTATATATGGATTAATATTGAGCTACAACAGGTGTCACAACTGCGGTAAGCAGCCGCCGATTCCATTTCCCCCGTAGAAGAGGTAGTGCGCGGTGCATGCTGGGATATATGAAAGGGCGTCTCATTTCCATTTGTGTGTTTGTGTAAAGACCTGGAAATGGCTCCTACCAAGAGACACTGTTACAACGCATAGTTTAAATTCAAGGTGATCGGTCACGCAGAAGAACATGGGAATAGAGCCGCTGCGAGAGAGTTTAACATTAACAAATCAATGGTGAGGAAGTGGAGGAAGCAAGAAGATGCGCTGCGTCAAGTAAGTAAGACTAAACAGAGTTTCCGCGGGAACAAAGCCAGATGGCCACAGTTAGAGGACAAAGTTGAACAGCCTTTACTGTAGCGCCTTATAATGTGGTGCGCCTTATATGTGGAAAAAGTTTTTTTAAATGTCATTTATTGAAGGTGCGCCTTATAGTCCGGAAAATACGGTACATTTTTTTGGTACGCAAGAAGTAAAACTCCACGTTTTCTTGGCTAACCCAGCAGCCCCCTTCAAGAAGCGAACAGGGTTAAGCCCATTACAAACAACAGATACAGAGGCTTTTTTCTTAAAAGTTAAAAACAGCCAGAAAGCTCTAAACTTTTATTCTTTGTTTTCTTTTCTATCACGACCACGTACTCTCCAAAAAGTTTTAGCCAATGCCCATTTTCTGGTCCAGAACAGAAAAATACAGCTTATTGCTTGTAATGCATTAGTTCCCACTCTGCTCAGCAGTCAGAACAAATCATTTTGTTTTGTTACATGACTGGACTGAAAATAGTCTGGCTCATAGTCAAATTTTAATGTCTGTTGATGGAGAGTGGAGGCAAAACATATGGAAAGTCAAATGACACAATACTGTGGACTCCTAAAGAACGTTATTACTGTTAATAATCGGCGTGTTTGAAAAGGATGCAGGAGAAATGATTAGATGGAAGAAACTGACTTGCTATGGCGATCCATGAAGGGAAATGCCAAAGAAGGAGATGATTACTGTTATAAATTGAAATATTAATACGCATTAAAATTATGTTAAAATCGGAATGTTTTCTTCATTTTCCACAAAATGGCAAAAAATGTGTAGGAATAGTTTCAATTGTGAAAATTGCTATTAAATATGTTTTATTCAACCCCAATGGAAAATTTGAATGCTGCAGCGCAAACAACTCGATGCCCAGTTGCACCATCCATCGTTATCCCAGACCGGTCACTGTGGGTCCAACCTGGCAACCCAAAAGATGGAGTCCAGAATGGGTCCACAAAGCCAGACCTCAGTGTAGAACACCAAACTGAACACCGAAGTAACTATTGTTACTTATTCAAAGATTGGGTATTGTTCCTTTAAGGAGTGATGAGTCATTCATATGTGGACAAACATTTACAAACATACATTTACAAAAGCTGCCCTTCGTCCACCGATTCTATTCAGAATTTCTAGGCACAGCCGAGGTGTTGGAGGGATCCGGTTTGGTGGCCTCGTCACGCTTTTGATCTCAAGCTCTTGCTGGACCAATTTGCTGTTGGGTCTGAAAAGTCCAGGATGGGAATTAGCGCGTCCAAATTTGAGACCGTGGTTCTTATCCAAAAAAGAGTAGAATGCCCCCTGCAGGTCAGGGATGGGTTCCAGCCCCAGGTGGAGGAAAGTATCTCGGGGTTTTGTTCACAAGTGGGGGAAAATGGAGAGCGAGATCAACAGATGGATCGGTGCGGCGTCCACCATAATCAGGACACTGCATCGGTCCAATGTGGTAAAGAAAGAGCTCAGCTGAAAACCAAAGCTCTCGATTTACCAGTGAATCTACATTCCTACCCTCACCTATGGTTACCAGCTTTGAGTGGTCACTGAAAGAACAAGATCGTTTAGGCAAACAGCCTAAATGAGCTTCCTCTGCAGGGTGGCTGGGGTCTCACTCAGCAAAAGAGAGAAGAGCTCTAGCATGTGGGAGGAGCTCAGAGGACAGCCATTACTTCTCTGAGTCGAGAGAAGCCAGATGGGATGGTTCAGGCATCTGGTTGGAATGCATTGCATCCGAATACTTGAGATTACTCAAACACGCATGGATAAAATAGAAAACCACTGCAGTTACTGTGCGCTATCGATAGGCAAATAATGTTTGTGATGGGCAAAGCCATTTGGGGGATGTTTGGGTTTTGTTTTTGTCGCCCTCTTGTGTTTTTACCTTACCTCTGCCACCCAGGCTCGCAACCCTCCCCACCTGTTGGCAGAGACAGATGATTGCTAGTTGGCTAAATAAAAAGGACTGGTGCCAAGCTGAGAGAGGACCCATCTGCAGCATTCCCTAAAGAAGTTTTTCAGTTGTTGAGATATGATTAAAGATCGATTATAAATGAATAGTTTATTTTTTCAACACCCAACTCTTCCTCATTCTTCAGTTGTTGTTTCACTCCCAAGGATTAATTATATTACCAATCTACATGTCGGCCTAACCCTAGACCATACGAGTCGTAACAATGTTCAAACATGGTAAAAAATCTCCAAAAATTAATTTAGCATAAATTCCCTCTGCTTTTAACTGATGTTTTCATTTGAATAATTAAAAATATCTGACATCTAAAAGGAAAAAAAAAGAGCAACATGTTTTATTCGAGTGCACACCCACAAGTCCTTTCACAAGCTTGAATCACAAACATAAACAAGTTCAACTTAATCTTTCCTTTTATTAGAAAACCTTATCAAAGCTTAAAAGATAGTGATGAAGATAAATGAGCGGTCACAGCTTTGAAAGACAGTAAGTGAGGACCAGCACAAAGGCCGCGCTCTGCTAGTGACCTGCTGTGTGGTCGCCATACAGAGAGCTATATCAATAACCCATCAGCAGCTGCAGTTGTTATGCTAGCACGGCAAACAGTGAGTAGACATCCACAGCCGAGCGCTCCTTTTGGGGAAGCGAGGGAAATCAGAGACTTAATCAGCGGCATCTAGAACCGTGGAGGTGAATACAAGTACAACGTACTGATGACGCTGATGGGGGCTGACATTGTGAATTGGGGAAGGATCAGGAGACACCCTTTACTTAAGGAAGCTGTTTCTTCAGCTCGGAAAACTCTGATTTAATGTAATGGGGTTCTCTAAAAGGAAGATAAGACTGCACACCGTGTGAATTTGGAGTTGGTAAAGTAAAGATGAAGTGAGATTAGGTGCGAATCGGGGACATGCTTCCTCAAGCTATTTAGCACAATGCTAATTCTTGTTCTCTGATGTTTGGTGTGTTACTTAGCCTGTGTAACAACGCCGTAATTACTTCTCAGGGGTGTAAACAGCAAGGAAATTAATCCAAAATCTACACGGAGATGTACCAAATAGCTTCTTTTATTTTGGTAGCTTGTTAGCGAGGACCTCGTGTCTACATGCGTAACCATTCACACATGGGTCCAAACAAACCCCAAAACACACAACAAACACCTACTTCTTAATTTGGCAATGCCACCAACCCAATGACAGTTTAAATGAATTAGGTAGAGCAAACTTTATTGTCTGCATGCCAAATAGGAAGTAACTGCTAACTCCAGGAAGTCAAAACATCCTTAGACATTTTTTTTTTTTTTTTACTCACTCTAAGAGGCCAGGATGGGAATCACCGCCTCCAAATTCGAGACCCTAGTCCTCATTCGGAAAAGAGTAGAATGCCCCCTGCAGGTTAGGGATAGGAGTTTAATAATAAAAATGAACACAGGCATGTACTCAGACGGCAGCACGGTTAGCGTGTTCGCGCGCGGACCGGAAGGTCGCGGGTTTGCGGCCCACAGAGAGCACTTCTAGGGTCCTTGGAGAAGACACCCAACCCCCACTTCTCCCAACATTGGCGCCGTCAAAGGGCAGCCTGCTGCGGTGTAAGGAGTGCAGCACACAAATTTTCCCGTTGAGGGATGGATAGAGTAATTCATTTTTTTTTTTTTTCAATTGATCCCTCACCGGGGAAATTTATGCGCTGCACTACTACACCGCAGCAGGCTGCCACGACGGCACCAATAGTGGGAGAAACGGGGGTTAGGTGTCTTCTCCAAGAACGCTAGACGTGCACTCAGTAGAATGCAAACCCACGAACTTCCATTTGACTGCTGGTCCACGTGCGAACGCTCTAGCCACCATCTCCCTCCTATTGAAAAATTAGCAGCTATTCTTTGCTCACTACAAAAAAACCTTTCTGCCACAATTGTCTTAATGCTAATGCTTGACAATTCTTGATGACACCAATATTTGATTTTTTTGTCCCGTGGCATAAGGTATTCCCGATGCACTGACCACAATGTAGCGACTGCCAACTGAAATGGCGAAGTTTTTGACTAACCGCTTTAGCAGGCCTGTGTACTTTAAAAAATATCACTTCTGGTTCAAAACATGATCACAAAACCAATGGAGACTGATCCACTGACTGAATATTTCCGCCTTCATAAACTGAACAAGGCAAGGTCTGTATTACCAGAAAATGATGACTGGATGATGTTGAAGATTTGGTTTTATTTGGTTGAAGTCGAACATTACGGTTGACATAGCCAAATGCTATGAAGTGATAGGAGCAGGCGTAGAGTTAGGGTTTACTTGCCTCTGACAAGATACGACAAGATTACGTTTGAGCATGCCCTATTATTCTGCTGTTTACCATAAATTATTACTTGCCGATGATTAATAATTAATTAAAAGATAATTAAAAGACTAGGATCAACAGTCCAGAGCAATAGAGAGTGTGGAAAAGAGGTGAAAAAGCGTGTTCAGGCAGGCTGGAACGTTTGGAGAAATGTATCAGGTGTGATGTGTGACAGAAGAGTTTCAGCTAGAATGAAAGGGAAAGTGTATAAAACCGTGCAGATGACAAAGCAGATGACATTGTGATCTGTAGTGAGAGGAGGGAAGAGGTGGAGGAAAAGATGGAGAGGTGGAGGTTTGCACTAGAAAGAGGGGAATGAAGATTAGTCAGAGTAAAACAGAGTACATGTGTGTGAATGAGAGGGATCCAAATGGAAAAGTGAGGTTACAGGGAGAAGAGACAAAGAAGGTGGAAGATTTTAAGTATTTAGGATCAACAGTCCAGAGCAATGGAGAGTGTGGAAAAGAGGTGAAGAAGCGTGTTCAGGCAGGCTGGAACGGGTGGTGGAAAGTATCAGGTGTGATGTGTGACAGAAGAGTTTCAGCTAAAATGAAAGGAAAAGTGTACAAAACCGTGGTGAGACCGGCCATGCTGATTGGTTTAGAGACAGTAACACTGAAGAAAAGACGGGAAACAGAGATGGAGGTAGCAGAGATGAAGATGCTGAGGATCTCTCTGGGAGTGACCAGGATGGACAGGATTAGAGGAACAGCACATGATAGAAGTTTTGGGGATAAAGTTCAAGAGGCCAGACTGAGATGGTTTGGACATGTGCAGAGGAGAGAGAGTACATCGAAAGAAGGATGCTGGATTTGGAACCACCAGGAAGGAGGACAAGAGGAAGGCCAAAGAGGAGGTTCATGGATACAGTGAAAGAAGACATGAAGATAGTTGGTGTGACCAAAGAGGATACACCAGATAGGGTTAGATGGAGGAAACTGACTTGCTGTGGCGATCCCTTATGGGAAACGCCGAAAGAAGAAGAAGAATTAATTGCCAATGATTGGTGTCCCTGACCATCTCAAAGTCACTTCATTTGAGCGTTAATCTGGTCAAGAAGCAAATTTAACAAGACATGAGTGAGAATTTTTGATGAAAAAAAAAAAAACAGTTCCTTTCTGTTTAGAGTTCGACTCCACTATGATGATCACTCATCCCTACATTTTTACACGACCGAGTTGAGACACTGGATGATTTCCGGTGGTGAGCGAAGACAGATTGATACGCATCCAACATGTGGCACATAATGAGAAGAGATGACAGAGTGGCCGGACTGTGTGTACACCTGCCACATTCTGCTGGCCAAGTCAACCCCGAGACGGAGATGAAGATGAACAAGGCAGAGTGATTTCAACCCCCCCCCCCCCAACTCCCTTTCCCCTGTTCCTCTTGCCATGTGGTTGATTTACAAGTTTATGGCCTTTTTCTCCTTCATTCCACCGTCATTGAAAGCAGATTAGATGAAGCCGATTGCTTTGGGCATCAAACATCATCCAGTCGATCTGTCACTTCCTGAATGAGTCCACCCTCATCCCCTTCTTCACACAGGACACTATCCACCACCCCCCTACTCTTTATTTCTTTTTTGCCTTTTCTTCCCTTTTTTTTTTTTTTTTTTTATCAGAAACTTGTGAATGGCAGCCAATCAGGGGCAGAGTCGCCTCGGTGACATCCACCCGCCAGAAGTGATGCACTGCTAGAGAAAAAAAAAAAAAAAGAGAGGGAGGAGGAGACAGAAAGAGAGAGACGGAGATGAGAGAAAGAAAGAAAGTGCAGAGGAGGAAAAGGGGAGAGGAGCAAAGAGAGTAGGGAGGAGAAATGGAGCGAGGGAGGGAAGAGAGAAGCAAAGAGTGAGGGAGTGAAGCAGGAGACTCTCTCTCCTCTTCCAAACACACACACACAGTTGAACACACACATTCGCACCAGCGGTGCTGTTGTCAGTCCTGGAATGTAAGCACTGCCGTGAGGAGTGGGTTTCTCTGCTGCTAAGGAACACACCGACGTGCACCCGTTTACGCGGATGGATGCTAACCAGTGAAAACCAAAGGTAAGGGACTGATTTTCAGAGGAAATTTCTAACAATCTGACTTCAAACTACCAACAAAAAATGATTTACTCTCATTTCTTGCATGATAAATAAAATTAAACCTGCATTTAAAAAAAAAAAAAAAAAACAGTTGCATTTAAGTTGCACAACTAAAAAAAAGCAACTAGAAAAGAAATTTATCGGCAAATATTTAGACAAAAAGATGCTTTTTAGATGCAAAAACTTTAGAAATTCAGTATAGTTTTTTTTCTGCTAAAATAGCCAATATATGTAGCTTTTTTTTTTACTTTTTCGTGAGAATAAGAGTGACTTAAGATGAATTTTTATTAAAAACAAATAAAAACTTTGCCTTTTTATCTCATCTGCCCACATCCTTGTGTGTGCGGCAGGTGTGTGCACCTGTTTAATCAGACACGTGCAGCATCCAGGACTTCCTGTGCCAGTGTGTGGACACATCTCGGTCTGTGTGTGCATTGGGTAGACAGCGAAGAGGAATGGTATTCATAGTGTGCCACAGACAGAAATGATGGAAAGGCGGTGTTGTGTTCATGTCTTTACAGAAAGAAAGAAAATGCTCTGAGGCATTTATCAGCACACAGTTGTCCATACGTACCCTACAAACTTAACCCAACTCAACTATCTATATCAACAACTAACTATAATATTTGGGTGGAGACGGTGGCCGCGTGGTTAGCGCGTTCGCCCGCGGACCGGAAGGTCGCGGGTTCGCGTCCCACGGAGAGCACGTCTAGGGTCTTTGGAGAAGACACCTAACCCCCGCTTCTCCCACCATTGGCGCCATTGAAGGGCAGCCTGCTGCGGTGTAAGGAGTGCAGCAAACAAATTTCCCCGATGAGGGATGAATAGAGTAATTCAAAATATAAAAAAAAAATAAAAAAATATCTATTTCTTGTTTACTCTCTTTTCCTCTAGTCCCTCATTTCCAGTTGCCCGAGTGATGTATCGGGTGTTCAGTGGCGTGCTTTGGGTCACCGATATAATGCCATTATTGTTCAGTGCAAATTAGCCATTAACGTGCTTCTTGAATTATTCTTCGGGAGATGTGGAGTGACCTTTCAGCATTAATATGAAAACGAGGTGGAAATGATTCTCCCACACAGAAAAAAAAAAAAAAATACTCCTGAGCATCTGCGCTGCAGGTTAAAATATGAATATGTTTTAGACGAAAAGCAGACGGTGGAAAAAAAGGAAAGAAAAGAAAAGTTAGTTTGTTCACTTAAATTAAACTATAGTAGGTGTATATTACACATATTACATTTTACACATATTACATTTTTACATATTACATTTTACACATATTACATTGTACACATATTACATTTTACATATATTACATTGTACACATATTACATATACACATATTGCATATTACACATGTAATACATGTATTTTACATATTTGGGTACATATATACATATCTATGCACCTATATAGGTGGCTAAATATGTTTATGTCTAATGTTTGTTCTTTTCATTTCCACTTTTACCTCTTTACCATCCCCTCGTGTCCCTCATGCCATCTCAATCCTTGATTAGAAACCCCAGTCTCTTTGGCCCCCACATCGCCATCTCAATTCTCATCCTCCTTCAAGTTGCTTTTCAACAAGGAAGTTTGCACTGTATCCCCTTAAAAATTGCTTTGAGGAAAGAAAAAAAAAGAAAAGTAAAGCTCGCTGAGGTTTTTTGCCAAAAAGACTGCAGCTACACAACGTTCACTTTCCAAAGGCCTAGGGCTCCACCATGTGGATGCTTGAGCAGGTGCTCCTCCTTGGTATGGAGAAGAACTTGATGCACCAACACCCCAATAGGCAATCACTAAAACCACTCAAACTGTCGATCAAACAAACAACAGCTTCTAAGTATGTTTATGTTGGGACATAAAGCTTCGTTTATTCCTCATTAACGGGACAAAAATGTGATGAAAATGACTAACAGCAAAGCTGGGAGCAGTTTGGTGACCTTGTCAGTTTGTTGTGCATGTTACCTAGAGTGCCCCTCTATCTCTCTTGCTCGCTCTGTTTTTATGCATCTCACACAATCTGCACACTTGTTGCGTACTTTTTTTAATCGCAAAAACAAGTGACTAGAATATAAATGATGGTTAAAAGTCAGATTAAATGTAGGTCAATATTAGAGAGAGAGGAAAGAGATCTGAGATGAGAAGTTGATACTGTCGCAGAAGCGTTACATAACACTGCATCTGTGGATAAATTTATTTAAATTAAAACTTCGGAATTAGGTGCGATAATTAATTCCTCTATTCAAAAAAGAAAACAACATTTACTTTGTAGGACATGAAAAAGTAAAAGTGTATTGTTTTGATGCTCAAAAATCTGAAAAATTTGGATTTTAAAGCTTATTTATCCAAAAAAAAATAAATCTTAAAGTACGTAGTTGAAGAGCTCAGTTTGGGTTTTGTGTTTTTTGGGGACGCTCATACGTTCCATTTTCCTTTGCATCTGCATGAAAACCCATATCAAGCAACGTGCAACGCAGTGCTTTTTTTTTTTATGGAAACAGCTCACGATGCGCTGCTAGTTTCAAACTGATCAAAGATATTCTTATTCAGCAAAACAAGAATGTATAATTTGCAGATTAGATAAATGAAACCCAGTGGAGTTGTTGCCAGCTTGTACGCTGCCAAGATTAAGAACGCACAACCTTTAACAGCATATTTAAAAGTTGAATTCTTCAACATTTTGTTTGTTTTAAAGCCAAAACCACACAAGCAAGCGAATAGTTAATGTAATAACTATTATTTTTGTGATAAATCAAATGAGTTGAGATTATTCAGCTTGAGTCTATAAGATCTGGCATGGATTCAGCATGCTCGTTCATTCTTTAATGGAGTGTTTGGATGAATTCTGCAAAGAAACATCGGCCTAATGCTTAATAAGCACAACCACATCAAAGATTAATATCCAGAATGCTATTAAAAACTCAAGGACAGGCTGGAATGATAATTAGCAAATGCAATCACAAGCATCAGACTCCATTAATTGCGAGGCAGCGTTTCTCAATGTGTCGCATTTACGCCACATTTTATATGAGAAAGTAACCGGAAAAACAGCAGTGAACATTTATTTGATTTTATGCTATCAAATAAGCTGCTTTTTATCGTACGTATGGACGGTTTGAGCTGGTTTTTGGTGTAAAAGTGAACAATTTTTTAAAATAAAAATAGTCAATCAAGAAAATTTTATGCATAATTATTTTTCGGAGGATTCAGCTATGTTTAAAAACTATTCCCGCTTGAAAAAAAAAATGTTTCATTAAATATTTTTTTTAAATTAAAAACGTTTTCCAACTAGTCGTTAAATATTATTCAATGGCCAAATTATTCTTGGCCATGGATTTTGTTCTCTGCCACGCCCACATTCCAATGTGAGAAGGAAGCGGGGTTTCAGTGTTAGTAAAGGAAAAAAATTAAGAAATTTATTGTTAAGCTTTTATTTTAAAAAAAATTAAAAAGGTTTTCCAAGCAGACTATAATATTATTCAAAGGCCAAATTATTCTTGGCCATGGATTTTGTTCTCTGCCACGCCCACATTCCAACGTGGGGAGGAAGCGGGGCAGGAAGCGGGGGAGGAAGCGTCAGCAACAGAAGTTAAAATTAATAAATGTATTGCTAAGCTTTTATTTTTTAGGACATATGAAAGAGACAATAAAAATGTACGTTCATGTTTTATGAGATTAAAAATTAATACCCCAAAAAAACAAACAGCTCCCTCTTCAGGTCACGATTTATTACAAACCATAAAGTCAATTAATGCATGTAATTTAGTTTTTATTATCTAAGATTAGAACGCAAAACATAACGAGTGATGTTTTATTTAATATCTCATTAGTTGAATTTTTATTTTTTTAATTTAAGATTACAGACATTTCAAAGTAACAACTTTCAATCAAAGATCGAAAAACTCCTCAATTCTCCAGAAAATGAGAAAACTCGATGTTTGTACAATTGTTTCATTGATCTAACAAGAAGGATTGAGTAGCATCTCCAGCTGCCGCCTTTACACAGCGGCCCTGCTAAATCGGTTCTCTTCGAAAGAGAGGGAAGATTTATTAGGATTAACTTCTAAAAGATCATAAATTATGCATGCACACCCAAATTACCTATCAAGGCCGGTCCTGCTGGGGACACCGGCTCGGTAAAGAATTGGAGAACGACTGCCAATATCACAGAGTAGCTCATCGCAGGCACGGTGCCTGACAGTTACCTGGGGATGATATTTGGTAGGTTTTGGCAATCACTTCATGCCTGTATGGATTTTCCTCTCTTTTGGAGAACATCATAACATCCTGGAGGGTATAAAATCAATATAAACTTCCCCAGCACTAATAAATGCAACAAAAAAAATCAAATTGAGCCAGAAATATTGAAAAAGTAGGAAAAGAAAGACTAAGGAAAAAATGAACATGACAAAAACAGAGAAGTTCCCTTTAGCAATATGATCTTTTTCCACATATTGATGGATGTACTGATCCTCCATGTGTAAAGAAAGACAGAAAAACAGCAACTGTGTCTGTAAAGAGACGCTGGTGCAGCTTTCCCCCTCACACAGAAACATGCTCAATGGCTTTGAAGCACATCCATGGCCTAATGCAACTAATAATTAGAGGAGTGCTGCTCGCTGTGATTAGACACGCACGCAAAACTAAAATTATCGGCCTTTTAAAAGGTGGACGTTTCGACAAATACATCCCAAGCTGTGAGGAATAAGTTGTTTTTAAGTATGGGGTTGATGCCACGTCAGAGGAACGTTAGAGGGAAAATATGACCAATCTAAAGTGTGAGTAATTAGCGTGTTTGATAATTGACTGATAAAAGTTTCAAAGACAAAAGAGAGTCCGTCCGTTTGATTAACAGTGATATCACAAGGACTCATTGTTGGCATCATTCTGTCTCTGGAGACAATGGCGTCTACACCCAGATACGTATCCGTTTGTGCAGCGTGGGTTGTGGCTAAATAAGCCAATTCGGGAGCTGTGAACTCATAATTCATAAAGAAAATTCAGATACACATGTATTTGAAATGAGCTTCCTCTGCAGGGTGGTAGGGCTCTCACTTAGAGATAGTGGGAGGAGCTCTGCCATCTGGGAGGAGCTCAGTGTCAAGCCCCTCCTCCTCCAGGTCGAGAGAAGCCAGATGGTATGGTTTGAGCGCCTCGCAGGTGACGTGTTTCGGGTACGTCCCACTGGGAGGAGACCAAGAGGCAAACCCGAGACCCGCTAGAGAGACTATGTCTCACAGCTGGTTGGGGAACTGCTCGGAATCGTTTCGGGTGAGTTGGAGGATGCAGCTGGGGTGAGAGAAGCCTGGGCTTCCCGTTTGAGGCTGTTGCCCCTGTGATTCTGCCCCGGATAAGCGGAAGACGACGGAACAGAACATTTATTTATTCATCTTTTGAACTGCTTATTCCCTGATGTATCACAGGGGTTGCTGGAACCTATCCCGACTGATTCAAAGCGAGATTTAGGGTACAACCCGAACAGGTCGCCAATCTATCGCGGGGCTTCACTCGCTAGGGTGAAGCCCTAGGGCAATTAAGGAATTTAAGCAATTTAACAGCCAATCAACCTAACATGGATGTTTTTGGAGGGTGGGAGGAAACCCATGCAAAAGCGGGGAAGACTTGGGATACAGTAAGGCCACTGTTCCAAACATCATCCCCACCCGGAATTTGAACCCTAACCTTCTTGCTGTGAGGCCACTGTGCTACAGATACAAATAGTATGCATAAATACATAAATATGTATACTAATACATATTTCTACACACGTAATGTGTACATATATGCACATATACACGTATAAAAATCTATCTGCGAATATGTAATTTTTTGCAACAGCATTGCAACCTCCTGAAAGTATGACGTAAATGTGTTTTTGCATACATATTCCCATGTAACCAACACACTATATCAGATTCTTAAAGATATGTGAGGCACCATAAAGTGTCAGGATACCCAGATTAACTGCAATTTCCTGTCTTCACACAGATCTCCAGAACATCAATAAAGGAATACAATGTCTGTTCTGCTGACACCCCCTTCCAGTATTCATCCTCTCAGACGCTTATCTCCATAATTCAGAAGTCATTCCGGACATTTCCACGTTGATTGGATACCATGATAACCAATCAAGCTCTATTCCTCCTGATGCTCTCCATCCTGTGGCCCAGCACTGCCCTTCCTTTCATGCCTGGAAATATTGGGAATCTGTTTGGGATGCCAGAGAGTGATGGAAAGCTTCTTCACCGTTCCAAGCGTGGATGGATGTGGAATCAATTCTTTCTGCTTGAGGAATACGCCGGGAATGACCATCAATATGTCGGCAAGGTAAGGTGGCCAAACACGTTGCCTGCAGAGTAATTATGGAAGGTTTAGCTTGTTGAAGGAGAGCTTGATGTAATTGGCTAAAGATGGATGAGTTGGCTGGAACAGGCACAGCTAACTGGAGCTATCAGATACACATGAGGGAAAACAAATGCTGTCTCATCTGCTTTTCAGAGTACTCTTAATCCCCCGGGAAAATGGACTTTAACACTATTGAGCATTAACCTCTTGTCATTAGACAACCAGAAACAAATATAACAATTTGTATTGTCAATAGTGGTTAATGGTAGCCTTAATTTAAATTCTTTTTCAAATAGCTAGTCACTTTTTCGAGGATTTTTTTAAACGTTTTACTTTTTTTTTTTTTACGTACTGTATTAATCCCTCAAAACGGGAAAATTTCTGGGCTGAATTGCACCACAGCCAGGACTCACCAACGGTGGGAGAAAAGGGCGGTTAAGTGTCTTCTTCAAGGGCACTTAGGCAAATGCCTAGTGGGAATCGAACCGTCTTCTCTCGGTCCAAGGGCGAAGATTCTACTACTGAGCTAACGCCTCCTCCACTTTTGGATTCAATATTCATTTTGTTTCGTCTTCTGAACCACTTTCTAATCAAATTAACTGATTCCTAATTGAGTTGCAGGGAATGCCGGACCCCATTCCGGCTGATTTCAGGTGAGAGATAGGGTACTCTTTGAACAGGTCACCAGTCTGTTGCGGGGACGGGGAATGACACAGTCATTCTTAATGGCAATTTCATAGCAGCCAATCAACCTAACATGCATGTTTTTGGAGAGTGGGAGACAACCGGAGTACCCCAGGAAAACCTGGACATAGATGAGAGAACATGCAAAGTCAAGACAAAAATACCAGTTTTTCAAGCCTTGATCCAATTCCGGGATTCGAACCCCGACCTTTTTGCTGTTAGCCTACTGTACTAACCATTGCACCGCCATATAGCTCATGTATCAAATATTAGACAACAAAATGTTAAAACTGTGGTGTCAACAAAAGGTTTGTGGGCCAGGTCCAGTCCAATAAATGGTTTTACATGGCCCAACCTTGTAGAGGTAATAGCTCGAGGATATTAAAAGTTCCCTTGAGTGTTCCTTTGGAAACTTAAAAAGTTTTGAAAATATGAATCAAAATTCTGAATACAGATGTTTGGCATACAGTAGAAAAAAAAAAGGCAATATTTACAGTTCAAAACAAGTGACAACGAAACATTCTTGAAGCTGTCCTGGACATACTGTTATATTTTTTTTTATTTTATTTTTTTATTTTGAATTACTCTATTCATCCCTCACCGGGGAAATTTGTTTGCTGCACTCCTTACACCGCAGCAGGCTGCCCTTCAACGGCGCCAATGGTGGGAGAAGTGGGGGCTAGGTGTCTTCTCCAAGGACCCTAGACGTGCTCTCCGTGGGATGCGAACCCGTGACCTTCCGGTCCGCGGGCGAACGCGCTAACCACGCGGCCACCGTCTCCACCAATATTCAGATTTTCTGACTGTAATCTTACCTCACACTTTCACATTAAAGGTCAGTATTTCTAAATGTTGTGGTAATAGAGCGCTAAAACCATTTTTTGGTTGTTGTTGCACATTGGAATATAATTTTTTGTAAAACTTTAAAAATAGATGATGTTTCTGTTACTTTGCAAGCTGGGCGTGAGGCTGTAATCCCTATCAGTTTTAAAAAGGGTTTTTCTTTTTTTTTCTATTTTGGCCCATTTCAAATAAGAGGGGCTATACGAGGCCTAAGAAAAAACATAAGTGTGACACCTTCTGCTTTCATACTTTTGAGATTCTGGCTCCATGGAAGATTAACCTCTCCACTTGCTAGTGATTGTCCTTCATTCACAGGTCAAGGTATAATCGACTTCTACGCAGATGACGCGTCAATGAAAGTCTTTATGAAGTAATTTAAGAAATGACTAAGTAATCTAAGCTTTGATATTATTACTTGATTAACTGTTAAAGTGATTTAAATACTGTTGTTTTACGTTCGAAAGAAATATGTGCTTTTTTGTGCTGATAATTCTAATCTCATTACCTCATAAAGATAAACATGGTACCTTTTTTCATTGACTTGGAAAATACGTACATCAAAAATAAAGCCTTTAATATTAAAAATAAGAGATTCTTCATTTCAACAGTGGGGAGCTCACAAACAAAGGCATAAAAAAAGATCATAAATGAATATGTTTAAATCCTTTTCACTTCCATGCCTGAAACTGAATTCGCCCCTTTTCTCGCTGTCTGCTTGGTCCTGCCCTCTGGCCGCAATCGCAACACAATACAAATCGTGTTTGAAGCTGCATAAACAGTTTAGAGTTGCATCGAGTTATCAAAGCTAGCACATATCCTTTTTAATTCTGATTATGATGCATTTACATTAAAATGTGTGGAGAGGGAGAGCAGTACCTGCTGGGATGGACAGAGTGTGCGGTAACAGTATGTCTACTCTTCTCACAAACACTTCCTCTTTAAGTTAAACTTTGGACACTTTGAGAAAATCCATTGCCAAGAACAACCTAAAGTTGAAATATTTTCTGAATACTAAATTGCTCGAACGTACTGTATAAGTACATGAACAAAACAGATTTTTTTTTTTGTTGCTCTATTTATCCCTCATTAGGGAAATTTGTGTGCTGCCCTGCTATACCGCAGCAGGCTACCCACGACGGCATTAATGATGGGACAAAACGGGGGGTTAGGTGTCTTCTCCAATACCCTAGATGTGCATCCAGTGGTATGCGCACCTGCAAACTTCCAGTTGGCGGGCTAACGCGGGTGAGCGCTTTAACCACGGAGCCACCGTCACCCTCACTTCAGGTATTTTTTTGATGTAGGAATAACATTCAGATATGGTAGAAAACTTCCAAAAAGTCCATTTACCAAAACACCATTCTTAAAAAAAAATATGCAAAATTTCCGGGGAATTTTAGAAAACAAGGATGAAAAAAAAGAAACCACGTCTCTTATTTTTCCTCAAAGAATTTGCAACTTGGAGACAAATGCAAGTCAGCCCATAAAGCCAGATCAGAGCGAGGTTACCGTCAGCTCACCCATACTAGCACAAGAAAGACAGGTGTGATGGGGAACGCTACAGTTATCAACTCCGAAGGAAATGAAGTGACTGTCGACAGCCAATTTTCTTAGAAGAAGCTCACTTTCATCACACACCTCATTCTCTGGAGTAAACAAGTGTCTCGTAGAAGGTTGAGCATGCGAATATGACAACGTCTTTTGCGAGAAAAAACAAAACAAAAAAAACTACAAAACCATCCCAATGTGGTTGAAGAGAACGAAGCAGTAGACAATAAATGGGAAAAAAAAAGGAGGGGGGGCGATGGGGAGGGGCATATCCCTCAAAAAGGCCAATGAAATTCACCTCTTCTTATATGTGATAAAGCAGCAAAGCAAATGCTAAGTATAAATGGGGCCATCCGGTGACATGTCAGTGACTGGTGAGATGTGGCTTTTTTTTTCTTCTGTGGCGTGACAGCAATCACATTCACCAGCTCCGCACGCTTCCTGTGTCCAATATCATTCACTATTAAACTGTCAGAAAAACATGAGGCTGTAATAAATTACTGGTGTGAAGGGGACTGAAAGGGGGGTGCAGGCTTTAGCTGCTGTTGTGCTTTATGGAAGAAGCTGTGGCGATGCGCATCGCTAATCTCATCAGTTTAATTTCAGACTTTCGACAATGCTCTCTGGCAGAGACAGAACAAGTGCAGGAAGAGATTTATGAATAAAAATTGAGTTTCAGTCCACATAAAATTAAACTCAATGTTTTTGAGATGTTACACGAAATAAATGAACATAGCAATCCTGAAGGCATTTTAAATGGTATTTAAAAAACCGTCACTCAGAGTATCGTATGACTCCTCCCTGCATACACACATACGGCAGACTAATTTTGGCTCATGCCTTCATTTTCTGATCTCTCTTCAAAGCGGCATACTTGAAATCTTGAAGATCGAGATCACAGAAAATTAATCTTGCCAGGGTTTATTTTTGTGAGAAAATAAGTTTTCACCCAGTTTTGACCAACAATCATAAAAACTAATGTATACCTATAATAATAGCGTAATAGACTATCTGACTTTATTGTATACATTTGTTAGCATCAAGCTACTTAGTTTAAAGATTTATGGATATGTGGTCTGAGTAAGTAACTGACGTGACACCATCTAGCAATTAAGCAGAACTCTTAGTCCTTGTCCACATGTGGCAAGGTATCTGGTCAAACGAAAATATTTTTATCCGTTTCATCCGATGATTTACAAAAACCATCAATTTTGAAAATTCTGACCAAAGTGAAGATTTTGGAAAACTCTGCTGGACATGGAGATGTATAATCAGCGTTTCACGTTTTTAAACGTCACTACCTGCGACAATTAATGCATTAACGTCATTTTCGCATCCTTGTTTTTAATGGCAGACAGCACTCAGAAGCACATTTATATGAGTTTGTGTGGATGCGGTTATATTGAAAGCAAATATGTGTATATGCGAGACTTTTTCAAAAATGGCGGACAGCGTTTTTACGTTTTTAAAAATACTTGGCTATGTGTGAACATGGCTTCAGTTCATCAAAGTTCCATATTTAAGTAAACATTTGGAGCTCCTTAGTTGCTCAAGCTCTATTTTCCTTAGACAATTCTCGGACAAAACATCGCAATACAAACGTAGAAAAGGCGTCAAAGTTGTCTCCTGGACAGTGTATTTTCTGATTGAGACGTTTCGACTTCTGTCAGGAAATCATTATCAATCAATTCAAACTTCCGGATGGAAGTCGAAATGTCTCGATCAGAAAATACACTGTCCAGAACACAACTATGAAGCCTATTCTAGGATGAATCACTCCTGGACGAATGATGTATTACACGGTTTTATCACAATGAAACCTTGAAAGTGGTTTTCTGTCAAAAAAGTCTAATGATGTCAATGAAGCTTTTACAACATTGGCAGTCGCTATCTGGAGTCATTCGTCAAGATGTGCTGAAATGACCAATTTACAGAGAGATTCACAATCAATGTCCGATAGATTCTTATCGGGGATGTAATTAATTTAACAAAATATACATACACAGTTAGCTATGTACCAAATATTTGAAATGGCAAATACCTGACAACTCCATATACTTTAGCTGCAGTGCACATGTAAGAAAGTGACGTACATGCTTGATTGATAATATGGTGGTGTGAGGTCAGGAATATGACAAAAATTAAAATAATCTTTGCTTTGAAACTGAAATTGTTAAGTAAAATAAACTCAACCAACTTTTACACATCGTTCAAGCATTGGCCATGGCATTTGTCCCAATTGATGTGTTGATTTCATGCAGTTTGTCCTTCTTCCTCTAACTATGAAACACCATGGCTTTTGGTATTTCTTATTATTGTTTCCCCAGAATAATTTATCACGTTGGATATACCGTATGACTCATTTGCAAATCAATTCAATGCTGTATCAAATTGTTAAATGCAAAGAAATGGTCCCAAAAACCAGCTGGGAATTGTGATAGCATTAGACCTTTAGCCATGTTGAAGGAGGAGTTTACTGAGTGGTAGAATGTCTGTCCTTGGACCGGGAGAAGCCAGTTTGATTCCCTTTGCGCCCATGCCTATGTGTCCTTGGAGAAGACGGCTAACCCCGGTTTCTCCCACCATAGGTGCCATCATGGCTGCCTGCTACGGTGCAATGCAAAAGTAATTTCTCCATGAGGGATGGATAAAGTACAATAAAACAAAAATACATAAATAAAAATGTTGATAAGCTATCTAAGTTAAGCCATGTCTAAGTTATCCATGGTTTGGAAGTGTGGGTGGAGTTTGGTGCCATGCCATGAGAGAAGAAAGTAAAATAGAGAAGATCTTGGCACAATGTTAGGTGAGGTTTTGATTTAACAGCAAATAAATGCAGGTACATTGGTTATTCTTTAGCAAAGCAGGATTTCTGAAAATGGTTGGCCCAAATTAGAACTGAAGGATGTTTTTAGATGAATGAAGCTAAGACTTCCAACAAGAGGTGGTTTTACATGCAGGTCAGTAAGTGCAAGACTGATCCAGATTGCTCTGCCCTTGGCATACGATGAAGTACATGTTCTTGACGGGTGGTAAACTGCAACTGGTTGTCCTATTTGCAGACTTTTAGTTCCTCCCTCTCCATTTGGTACGACACATTAAGGCAGAATGTTAGCGCCGTAGAACACCAACCTTTCTCTGCTTCTAAAAAAGAGCGACCTGCTGCTGAGTTTCCTTCAACACAGTAGTGATGTCAGTTGGGTAAAGTTTTTTTTTTTTTTTTTTTTTTAAGTTACCTGAACAAGGGGATTATTTTCTCGTTTGCTCTGTTGATGCAAATAGAGATTGGGCCAATCTTTCTAAAATCCACAGCCATCTTTTTTTTTTTTTTTAGTCTCCTGGCTGGTGAGGATAAGGTTGTTATCTCCAGCACCATGTCATGTCGTTAACCTCCTGCTGGTACACCAACTCATCTTCACGGGTGATGAGTCTAACAACTGCTGGATTGTCTGCAAACTTCACTATGAGGTTATTTTTATGTTGAGCTCTGCAGTGGTGTGTCATCAGGGTGTACAACAGTGAGCTGAAAACATGGCCCCCGAGGGAATCCAGTGTGCAGGACGTTTGACTGATGCTTTAACAAAAGATATGGCAATTATTATTATTTTCAACTGAGAATTTCTGATAGGACAATTCAGCTGGTTTTGAGTACCAATGCAAACACCTATGGGTTTGTTTTGATTAATTCAAATACCTTTACTAAATACCGTTGATGTGAAGAATCAATCTCACCTGTTTGATTTATTGATAAGATAGACTTAAAATCGATCATGGCAATATATATGATATCAATATTTGGATCGATACACTCATCATTTCCAAATACGCAGATCCAGACCATAGTTCAGACAACAGTAGAGACAAGTTCCTGCACGTTGGTGTACTCTGAATTCATAAAATAAACTTATCATAATTATTTTCAAATTAATTGACCTTGCCTAGTCACAATTGGTATTCTTTTTATCCAGATTTAAAGTTTTAATTCCACCATTGGATATTTTGACAATTTTGATACAGGAAATAGAAAACAGACACTTGGATAAAATTTACCTCTAATCTAGTGATGTCAAAAACAACCAGTCTGTTCCGTTCCGTTGTCTTCCGCTCATCTGGACCGGGTCGCGAGGGCAACAGCCTCAGACGGAAAGCCCAGGCTTCTCTCACCCGGGCTAAATCCTTCAGCCCACCCGGAAGGATCCCGAGTCGTTCCCTTGCCAGCTGTGAGACATAGTCTCTCCAGCTGGTCTGGGGTCTGCCTCTTTGTCTCCTCCTGGTGGGATGTGTCTAAAACACCTTACCAGCGAGGCGCTCAGGGGGGATCCTGACCAGATGCCCGAAGCACCCCCTCTAGTTCCTCTCGACCTAGAAGAGGAGTGGCTCGACACCAAGCCCCTCCCGGATGGCAGAGATCCTCACCCAATCTCAGAGTGAGAACCAACCCACCCTGCGGAGGAAGCTCATTTCGGCCGCTTGTATCCGCGATGTCATTCTATTGGTCACCACCCACAGCTGGTGACCATAGGTGAGGGTAGGAGCGTAGATCGACTTGTAAATCGAGAGCAACCAGTCTGTTTGAGAATAAAATGTGGTTAGAAAATGTTGCGTATGAACATATTTAAAAAGGTACCAAGTTAATAAAAACATGTGCTGTATTAATTAATTAAGGCACGTAGTGGGTTTGGATGGTTAGTTTGTGTGTGTGTGTGGCCCGGCAACAGACTGGTGACTTAATCGGGGTGTCCAGCCTCTAGCCTGAAATCAACCAGGATATGCCCCGGCACCCCCTGTGGCTTCTTTAGAAATAAGCGGTTCAGAAGATGTAACAAAATGTGCATACAGAGATGTGTACATGGGTATGTGTTGTGGCCTAAATTATGCCCTTCAAACCTTTCACTAACTTACGAATGTTGCTTAAAATTTAAGGAAATATATATATACATACAGATATTGTGGAATGAATATTAGTCAGAGTAAAACAGAGTACATGTGTGTGAATGAGAGGGATCCAAATGGAAAAGTGAGGTTACAGGGAGAAGAGATAAAGAAGGTGGAAGATTTTAAGTATCTAGGATCAACAGTCCAGAACAATGGAGAGTGTGGAAAAGAGGTGAAGAAGCATGTTCAGTCAGGCTAGAACGGATGGAGAAAAGTATCAGGTGTGATGTGCGATAGAAGAGTTTCAGCTAGAATGAAAGGGAAAGTGTACAAAACCGTGGTGAGAGCGGCCATGCTGTTTGGTCTAGAAACAGTAGCACTGAAGAAAAGACAGGAAGCGGAGATGGAGGTAGCAGAGATGAAGATGCTGAGGATCTCTCTGGGAGTGACCAGGATGGACAGGATTAGAAATTAGTACATCAGGGGAACAGCACATGTTAGAGGTTTTGGAGATAAAGTCAGAGAGGCCAGACTGAGATGGTTTGCACATTGTGCAGAGGAGAGAGAGAGTACATAGGAAGAAGGATGCTGGGTTTGGAACCACCAGGAAAGAGGACTAGAGGAAGATCAAAGAGGAGGTTCACGGATACAGTGAAGGAAGACATGAAGATACGTAGTTGGCGTGACCGAAGAGGATAGATCAGATAGAGTTAGATGGAAGAAACGGACTTGCTGTGGCGACCCCTAAAGGGAAATGCCAAAAGGAGAAGAAGATACACATATATCTCGTGGTATACAGTGATGTGAAACATTGCACTGGGTTTTCAGATAGTGATGGTATTATGTTCACATCAATTGTACGTTGCATATAAATATTCTATTAGAGAGAACTTAAATAGACAAAGCAGACAGATGGCGGGATTTTAGGTGGGCATGCAAGATGAAATAAAGACTAATGAACACAAGAAAGACTGGGTTGAAGCATCATGCTGGAAAGCTATCAGACCCTTAGTGGTCTTTCACATTATGATTGCTTTAAGGGCATGAAGGGTTCACCGTTGGAAATCCTATTTCGCATTCAATCAGACCTCTCCAATCAGCCTATGTACATTACTATCACTTGAGCTTGATTTCTTGATTATGGCTAAGAAGTTTGATGTAAAGAACAATCACACTAGGCTTTAGCTTGAATTTAGCTTGAATTAAAAAAAAAAAGATTGTCTAATAACTGCAGCTCACCCTGCTTATCGCAGTTTAAAGGACGCGCTGCTTTGGGGATTAGCATTTTGAACTTTACAGTATAACAGACAAGTGATTAGAAAGTACGTCTTGTCTTGAGCAAATGAATTCGAAAAACAAGAGTGAAACATAAAACCAAAATCTTGTTTTGCCTGACTTTCACGGTGCCATTAGTGAGTGTGAGGACTAACTGTTTGCAGCTGTGGTGCCCTACTTCTTAAGCGGGGCTATGAAGTGTGAACACTCGCAATGCTGAGCAATACAACCGCAAACTTTGGATTCCGGAGCATTGGAGTGGTATGTTTGAAGTGAGCTAAATCCTATTACCTTCTCGGTACGCTGCATTGTGTTGAGCCCTGTAAACAAAATGTGCTGGCCTAAATTAAAATATTCAAGGTAGCTCACTTTGTTGTGCTAATATTTGGACAATAAGGAGCCTTGGGATTTGCAAAGCCTTGTTCGATACCTGCGCATAAATTTTGTGTAAGTAACGGGGGAAAAAAATAGAGCACATAAGAGATACTGTAAGCCCCAACTTTAACCTGGATATTTCACTTTAAAGTACAGTGCTTCAGTCATAAAGAATTGTAGCCTAGGTCTTAAAAGAGGCATGAGAGGGTAAAAAAAAAAAGAGTAATTATTCTGTATCCGTTCTGCACTCTATTTTGCTATCTCCTCTTTGCAGCACCGAGCAATGGTTACTAGCGACCTGACAAGAATTGCCAATGATTTTGCTGCTTTACTGACAATTCCTGTGTTTGTGCAAGGCAATTTAACTCATCAAGGCTCTCTTCTGTGCTGCTGTTCTAAGGCCTTGAAAAGGCTGTGTTTGTGCTGCTAGGCCTTGAAAGGCAAGCCACTAAGTCTCTACAAATACAGCACGGTTATGCCTACAACTTATTCTGTACGAGAAGCCTAAAAACTGTTTTTCTTACCACACAGAAATGTATTAATATGTTGTATATGGTCACTTTTTTATATGATTAAAAAAAAATACAATCTGTTGCAGTATGAGCACAAGAAATCGAAGAAAAAGGAATAGCGAGAGAAGTACAATCATCCATCTGAGATATCCACCTCACAGATAAAAATGAACACCGTCTATTATTTTTAACAGCAGTTTTTTCCTAGCGATTCTAACAACTGCACATTGTTTCAAGTTTTCGGCAAAATACTAACATCCGTCTGAGCAGGGGTGAAATGTTTTACCCATATCATTAAAAAGAGGGATGCTATGCAGACACTTAATAATTGCTACGGATGCTGGATGCTAGAGATTCGCTTGCTTCCATCTATTCTGCAGCAAATGCATAAAATGTAAGGTTGTGCATAGAGTAAATACCCCATTATTTGCTGGGTGTGTGCTTGGAAGGTGCACCAATGGATTTCCAGTTTTATTTTTTAACTTGTCCGGGTAACAAAACTACAAAGAAGAAAAAAAAAAAATCAAGTAAAAAGGTTACAGGGAGAAGAGATGAGGAAGGTTGAAAATTTTAAGCATCAAGGATCAGCAGTCCAGAGCAATGGAGAGTGTGGAAAAGAGGTGAAGAAGCGTGTTCAGGCAGGCTGGAACGGGGGGAGGAAAGTATCAGGTGTGATATGTAACAGAAGAGTTTCAGTTAGAATGAAAGGAAAAGTGTACAAAACCGTGGTGAGACCGGCCATGCTGTTTGGTCTAGAAACAGTAGCACTGAAGAAAAGACAGGAAGCAGAGATGGAGGTAGCAGAGATGGAGATGCTGAGGATCTCTCTGGGAGTGACCAGGATGGACAGGATTAGCAATGAGTACATCAGGGGAACAGCACATGTTAGAGGTTTGGGGATAAAGTTTGAGAGGCCAGACTGAGATGGTTTGGGCATGTACCGAGAAGAGAGCGCGAGTACATGGGAAGAAGGATGCTGGATTTGGAACCACCGGGAAAGAAGACTAGAGGAAGGCCAAAGAGGAGGTTAATGGACGCAGTGAAGGAAGACATGAAGATAGTTGGTGTGACCAAAGAGGATACAGCAGATAAGGTTAGATGGAAGAAACTGACTTGCTGTGGCGACCCCTAAAGGGAAATGCCGAAAGAAGAAGAAGGAAGAAAAAAATCAAGTAGTCCAAAATGCATCGTCCCAGTTAATTTACTGTGCATAAAAACCGACATTTTGACAGTGGTAGTCATTAGCTTGAAAAAGACTCTAGTCTCACCAAACCTTCCATTTATGCATGCTATATAAACCCCAAGTTTCTAAACAGAGAAAATCCCGGAGTTATAAGCTTTGCAAGGAAATGATCCGCATTTATTCGATATATGAAGCTCATTTGGATGCAAGAATTCAAACAAACAGTCTATGGCTTGCCTAAAATTATCTCATCATTCATAGTCAATTGGCGTAGTAGCTTTCATATTCATAACTTACCTTAAATCCTTGGTTCAGTGGCCTACAGCTTGAAGGGAGAATTCAAATGCAAGAAGAATGGTGAACATTCAAGCTGACTGATATCCCTCTTTAATAGACTTTCATAATGGAGTCCATTTGCATGAAAATGTTTCCAACTGCAATGCCAAATGTGGTGTAGGTATATAGCTCATTTGAACTTGACAGCATTTCTCTTTTTTTTTTTTTTTTTTTGCCCGAGACAGCTAACTTTCTGCATTTTTGATTTCCATTGAAAGTTGTTCTGTTGACATCACTTTTCTAACTCCAGGAAAAAATAATTACTTCCCCTCACAGCATGCGGGCATTAATATTAATAAGTTACCGAGGTACACTCTGCGTCCCTAACTTCTTGTCATTTAGAATGTGAACCCGTGAGATAGCGCTCTAAATATATCCGCCGACAGATCCAGCCCAGTAATGAGCTTGAATCAAGTGTCTGTCACAGTGTGCTGCCATTACTCCCTCTGTCACACTTCCAGGCTCTTCAAGGTGATAGATAGGTCAGAGGTGACTAATTTTAGCAATTGTTGCTGTAGGTCAGATTTTCATCATTTTTCAAAGGCACAATCTGGAAGAAAAATCTAAGACTAATTTGACCGAGAGTAATGGTCAATGTCACACTTGACACTGAGGGTACAAAGAAAATGTTCTGTTTCAAGACAAAGACAGACTCCCCAGTGAGTTTGCACCATTAGGACAGATTCAACAAGAGTTTTATAATGTACTTCTATAAGGTAGTGTGAGTGTAATGCAGGGGTGCCCAATGTTTTTGTCTTAAGATCTACTTTTCAAATATCAAACCTCCTGAGATCTACCAGCCCCATGTTACCATCTTAAAGCTCAACAGATCGATTCCAGCCTGCTGTAACTACCCCTACAATACAATTTCACAGTCACATAAGCACACACTCACAGCACTTTGCAAGGGGGAGGGGCCACAGCAGCACAGGCTTAATGCGATTTCAAGTTTTTTTTTTTACTTTTTTTTTTTTCAGTGCCATGCGATCTACCCATAACACCTTTGCGATCGACGTAAAGGGCATCCCTGATGTAACTCATTTTGGACACAATTAACAGTTTGAAGGAACAAGCTATTTTTTTTTCATATTCCAGAGTTGCTCAGTTTAGACAGGTTGATCCATACTGTCCCAGTATTTGTATTTGCTCTTCAACGCTTCGAGAAATAGCGTCTTTCTAAGTTACCAGTTGACTAACTTGCCATATTGGCTTAGGATCCAAACAAGAAGTATCTTGTTCTGATTCGTGATTCATGGTTGGATCTTGATGGCTAAATGGTAAGCTTAATGTTAGCTAAATGCTAACTTGTGTCAACTAAACTGAGGAAAAAACATACTGACAGCTTTTGGGAAAATTTAAGAGCAATGTTACTTATTTTTACCATTTGACTTCCCCGATTTAGAAAAAAGGTCAGGAATTATTGCATAAATCAACCATATTTTTTATTGGCTACTTAAAATTTTTGTACACAAATGCTTAAACTTGGTTATTATATTAAAACTGAAATCTATTAATGTGACTCTTTTCTATTTCCAGCTGCACTCAAACATGGACAAAGGAGATGGGACTGTGAAGTACGTGTTAACCGGAGATGGGGCGGGTACCCTGTTTCTAATTGATGAGAAGTCCGGGGATATCCATGCCACCAAACGGCTGGACAGAGAAGAAAAAGCTATGTACACGCTTCATGCCAAGGTTCTGGATAGGAACACAAACGCAGAGCTGGAGCCAGACACTGAATTCAACATAAAAATTCATGACATCAATGATAATGAGCCAAAGTTCGCAAAGGATATCTACTTCGCTAGCGTTCCTGAAATGTCAGAAGTTGGTAAGTGTGACATTTTGTTTTAACTTAAAACTAAGTTGGATTTTATCATGCTTGTCTGCTACGGTACTTCTTCCCATGCATGTTTGAGTTAAACCCAGAGAATCCCAAGGGCGTTCCAGGTTGTGTGACATGGTCACTTCAAAAGGTGTTGGGTGTACTTTTAGGGACTTTCCGAGACAATCCTGTCTGGCTCATTTTAACTTTGCAATGGCAAAACAATAGGCTCTTCCTAGAGCATAAAGAAGCTTAAAGAGCTCATCCCTTTAGGTCAAGAAAGAGCCATCCCACCTTGTGGAGGATACTCATTTCATCTTGATTTGAGGAAAATATACTTGTTCTTTTACTCACTGCCTATTCACGGCTTATTACAACCTGTACAACCCAGAGGTTTGTTGTTTTATTGAATCATTGCCAGCTTGAAAATAAAATGTTTGGTTGTGTTTACAGTGGTGTGACACGTGGTCTGCCTCACAAGTAGGTTTTTTTGTTTTTTGCCAGGTTGCACGCTAGCATTAAAGTTAGAGGAAACTTGCTCTGAGTTGTCTATTGTTATCTTCTATTTGTTTAAAAGTAGAGCGGAATTAAAATAGGTTTGTGTAAAAATTATGTGTATTGGCAAATATATACGTATATATTTTTCCCATATGACCCAATGGTCATAGGAACCGATAATTTAAGAACTTAGGTCATCTCTGTCTTCAGTACGACGACCTAATCCAGTGTTCTAGTTATTGCAGACGCTGCTCTGGTCCACTTATTGAACGCCCACTCCATATTTGGATTTTTTGCCTCATGGATTAATGTCAATTTGATTATTTCACCACCTCAGACAGATTTTAATACTTTGGTAGTTAAAAGACAGATCATATAAAGCAGACACTAACAAGAAGACCTTCATATCATAGACTTTAAAAAAATACAAGCAATTGTTTCATTTGTTTAAACTGGCCAACAGGTTTGTAATGTCTTTGGTACTTCTTTAAGAAAAAAAGGAGTATTTTAGCTCTAATGCTTTTCCAAAAACAAAAAAAAAGACTAAAAAAACAAAAAAAAGTTGACTTAAAATCACTCCACCAATGTGTATAGAAAACAGTAAATCTATAGAGTTGCCGGTTCGATTTGCACTGGGTCCATGCCAAAGTGACCATGAAGCAGTGTTGTTTTCGTCAATGATAACTACAACGAAATGATTTCATTGACGAGGCTTTTTTACGTGATGATGACGCAACAATAACAAAATAAATGTGACTTTTTGGTAACAAAAATGTGTCGAGACGTTTGCAAGTCTCAGTTAACAAAACAAAAATGTAACGAAATAGGCGTAAGACTTTCACATTTCTGTCTGGGAAAAGAAAAAGCACAGCAGCACGCCCCCCATAATGTTGCACGTTCACACCGTCTACACAACACAACTGCAACCACGAGAAAAACAGCAACAAAGAGGCTTGGTGGTCGGAAACTTAAAGCTTAAAGTTTCCCACATATTTTGCACAAACGGTATGCCGCCTTTTAGCTAATGCTAGCTTGTCGTATTTATAACAACAAGCTATGAATACGACATAGTTTGTCGTATTCATAGCAGAAAGCTGCTAACTTTCTCAGTTAGTTTGGTTGCGCTAACGACTGCTTTAAATGCAGTCGTTATGCATTCTAAATTTTACTTTGTTTACAGGTGTTATTAAGAGGTGTCATTTTTACAAATGCATAAGTTACAATGTACCTCACTCACTGAAGAATTTGTATTTATTTTACGTTGTTTCACAATGTTTGCTGTTTTGCGCAAGTTAAAACTCGGCAGGGTCGTCTTTTTTTTTTTTTTAAACTAATAACCTGCATCATTTTCAGTAATAAAGCAACAATTGTTAAGTACGATATTTGTTTTTTGTTTGTTTGTTTTTTTTACGCTAAAACTAGACTTAAAACATTTTAAGTCTTCACTGACTAAAACTAGATGACTAAAACGTGACTAAAACTAAAATATATAGAGATGACTAAAATGTGACTTAAGCTTGAGTAATTTTTGTTCCAAAGACAAAGAGTAAAACAAAAACTAAGATGGCTGCCAAAAACAACATTGACCCGGAGAACACACCTAACCTCTACATACTCTATTAAAACCATCATGGCTGCCTGCTGTGGTGCATTGCAGGGTTGAATATTGTACACTATGTAAAAATAATAAAATAATACTATTTTGTCTTTGATTTTTTTGCATTGCTATTCATTCTATTATCCATGCTATTATTCGAATGTATTGAACGTCTATTGACTTTGAAATATTTCAATTGTAAAATTTAGACTCAGAAAAATTTGAATTCTTTCTATTTTTATTACAGTTAAAATTAGTAAAATCCACCACCTCTATTAAGAAATATTAAACTTTACTTTTCATTTTTAAACCGTCATAGTATTATTGATTACAGGCTAGAAGCAGGGTTTGTACCACTAACTATAATCGTGTAATAAAAGCTTCTGTGTAATTGCAACCTGACTGCTCAAAGACATTTTGAAGTTGTTTTCATGTCATGATTGGCATTTATTTTGGTCAGGCTCATTGGGCATTCAGAACAAGCTTAGCCATTCGCCATTTTTAATAGGCAGCAGAATTATTGAAAGTTTAGATTGTCCGTCTTTCCAATTAAGTATCTGCTTCATTGCACTTCATTCAGTTCGAGTAATATAAATAATTCGACAGGCATGAATATAAACAATGCCTGCGAAAATAATGCATGCAAGTTGAAATCAATCCTCAATTATGCCGCCACAAATTAATACACAGGAGCAATCAAGGGTAAATCAAAACCCAATTGCCTATATGACAAATAATACTCAATTTGGAATTCATAATGCGATGTCCTTAGATTTCCCAGCTGCATGGACTCAGTAAAGAGGTGGGTCAGGGTCAGAGCTACTCATCTCCAAACTAATAAACTGCCTCGCATGTTCAAAACCGAACACATTGCTTTATGGAGCCATTCGGCCATGAAAAATCACCATCACCCCCTTTTATGCTATCAGTGCTGGGACTAAGTGGGACAGATGTTCAAGGGTTCATTAGTATGCACGGAGACAGTCAGATCCAAACAGGACACAGCAGAGGTCTCCTGAATGCCAAGGACAGTATTTCCAATGTAGCATCACCGAAACGCTCGGATGAATAAAGCATGGAAGTGATTTTTATGATGGCCCATCTAGGAGAAGTCGAGCCCTGTCTGGGTTCCGATGTTCATTAATTTTACTCTTTTTTTCTCAGAAACAAATGACATATTCAAGAACTAAAAGGCATCTTTATTATGCTAATTTGTATTGTGTATGATGTATGTTTGTCAGCGTCTATGAAAGGTGAGGTATTTTTAAATGAGGTTCAAACATTTTCTGAAATGAAACCACTGGTTCAAAGTTGTTAACAGAAAAAAAAGGATTTCTGTCTGACGCAGTACTGATCAAGAACCTGAAAATGCGAAAATGTCAAAGAACAAAAAAAAAAAAAAAAAAACCACCGCAATGCTGATTTTTGCCTTTGTAGACGTCAAAATTGTACATTTCTGTTAAGAAACCAGGTAACCTTTGAGACAAATGTGGTCGTGGAAATGACAGATGATGTGACAGAACAACCAGATACTAGTCATCCATTTTTAAAAGAAAATCCGGCATTAAAAAGTCACTCAATGGCTAATGCAAATCAAACCAGAGATTACCGGCGTGTCATTTTATTTTTCTCTTCCAGCCTCATGCATCAGCTATCTCGGCCTCTCTGCCCCTTTTCTTCTGCTTGCTAATTTGATTTGCTTTGGCAGCCTCAGGTTTCAGAAGAAAGTTACAGATTAGTCACCGGCTACCGGTTAAGAACATGAGTAATGTCGGGACACGGCTGCTTTTAAAAGCTTCGGCATGGCTGAAAACTGCTCCTGGCCACTTAGAGCCGAGCCATGCAAATTAGAAGCAAATAAAAATATGTTGACTCAGTTTCTTGTTTGCGACTTGGACTCTGTATCATAGTGCATTAAGTTTGACTTTGGATGTTGTTGTTTTTTCCTTCACAGGTACGTCTGTTGTCACGGTAACTGCTAGTGATGCTGATGATCAAACATATGGGAACAGTGCTAAGCTTGTTTACAGCATACTACAGGGGCAACCTTATTTCTCAGTGGATTCTGAAAATGGTGAGCCAAACTAATCCCGTAGGTGGTTTTTTTATTGTTATATATAGTTTTTCAAAAGCCAGAAAAAAAATGAACTCCTTTTCAAATGATGTCAACCTAGTTCATAAACTGCTTAAATTAATCATTTGATAATCGAGCATGTATGTGCACTATGTTATTTTAAACAAATTAATTAACGACAAAAAATAACCCATTAGCGGCCCCATTAGTTATCGAGTAAAGCGGCCGAAAGCGTCCGCGGCAACTCACGTTGGAAGACATTTTTAAAAACGAGATTTTTCGAGAAATGAACAACTTCCAAAAAAAAGCTTTGGTTTTCTGTTCAAATTATGTCAAACTAGTTTATAACTTGCTTAAAACAGCTTGCAGGAAATTGTTCACTTTACCGAAAGTGGAAGTTTTCACTTCCGACTTCTTGTTTGTTTGAAATCATATCGCCAGTTCAGAGTAAAAAAATGTTTTTGTTTTTTTTAAATTATTATTTTATTTTATGCCCGTTAAATAATTTGGCAAAGATTGTTATATTTTTATAAAAAATATTTATATATTTTTTTGTTTTACATAATAAAATGCCAAATTAAAAAACTATTTAAAAGGCAGAAACTCAATTTTCACAAAGTATTAAAGCCAACTCCGTTTTTGCAACTTTTGCAACTTTTCACGGCTTTTTTGGCTAAAAACAATTATCAGGTATTAATTATCAGTAACTTTTAATCACGTAATCTCAAAATTAAAAAGACTTTGAAAGAGTTAGAGTCTTTTCTTATTAAATGTTTACACCTGATTGCTCGAGTATAGTTAATTGGGGTCAAAGATTTTAGAAAACTAAATTAGTCCAGATCTTATCTGTGGAGTTATATGAAGTAAAACTTTAATCTAAAACAACAATCAGTTTTGTACAACCGCGTAAAAAGTTTAATTTCCCTCAAACAATTTTTTTTTTCTACAGCTAAATAAGAAAATAAAAGAGCAATCCACAAAAGTTTTAAATACATTCAATTTTTCTTATTTGGAGTGTAACTAAGGAAAAAAAAAACATCTATGTCACTTTATATATTTGAAAATCGGGAACAAAAATTGTGTGAACCAAGGAATGAAATTTGTTTAAAGGGCCCATCTCATGCAAAATCGACTTTCCAGAGTTTTCTACCTTGTAAGAGTGATGTCCGGGCCTTGTATATTTCACCAAAGGGGTTTCTAGATTGATTTAGCCCGTTTTTCACAAATTGCTGTGGATTTCTGGTACGCTCAGACAAAACAACCAATGAGCAGATGTCTAAAGTATGACGCGGCTGTCTAAAGTATGACGCATTTGACGTAGCCAGGACGGACTTTGCACACGCCCCCCTCCGCAGCAAACCCTCCCTCCTTACCACCCGCCCGCCCTCCTCAGTGCTTGTACTTTGTGCACCTCAAGATCCTCGTCGGATTCTGGATCCAAAATGTAGGGCTGAACATGATGAATCGACATGATAAAATCTTATTTCAGACGCTACCAAACCGCTACGCACAGGTTTACGCCTGCCTTCCCCCTCCCACTCAAAAATGGGCGGAGGAATAGCGGCTCAGTGAGAGCAGAGGGCGGAGCTTGTACTTTCTCAGGACGGGTGGGGGAAGAGCAATACCCGGCCTTTCATAGTTCCGGGTCTGTGACTGTGCACCACCAAATCATTATATTTTCATAACTATCGTGTAATGCACGTTGGAAACCCCACATTTTGCGTGTGTATGTACATAGGATACAATGTGAAGAGTTATTTTGCATGAGATGGGCCCTTTACCATAACATCGTTACCCTTATTTTACAGCAAGAGGGATAGTTATTGATACCATGTTATTAATAGTAGGACTCTTCTTAATACCACTTATCAATCTGGTTTCTCATCGATACTCTTGTCAATACTTTTTTTTTTAGATAGACACATCGATACTTTATTGATCCCCATGGAAAGTTCAAGTTTTGACCTAAATTTACCAACCAAACATTGTAAAACAAATTAAAATGACTGGTGTAAAGTAAGTTAAGTTACTAATTAGTTTCAAAATAAAAGGTTTGGCTGTATCCACATTGTTTGCTTTCCTCTTCTTGTTTTTACTCTAAAAAGTATCGAAAGCATACTGGATTGATAAGCAGATATGATAAGAGTACTAGTTTTGATAACATCGTGTCGATAACCTTCCCTCATTGTTTATTAGCCAAGTTAATCAAAATGTTCTTTCAAAAGCTCCTAGCTATTTAAATTAGAGGGTGGAATTTAAATTTTCAAGACTGGTGCTGTGTGTGAATTTGATATTATTTTTAAATTAAAAATAGCCTGTCATTGCATTTCTCTCAGGCACCATTAAAACAGCTCTCCCTGGAATGGATAGGGAAGTCAAAGAGAATTACCAGGTTGTGATCCAGGCTAAAGACATGGCTGGCCAGATGGGGGGTCTCTCAGGAACCACAACAGTCAGCATCAGTCTCTCTGATGTCAACGACAGCCCGCCACGCTTTGCCAACCGTAAGAAACCATTTCTTTAATACCCTTTTAAATTCTGAAAAGGATTTGTCATCAACAATCAGAGAGATAAAAAAAAAAAAATTCCCAACACGTTGTGATTATATAAAATGCACTGGCAGGCAAGTCGGATTTAATTTGCTTCATTCAATGTCATGTTCAGATTCGTTTCGGGTGACCGCTGTAGAGTCGACAGAGATCGGAGGTGCCATTGGCCGCATCAAGGCCGATGATCCAGATGTCGGCCGCAACGCTGAGATGGAGTACCACATTGTCGGCGGCCATGACACATTCAACATCATCACTGACCAAACTACACAAGAAGGAGTCGTCATAATTAAAAAAGTATGTCAACTTCGAAAAAAAATGCTTGACAACTTGATTGTGGGTCTCTGCAGCTTGGCCAACTTGGACGAGTAGTCGATTACTTATCGATTGACTAAAATCTTCAACTACAGATTCCAAATTTCTCAATCATCAATATAGTTTGTCACAGATTCTGTTCATCACCTTTATGGACAGAATATCTAGGCGCAGCAGAGGCGTTGGTGGGATCCGGTTTGGTGACCTCAGGATCGGATCTCTACTTTTTGCGGATGATGTGGTCCTGTTGGCTTCATCGGACCGGGATCTCCAGCTCTCGCTGGATCGAATTGCTGCCGAGTGTGAAGCGGCCGGGATGGGAATTAGCGCCCCCAAATCCGAGCCAATGGTCCTCGCCCGGAAAAGGGTGGAATGCCCCTTGCGGGTCAGGGACAGGGTCCTGCCCCTAGTGGAGGAGTTTAAGTATCTCGGGGTCTTGTTCACGAGTGGGGGAAGGATGGAGCGGGAGATCGACAGGCGGATCGGTGCGGCATCAGCAATAACTAGGACGTTGCATCGGTCCGTCGTGGTAAAGAGAGAGCTGAGCCGAAAAGCAAAGCTCTCGATTTACAAGTCGATCTACGTTCCAACCCTCACCTATGGTCACCAGCTGTGGGTGGTGACTGAAAGAATGAGATTGCGGGTACAAGCGGCCGAAATGATCTTACTCCGCAGGGTGGCTGGGCTCTCACTCAGATCGGGTGAGGAGCTCTGCCATCCGGGAGGAGCTCGGTGTCGAGCCGCTCCTCCTCCAGGTCGAGAGGAGCCAGATGGGGTGGTTCTGGCATCTGGTCAGGATGCCCCCCGAGCGCCTCGCAGGCGAGGTGTTTTGGGCACGTCCCACCGGGAGGAGACCAAGGTGCAGACCCAGGACCCGCTGGAGAGACTATGTCTCATAGCTGGCCGGGGAACGACTTGGGATCCTTCCAGGTGAGCTAGGGGATGCAGCCGTAGAGAGAGAGTCCTGGGCTGCCCGTTTGAGGCTGTTGCCCCCGCGACCCGACCCCGGAACAAGCGGAAGATGACGGAACGGAATACAGTTTCCAGTACAAAGCGGCATATCACTTTTTTATACATCATTGTTTCCTTCTCCGACTTTGAATCAAAGCCTTGCATATTTTAACTTAAATCCAACTCCAGTGCCCCTTTGATCTTCTCTACACATTAACAATCTCCATCCCGATTGTGGTACATAAGCCATTAAACCAGTAGGAAGATAGAACGGCATAGTTTCTGATCTAGAAATGCCCCCTAAAAACATTTATTCTTCTAAGAAAGACATGACGGCGCTTTTTTTTTTTTTAACTCCACAGTAAAATCAGATACCATAAGCTCTGTAAAATGAATAAAAAAGTCTTTTGCTATGAACTCTTCAGTTTCACCCCCTAAGATCTTCAACATCTGTATTTCCGGCTTGGAAGTTACAGAATGACTTAGATAAAGGCAGACAAATGAAATGCATATCAAATCCTGGAGGCATGCTGTTATTACGAAAGAGTCTACAGCTTTTTCTTCTGATGCGCTTTCATCTTTAGGCACTGGATTATGAAAGCAAGAGGGACTACGAGTTCAGAGTAGAGGTGAAAAACACCTACTTGGATGCAAGGTTCATCCACGGTTTGCAATTCAAAGACTACGCCACAGTCAAGGTGACGGTGGAAGATGTAGATGAACCACCGGTTTTCTCCAGAAACCCTTACATCATTGAGGTTCACGAGGACACGGCTGCCGGTAGCTTCGTCGGAGTGGTGTCTGCCCAGGACCCTGACGCCGAAGGCAAAGCAGTCAAGTACGTTCGAAAAGCCTAAACGATGTGTTCAGACCTATAAATAAGATTCAGCTGCTTTTTCAATTGAATGTGAACTGTGAGAATAAACCTTTAATGGTAAGGTTTTCCCTCAAAACAAGTTCTTTTTAAAATCCAAATAATACAACTGTGTCAGAAATCATATTCCCAATCGTGTTGAGCTGGAATGGATCAATACAAACGTAAAGAAGTATTGGCCCTTATAGAAAGTCTCCTTTTATCGGTTTTATAGTGTGATGATGAAAATGTGCCCACCCAGTTTAATCTAATCCATCAGCTCAGCCACGTGTCAGTGTGGAAGAGTAAAAAAAAAAAAAAGAATATTTATGATGAATCCCTGCTGGTAATTTCCCAGTGGAAGCTGGCGGTGGCCCTGTGAAGTGAATACAGACACTGTTTATTTCCCAGAATTATGTAAGCCCTCTGTGGCTCAGTGCAAAGTCAAAGAGTCTAATTTGCTGTATTGATTCACGCAGCTCAGAGTCTCCCTCCCTTCTTCCCCCACCTCCCATTCCACACATATGGCGCCTGCCTCTCCTCGACATGGAGAAATGCCACTCTCGGCCCATGCCACATGGCGGCTAGTGTTGCATATTCAAATTTCAACTAAATGCAAGAGGTGACTATGATGAATGAGTGTGCAACAAAAGGAGAGTACGAGATCCATCGATTTTAGCAACAGAAACTATAAAATGATCAGAAATTTTAGTCTTTTTTTTCTGTAATAGATCATAAATATGGAGAAGTGCAACCTTTTTAATGTGTGCAGTTGTGGGCTATTGTCGAAAATATTGGCACCCCATCACATCTATTCTTTAGGCTAATAAATGATCAAAGGGCCATGGCCAGTTCATTGGTTCATGAATTAATTGGCTCATAAATGGCCAATGACCCATTGGCCCAATTAATGTATTTGTTTTAATGTATTTTTTTCCCATAGGTATTCCATTGATCGACACACAGATCTTGAGAGGCTATTTAATATCGATTCTGTGAATGGGACAATCACAACACTGAAAGCATTGGATAGAGAGATGTCCAGATGGCACAACATCTCTGTGGTGGCTACAGAAATAAGTAATTGGTCCTTCAATACTGTTCAGTGTTCCGTCTTTAGAGATTACAGCAGTGCATAATTACAACAGATGCCCATGAGAACCATGGAAACATGACAGTATGTTTTGTATTTCAGATAATCCTCGTCAGACAACGCGAGTGCCTGTTTTCATTAAGGTTTTGGATGTTAATGACAACGCACCGGAGTTCGCCACGTCTTACGATACATTTGTGTGTGAGAACGTCAAAGCAGGACAGGTTAGACAAGCAAATATTTATATTTTGTTATAAAAGCCAATATTTAAACCAAAGTAAGACCAGTTTTCCATACTTTTGAGACATTTTGATAAGAATGTACTGTCATGTAACAAGTGTATTTAATTATAATGATAGTTTACTGTGATTGTGCCCAACCATATGCTCATAAAATCAACATTCTTTAATGGTAAAACAATATCTGAAAACTTCATTTTATTGCCTCCATCCACAGTATGTGGTAGAGGCATTGAGTTCTTCAGTTGTCCGTGTATCTGTTTGTAAATCCTTTTCTAAACACTTTTGTGGATGCAAAATCTCCCGGACCATTAAATATTGTATTTTCACGACCATGAGGCGCATATAAAAGTCTTGGTATTCTTCAAAATGAGCGGCGCGCCCTATCGTGCAGTGCGCTCTATGTATGTTGTGAAAAAACAAGTGAAGAAATTGAACCCTATGCTTGCTGTGATTTCGGGTGGTCTGACAAAAGAACTCTAACCGCTGGACATCGGTCTGAACCGGCCATTCAAATTGAGGCTGCGAACGGCGTGCGAGCGATGGTTGACCAGAGGAAACTACAGCTTCATAAAGCGCAAAAGGCAACGTCGGGCGAGTTACGCCACCATTTGCTAGTGGATTGTAGATGCTTGGGCTAACGTGTCTGTTGGGACTGTTGTCCGAGCTTTTGCAAAAGCAGGCATCTTTTCCGAGGAGCTGCACAGTACAGAAAGGGACAGCGAGGAAAGTGAACCTGCTCCCGATCTTTTTTTAAAAATATGCACACTTGTATGCTTTTGTGGGTGTTGTTGTAAGGCGGACGTACGTAGTAAAGGATATGTATATACAACCCACGCCCTATCATCAGATGCACATTATGTGCGGGTTAAATACAGAACATACAAAACAGGGACTGTGCCTTTTAATACGGTGTGCCTTTTGGTCGTGAAAATACGGTACATTTGAATTAAACTGCTCACTGTTACTCGGGATCCTGTCGAGGTTACAAAGATTTATGACACAAATTCTTGTCAATGCGATATCTCCCAAGCCTGGCTAATTTTTATATTTGTCCCCTTCTTTCTAGTTGATCCAGACAATCAGTGCTGTTGACACAGATGAACCCCTAGTTGGACACAAATTTGTCTTTAGCATAAGCGTAACCAACCCCAACTTCACTATTGTGGACAAAGAAGGTAAGAATACTTTATTTTGGAAACCAATACAAACTAATATTTAAAATCCAGCTCTGGGTGACTCAGGACACATGACAAGAAGACCGGTGCGCTACTTAAAATAGTCCGACAGACCGATTGCAAGCCCTTTTTCAATGACAGAGTATCAGATCGTTTTACCAAATGATTACAATGATAAAATTTCTTTGTGCACATCTTCCTGCAGATAACACTGCCAATATCCTGACGAGAAGGGGAGGGTTCAGCCGGCGTGAGATGAGCATGTACTTCCTGCCTGTGGTGATCTCGGACAATGACTACCCCATTCAGAGCAGTACCAGCACACTGATTGTGCGTGTATGTGCTTGTGACAGCCGTGGAAACATGCAGTCATGTAGCCCAGAGGTGCTTCCTTTCTCAGACGGCCTCACAACTGGAGCTCTCGTGGCCATTCTGCTCTGTGTCATCATCCTTCTAAGTAAGTCAGCATGTACATAAGTATGCAAATTATATAGTCATGAACTTGTGGCCATTTTTTTTCGATTACAGTGACGCAAAATTGCTGCTTCCAACAAGGTCTTTGGTTTGAACTCACTGAATCATTGTTTCGTTGGCATTTGAGTATTAAGCGTTGTCTCACTGAAGTATTTTTAGACTTAACAAGGTGCTAAACAAAGCACCAATAAGATAATTTCCCCTGAGAATGTCTTCACACGCTCTCAAATGTGAATATCAACCCTTTAAAATCACAGCGGACATGTAGGGAATTAGCAGGAATTAGAGTGGAGACATGTTAAATCCTTTCAATATTGTAATTCCTACATAAATTATTAATTTAAGCTCTATTAATGATTAATATTAAAGCCGAGTTCATTCTACTTTGTGTTCAATGGAGGAAGGAAACCAAAGGAACAGACATGAGAAATAATGGATCAGATAAAAACTGTTCTTCGACAAAGTGGATGAATAGAGTCTCCGTTTGCTGCCTCCTTAGCAAGTCTAACCAAGATTCTTCCTTTCAAAAAATTCAGTCTATAAGTTTTCGTTTGCTTAGTAAGCACCTTCATTACAATAGATTTTTTCAAGCTTGAAAACTTGGTTAAAAAATATGTCTTTCTTTTTTTTTTCCATTTGATTTGTTCAACCATAGTGTCGCGGTACAGTCCTGAAAAGCTACCATCTTGTAACTTTTAGTTGCATCACTTCTCCAGCACACTTGAGTCCAATTTAAAATCTTTGCAGAGCTTCACGAGATGAACATGATGAAATTTAGCCATTGGATTGAGGTGTGTTTTAGAAGGGATGAATAAAAGTCTCAAAATGGTGCTCTACATGACTGACCTTGGGTCCTCATGATTAAGAACCAACCACAACTTTTCTGAGACAGATGTATTCTCAAATTTGTTCAACTATTACTGACCACCAATAAGAAGGAATTTGGTAAAGCAAACATGAGACTTTAGTCTACCTGCTACTGTTTGTGGATATGGGTTGAAATCGTGTTACCGTTTTCAGTGAGCAGTACACATTGAGGGTTTTATGAGCATATTTGTAATTGTTTTAAATTTAACTACTGGATTATATCGACAACCTACTTAACGTTCAATTAAGAATAACAATGAGTGGACGAGACATTTCTAGAATGCATTATTCTTGCTAATAGTTTCAAACCTCGACTCGCGGACTCATTACAGACTGTTTTTTTCCACTTGTTCGGACGCTAGCTTTCACATCGTGTAAGCGGACCAGGAAGGTATTCTTCTTATTATTTTGGCATTTCCCTTAAGGGGTCGCCACAGCAAGTCAGTTTCTTCCATCTAACCCTATCTGCTGTATCCTCTTTGGTCACACCAACTATCTTCATGTCTTCCTTCACTGCGTCCATGAACCTCCTCTTTGGCCTTCCTCTAGTCCTCTTTCCTGGTGGTTCCAAATCCATTGTTCATCTGTTGTAAATCCAATGTTATTAGTATCAATGGCAGAAGCTGATGAAAAAAGTGATTACCAAAATGACCAAAACCTATTTATTTCCTCAAATCACGTTTTTTTTTTTTTTTTTGTTTATGTTTTCTGTTCCACTCGATTTACTCTCTTTATTTCTGTCAAGCCATATGGATATGGCATCAGAGCATCTAGACTCTGACCAGTTCAACCAAGTAGTAACAGTCAAGAAAAAGGCATATTCAAAACAGTAAAACACACTTTTGGGTTGAATATTTAATCCTTTACAAAGCATAACGACCTAAAGCGGCCGCGCTATTTGTTGAGCTAAACGGCCGAAAGAATCCATGGCAACTCACGTTAGAAAACGTTAGAAAACAAGATTAATAAAGAAGCGATCAACTTCCAGGAAGAGAAGGGAACAATTTGGACAAAATTACATATTAGTTAGGGCTAGTTAGGACGCTGCATCGAACCGTCGTTGGAAAGAAAGAGCTGAGCCGAAAAGCAAAGCTCTCGATTTACCAGTCATTCTACGTTCCTACCCTCTTCTATGCTCATCAGCTGTGGCTACTGACCGAAAGAACAAGATTGCGGATACACGTGGCCGAAATGAGCTTCTTCCACAGGGTGGCTGGGCTCTCAGAGATCGGATATGGAGTTCTGCCATCCGGTAGGAGCTTGGTATCGAGCCGCGTCTCCTTCAAGTCAAGAGAAGCCAGATGGGTGGTTTGTGCATTTGATTAGGATGCCTCCTGAGGGCCTCTCTGGTGAGGTGTTTGTGGCACGTCCCACCGGGAGGAGACCAAGAGGCAGACCTCGGCCCCGCTGAAGAGACTACGTCTCAGAGCTAGCCGGGGAATGACTTGAGATCCTTCCGGGTGAGCTGGAGGATGCAGCCGGGGAGAGAATAGCCTGGGCTTCCCGGCTGAGGCTGTTGTCCTTGCAATTCGGCCCTGGAAGAACGGAAGATGACGGAACGGAACCAATTAGTTTGATTTTGTGGAGTTTTGTTAATTTTCGAGAATCCAGCAAGTTGTTCACTTCCGGTTTCATGTTAGTTTGAAAAGCGTTCGCGCCCTTTAAGAGTAAGAAAGGTGAAAAACTTGTGCCCGGTAAACGGTTAAATCAATTTCTCATTACTGAACCCACGAATGAATACAGGAGGTGCTTAAAATTGTAATATATCAGGCAATATTAGTTTCGTAAATATGACTTTAAACCTGCCTATTTTTTTCTGAACCAGTCTTTAAGGGGTTTTAAAAAAGTTCAAAATGGCTAAAAAAAAATCATAAAAAGCTGAATCTTGAGGATTAAAAGACATGTAACCACAATTTAAATGTTACGTAAAGGAAGTATAGGCCTATGAACAAACTAGTATGTTGCCCTATAAAAACATACGGGTTCAATGTGAAAATGCTTCTGATGCCAGATGGTCAGTTCGTCCCTTAACCACAGGAACGGTCATAACCTGTTTAGAAGAGTAGAGTAAAGCATAGTCAGTGGTCCCTGAACAAGTTTCAGAAAGACTGAGTGAAAATCGAGTAATCAAAGCAGTTTACACAAATAAAAACAATAAATTCTGATAAATATGTATCTTTCAAATAAAAGATCTTCAGAAAAAGTGAAGAGACGTTTGAGGTAAAGGCCATATTTATTTTCAATTTAATGGGTTATTTGAAATGTCTATTAAATGCAAACTTAAGTACCCAAATTTAGCCCACAAACAGTACCGATAGAGGACATTCTAATAATTATCTGATGTCAGAAGGAATTAAATTAGCCAAGTACAAGATAAAGCACCTCAAAATATTGATGTAAAAAAAAAAGTACGGTATGAAAAAGTACATTTTTTAAATCTGAGAAAAAATAGGTCAGAAAAAATGAGGGCAAAGCCAGACCGTTTTTGTCCTTCAACTTTTCTTAGAATTGATTCATACAATCTTTCATAAGTTATGTAGACCATCGACAAACTTTCGTTGACATGTCTTTTAAACAATACCTGGCTCATAATTAGGTCGGTACTTAAAACCTTGTTTAGAATTAAAAGCTGAACACTCTGGTAATGTTTTGTAGAAAATCTCAGCATTGGCTCCTGTGCCATCATTTGTAATGTAACCTATTAATAATATGCGGAAAGTAGGTTGCTAGGATACCTAGGATATGTTTAGGTAATGATTTCATAGGGGTGTGGGTTTGTGTGTGTAAGTGGTCATTTCTATGAAATTAATAGGCGAATTGTCTTTATGTCAAACTCCACTTGAGCCACCAATTTTAAAACAAATGTGGGCAAAATGTTTTTTTTTTATTTATATAAGCAGACACATTTCCAGGCAATTATAATCCGAACCCCAAGTTACTTCTGATAGAAGAAGTATGCGCCTTGCATGGCAGTTACTATAATCAGAAATGAATCTGTGTGAATGGGTATACCTTGTATGGTGTGAATAATGCATATGTCGAGCGTCCCTGAGTAACCAGAAAAGCGCTATATAAGTTGAATGCATTATTATTAGTGCTGTTTTATTAACGCGTTAATTTGATTAATTAATTATGCCTCATTTTAACAGGTTAAAAAATTAAGGCAATTAATAATGACGTAATAACGGTGGTTAGCCAATATTTGCGCATTTGAATTTTGGCCCATTGAAGGACCTGTAGTCTTCTCAGTGTGTTACATCGCCTACATTGGCAAATTAACAAGGCAGCAGTGGTCCAACACAGCAGATATGGACAAGACTCAGGACGATGAGACAGTCACCGGGTCGGATCCAGGGGCGAGGGCATATGGGGCGCACGCTTCGCTGCCCCTCCATTTTGGTCCACAAAAAAAAAAAAAAAAAAAAAAGTGTTCTTACTACTTTAATTATTATAAACTTTTGGCAAAATATGCACCAAAATGTAGAAAAATACTTTTCAAAATGTTCTATAGCGAGTGTGGCTACCGGGAGCTCACTCCCCTGTAATGTCTTGTGTTTTGCACTTCCTGTTTTATTTTGAAAACGAACTTTCCTCTTGTTTCATGTTTGTTACTTCCTGCCCTAGTGTTTTTCCCACAGCTGTGTATGTCTAATTGTCCCTCATTGTTTCCACCTGAGTTCCCCTTCCTTCTGTGTTAAATAGTCCTTGTCTCCCCTTGTCCTGTGTCAGAGTGTTTTGGATTATGTTCATGATCTTCCTGTTGGATTAAACCTTCGTAAAGATCTCTGCATCTGAGTCCTAATTATAGTTGGTTCCTGACATTACACTCTGACCGGGGGCCTCAGTTTGTGTCCCGGTTCTGGAGGGAGTTTTGCCGACTCATCAACGCCAGGGTCAGCTTGACCTCTGGTTATCATCCGGAATCCAACGGCCAGACTGAACGCCTCAACCAACAGCTGGAAACTGGTCTCCGATGTTTGGTCTCCCAGAACTCCTCAACATGGAGCAAGAACCTGGTCTGGGTGGAGTATGCCCACAATTCCTTGATTACCACAGCCACGGGTATGTCTCCATTCAAGTGTGTTTTTGGTTATGACCCCCCCCTTTTTGCAGACCTGGAGCCGGAGGTCTCTGTTCCATCGGCCCACGCCCTAGTTCGGCGCTGTCGCAGCATTTGGGCTGCCGCCCGCCAAGTTCTGCTCCGCCAACGAGATCGTGTTAAGAAGGCTGCCGATCGTAGGCGTTGTCCTGCCCCAATCTATCGACCCGGACAGCGGGTGTGGCTCTCCACCAAGGATCTCAACCTACAAGTGCCCTGTAGAAAGCTGGCTCCACGGTTTGTGGGTCCATTTCCCATCACCAAGGTTGTTGGTCCGGCCGCTGTTCGCCTTCGTCTGCCTCGGTCCCTTCGTGTTCATCCTACCTTCCACGTTAGCAAGGTGAAGCCAGTGGTGAATAGTCCACTTGTTCCTCCAACTGTGCCCCCACCGCCGCCCAGAATGATCGGGGGTGGCCCAGTGTACACTGTGCGGGAGATTCTGGATGTCCGACGCAGAGGTCGGGGGCGTCAGTTTCTGGTGGACTGGGAGGGGTATGGTCCTGAGGAGCGGCAGTGGATTCCAGAGCGGTTCATCTTGGACAAATCTCTCCTAAAGGACTTCTACAAGTCTTGTGGTCCTGGACCGTCCAGTGCCGGTCTTTGAGGGGGGGTACTGTAATGTCTTGTGTTTTGCACTTCCTGTTTTATTTTGAAAACGAACTTTCCTCTTGTTTCATGTGTGTTACTTCCTGCCCTAGTGTTTCCCACAGCTGTGTATGTCTAATTGTCCCTCATTGTTTCCACCTGAGTTCCCCTTCCTTCTGTGTTAAATAGTCCTTGTCTCCCCTTGTCCTGTGTCAGAGTGTTTTGGATTATGTTCATGATCTTCCTGTTGAATTAAACCTTTGTAAAGATCTCTGCATCTGAGTCCTACTTATTGTTGGTTCCTGACATCCCCGAGCAAATCCACTACAGAGAAATTGACAAATAATATCGCAAAGTGGGTTGCTGCTGCTGGCTCACGAACCCTAACGACCCTAACCCTTGTTTTACTTTTTTAAATAATGCACCTGGCCTCACGAGGCACAGTTCACCAATAATAAATTGGATTTAAAATCTTCTCTATTACTGTATTCAATTGATTAGTCATACAGTACAATTATTTAATAACCTAGAATTCAAATTCTTTATCAGGAGACCTTTAGCAGATATGACGTTAAAGTGCGATTGATTACAATTTGATTAATTAATTACAAAACCCCGTAATTAATTCCATTATTTTTTTAATCGACTGACACCACCAATTATTATTATAATTATTATTATAATACAGCAATTGTATTATTGGAGTACACAAGGCTGTGTTATTTCCCTTCTGTTTTTGGTCTTATTTGCGTCATTTTACAGCCAATTTTTGCTCAGAAAAAGAAAAAAGTCAATAACATAAACCGCAGTGACCTGGACTGTTCATGCACATATGTCTGGATATCCACATGGAGTAAAATAGAGGGAAAAACAGTACATTTCTGCTATTATTAAGTCAATCACAAGAAACAGGACATCGATTAATAGCTTTGACTCCCATCTCTCTGCAGTCAATAAAATATTTCAGTAAAGATGTCATTTTTTTTCAGTTGTCTCCCTTTTGCCTTGCAGTAGTTTGGATCCAAATGCTAAAAGATTCCACTAAAGCATGAAATCTACCAGAATGTAGAGCGTACAGTCTCTACATCTACAGTCTTAGGGTTCGATTAATCAGTGAGCTAGATGTGCATGTAAGAAATGTTTATGACAAATACATAACGTAAGTTTGTTTCGGGCTTATCTTCATATTTGTCAAACCACCAAGAACACAATTTTTTAAAAGAAACACTAATGTTTTTCCATATTCAAAACACTTATTTGTCCAATTTAGAAAAGTTTATATCTATACCCTGTCCACACGTAGCTAGGTATTGGGTAAAACTGGTATATTTTTATCCGTTTTGGCCCGTTATCCACACAAATCCATAGGTTTTTAAACTCAACACCGTCATTTTTGAAAACTCCGACCAAAGTGAAGATTTTGGAAAACTCCGGTTTTGCGTGTGGACATGCATAACCAGCGTTTTGTGTTTTTAAACGTCAGTACCTGCAACAATTAATACAGAATCGTCATTTGTGTGCCTTCTTGTTTTTCATTTCAGACAGTGGGCAGCATGGATCCTCTGAAAAAAGCTTTACGCTGTTACGCTCTTTTCTTGCGTTTTTGTTTTTGTTTGTTTGTTTGTTTTTGTTTTTTACACACCCCACTGCTTTTGCTTCTTTTTGAAGAGAAAAGGAAGAAAAATGCATTGCAGTCGGCTATTATCCATCACATAAGCCTTCCTAGCTCCGAGCTTATGTTTAGATAAATACTGCCGACTACTGGTCTGGCATGCTCATAACCACACTCGGAAGCTTATTTATACGGGTTTGTGTGGATGTGGTTATATTGAAAATGGTTACGTGTGTACTCAAGGGTTTTTTATAAAACAGCGGACAGCGGATATACAGGTATATTTTTAAAAATACCCAGCTATGTGTGGACTGGGTCATAAACTCTATTGCTTTAGCAAGCAACACCCCTAGCAAGCGTGTAGTTTAGAACTACGCAAGTATTAGGATCTAAACTGGATCCTAATGTTTATATGGTGCTAAGTTGAGCACTAACTTAGTGGTTCCCTTTGCTCAAGATGTTCATGGCATGTACTGATATTTGAGATGTTAAAAAAATATATACATATTTAGACTGACAAAACTGGCCTATTTTTACATGGTATTGGATTGATATCAGAGATTGTAGTATCATAGACCACCAAGAACCACTGACTGACTTGAAGGTTTTTAATTTATCTCAGCTTCAATGAACTTTAAACCAAATATTAGTGAAGTTCTGGATGGGAGTCAAGTGTCTTAAAGCAGAGACACTTTGAACTTTGTTCCTCAGGGACCAGAACTGGGCACACTTCAACAATTAAAGTCTTTGGTTTTGTCGTCATCGGAAGTTCCCGAAAACTGTTTGGTTGAGTCTGTGAGAAGTTGTAAGACGTACACTCGGCATACAGACTGTTCTTTTGACTCAGTTATTCTCAAAAATGTCACAGTTGTATCTGAAAAACAGCAAAGTTTGATGCCGTATCAATAAGTTACACAAAAAATTCTAATAAACTAAGAAAACAATTAAAAGTTAATGCGGGCAGTTTAAAAAGTTAATGCGGGCATTTTTTTGTTTTGCCCATAACAATAAAACTACTTTCCATAGGTTTACTTTGAGAGACAGAAGTTCTATGTTCACTCCTTAAAAGAAAAATCAAAGCCTTTCTTCAGATCTGATATTCTGAGTAATATCATGCAGAGAAGAAGGAATGCAGGTCTTATCAGTTTACAAGGCAAAAAGCGAAGGGCACATCGATGAGCAACGCCTTTTACTAGTACAAAAAAAAGATCGGATTTTAGATTTACTATACTTTGTAAAAAAAAAACAAAAAAACAACAACAACAACAAAAAAAAAACTCCATACAGAGAAAAAAAATATATATGATACTCGCTTTTTAAAAAGACTTTTTCCCATTTACCTCAGTTTGTCGTACCACACCATTACTGTTAACGCCATTCTAGTTGAAATTCTTTCATTTATTTCTTTTAAAAATTCTAAATATAGACTTCTGGATCTGGCAACGGACATATATTCACAACATCTCCAGTGAACTGAGGAATAAACTTAACCCGCTCCCCCCTGAATGAAATATCATGACATCTGCTCATTATCTGAAGGTTTTTGTGCTGCGAAGACCTGACAGACTGTCTCATTCACCTCTGTTTGACTCTGATAGGCAGGTGCTGAGCTGGAATAACTTGGCATATCTAGTTCTTTTTCATCACAGGCCTTTCCAGAAGCAGGCAGTAATCCCACGCGGCTGATCCGAAATGCTCTTTCACGCGGCCATCACGAAATATATTACTACCAGTGTGCAGTGTATGAAAAAGACAAAAAGAAATATATATCCTGATAAATTCTGGTGTTACATGCAACAACAATAAAAAGGACAAACAATCCATTAATATTTGTACAGCCCGATGTCACAAAACAATTGTCTCAACGGGCTTCATGAAAAAAAAGTACTGGTAGTACAAAAACAAAGAACAAATAAAAGAAAAAATAGTAGGTACACAAATACATAAATAAAAGCTAACTAAACAAAAGCTAGCTAAACACTTTAGATCCTCTTTCGTGGAGGCAGTGTGTAAAAAAAAAAAAAAAGAAAGCTTATGGGGACCCACATGAAAGAGAAATCTCTCCACAGAGACGAGTAGTTAATATATGACTGTTAATTAAATGGTAGATTCAATGTTAGAGTTTCTTATTTTTGAGAAACCAATTTCGACGCAATCTGAGACAGTTCTTTTTCAGTTCACCGTCTCCTTAGGATAAACCTTTTATTTCAACATTGCAGTAGATAATCAAGCGTTTTTGGATTGGTCCATTTAATGACATATTTCTACTTTATAGCATTCCAGAATTCTTAAGTGATCATTTGAGCTCTGGTATGTGCTTATCCATCAAAACAGCATCCGCTATTTTTGGTTCAAGATAGGTTTTTGTAACATTAACTTCTTCTTCTTCTTTCGGCTTTCCCTTAAGGGATCGCCACAGCAAGTCAGTTTCTTCCACTTAACCCTATCTGCTGCATCCTCTTTGGTCACACCAACTATCTTGATTAAAAATAAATTTAGAACAAATGTTAAAAAATTCTGTATTTCTATTAAAGGTGTGGATCTTTGGAATAATTGTGATGATGAACTTAAATTATGTTTAAATCTTTTCTGTTTAAAAAAGAAATTTAAGTTATTATTACTTAAAAAATATGCAAGTCTTGATGGTTAAATTCAACCTTATATACAATGTAAACAATTATAGTAACAATTGTATTACTTTTGTACTTGTATTACTTTTTCATTTGATGTTCTAATTTTCATTTTATGTATTATGATTGATTTCTGAATATTTACTTATATGTTTTATGATGGATTTCTAAGTATTTACTTATATGTTTTTTTGCTTTTATGATGATATTAAAAATAAAAAAAGGGTAGGCGAAATAAGCGTTTGCTTCAGCCGATACCTTTTTGGTCCTTTGCTAAAATATAATTATTTTTCTTTGTTTCATTAATGTGAAATTACACTGTGACCGAAATAAATAAATAAATAAAGTAAGTGCTTCTGACGATTGATTGTAAACAGCAACATATGGCTCATCCTTAGTAGAAAATGTAGAAATAAAACCCAAAGAAAAAAGTAGGAAGACAACTCAAAGACCAGCAGGGATGGAGTAAAAGAAGAAGTAAACCGAAAAAAATTATAGTTGGAATACGATTACAGCAGGTTTCTTTAAAAACTAGCAATTACAACGCGCGACCCTAACATGCTAGCTATGTAGCATCTGAGATAAGATATGAACATGCTTATATAAGACTATCAAAACAGATCCTCTACCACTGAGGAGTTTATAAAGCAAATGTGGTATTCACAGTGGAAAACGTTAAGGAAAAAAAAAATCCACTTAATCTTTAATAATAGGAGGTGAACGCCTGAGGCAGAGTAAGGGATTTGTTACTGGTAGCAAATGTGCCTCCCCTCTGTGCCTTTGCTCCCCTTCCCTGATGCATGACACATGTTAAGAAGCCCATATCTGATGTTGCACTTTTCCTCTCTGCCTTTCCTGTACAGTGATTGTGGTGCTGTTTGCTGCCCTGAGGAGACAGAGGAAGAAGGAGCCTCTGATCATCTCCAAAGAGGATGTCAGAGACAACGTTGTCAGTTACAATGATGAAGGAGGAGGAGAGGAGGACACTCAGGCCTTTGATATCGGCACACTTCGCAACCCAGAGGTGATGGATGCTAACAAGCTTCGCAGGGACATCATACCCGAAATGCTGTTTCCTTTTCGGAGGACGTCACCTATAAAGGATAACGCAGATGTGAGAGACTTCATAAACGGGAGACTTCAGGACAACGATTCCGATCCCACCGCGCCTCCGTATGACTCTCTAGCAACATACGCTTATGAAGGAAGCGGCTCATTAGCAGAATCACTGAGTTCGCTCGAGTCTGCTGCCACTGAAGGGGACCAGGATTATGATTACCTCAGCAACTGGGGACCACAGTTTAAAAAGTTGGCAGAAATGTACATAGGGAGGAGTCCGGACCGAGAGACTTAGAAAAAAGCCATTTGTCTCTTTTTTTTCCAAACCTATTTTTAATGTTCGTTCATCCACAGCCGACTAGCTATCCAGATAGCCGTTGGTCTGGTTAGCTGGCTGGTTGACTTTCTACCTATCTTACCAAGCAGTCTGTCTAGTTTGCTAGCCGCCTTGCTAGTAACTCGTTGTCTTTTTTGGATTCACGTACATAGGTGCGTGCTCTTGCACAAGCTCTCGGACAAAGATGTCCGCCATCCACATGTGGATGTTGAAATGGAAACCAAGACTCGAACTGAGCTGATTTTTCTCTCTCTTTCTCTCATTAATAGAGATACAATATAAATCTCGCCGTTTTGCTGTCTTTGGTCATAATCAGTAAAGATGCCTTTAAATTTTAGGACTTTTTTGTGTACAATGGTGTGGAAAATGTGTTTTGTAATCGACTTGAAAGATAGTAGTATTGTATACTATCGATGTTTCATGGTACCGAAATGGTTTTTGGGCGGGGGAACGGGAAGGAGTTAAGTTGCTTTTATCAGCCAGCTCCGTTAAATACTGTAACTGTACAAAGTGTTTTTAACAACGGACGTCCTATCTACTATTTGCTATCTTTGTTTTGAAAAAAAAAAAAAAAAAAAAGCAATGTTCATGTGAATGGTTGGTGCAGTTTATTTGTCAAACTGTGAATTCATTTTCATCATCTAGGTGTAACATGTAAAGTGTATGTCGTAGGAAAGTGTCATACACTGACTTCATGCTGTTTGAATGCCGAGTCATACTGTTTTATATTTATATTTTTATACTTATTTTCTTAATAAAATAATACAAGAAAGAAAGTAACACGTCTTGGTTGATGATTAGCCATCGTCGAGCACGTAGAACACAAAGTTTTGCTACGTTTTAGTGAATGTGCTCGCCGCTAATACATGTAGCATCAGTGGTGGAACGTAACGAAGTAAATATACTTCGTTACTGTACTTAAGTAAAAAAAATTGTGTATCTGTACTTTACTTAAGTAAAATTTAAGACCGGTACTTTTACTTTTACTTCACTACATTTTTAGAGCAAATATCTGTACTTTTACTTCGCTACTTTTTAAAAGTGTGTTTTACATTTTTTGTTACATTTTTGTTCAGGAATTTGAAAAATACACAGGATTTTTTAGCGCATCTTGAAGCCGCACCGCCAAAATCAAAAGAAGCAGTTGATCGGGAGAAAAAGTAATGAATCGAGAAACATTTTCTGCATTCATTCAGCGCCAAATACCTAACATCAAATCTAGTACAAATTAAAAAGAGTCAGAAGATTGTTGCTCGTTGTGTTTACTTCTAAATAAAAAGTTGAGCCATCATTACTCAGAGCAGGGGCGGATCTAGAATTTTCCAAAGGGGGGTGGGGCTTTGACAAAGCCAATATATAGTGACTGGGGGCCTCCCCCCAAAATATTTTAAAAAATAAGTGTCATTTTCCTCCATTTTGGCGGCCCATTCACCGGCCCTTCTAGGGGATAGCTTGACTTGTCCCTTTTCCTTTTTTTTTTTGTGGACCAAAAGAGGCGGGAGAGGGGGAGGGGTCACACCCATGCAGAGTATTTATCCTGGTTACCAAGGTGACACCCTATGGCATAAAAAGTAACATTTGAATTATGGTCGAATTCTTTTACTTTTTACTTAAAAAGTACAATTTACACCAATTACTTTTGTACTTTTACTCAAGTAGATTTTTTATTGGTACTTTTACTTTTACTTAAGTAAATTTTTTGCCTAATTATCTGTACTTTTACTTAAGTACAAAAAGTGAGTACTCATCCACCACTGTGTAGCATACACAACAAAGGTATGGATTTCAATCTCATTGTGTTTTTATCACCAAAAGATTGTGCCTTACTTTGTTCAAACTCAAGTTTAGAACCAATACTGTTTCATCTGAAAGCATAGTTTTTGGCTTGGCAATGGTGGTTGTGTTCCAGCTAATCACACCCAGAGGGGGAATAAACCAGCCGCTTGAAAATTTACAGTGTGAAAACACCACTTCGCTGTTTATTTCACAGGCTCTCATATGCTTTTTTTTTGCTGCTACAATGTCTTTCATGAGTGAAAAAGTGTTATTTCTAAACCCACAGCTTGGCATAGACCTTGTACAAGTTGATGTTTGAACATTAGAGTAGTCCGTGCTAATAAAAAGCCGGCGACTCCCAATTTTTTTTTTTTTTAAAAAGACAGGAAAAATTTAAAATCAAGCAAAATGGTAATCTGTGCTCAAAACACCAACATGGGCCAACGTCAACAAGTTTCAATACAGCAACCGTGTACATCATTTTTACGTTAGCTATACATCCCTCAATTGGGAAGTTTCTGTATTGCATTGTACCGCAATAGGTTGCCACGATGACGCCAATGGGGGAAACAGGGGTTTGGTGTCTTCCCCAAACATACCAAGACATGAATTCAGCGGGATTCAAACCAGCTTCTCTAGGTCCAAGGGCGGACACTGTACTGCTGAGCTTTTGCTTCCCCTATACTAGGGGTGGGCAAACTTTTTTGGTTCGCGGGCCATATTGAGTTCTAAAATTTGACCGGGGGGCCGTAACAGAAGCAGATGGATGGCATGCTTTGGTAACCACCAGATTAGACCGATAGAATGGCGCACTAGATTTTAAACAATCGCGCTAGATGTTACATCAAGAACTTTGAATTTCAAATCTAGCGCATTAGGTCTCAAATCAAACAACAACAGAAATTTAAAAATCAGCAATAACTAGGACGCTGCATCGGTCCGTCGTGGTAAAGAGAGAGCTGAGCCGAAAAGCAAAGCTCTCGATTTACAAGTCGATCCACATTCCAACCCTCACCTATGGTCACCAGCTGTGGGTGGTGACCGAAAGTATGAGATCGCGGGTACAAGCGGCCGAAATGAGCTTCCTCCGCAGGGTGGCTGGGCTCTCACTCAGAGATCGGGTGAGGAGCTCTGCCATCCGGGAGGAGCTTGGTGTTAAGCCGCTCCTCCTCCAGGTCGAAAGGAGCCAGATGTGGTGGTTTGAGCATCTGGTCAGGATGCCCCCCGAGTGCCTCGCGGGCGAGGTGTTTCGGGCACGTTCCACCGGGAGGACACCAAGGGGCAGACCACGGACCCGCTGGAGAGACTATGTCTCACAGCTGGGCGGGGAATGACTTGGGATCCTTCCAGGTGAGCTAGAGGATGCAGCCGGGGTGAGAGAGGCCTGGGCTGCCCGTTTGAGGCTGTTGCTGCCCCTGCGACCCGACCCCGGAACAAGCGGAAGATGACGGAACGGAAAAAAAAAAAAAAAAAAAAAAAGAAATCCCTTCAATATCTAACTGATAAATACTGATGCAATTGTGATTATGTGTGCCATTATGGATCAGGAGCAAGGGACATAGCAGACAGGAAACAGTGTGATATTTTTTGTATACCCCTGCCAAAAAAAAAAAAAGTCTGAGGTGTACTACGTGATTATTAGAGGGACCAAATTCCTGCCGGCCCAGGTTTAAGGCTTTTTGCGTGTTTTATTTCATGCCTTATGGTTTGTTTTTTTTCAAACCATAAAGACCCAAGTATCATTGATAATTTTCTGCTAACATTTAAAAAGACACATTTTCTTTGTACAAAAGAAACTCTTCAGAAAGCTGAAGAGGACCTCTGAATTAGCTTATAAAAAGAAACGTAGTACGTTTATGCACACCAACATTTTACCGGCGGAGTAATAAATTTAGCGTCAGTGATGTTTTTACAGTGCAGTCATTGCATTAAATATAACCCGGATGGACGGCTTTGCTACAACAACGCTGTTTCTAAATTGATTTGTGACCTTAAGAAACTGTTTTCAAATGACTGCCGTGGTAATTGTTGGTTTAATGGCTTGTTTAACAGAGTGTGTTGACGGGTTTATGATATATCGTGGTGAAAAACAATTGATGAAGTATCTTGAGCATTAAAACCGAAATAAACGTGTTGAAAGGGAAAGTATAGGATTTGAATTGCTAAAGTAAGACGGTAAGAAATCTTAATGTACAATGTAGCTCTGAAATTGAGGGACTTGGGGAAGGGTCGTTGTTCCTCTGGGTCGAGAGAAGCTAGATGGGATGGTTTGGGTGTTTGGTGAGGATACTGTACCTTCCAAACGCCTTGGTGGTGAGGTGTTTTGGGTACGTTCCCTTGGGAGGAGATCCAGAGAGACAATGGAGGGACTATGGAGAGACTATGATTCGCGGCTGAACGGGTATTGGCTCGTAATCTTCACTGGTGAGCGGGAGGAAATGGCCAGGGTAAGAGAAGCCGGGGTTTCCAATCCTAGGCTGTTACCCCCGCAACCTGGCCCCAGGATAAGCAGAAGATAAGGGAACGGAATGTTGATTTGTTTATACTAGTCTTGAAGAATCGATTTGCTGCTGACTGTGAAGCGGCCGGGATGGGAATTAGCGCCTCCAAATCCGAGACCATGGTCCTCGCCCGGAAAAGGTTGGAATGCCCCAAGTCCTGCCCCAAGTGGAGGAGTTTAAGTATCTTGGGGTCTTGTTCATGAGTGGGGGAAGGATGGAGCGGGAGATCGACAGCAATAACTAGGACACTGCATCGGTCCGTCGTGGTAAAGTGAGAGCTGAGCCGAAAAGCAAAGCTCTCAATTTACAAGTCGATCTATGGTCCTACCCTCACCTATGGTCACCAGCTGTGGGTGGTGACCGAAAGAATGAGATCACGGGTACAAGCGGCCGAAATGAGCTTCCTCCGCAGGGTGGCTGGGCTCTCACTCAGAGATCGGGTGAGGAGCTCTGCCGTCCGGGAGGAGCTCGGTGTCGAGCCGCTCCTCCTCCAGGTCGAGAGTAGACCGATGGGGTGGTTCGGGTATCTGGTCAGGATCCCCCCGCCTCCCCCGAGCGCCTCGCAGGCGAGGTGTTTCGGGCACGTCCCACCGGGAGGAGACAATGGGGCAGACCCCGGGACTATGTCTCACAGCTGGCCGGGGAACGACTTGGAATCCTTCTGGGTGAGCTGGAGGATGCAGCCGGGGTGAGAGAGGACTGGGATACCCGTTTGATGCTGTTGCCCCCGCAACCCGACCCCGGAACAAGCGAAAGATGTCCGCCCAATTTTGAGGAATGTGACTGGTCTGAATGCCCACTGAGAAGTTTTAAGTCCCTTAATGAGTCATTTTTACTGCTTTTGAAATCCCGTTTCATGCCTTGTAATTACTTTGACCTTAGTGTTTAAAAAGTAGACCAGAAAACGCAACACGAGCTGCTTTTCTAAATCCAAACATTCAGAAAATATTTCCACACATCAGATAAGACCTTCAACGAAAACCTTTGTTCATCACGTTCTAACCGCAAGAGAAAACCTCAATCGATAATTCCTGGTGAAAACCTAAATATTTCATCAAGTTTATGAATTAAATCAACGTCAAAGGAAAGAAAATATTAATACATTGATGTCAAGTGTCAGGAGTCAGAATTGGGATTTTATTCTCAGTCGGGAGCCCCCCGTTATTAACCTGCAGCTTGACACCAGATGGCTTGTTACACCGAACCACAAGGGGAAGTCTTCCACGGGAGCGTTTGGAAAAGGCCAAGCATCATCAAAACTACCCAGCAGGTGATTAGATGAAGTCTGTCTGATCTACAGAGCACTACAAGGAAAGGTTGTGAGTTAGAAAACACTGGACTGTTGAGTAGAATAGCAAGGATGTCTAGGAGGTTTTAAAATTTGACTCGTCGGGGTGGAAGGGGCGCACCTACCAAGATCTACAAAATATCGTCAAACTTGTCTTGGCCTGAATTCAAAATCTTGTGGCTTTTGAATGGTTAGCATGGTGGCCTCACAGCAAAAAGGTCAGGGTTTGAGTCCCAAAGGCATTGGGGCTTAAAACACTGGTCTTTCTGTGTGGAGTTTGCATGTTCTCCCCATGTATGTGTGGGTTTAACCAGCTACTCCGGTTTCCTCCCACCCTCCAAAAACATGCATGTTAGGTTGATTGGCCTCAGCCAATGTGTCTGTGGATGGTTGTAAGTGGGTGGCCATGATATAGACTGGTGACCTATGTAGGGTGTACACTGCCTCTCACCTTGAATCAGCTGGGTGGGATAGGCTCCGGCACCCCTAAAACTCTGCTAGGTATGGACATTTCAGAAGATTAATGAATTCTGGGATCAGTGATTGAGATCAGTGTTTTTCACTTGTAATAAACGTACCCTAATGGTCTGAGTGAGTATTGCAGGGCGTGTGCCTTTTTTTTTCTCCCCCAAAAAAATAAAACATACATGTTCAGAAAATAAACTGGTCATACATTTTTAAATATTTTATTTTATACAGACAAAACAAAATTTGTTTCATCTTCTGAGCTGCTTATCTATGATGCGGTTGCGGGGGTGCCAAAACCTATCCTAGCTCTTTTTTTTTTTGGTGAGAGGTAGGATACACCCTGAACAGGTTACCAGTCTGTTAGGTGGTCACACTCTGACATCTAGTCACAAACACACATACTCATTCATAGAGGCCAATCATCCCAACATGCATAATTTTTGGAGGGTGGGAGGAAACTGGAGAACCTGAAAAAAAGTCACAGATATACGGGAGAGAACATGCAAACTGCACACAGAAAGGATAGTGTTTCAAGCTTTGCCTCCACTTTGGGACTTAAACCCCAGACTGTTTCGCTGTGAGGCCTTATTTGCTAGCCCCTGCATCACAGTGACGCCCCATATAACAAATTGTAGTTCAAAATTATCAATTTTTTCTCAGTTGTTTCAAAATTGATTTAAAGTAGCCAAATTATTTACATTGAAAAAATATTGACAAAAAAAATATTGATACACTTTAAAATGATATTTTTAAGAAAATTGATCCAAAACCAAGCACTACCAGGGGCGGATCCATGATTTTCTAAACAGGGGTGTGTGTGTGTATGTGTGTGTGTGTGTGTGTGTGGGGGGGGGGGGTGCATTGGCAAAGCCAGTATAAGCGGGACTGGGGGCAATCCCCCCCAGGACATTTCGGAATAATAAGACTAATTTTTCTGGCCCAATCGCTGGTCCTGCAAAGGTGATAGTTTGACTACTCCCCTTGCCTTTCTTCATTGTTTTTGTTTTTGTTTTTTTTCTATGGACCAAAAAAGTGGGCGAAGTCCCCCCGGATCCGCCCCTGACTACATTGGTTTTGGATTACCACTCCACCATCGGTAAAATCATGTTATTTTACACCAGAAATAGGATGAAAAAACTTTCTAAATTCATTTGTTGGAAAAAACTTCTCTCTTGTGCAACACTTCTCCAAATAAGTCCTAATCAGACACCCGGGGTACTTTCTTTTTTCTCTGTAACTTTAATGTGGCTGAGATGTAAAAGAAGGGTCATTAGTTTTTATATAACCATCCATCTGGACGCTTAGAAAAGCTTTGCTGCAGCAGAGTTCAGAACGAGGTTCACACTAACTGACCTGAAGCACTTGAAATCCCTGCACGCTGGAAAAAAACAACATATTCAAATGAATTTTGTATGAAATAAATAGTAAATTGCTTTAAAAAGAGCTCTTTTTTAAAGCCAGGGGGACTCTTGCTGGAAGGTCTGTTCCACTCTTGGCTGGGCGTTAAAGCAGCCCCCTCTGATTAGGATCGTGGCACTTGGATGAGTGCGGGCCCGGGTTGCGTGTGTCTCTACCTTTCCTGTTCCAGTCTTTTGGGGTTGGTGAGGATCTGTTGGTAGCATGCATGTAGTTTTACTCACACTTGCACACTGTACCACACTGTTTACTGTCCGCTATGTTCCTTGTTCCTAATCAATATTATTATAGCTTTAGTAACATGGGTTTGATCACCATTCTGCTTGTCAAAACATCAAGTAAAACCAAAATAAAACTGTTATTCCGTTCCGTCATCTTCCGCTTGTTCCGGGGCCAGGTCGCGGGGGCAACAGCCTCAAACGGGCAGCCCATGCTTCTCTAACCCCAGCTGCATCCTCCAGCTCACCCGAAGGATCCCAAGTTGTTCCCCAGCCAGCTGTGAGACATAGTCTCTCCAGCCGGTCCGGGGTCTGCCCTTGGTCTCCTCCCAGTGGGACGTGCCCGAAACGCCCCGCCCGCGAGGTGCTCGGGGGGCATCCTGACCAGATGCCCGAACCACCCCATCTGGCTCCTATCGACCTGGAGGAGGAGCGGCTCGACACCGAGCTCCTCCCGTATGGCAGAGCTCCTCACCCAATCTCTGAGTGAGAGCCCAGCCACTCTGCGGAGGAAGCTCATTCCGGCCGCTTGTATCCGCGATCTCCTTCTTTCGGTCACCACCCACAGCTGGTAACCATAGGTGAGGGTAGGAACGTAGATCGACTTGTAAATCTAGAGCTTTGCTTTTCGGCTCAGCTCTCTCTTTACCACGACGGACTGATGCAGCGTCCTAGTTATTGCTGATGCCGCACCGATCCGCCTGTCGATCTCCCGCTCCATCCTTCCCCCACTCGTGAACAAGACCCAGAGATATTTAAACTCCTCTACTTGGGGCAGGACCCACTTAGGGAAGGACCCACTTGGGGCAGGACCCCATAGGGCGGACCCATAGGGCGCATTCCACTCTTTTCCGGGCGAGGAGGACCATGGGTTGGATTTGGAGGTGCTAATTCCCATCCCAGCCGCTTCACACTCGGCAGCAAATCGATCCAGTGAGAGCTGGAGATCACGGTCTGATGAAGCCAACAGGACCACATCATCCGCAAAAAGCAGAGATCCAATCCTGAGGTCACCAACCGGATCCCTCCAACGCCTCGGCTGCGCCTAGATATTCTGTCCATAAAGGTGATGAACAGAATCGGTGACAAAGGGCAGCCTTGATGGAGTCCAACTCTCACTTGAAATTTGTGCAATATGACATTTTATTTTATTTTATTTCAGGTGGTTTAAAAGCTGTATCTAACTTCTAAACTGTAAAACTTTTTCTAAGATGGCCAGCTTGATCTAAATAGCTTAGAAAACTAAGTATTATAAGATTATTTTTCATTTCATGAAACATATTCAACAAAATCTTCATTTCAATGTGTAACTCTTTCTTAGTTTGGTATTTGGCATCATCTGCTGGAAAATTTTACTCACTACAAGTAAAAGGCATTCTGAAAAATGACTTTATTTTTTAAGTTTCTTTTGTAACAGTAAAAGATGAAAACATAAATTAATAATGACAAATACTCTTTTTTATTAATACAAATATTTTTCTTTTTTTTCACAGTAAGGGGATTTTCGACAAAGTGAGTATATATAAAAAAGAAAAAGAGAAAAAAACGTTCTGACCTGACCTATGGATCTAAGGCAGGCATGAGCAAACTACGGCCCGCGGGCCACATGTGACCCGCTAAACGTTTTAATCAGGCCCACTGAACTAGAAAAAATTAAATGAATAAACCTTGTTAATGTTTTATTTTGCTGTAATTCACTAGATGGTCCCAAAGATACAACAACACTGCTCCCATTAAAAGGTGTGTGTCTTCGTGTTCCGCATGCCTTCAAAATAAACAATGTGCACAAGTATGGAAAGCCATCGGGCCCAATACACGCACCTAAAAAAGCATTAGATTTCAGACCTGATTTCAGATTTGAAATTTAACACTCTTGATGTAATGTTTAGCGCACTTGTTTAAAAATCTAGCACAACATTCTATTGGTCTAATCTAGCGGTTACCAAAGCATGCCGTCCATCTGCTACTGCTTAGGCCCGCTTGTCAAATGTTAGAACTCAGTGTGGCCCGTGAGTCGAAAAGTTTGCCCACCCCTGATCTAAGGTGTGGTACGTCAGCTGTACTATGTGTGAAAAGAAACAACTGCAATAGAGATTTTCTCAGAGTTTGCAATGAAAATGTATTAACTAAAGGAAAAAAAGATAGTATTTTACATTAACTACATGACAAATTTTACAGATGCTTTTGTGTATGGTGAATCAAAATGTATTTTGTCAATATAAATTGGACTCCAGGAAGACTAGCGACCCCTTTGGTGGAAACTAATGGGGATTGTAATATATATAATACTTGTATTAATAAACAATAAAAAAATATATATAATTAAAAAGCCCATAAAAACACTTCAAGCTCTTGTGACTTGGTTATGACAAATTACCTTAAAATCAATGAGAAAATCAAAAACCTATAAATTACATTTAATTCAAAGTGAATTCATCAAATTATAGAAAACATGTAAAAAGAAAAACAAAAATACAGTACATTCCATAATTACCTTAAAAAGACAGTGGGCGAAAAGATTATTGATAATGTACACATAGAGATACATTATTTTAAATAGTGGACAACACAGTTTTTTTTCTTCAATCAATAAAAACACACTTTTTCCAGACCATTGGGTGCAAAAAAACTTAAAAAATATTAACGACACATTTATTAATTATAAAATTTATATTTAATTATCTCGGAGTCTTGTACACGAGTGGGAGAAGGATGGAGCAGGACATCGACAGGCGGATCGGTGCGGCGTCAGCAATAACTAGGACGCTGTGTCGATCCGTCGTGGTACAGAAAGAGCTGAGCCGAAAAGCAAAACTTTCGATTTACAAGTCGATATACTGTACGTTCCAACCCTCACCTATGGTCACCAGCTGTGGGTGGTGACCGAAAGAATGAGATTGTGGATACAAGCGGCTGAAAAAAGCTTCCTCCGCAGGGTGGCAGGGCTCTCACTCAGAGATAGGGTGAGGTGCTCTGCCATCCGGGAGGAGCTCAGTGTGAAACCGCTCCTCCTTCAGGTCGAAAGGAGCCAGATGGGGTGGTCCGAGCATCTGGTTAGGATGCCTTCCGAGTGCCTCACTGGTGAGGTATTTTGGGCACGTCCCACCGGGAGGAGACCAAGAGGCAAACCCTGGACCTGCTGGAGAGACTATGTCTCACAGTTATGACTCGGGATTGTTCCGGGTGAGCTGGAGGATTACCGGGGTGAGAGAAGCCTGTGTTTCCCATCTGAGGCTGTTGCCCCGGCGACTTGGCCCCGGATAAGCGGTAGACAACGGAATGGAACGAATGGAACATTTACTGATTATAAAAAAAAAAACAGTAGAAGGTTGAAATTGATTAATTAGTGCACAAATTAGTTCAAAAGAGGCTCCACTTCTAGTCTAATTGTGTTCCAGCGTAGACCTGTAGAGTTAATGCAGATTAAATTTAGAATTATATTTCTGGCAGAATTAGGGATTTCAAAATCTTGCCTTTTTTGTGACAATTACTAAAAGTTTAGGACACATGTCACAATAATTATGGCTGAAAAATTGTGTCCACAATCTATAAAGAATGGGATAAAATCAAAACATCGAGAACATTTTGATTCCTTTATATTATTGAATGGACAATGTGGATATTAATGTATTTGAGTACTTACTTAGTTACTTGTACATGTCCCGTTTTTAAAACTCTAGAACCAATGTTTGAATGTGTTTGTAATTCACAAAGCCAAGATATTTAAACTTCTGATAGTTTATGACAGAAATCTAATTCCAATAAGATAAAACAGTATAGTACTGTATTGAACTATTTCAAAATTTCATACCCCAAAATCTTCAGAAACAGATAATTGCGTTAAAAGTGTTGATTATAGCTTTTTTCTGCATTTGGAAGGAAAATAAGAAATCTTTTGAGCTTTATGTATCAAAAACCTAAAGAAATTTATAGATTTTTACTTTATTTTTGAAGATTAAGCTCTTAGCATTACTTTTAGCATTAGCATTACTTTAGCATGCTTGAGGTTGATTTGCCTCAAAACTAATTGGCTAAAATTATGAAGAACCCCCTAATTATTACAATTAGCATTAGCACTTTGTGTACATATTTGAATTTTATAAAGTTTGGGGCAACATTTGTTTCATTTTAATTAAAAATCTTCATTCTTTTAGCAACACTGTTTGGTAGCTATAGCGAGAGGTTTTCACTAGAGAGCAGCAAAGATCTGCAATAATCTTCCACAGTCTGAATGCAGTGAATAAATTGACAATATCTATAAAATATTTAATATAAAGTCACAAAAATAGATATTTTTAACTTGTTACGATATGCAAAAGCTAATTTTTTTTCCAAGGGAATGTAAAGCACAGGTCCGGATTTGGTAAACATAATTGTAAATAGTGGAAAAAAAAAAATACTGTAAGGTGAAAAATATAACTTTAATTTACATGTGATATTGTCTTAAGAAGATTATAGTGATCATGCATGTTACAGTCAAGTATATTTTGGTATTTTTTGGGAAATTTCTTTTATATGGTTCTAATTTTTAAATGAACGGCACATTTGGTGAAAGCACCCATACACGCATGCACAAAAAAGCTCATTTTTAGATAATGTTGCACTCTAATATGAAAATTATAATTATATGTATATATTTATGAACAGGTATGAGATAAATGGAGATAAATGGAGAAAAAAATAACTTAAAAATACCAAAACAGTGAGAGCCGGATTACATACCTGTCGGTTTTGCCGTGTTTCATTATGAGAAAAATGCAAATTTATCAATTACAGGCGTATTATTATTTTTAGACGGCCAAAAATGTTTTCAGCATGTGTCTAACGTTGAAACTCCTATATTTCAGGTACCATTGTTGCAGCACAGTCAGAGCTAGACTGGTTACCGCCCCTTGCGTTACTCTGACTCATTATAAATTGACCGCACATTCGCAATTTTTTGTGATTTTCGAAATGGCCGATGAATACAGTTTTTAAGTGTGCATTACAGTGTGAAAGTCTCCTCAGAACTGAAGACAGGAGGAAGGCCTTTACGTGTAGCTGATGATACTAGCCTGCTTGTTAAGACTTACAATAGAATACCAAAGTCATCAATTTAACAGTTCTCAGAAGTTGACGTCTAATTACTGTAGTTACGTTGATCTTTGACGTTCCTGGGTTTTTTACTTTTTCTTCATCTTTTGTATATTGTTCCCATATTGTAAATAAACTAAAATAATATGCTGAAAACAAGTTCTGAGTAATTCTTCCTCTAACTCCCACAACCTTCTTTTTTACGCCTCTATTAAATACGTTGTAACTTTTTTCCGCGCCTGACCGTACCGCAGTTATTGTTACCTACTAACCCTTGTAGCGCCACTTAGGTGAAATTTTGGTGAGCAAAAATGGATTTAAAAAGACATTTTTCAGTCACTGAGGCACTTTGTATAAGACATCATCGCCATAGCTAATCGTCAAATTGACGGCCGTGGGAGTTCTAGTAGTTCTAGAATTCTTGTAACCTAGTGTTTAGTAAGTATATAAAACTATTAATCATTTTAACAAATCAGAGTCACCGTGGAGGAAGCAGAAAAACTCGCCCTAGATCCCCAGCATTGGAAAAACTTGGTTCATCTGGTTGGTTCAACCACGGGGACAGGACCCACATCCCTTTGATGGAGCAACTTACTAACTAACTATACACTGATATATACTGTATTTCTTGCCAGAAATGTCATCAAAGCAAAAATTCAGTAACAATGTATTCTGTTTCATGGTGTTTTCTCCCAAAAATGAAAAATTATCTGCAATTTTTTTTCTCCAGCCTGTTGAAAAAACGGGCAGTTACGTGACCTTTAACAGGTTCATAGAATTGACTCTGCTGGTGAGGAGGGTGCAAGTCCCCTCTTTGTCTACAGTATGTACAACCAGTCAGCACACAGAAGACAAAAAAGTTCCGTGTGCATAAACTGGATGCAGAAAACAATACTTTGTAGAAATTAAAGCTGTAAAATCACACCAAGACAATCCACTACACCAAAAAGGACCAACGTTATAGCGATGAACCGCTTCACTGTATACCCTGATTCGGTGTGTGCTCCTATATTTGGGTCTACTGCCTCGCCTCAATCCCCTAGCACACTGCCTCAATCGGGTGCATCTATCCAGCTGTTTTGTCTGTTCGGGCATAAAAGACCACACCTATCATCCATCCAGTGGCCGCAGTCTTTCCTGTAGAGTTTTTTCTCTTCAGCCATTTCATTTTTCCATTTCGTTCTGTCTTCTTCTGCTTATCCAGGGCCAGGTCGCACAGGCAACCACTATAGACAGACAGCCCAGTCTTCTTTCACCCCGCCTGTATCCTTTAGCTTACCCGCGAAGATCCCAAGGTGTTCCCTGTTCAGCTGCAAGACATTGTCTCTCCAGTAGGTCTGGGATTTGCCTCTGGGTTTCCAGGGACTGGGACATGCCCAATCAGTGAGGCGCCTGGGAGACATCCTAACCAGATCTGAACCACCATCCTAACCAGATTCGAACCACCCCATCTGTCTTCTCTCGATCTGGAAGAGCAACCGCTCCACTTTGAGCGCCTCCAAGATGGCTGAGCTCTTAACCCCATTTTTCTTTTTCTTGCAATAAGTATGTGAAAATCATTTTTTCATTCTTTGCCACCCCGTCATTTTGGCTCTACATCCACTCATCTCACCAGCAAACCTTGTCCCTGCCTCACTCAATACACTCGTTTTGTTAACAAAATAGGGGCTCGTACGGGATACCATCGACACCAAATTGTCCTATTTAGTTTTGGATTAGAGCCAATCATGGCAGGAGGAATAGTGTTTACTACATGGTAATAAAGACGACCATAAAGCACCGCGTTGAAACATCAGCAGTGTTTTCTGATGTCTCCTCGTTACAGCTCCACCATCCAGGCTGTGTCATAATGGACATTTTGTTTCCAAACACATCCTTTGTGGGTATACAATATGGATGATTACATTTCCTGATTTAGCCCTGCCCTTACAGTCACCTCACAGAAATCCAGCAACTGTTGCATCTTTCATGTCCAGCCTCTCATAAAGTCACCACACTGACCCAAATTTAACCCAAGAAAAGCCTCAACTATAATTCTGAGAATAAAAATAAGTCAATCTGTCTGAAACAACATGTTCACAATCACTATCAACTTTGTCTTTTCGCATTTGACAGATTACAAACCGCCCTTTTGACCCCTTTCAGATAATCTCTGCGATGGCAGCCCGGGAGCGCTTGTGGATGGCGTGCGTTCCAGAGGTCAGTCCTGATCTCATCTTCCATTTTCTGCGTTCGTTAAGCTCCATCCTTACTAAGCGTATCCAAATTGGGTAATTCTGTGTTCAATTAAGCAGGGCAGACACAGGACATTCAACACAATGTCAATGAGATGCCACTTGGAGTGAGCTATCAACGTGATAGACAGCCAGAGAGGTAGATAATAAGCTGTTGTATGTCCCCTGATTCTGCATCACCCAAGGCCATACCCACAATTGAATTACACCGGTGGCTTGCTAAGCTGGTGCTGATAGCGGCTTATGAATTGCAAAAAAGCCACCTTGTAGTGAGTGATGATTTTGTGCAATTGTGTAGTTGTCTATAGCGATCATAGCGGCGGATTCGTACCGGGCATGGTTCGGAAAGCAGTGCAAAGCTCTGCAGTTGTCTTTAGGCACTTGGCCAGAGAGAGAAAGAAAAGAGGGAAAGGAGAGAATTAAGGGGTGATTCTGCTCTGTGAGCTAAATATCCCCGGGAAATTTGCCAAGCGGCCGGTCGAAGGGACAACACGCCAGCAAAACACTATTCAGCCAGGTTGCACGGCCAGATAAAATGCTCCCAGGGTTCCCTGCATCCTAACATGGAGGTCCACAGACCATAAACCTTTTTCTTTTTTTGTTTTGTTTTTTTACCCCTCCCCCAGTTCCCTTCCACATCAACACTCATGGCAAAATAAACATGCTACAATCACTTCAAAGAAAACCAAATCTAAACCAGAGTACTTAAACTGTAGGAGTTCATCACAAGAATTGAAAAAAATCAAGCTCTTTTTTTGGGACACAATACTTTTTAAATACCACTAAGAGCCCATTTTCGGTAGTACTTTGTGACTAAATCTTGATACTTAAAATTTATGGTCATTTGGGACTCAAGCTATAAGACTTCCAAAGGTCCTCCCCTAAAGAGGAATTAAAAATCCAATTTTATTTAGTGCACTTTCCAAACAGATGTAACACGAAGGGCTGTGCTATAAATGCACCCCGACAAAAATCAGAATAACGTTTTGCTTTAAAATGGTTCAGAAAACAAAACTTGGCAATTATTCCCTCCGTAGCACTCCATGCCGTGAGTTATTGTGTGACCGACTCCCTGCCTGGCTTAGTTAGGTGTTTATTAGCTGTTGACGGTGCCATAGCTGTGTTTTGTGTCAATGGTGTTGCTGGGGGTTCCACTTTTGAAACTACGGATTTGAATGGAATGGTCACTGGTTTGAAGCTACAAACAGTTCCAGAGCCAGTTTTGAAGCTACAGAGCTTCATGGTGTTGGTTTTGTAGCTGCAGATGGTCTCGTTACTGATGTGTGTTCAGAAGCTACAGATGGTGTAAAAGGAAAAACGAGGGAAGCTTTTGATTTAAGGAAAGGACACGCCCGATGGCCCTGTTTGCTGAAAGGGAGTGAGTGAATAAAGAGCGATATACAACTCAAGTCCAAATACTGCGTGACGTGTAAGGCACATCACAGTCCGCTTGCTTGGAAAGTAATGATTTGAAATGGTGACTGATTGGTGACTCAATGGTGTTTGATTGTCACAAGCAAATATTTAAAGTCCACAAGAACACGGCACAAGAAAGCATCAGTCACTAAGGAAAGCTGTACAATAATTGCCCACTGGGACAAATAAGGTTTTCTGATTGTAAGCTCATTATAGATCAGAGAAGAACTAGGTCACTTTGAAAAGTCTCCAGGGAGCTGGTGACCAACGAGATGAGTACAACATTTCATCTGTGGATGCATCTATATTTTTATACAGATTAGTGGTTTCAAAAATCCCAATAAATATCAGTATCGATGGCATCGGTACGTTGTGGTAAAAAAAAGAAGAGCTCAGGTGAAAAGCAAAGGTCTCGATTTCCAAGTCGATCTATGTTCCTATCCTCAACTATGGTCACCAGCTGTGTGTGGTGACCAAAAGAACAAGATTGCAGATACAAGCAACCGAAATGAGCGTCCTCTGCAGGTTGGCTTGGCTCTCACTCAGAGACAGAACAAGGGGCTCTGCTATCCGGACGGAGTTCGAAGTAGAGCTTATTGCTCCTCCGGGTAAAAAGAAGTCAGATGGTGTAGTTCAGGCATCTGGTTAGGATGCCTTCAAAACGCCTCGTTGCTAAGGTGTTTCAGGCAGGTCCCACCGGGAGCAGCCCCAGAGGTAGCCCCCAGACCAGGCATGGGTAAACTACGGAGAATAAAAAAACACTGCTCCCATTAAAATGTGTGTGTCTCTGTGATGCGCTCGCTGTCGAAACTGTGTGCACAGATATGGAAAGCCATTGGGGCCTAATACACGCACATAAACAAGCGTGTTAGATGTTAAAACAAGCAAAATGTTACATCAAGCACTTAGATTTCAAACCTAGTGCCGCTAAATGCACATTTTTAAGCGCTATTGCACTAGATTTCAGACCTAGCACTAGATTTGAAATTTAGCCCTCTTGGTGCAACATTTAGCGTGCTTGGTTAAAATCTAACACGCCATTTCATCAGTCTAATCTGGCAGTTACCAAAGCATACCATCCATCGGCTCCTGTTCCGGCCCCCTTGTCTAATGTTTGAACTCAATGTGGCCCACGAACTAAAATGTTTAACCACCCCTGCCTTAGACCCACTGAAGAAACCTAAGACACAGCTGACTGGGAATCACCACAGGATCCTCCCGGGTAAGCTGGAACGTACAGGAGAGAGAAGCCTGGGTTTCCCTTCTGAGGCTGTTGTCAGTGAAACCCAGCCCCAGATTAGTAAAAATCAACAGAACTAAATAAGTTTTGCTACAAATATATCAGAACAATACCAATATTTTTGGTAAGTATTGGCACAATTTCACTTTTCTTTTAAGTCTTTGAACAAATGCACTTCAGGGACTCTCTTATCTCCGTTCTAATTAAACTGGGGAAAGATGTCATGAGTCTATGTGTTGATGGAGAACACACTTGTAGTGCAGTTTCAAAAATGTTTTCTCTTTGAAACACAGACCCATTATGAACGCGAGAAACCCCACTTGGAAACATGCTATTTTAACGTTGCTGAAAAAAAGGCACCAACGCAGCTAATCTAGATTAACATTAGGCCCATTTTGATCTGTACAAATATTTGAACAGCGGATATTACATATTATATAATATATAGTATTTGAAATATTTGAAATAATATTTGAAATTTTTTAACATTTGAACAGTGGAGCTCCTTCTCCAAGAGGCTCAGACAGCTCCGCTCGAGAACATCTCATTACTGGAGGTCTTTCTTTCTGTACGTGATCGGGCTCTACAACGACTCACTTAGCAGATAGGAAGTTGTTGCTGTGACACACAAATTTCCCATGTGTGGGATGAATGAAGTATATTCTGATTCTGATTTGAGAGGTCGGAATATTACAGAAACGAGGGTTGTCTCAAGTCTTTTTGCGTGATTCACACTGCAGTATTTAATAGTGGGAGAAAAATTGTGGCTTGATTATTGTTTTCCAGCAAGAAATACACACTATTAATGTAAAAGCGTATTAGCTATCAAACTTTAACGCTTTAACTATTAAAGCGTATTAATAGTGATTCTCAAAAATTGAAATTGACCATAAAATTTTATTTTGTGTTTCGTGAGTAATTTACATTAAATTATTTAGGCTAGGCTTGTGTAAAAACATTGAAATATACATGCAAAGTGTATTTTTTTTGTTAAATAAATAAAAATGTTATTTCTTGTTTTTCGAACTAAAACTCGAACCTAATATTTTTTCAAATAAATACAACTCATATGATGAAATCGCAAGGACATAATGAAACTATAGTACATAGTATTTTGTTACATACAAATATAATATGTAATATACTGTATATTAAATGTTACATATTTTATATATATTACAACCATAGTATGTAATATATTACATAATACATGCAAGAAATCTAACTAAAATAAGAATTAAGCTCAAATTAGTTTTGTTTTTAAGTATTAATTACTAAAATTACATCATTGATGTGTTTATGTTTTGTTGAGTTCACAGTGGTATTACAGGTATTTAGTCTCACAATTATGTTTCTCTTTTTTCTCTCTCTCGCTTCGAATTGTACAGTAACTTTTAACAAAGTTCTGGAACTTGTGAGCTTTTTTTGGTCATCTTTTTATTTTGAGCTGAATGAAAAAATGTAATTAAAGTTTGAAATTGGGTTTTGTGTCAAAATATTGGAAATATTTATTTTTAAGTCAGATCGACCGTCTCTAATGTAAACACGGAACATACATTGAGTGATAAAGATTTATTCATTTGCCGTAAGTGCAATCGGTTATAATTACACGAGCCACGTAAGGGTTTCTAATGACCATACAGTGTTTAAAATATTACATTATTTTGCTCAGATTTATCAAATTTTCTAACCACAGGATTAGAAAACTTAAAGTAACATAAAGAGTTTAGATTGTAGATTTTTTCTTTTAAGCATGTACTAAATACTTACTTTTTCACACAATACATATACAGATATGTTAGGCCCCAGATGTGTTAGTGCTGTGATAGGTCCAAGACCAATTTTGTTATTTGAATATTTACTGAACTGGCGAACACCAGATTTTTCCAAAAGGGAATCCGATTTGTTTTTGTATTATTTTTTTTGTGTTATTATTATTATTATTTAAAAAAAAAAAGTTTTAACCATTTACCAATCATCAGCTAGGATAGCCTCTTGTACCCCCTGTAGCCTCATTAGGGATGGACGGTTCAGAAGACGAAACCAATCATCAAATATAGAAAAACTCGGCTGAATTCTCAATTTTGGTCGGTTGGATTCAGAAAGGATTGACGCTGATAGCCGTCACATTTCCAATTAACAGTATCAACCTGGCAAATAATTGGTTATTCCATATTACATTAACATGTACCATATGTCTCGACACTTGCACACTATTCCATTTCCAAAAGCTGGAAGAGTGTACAAGTACAAATACATAGAGTACACGTTCTTCTTGTCACTCACTGACTCATCCAATCGAGACACTTCTGTCCTTGCTAATCAGCGACCTGCTGTGTATTGATGTAATTCAGCCTAACTCTGTTCTTCTGGAACCCCGTTGGTGAAGATGCTAGGATGGTATCTAATCAGAACAAATGATTAAGATGGCTGTCTGTCTACTGCGGATATGTCTGGACCTCTTGATGCTGATTGTCCAGAGAAAAAAAAGAAACTACACACTGTTCGGAAAGTTAGTGGTACAGCACAGTTCTAAAAACTCTTTCCAAAGAGGAAAAAAATCCTCAGTTTGTTCAAAGAAAGACAGTCATATCTACTGCAATAGGTGCAGTATCCATTTGTCTGAAAGTTGACATTTTTCGAAACACAGCAACTCTTCAACTTCATGTTTAGACACATTTCCAATAAATTTTGAAAACTGAGACGCATGTCTTTGTTCTGATCTTTGAACAGGTGTTTGAACAGTCATTGTTCCTATCAAATTGCGTCATAGATCAGCAAAAAAGACCAAAAGCCCTTCAGTCAGCACATATCAGCCCTACAGAACAGGAACAGAATGGACAAAGTTAACTATGTCAGGAAAATGAGGATTTGTTATTGTTCTAATGAATGAGTTACTTTTTTAAAAAAAATTTAACGGATTCAAGGAATACACTTTATTAGTCCGTCATGGTAAAGGAAGAGCTGAGCCGTAAAGCAACGCTCTTGATTTACCAGTCTATTTACATTCCTACCCTTGCCTATAGTCACCAACATACAAGCGGCCGAAATGAGTTTCCTGTGCAGGGTAGCTGGGCTCTCACTCGGAGATAGAGTGAGGAGCTCAGCCATCCAGAAGGAGCTCGGATTAGAGTCGCTGCTACTTCTTCTTCTTCTCCTTTCGGCATTTCCCTTCAGGGATCGCCACAGCAAGTCAGTTTCTTCCATCTAACCCTATCCTGCTAGATCTTCTTTGGTCACGCCAACTATCTTTATGTCTTCCTTCACTGTATCCATGAACCTCCTCTTTGGTCTTCCTCTAGCCCTCTTTCCTGGTGGTTCCAAATCCAGCATCCTTCTGCCGATGTACTCTGTCTCTCTTCTCTGCACATGTCCAAACCATCTCAGTCTGGCCTCTCGGACCTCATCTCCAAAACCTCTAACATGTGCTGTTCCTCTAATATACTCATTTCTGTTCCTGTCCATCCTGGTCATCCTCCCAGAGAGATCCTCAGCATCTTCATCTCTGCTACCTCCATCTCTGTTTCCTGTCTTTTCCTCAGTGCCACTGTCTCTAGACCAAACAGCATGGCCGGTCTCACCACGGTTTTGTTCACTTTTCCTTTCATTTCAGCTGAAACTCTTCTGTCACACATCACACCCGTTCCAGCCTGCTTGAACACACTTCTTCACCTCTTTTCCACACTCTCCATTGCTCTGGACTGTTGATCCTAAGTACTTAAAATCCTAAGTACTTAAAGTGACTCCTAAGTACTTAAGAGTCGCGGCTACTCCGTGTCGAAAAAAGCCAGATTGGGCAATTTATGCATCTGGTTAGGATGCCTCCCAAACGCCTTGCTGGAGAGGTGTTTTGGGCATTTCCCACTGGGAAGAGACCCAGACCCCGAACATGCTGGAGAGACTAGGTCTCACAGATGGCCCGGGAACGCCTCGGGTATCCTCCCTGGTGAGCTGGAGGATATAGCCAGGGGAAAAGATGCTTGGGCTTCCCATCTGAGGCTGTTGCCCATGCACCGAATAAGCGGAAGACAACAGAACGTAATGGAATATATTCAATAAAAAATCCCAAGACCTTTTTTATCAAAGCAAAACATTTCCTTAAAAAAATTTTGCCCAAACAGAGGACAAAGTGGACAGATGAGTCAACATAAACTTTGTATTTACAGAAGAGGTTACACTAAAACTAAAACTACCTCCCATATTATGAGAATGTTTCCTCAACCACAACTAAGTACTTTATCCTTCAGATGAAAATTTTCTGAACAAAAACAAAACAACCCCCCTCCTTCCCTGGGCCCCTCCCCAAAACAACACACCAATTACTTTGGTGGTGAGATTTACGCAAATATTAAGCATAAGAGTATCAAAAAAAATAAAAAAGATTACCCATTCTACACCCGGCTCAGAAATAATTTGGAATGGTAATCCTGCAGATAGGAGATAGGAGCCATGACCAAATGAGCTGTTTTCCTGTTTAATTTGAAGGATTTGTTGTCCACAAACATGTCAAGAAGATCTTCTCTAGCCATTAAAAAGTCATGAAATGACTCCAAAATAAGGACTGTGGAGTGAAAAAAAAAAAAAACTGAATTTAAAATGTGTTGTTTCAAATGGAAATAAGCAGTTTCCGCAACTTCCTGAAGGACAATGATTTGTACTTCAATACAGTTTCAAAGTTGCATCAGTATATAGTGGATTCTTCACATTATGAATGCTTTTAAAAAACCTAAACAGCACTCTAATTTGCAGTTGTGAGAAAATATGATACATAAAAAATATAATTACTTATGTTTCTACGGTAGACCAAAGTTGGACATACATGTTCTTTAGTCCAAGGACATGCGGTTACGTGGTCTTCGAAGGCAGTAGTCTTCGTAACAAGAGCTTGTTTTGGATCATTTATCTGGCTTTGACTGTGGCCCCATGAGTAAAGAATCTCTGTGCTTCTGTGACTGGAATTGTCTGTGCCGCACAAGAAAAATGTCATTGATCCAGGTAACAATTATCCGTTGAAGGCAGCTCAAAGGTAATAGCAGTGCTTCGAATTCAAAAAGAGTCCCATTCACTTACCAATTAAAAAAATACTGAACTTTTTTTCTCCCCATTTTCTTTCCTTAGACTTGAAAGTGAGGAAAAATAAGAAAGTCCAAAGTCTTCTGCTTGTTTACCCAAATTGGACGAATGGTTAAAAATAATGCCCAGAGATTTCTCGTCCAATGTTACCATGGGCAGTCTGAAATGACTGTTTTGAAGAAAATATTTGAAATCCCAAGAAGTTATTCACCTGATGAAAGCTAATGTTTCAATTTGAAAGTTTGTTAAGAAAACTAACCTTCTCTGCTAAACTGAAAATTTTCTCAATCACAAAACAGTTGTAGATGTACTTTTTTTCTCCAAAATATTTGACAAATAACACAAATTGATCTGTTTACATTTATTCACAGTTTTTCAAATGGTTGCATTACTTCCAAATACGTATAAAAAGGACCTAGCTGATGATATTTCAGTCCTTTGTTGGCAAAATCCAAGGATACAAAAATATGCCACGTAGGGGCTGGGTTATATATGGTCCAAAAACAGATTTTTTTTTTTTTTTTTTAAAACCCAAAATTAGATATTTTTTCCACTCTATTTAAAACAAATAAAAGATTATTTGATCTGCAAAGATCAAATAATTTGTAAGGCTAACCACTATAAATCGGTTGTAGACAGAATATTTTCTACATGGCAATAACCGATAAAATAAAATAATCAGTTGATAAAACCAAAACAACACATAACTTCATAAATCTTTAAAAATGCAAATTTCAAAGCAAAACATTTCCAAATTATTAACTGTAAAATGTCTGTATTCAGCGTCCACATGACAGCAGAATCCTTTGAAGCAATATTTTATTGACTATTACCCAGTGTAGGAACCCTAAGCTGTTCAACTTAATGCCTAATGTTAAATGTAAACACCAAGATTTAATAACTAAACAGAAAAACTAGGGTTAGTACATCTCCAGATTTCTCTCTGTGCTCTCAAACATGTGAATCTTCAATGTTTAGTTGTTCTCTGCCGACGTAGGAGTTTAGATTGTGGCGGTGCAGGTTCCGCTAGCATGTAAATAAGTATTTAAACATCAATTTTTAAACATACACAGTTTTAACTAAATTCATATCGATCAACTTGTCGTGATGTCCTACGGCCTTGAGACTTAAAATCCATCTTTCAGGTCATTTGGTTAAATAAAGAATTCAATTGCCATTCAAGTTGTTCCAAATTTGTGTCATCGGGACTTCATGGCAGGCGTACAATTAAATTATTGTATTTCAGCTAGTTGATGAATCAGATAGTATTTGGTAATGCTAGTAAATACACATGTGCAAACCTGTCTGAGTGGTATTGATTTGTTCGAGTAATAACCATTTTTGTTCCACCTCTGTATTTTACCAACTTTGTACAACAGTCCGGAGAGAGGTAGGTAGATTTTGCAATGTGTAATTTGATGTTTTTTGGGTGAGTAAAAGTTATTTTCTTACATGTTGCAGCTTTAGACTCTGGTGCAGAAATGGGGTTATAGTGTTATGTAATAGAAGTTTTTTTTTTTTTTTTTTCTGTAATAGTAATATATTTATAAAAGTAATAGTAACAATAATATTTTGGCAAAGTGTTAGACTAATATTATATCACTTATCATTACTGCCACCTGTTTTGACTTGTTTGACTTGTTTGAAAAGGCCTATCAGGGCCTATCTTGTTGAAAGGGTACTGTGACTATCAGGGGAGTGAGTGCCTTTGGGCACTGTGGTAATTAACTGTGAGGGTGCTGCTAGGACAAGACAATGGCCTGATGGCATTTGCAATCCAGCTATTGGACAAGTAAGTACCTTGTTTACAACTAAGTGAGTCTAGCTAATCTATAAAGTAGTCTACTTACCTTCTATTGTCCTCACGAGAGGTCACCAAACTTTGGTGAACTTGTTACCAAACTTTGCTGACCTCTCGTTTTTTGTTTTTTTTTTCTTTTTTTAATAACAATTGTATTTTGGGGTCTTTTATTCGAATAGTAAAAATTATTTATGTTGTATTTCTGGATAATACCGTGGTTTTTATGCCAACAGTTGTTTACATCAATAACTAAAAGCTCGGAATTTGGGAAAAGCTTGGTGCGAACAGACACATGTCCAAACATGACCTGTAGAAGTCCAATAACGGGTAGGGAGTATAGAGGACATTGGTCTGTTGTTTCATGGAGAACCTCGCTGCTCATGAAAGGTGCCAGCTTGGCTAGGCAATGTCAATATAGCTCATAAGTTTCATATTTACAACGTCCTCTCCTTTTAAACTAAGAGCCCGTGATGCATTATTTATGCTGCCAATAAGATATTGAGTTTTCCCTGACACTTGAATAAGATATTGTCTGTCCAAACCCCAAGCTGGATGAGAACTGTAATATTTGTTGAGGAATCGTTCTAGAACTTTAACTTTAAATCCACGTAAATATTAATGCGGTCCCATTTTTTTATAACCCCAACTCTTGACATTGACAGAGCGGCAGTTTGCTTTGCCTGTGTGACGGTTTAGCACCTCTCTCCCAGATCTATTGTGGTTCATTGTCCTTTGTCGTGTTTAACATTAAAAGTCCATGAATTTTTAATCGTCAACATGGTAACAGTTGAGCTTTTGTATTGGCAAAGGACTATGTTTAGCTCTCAGCTCAGCCATGGAGGCAAACGGCTGGAGGAAGGTAATCTGACCTTAATGTGTCAGAGCCAGAGACCTTGCTGTCAATATTACATCTAGATCAGCAGTTTTGAATCAGCACAGTGTTTCCCCGCACTTTGAATCTTTGAAGCTATAGTGCCAAGTTGTTCCTTGTTTACAACCATTTCTCTGGATTGTGTTCGAGTAATTTTCTGCAGCTTGAGTTTGTCTTTAGATTTGAAAAAAAAAAAAAAAAAAAAGCTTCAGTTTGAATGATGACAAACAATTATGGTATTTCTGGGGAATTATAAGTCGCACTGGAGTATAAGTCGAACCAGCCAAAAGAAACGCATAGTCAAAATAAAAGAAAAAAACCCCCACAAAAGTCACACTAGGGTATAAGTCTCATTGTTTGGAGATATTAATTGTCTTCCACTTATCTAAGGCCAGGTCGCAGTGGCAACAACTTCAGAAGGAAAGCCAAGGCTTATTATGTTTTGTTTTAAATTGCCTTTCAAGATGTCTGTTGTTGGTAGTTGATCAAATCGAAACACCAAAAACAGATATTTCATCTTAAAATGTAATATAAAATAAAGAGCAACTGTCTGAATAAGTGTACAGGATGCTATCATTATGAACTGAGAATGTAATAGATATATTAACGTGACGTTTTAAGAGCCATTAAGACAACTGTGGCTTAGAGAAAATTCTGACAAGTTTACCAAACCAACATTTCCCTCCAAATCACTAAATCCAATGAAACCCTTCTTGTGTCACTTTTAAACAACTCCCCCAACTCCGGAAGGAGACGATGCGCTGCTTTCCTATTCTATGTCACTTCAAACTAAAACCAAATTTTCTGTCTGCTGTTCGATTAGAGTTTTTAGCGGCAAATTTCTCCACGTGCAGTTTGTAATTTGCAAAATTTTATAAAATTCTCATCCTTTGTGTCACTTTCAAACAATTTCCCCAACATCGGAAGTAGACAATACGCTGCTTCCTTTTCTAACCCTAAACTTTCACTACTTGCAGCTTGTAATCTGCAGAGTATAATTTTTTTTTTTTTCGGTGCCATTTTTGTTCAGAACTTCTCAGTTGTTTTGTAAGTTACTGTCAAATTTGAAGTTAACAACCAGTGATGGATGAAGTACTCACTTTTTGTACTTAAGTAAAAGTAAAAGATAATTAGGCAAAAAATGTACTTAAGTAAAAGTAAAATTACCAATGAAAATAATCTACTTAAGTAAAAGTACAAAAGTAATTGGTGTAAATTTTAATTTTTAAGTAAAAAGTAAAAGTATTCAATTATAATTTAATTTTTTTTTTTTTTTTGTGCTGTAGGGTCACAAATAAATACTCTGCAGAGATGACGCCTTCCTCCGCCTCTTTTAGTCCACAAAAAAAAAAAGAAAGAAGAAAGGAAAGGGGGCTAGTCAAGCTATGCCCTTGCAGGGCCAGCAAATGGTCACCAAAATGCAGGAAAATGACACTTATTTTTTAAAATGTTTTGAGGAGGAGGCCCCCAGTCACCCTATTTTGGCTTTGTCAATGACCTCACGCCTACCGCCCCCTCCTTTAGAAAATTCTAGATCCACCCCTGCTCGATTGTAACAATGTCTCAACTTTTTATTTAGAAGTAAACACAACGAACAACGATCTTCTGACTCTTTTAATATTTGATGTCAGTTTTTTGGCGCTGAATGAATTCGGAAAATGTTTACACTAGATTCTGTTTGGTCCTCGATTCATTACTTCTTCTCCCGATCAACTGCTCCTTTTAATTTTGGCTATGCAGCTTTAAGATTTGCTAAAAAAAAACCTGAGTATTTTTCAAATTCCTGAACGAAAATGTAACGAAAAATGTAAAACACACTTTTAAAAAGTAGCGACGTAAAAGTACAGATATTTGCTCTAAAAATGTAGTGAAGTAAAAGTACAGGTCTCAAATTTTACTTAAGTAAAGTACAGATACACAATTTTTTTTACTTAAGTACAGTAACGAAGTACATTTACTTCATTACGTTTCACCACTGTTAACAACACATGCCTAGAGCACTCTCTTGCAGTTTAGTGTAAAAGTAGCATGTGAAATATTGGTAATGTGTTGATAATTTTCACATACAAGTCGCTCTGGAGTATAAGTCGTACTCCCAACCAAACTATGAAAAACCTTGTGAATTAAACTCTGAAAAGTACAGTATTTTGATACTATACTGTACTGTTCCCTTCCGCTCTATCCAGGAAGGGTTGCATTGGGAACAACCTCAGCAAGGAAGCCCAAGGTTCCTTCGCCCAGGCCACATCCTTCACCTTATGATGTCCAATATCCCAAAACTTATCCAACTGTCCCAAAACAAGTTAGTTTATCAGGAACAGAGGTGCCATAGATTATATAAAGACATCTTTGCTGTTACTTTAGGGATTATATTCAAATAGTCTGAGTGAATACAAACGACATAGACTGCCTAAAAAGTTGCATTTAGCATAAAATGCCTCTGAGTTGCGAGAACTTGCAAAATTGGTGGGCGACGTAATACTTTTTTGCCCTACTGTACACATCATGTCTAACTTGTCTAAAAGCAGATAAAATTACTTTTCAGATATTAACTGCACTTTCAATTTTAGGAGCACTGGTATGTTAAATATTGAAAGTTTGACCTTGGAGAAGTTTTAGCCATTTTCGTTCAGTATATATGCATACGCTATCTTCACAGATCTGAACACGAGCAATCATTTTACCTTTATGTTTATGGAGATGAGATGAACCCCTGCTGTGGAAGCGTATTCATTTCAACACCCGACTGACATGCAGATGATGATGAATGTTAAAGGCCCTGCAGCAAGCGTTTAAATAGTTTTTGGTCTTTTGGTTCCCTGCTAGTTTAATGATCTCTTAGTCTGTTTGTACCCTAAAATATAACATTCAATTAAAAGGGATCATTTCAGATGTAATTACTCTAAACATGGAATGTTCCTTGATATCTTTAGATTCAAGGGGGAGGTTTAATTCTGCAAGATTGCTCAGTCTATACTTTTTTTTTTTTAATCTCTACTTAGGACAAAGGACTACAGTCTCCTGATAAAAAAAATTGAATTCTAGAAAATAAAAAAAAATACACTGTATGACTAATCAACTGAATACAGTAAGAAGAGAAGATTTTAAATCCAGTTTATTATTGGTGAACTGTGCCTCATGAGGCCAGGTGCATCATTAAAAAAAGTAAAACAAGGGAAGGGTTAGTACTTATCTTCTATGATAGAAATTGGCCTGCAATTAGCAGCAAATTCAGCTAGCTTAAATTTGGCAATTAAAGCTAGCTGAATTACCAGCTAGCTGAATTACCAGCTAGCTAAATTGCCAAATTCAGCTGGCAAACTCAGCTAGCCACACTGGGAGCTCGAGTGTAGCTACCGTGTGGCTACTGAGCTTTCGGTAGCCACACTTGCAACAGAGGAACTTGCCTGAACATGTTTTACGTTTAGATAGTATGTCAGGCTGGAGTTGCTCCGATGGCAGGAAAACTCTTTTTTGGCAAAAACTACAAATTACTATATTTTTATTTATTGTCCCGTCTTTATTATTTTTGTATAAAAACCTGCTTTTCAGTGGCTCGACTCCGGGGCGAATCCCCAATTTTCTAAAGATGGGTGGGTAACTAGGATGCTGCATCGGTTCGTTGTGGTAAAGAGAGAGCTGAGCCGAAAAGCAAAGCTCTTTATATACAAGTCGATTTACATTCCAACCCTCACCTATGGTCACCAGCTGTGGGTGGTGACCGAAAGAATGAGATCACGGGTACAAGCGGCTGAAATGAGCTTCCTCCGCAGGGTGGCTGGGCTCTCACTCAGAGATCGGGTGAGGAGCTCTGCCATCCGGGAGATCGGTGTTGAGCCGCTCCTCCTCCAGGTCGAGAGGAGCCAGATGGGGTGGTTCGGGCATCTGGTCAGGATGCCCCCCGAGCGCCTCGCAGGCGAGGTGTTTCGGGCACGTCCCACCGGGAGGAGACCAAGGGGCAGACCCCGGACTCGCTGGGGAGACTTTGTCTCACGGCTGGCCGGGGAACGACTTGGGATCCTTCCGGGTGAGCTGGAGGATGCAGCCGGGGAGAGAGAGGCCTGGGCTACCCGTTTGAGGCTGTTGCCCCCTCGACCTGACCCCGGAACAAGCGGAAGATGACGAAACGGAACGGGTAGGGGTGCGGCGGGGGCGTGAGGAGGAACCCTCCCCCCAAAAAACATTTTGAAAAATAAGTAGTTTTACTGCATTGTGGTGCATATTTTTCCCAAAGTTTATAATAAAAAAAGTAGTACTAGTAGGAACACTTTTTTTGTGGACCAAAAGGAGTGTGGGGTGTGGTGGGATACGTGTGGCCCCACACCCCCAATGGATCCGCCCTGCGACTGTCCCATCCTCCTGAGTCTTGTCCATGTCTGTTGTGTTTGTCCACTGCTGCCTTGTTAATTTGCCGGCGCAGAAGATGTAGGACGGCTGAGAAGACGACGGGTCCTTCAATAGGCCAAAATTCAAATACGCAAGCATTGGTTCGCCAATGGTATGACGTCATAATTAATTGCGTTAATTTTTTTTAACGTGTTAAAATGCGCCGTAAATAAATAATTGAATTAACGCGTTGAAATGCCAGGATAACTTAAAACACTGCAACGCAAATAAACTTGCTCTGCCATTAATATAGAGTTGCTAGCTTTTCTTCTGTTTTTCAGGTAATTCAGGTCAAGTAGTACCATTGACGTGAAATGACCCGAAAATCCTTCCGATTGTAAATAACTTGCATTTGACTGCAGAAAACCTTCACTGAGCACAATTGTACGGTGATGGATGGTTTGTGTTAGTCGGCTGTGTTTGGATGGAAAAAAAGACAAAAAGGATACAGTTTAAAATACAGTGAAACCTGATTTAAAAAAGAACAGATGCTCTGAATTTCAGTGCAGAAACATGCATGTTCAGCAGGATGGTTTTATTAATAGACATATAAAGGCTTTGCTAGCATAAAAAAAAGGCATCTGAGGCAATGATCCCTGCAGCAGCAGCAGCATCTCCCCTCCCCGGTCTGTAGTAAAACAAATAACATCTGCTTCTGTTAACACCACCTTCACCGCAGCTGTGTTGATTTCCCATAATCCCCAAAGAAAATAAATCCAACACCGGTAATGCCTCCACAACTGTCAGAAGTGTTTCATCAATAAGCAGAGAATTTGTTTATCCCCCTTTTTTTTTTTATTCATAAAAAAAAAAAAAAAAAAAAAAAAATTGTAGTCAGCACTGCGTTCCAATAAAGTTTCTTTGTAATCCTCGGAATGGCTTTTGATTCTTGGTAAAGTACAATCACGCTGACATGCTAAAATCTAATCTGACAAATTCCGCCATTATGTTTAGGGACGTGAATGATGCATAGTCTACTGTGGCTGTCGGGAAAAAAAAAAAAACGCAATTTCATTGTCGGTGACGGCTATGGTACACTTCAATTTTCCTAGATCATTGTAAAACACTAAAAAATGTCAGGCAGGGCTGAAAATATATCTAATGAAATGAAATACACCTGCCAAGAAATACAATGTAGTGTTTGTCCCGAGGTGAAAGTAAAAATTTTCTTGGAAAAATAAACTTTTTGAAGGTTTCTATCATATTTGGGTACCACTCCCATATAAAAAAAAACATTCCTTAAGTGGTTTTCTATTTCATACGTACAGTATACTGTACGTTTGAGATATTTGCTCCCATGTCCGGGATTTTGATATCATTCATATGCCCAGGTTGTTCTTGGCCACTAGTTTTGGTCTCTTCCATGCCCACATTCAAACGTAAACAGATAGGGTTTCAGTACATGCGCTGCTCATGCTTGGTCTCAACAGGAAGTGTCATTTTTGTGTAAATGCAATGAAATAATAATCGTCTTTTGGGATTTCCCTTCAGGGGTCGCCACAGCAAGTCAGTTTCTTCCATCTAACCCTGTCTCCCGCATCCTTTTTGGGCAAAACAAATATCTTCATGTCTTCCTTAACTGTATCCATGAAACTCCTTTTTGGTCTTCCTCTAGTCCTCTTTCCTGGTGGTTCCAAACCCAGCATCCTTCTTCCGATGTGTTCTCTTTCTTTCTCGTTTGTGCTACGTTTGTATTGTTATGTGCTGTAAAAATGTTCGTTTGTGCTATTTTATTTTTTTTTTTTATTTTACGAAATAGGATTTGGACAATGACGTCAACCAGACCATCATTTATTTCCAGGCGTCGCCATCTTTGATGACGTCATCGTCCACATCGTATTTCTTAAAATTAAAATAAACTAAAATAGCACAAACGAACATTTTTGCAGCACGTAACAGCACTAACGTAGCATAAACGATTTATACCATTTTTGGTCTTCTCACGTTTTTAGGCGGAAAGAAGGGCTGGATGGCGTCATCCTCCAAATTGTATTTCTTTAAATAAAACAAAAAGTAAAACAGCACAAACAATTTTTTTACAGCACATAACCGCACAAACGTAGCACAAACGTTTGACACCATTTTTACGAGTTTTCTCGCATTTTTAAGCAAAATGAGGGGCTGGATGGCCGCAGATTAACCTATAAAAGAATCGTAAATATCTTTTTTAAAAAAACTAAAATAGCACAAACGAAATTTTTTACAGCACAAGACAGCGCAAATGCAGCACAAACGATTGACATATTTTTTGTTTATTTCAATTTATACATTTTTTTAGAGGGGCCAGCTTCATGGAGCTTCCATTCTGCTATTTGGCCAGTTTGAATCTTCAGTATCCCTGCTCAACAGTGGAATAATTGAATGTATGTGAATGTCAGTAGTCCTAATCTCACACAAACATGCCTTTGCTTCCTCATCCTGATAAGTGTGAAACATGTTGGGCATCAGATATGGTGTCCTATAGCTGATTTTCTGTTACACGTGACCTGACAATGCAGTGAAGCCATTTTCCGATTCATCGTCGAGTGATGCCTGCTGCTGATTGCACCTCAGTGAGCATCAGCTCCTATTTGTGATGCACTTCTGTGCTTCAACAAGCAGCGAGATCCCACAGCTCTTTGTAAATTGGACAATCAGTAATGGTATTTGATGGCATTAAGAGAGGAGATGAAAGGAAGGACACTTCTGTTATCAACAGGATAATGGGGTTGCTGCCTTGCACTTTGTGACCAATGAAATGGGACCCAGTTAATTATCTCTGCCATTAATTAGTCTCTTCTAGCAAGGAAGGAGACTTGACTATCAGTTGACAGTATACCATATTATCTTGAATTGCTGACCGTCTAAATAAAATGGCTTGTTCAGTTTGACTCTACATTTAAGTGGGAATTAACCCAGGAAGTGCACCCACTGGATCTCAAAGGAGCGCATAATAAAATGATCGGTATATAGGTCCATCTGTGAAGCTGAACCGAATGTGCTGCGGAGGGACTTTGAGTCAAATAGGGGGAGTAGCGTCTATCTATTTTGTAGGGATCCTGGTAATGGACCAATTATGACTTCCTCATATCTTTCTTTTTATCTGCTACCATTGGATAATACCCTTTTGCGTGTAAATGTATTTTATTGGTTGAGGCATTATTTTCAATTTGTTTCAGAGCTTGACAGAATTGTAAAGTCGGTGTTGCTTTCACTGACGAGATCAGGCACTGTTTTATTAGTCTAGTCCTCAATAGTGCAGTCGTTTTACAAGTGTTACGTGCTTTTGTTGAAGTTGATAAAGCAAGAGAAAAAAAAAAAAGTTTCAAATCTTTTTTTTTTTTGATCTACTACCAATGGCGTGTGACCCTGTGGAACACGTTTTTTTTTTTTTTTTTTGCCGTACTAAAATAAAGTGTAATTGCACATCCACAACAGTAGTTAGCGCTCTCATTGTCAGACTATGCGCTGGGAGTATTAACTCTGGTGTATAGCAGGAGTCTCCAACCTTTACTGCGCCACGGACTGGTTTAGTGTCTGAAAATATTTTCACGGACTGGTCTAAAAGTCATGAGACCAGCCTGAAAAGATGGCTTTTTAAAATCTTTCTTATTATCTGCTACCATTCGATAATACCCTTTTGCGTATAAATGTATTTTATTGGTTGAGGCATTATTTGCAATTTATTTCAGAACTTGAAAGAATTGTAAAGTCGGTGTTGCTTTCACTGATGAGATCAGGCACTGTTTTATTAGTCTAGTCCTCAATAGTGCAGTCGTTTTACAAGTGTTACGTGGTTTTGTTGAAGTTGATAAAGCAAGAGACAAAAAAGTCAAATGTATCGTATAAAAGGGTAAAATTCACAATATTCTTCAATGGATATGTACATCTTTAACACTCTCAAACACGCTATGTCTTATTTCTAATTGATCGGGACAATATTCAATTACAGTGATGGACTGCATACCAGTCAAGGGTACAGCCATCCTTCTTCTTCTTTCGGCATTTCCCTTCAGGGGTCGCCACTGCAAGTCAGTTTCTTCCATCTAACCCTATCTGTTGTATCCTCTTTGGTCACACAAACTATCTTCATGTCTTCCTTCACTGCGTCCATGAACCACCTCTTTGGTCTTCCTCTAGTCCTCTTTCCTGGTGGTTCCAAATCCAGCATCCTTCTTCCCATGTACTCCATCTCTCTCTCCTCTGGACATGTCCAAACTATCTCAGTCTTGTCTCTCGAACTTTATCCCCAAAACCTCTAACATGTGCTGTTCCTCTGATGTAGTCATTTCTAATCCTGTCCATCCTGGTCACTCCCAGAGAGATCCTCAGCATCTTCATCTCTGCTACCTCCATCTCTGCTTCCTGTCTTTTCTTCAGTGCTACTGTCTCTAGACCAAACAGCATGGCCGGTCTCACCACGGTTTTGTACACTTTTCCTTTCATTCTAGCTGAAACTCTTCTGTCACACATCACACCTGATACTTTCCTCCACCCGTTCCAGTCTGCCTGCACACGCTTCTTCACCTCTTTTCCAATGGAAGTTCGAGGATGGGTCCAGTCATTTTTGAACATGTTTAATAGTAGGTACTGTATGTAGTCTAGGACTCAGTGTAGCCACTTTGGCGTTTCAGAAAATGGATGACTGGTTGGATATTCATCAAGTAAAAAGATCAATCAGATCAAACAATTGTTAACGATGGTTGGTATACTCTAGATGCTCAGTTCAAACATTTCGTTTTTTTTTTAATTTCATTGTCTTTGTGTGCATATTATTTCAGCACTCCTTCATAAAATATAGAAAAACATTCGGATTTCGTTTGTTCTCCTTTCTAAAGTTTTGGTTGATAAATATTTATTTGTTAAGTATTTACATGTCATTTTCCAAATTAAAAAAGCAGTGATGAATGCTGAAGTACATAACTTAGTGGATTCTTGTGAAGCCCATTGAGACGGACATTCTGTGATTTTGGGCTATACAAATAAAATTGAATTGAATTGAATTAAAAACTCCGTTGTGTTGACATAATGTGAAAGAGCAGAAGATCCTAAACACTTATAGCCAACTCGTGTCTAGTAAAATTTCCCTTGTGCAGAGCTCTAATTTTATGCTTTGCCAAAATTGAAGAAATTACTTGTTTCCATTGTATTGCAATATTTTAACAACTTTACAAAAAAAAGAAAAAAAACCCAAATCATCAAATCATTAATCTAAAAGTTTGCCTAATGGCAAGCTTCACCAACAACAATTCTTAAGTATTTGACATACTACATACACGAGCTTGTTTTGCTTGAGGACAAAACTTGCTTGAATTTGACAGACTCTTCATGAGCTGTGGAGGCGGTGAGGGGTTAATCACGTCTGTGCTTTTTGCAGATAATAATAATATTTATGCATTTTATTTATAGAGCGCTTTTCAGGACTCTCAAAGATGCTTCAGGTATGCATTATGATGCAATTCTTTTGTCTTCTATGGGTCATGATCTCCAATTCTCATTGAACTGATTCAAAGCCGAATGCCGAGAATAACATCCACCAAATCAGTATAGACAGTCCTCAACCGCAAATGGGTAGAGTTGCCTCCCTCCCTGTGCAGGTGGTACTCCTTCCAAGAGAGGCAGTACTGCCAGATCAAGTAAAACCAGATAAGATTGTTGGGAAGCCTGATTGGTATATTCCACAGACAACGCTGGTCTAAGAACACCTCAGAATTCTTTTGGAGTTGGAACATGTGTCTGGAGTGAGAGAAGTCTTAGCGTCCCTGCCGAGGCTGTTGCCCCACAACCTGAACCCACATAGTAAGTGGCGAGATGGAAATGTTGATCCAAAGTTGCCTATGTTTTCTTATTTAAAAATGGTATCAATGACGAAACCAACAGTCGTGTGTTGTCTACCTAAACACAGGAACAATTTCATCTCGACAATATGGCAACATCAAAAACTTTTTTTTTCCCTAAAGATTAAATTTCCAGACACAAGATCCATTTCTCCGGTTTGCTGATAAACTATCTGGCTCAGAAATACTTATTTTACAATGAGGTTGCAGGAGCTGCTGATGGCTTGCTTCAAGTTCCATCTCTTGCATATTTCTATTCATTTTATTGCTGATTGTTGACGCGATTGCCCCGCTGAGATGCCTCTACAGTCAGCTCAAATTCCCTAATGATAGAAAAAAAAAGTTTGATGCGTTGTTGGATATATATCTCCCCGAACTTCACATCGCCCTGACAACAAGGTGTTTTGAAATATGCTATAAATAAACAGAGCCATGCTCAATGTTCAATCTCAACTTGCCAGCAGCTCTGCGAATTCCCAATGGGAAAACATCAGGTGTGCTGTCTGAGACTTGTGTTCATAGGAAGAGATGAGCAGCTGAGAACACAATCTTGGGCAATGACCAAGCTGTGGAAAAGTCGTTCATACTACGTGAGCATTAAACTTTATTACACGGAAAAGAAAGTGACTTTTACCTTTAATTTTATGAGCCCACTCATTCAATAGTACCTATGCCGGTTTGAAAAATTTGTATGTGATGTCTTCGACAAATTAAAAGAAGTATTGTAATGTCAAATGGAAAATGGCACAAAAAAGCAGTTACCGTATTTTCCGCACTATAAGGCGTAACTAAATCCCTTAAATTTTCTCTAAAGCCCACGATGCGCCTTTTAACCCGGAGCGCCTTTTATATGGATTAATATTGAGCTACAACAGGTGTCGCAACTGCGAAAAGCAGCCGCCGACTCCATTTCCCCCGTAGAAGAAGTAGTGCACGGTGCATGCTGGGATATATGAAAGGGCGTCTCGTTTCCATTTGTGTGTCTGTGTAAAGACCCGGAAATGGCTCCTACCAAGAGACACTGTTACACGGCAGAGTTTAAACTCAAGGCGATCGGTCACGCAGTAGAACACGGGAATAGAGCCGCAGCGAGAGAGTTTAACATTAATAAATCAATGGTGAGAAAGTGGAGGAAGCAAGAGGATGTGCTGCACCAAGTAAACAAGACTAAACAGAGTTTATTTCCCATGGAAGATAAACTGTGTCACGAAAATACTAATACTTTATCTCAGAGAAAATAATAAAACAGCTGTTTATTCATTTTGGGAGTAAAAACAGAAAGCTGTTTTGTAATTGTTAATAAAGTTTGACTGACCTATCTGACTGTTTTTTTTGTTACATTCCCTTTAGCTCAGCACCATTTAGTGAACGCATAATGTAACCCCAGCCTTTGCTGTAGCGCCTTATAATGTGGTGCGCCTTATATATGGAAAAAAGTTTTAAAAAATGGCATTTATTGAAAGTGCGCCTTATAGTGCGGAAAATACGGCACTTGCAGCAATTATGAAAATAAAAGGCTTTTGCATGCCTCACCAATTTATAGATACGTTGCCCAAAGTGGCCGGAAAAATCATTTATTTTTATCAGCTACCAGTTAAACTATTTCTTATCTGTATTTACTTTAGATGATTACGAATGTGGCTCTTATTTGTTGACGATACAGAAAAAAAAATGGAGTTTAACAGTAAAATACACATAGGTTTAAACATTAACATACGGTGTACGCCGGAAGAATACTAATCTAACACATAATGGCCTCGAGAAATATCAGAGGTTGTTTTTCTAATCTGTTCCACGAGGATTCATATTTCCCACCGCGGGTCACATTATATCTTAATTTTGCTGCATGTCAGGAGTTATAATTAAAAGGAAGAGCAGAAAAGCCAAAGGCGAAAAAGCCAGACAGATTTAAGATTACAAGTAATCTTACATTTTACTAGAGCAAGCTGTTTTTCATATTCAAGCGGATCTTTATGACACGTCGGTGAGAACAAATCTGGAAGCCTAAAGTAATGGAATGCAAAATAAAACAGAATCCACAGAAGCAATTACCAAACTGTTTGTGTGTGCTTTTTTTTTAAACCAGAGGGCCAGCTTTTTATGTGTAACCCACAAAAACAAATAATATATATATATATATATATATATATATATATATATATATATATATATATAATGAATAAGTGTGATTAAAGATGTAATAAGTTGATTTTTTTTTTTTTTTTAAATGGGGGTAGACTGTACTAAGCATGCCAGGCCTGTGAGTGGTGCTGTTAGGCTACTACAAAAACACACTAAAACATAGAATTAGACAAGAAACAGCAACATGACAAACCTGCATGAACAGAGTTTAGAAAAAAAAAATTGATAAAAAGTTTGAGCTGGAACACAAAGTTGGAACGTCTTGAGATCCTCTCAGGTGAGCTGTAGGATGCAGCCGTGGTTAAGGAAGCCTGGGCTTCTTGTCGAAGGCTGTTGCCCCGTGACATGGCCCTAGATATGGTATATAAAGATATATAAAGTATATCTTTAGGTATACTTTATATACCTAAAGATATACCTTTATATACCTTTATATACCTTTCTTTGAGGTCCTCACACATGTCTGCAATCTTTCTAGCCTCCATGAGTAGAGCTTTTATATTCTCTTCTCCTTCTGTATAGCCGTCCATCAGCTTCCTGATCAAAAAGGCCCAGCAGAGGATGTACTTTCTGCGGCAGTTGAAGAAAGCCAAGCTGCCCGCCCAGATGTTGGTGCAGTTTTACACAGCCATCATCGAGTCTGTCCTCACCTCCTCCATCACCGTGTGGTACGCTGGAGCCACAGCCAGGGACAAACAGACTGCAGCGCGTTGTGCGCTCCGCAGAGAAGGTGATCGACTGCAGCCTTCCATCTCTCGAAGACCTGTGCGTCTCCAGAACTCGGGGGCGTGCAGGTCGTATAGCAGCTGACCCTTCCCACCCTGGACATGGACTTTTTGAGCGACTCCCCTCGGGCAGGAGGCTCCGGTCCATTCGGACCAAAACGTCCCGCCACAAAAACAGGTTCTTCCCTTCTGCCGTTGGACTAATGAATACTTTATAACCTGGATCCCCACATCTCTTAGTCACTTCCCTCTTGTCACTTTACTATCTTTATTATTTTCTATTATTTTCTATGACATTGCACTACTTTTCTTTTTCTTTCTGAGCACTCTTAGTTTTTTTAAATTATTTTTATTTTATATGTTTGCACACCTGTATCAAAGCAAGTTCCTAGTCTCTGATATTCTTCATTGACTTGGCAATAAAAGCATTCTGATTTTGATATTTGGAAGACGACGGAACAGAACGATATAACAATACAATTAACTGCACAAAACATTAGTGAGGTCATATATTCTACAATTTGAAATTTTCCTGAGTGATTTTTTTGCTTCTTAGTTCAACTATTCAGACTTTCTTTCTTTTTGTTCCAGTTTTGGTCTTCAAGTAAAGAAGATAACAAAATGGGAAATTTTTAAAGTTTCAGGTAACTACGTATGGGCAAAGGTGAATGATGGATGATGGTATTCAACCAATTACTCAACATACTCTGACATTTTGCAGATTAAATCACACGTCTAAGAACCAGTTTCCTGTAGCCTTGTCCACGCCGAGATCTGACGGCAGCTGACAACTTTCCTCCACCTTCTGATCACAACAAATTTAGCCTGACACTTCTGTTGGCTGGAGATTCTGAAGGCTGAACCATTCCAACGTATCCAATCTGCCCCGCTAATTTCAGAGCAGACAACTTTTATCCAGACTTTCAGAGTTCATGTAGTCATGGTAACCATTCAGCCGGAAGATGGGAACTTAGGTTTGACAAAGCCAGTGCATCTACGCCGTAGACATCAAGGCACGTGTCGGGTTATTAACATTTGCTATATTTGGAGTCTGCTAGAGTTGCTTCAGAAATTTTCAAACTACTGAAGCGCTCATGTAAAATTAATATAGTTTGAGTGATCAAACATTACATAGCCTGTTGACTTCAATGAATATTGATACATGTACACATATTCGTTCGTGCAAACGGGTAGTGTTTTTGGACATTTGAAAAGACGCCATCCAACTAGGGCTTCTGCGAGGGAAAAAAAAAAGTTGCTCCTTAAATTTTTGTTACCTGTGACCAATGTTCCCTCTTATTTTTTATGTGTCTGAGCAAATTCACAAGCTTCCTGAGCAGAAGGGGGCGGAGCAAAAAAGTTAACTCTTTTGCGACGTCACCAGTAGTGACGAGCCAATCACCGAAGCGGCGCTTTGAAGTAATTTGTTTCAAAAAGAAAGAAGAAAGAGATATGATCCGGAGTTCTGTCTCATTTTCCCATCTTTAGTTTATATTGAGTTTTATTTTGTGCGCTGCATAGGTTTTCTTGTGAGCTAGTAATCTACGAGCAGAGCGCAATTGCGCAGGCGCGCACCTCAGAGGGAACATTGCCTGTGACGTGCATGAAAAATATTTCTCTGCATTACAGAAAAACAGTTATGATCTTTTTTTAAGCGCTAAAACAAATTATAAAGTTGAGAAATGTAGGACTGGAGAAAACTCGCGTATACTTTTTTTTTTTTTTTATAACGAGGATAAGCCCCTTGAGATGCGACATCTCTTTTTTGAGGGAGTCCTCAAACTAACACGCATGTTTTTGGAGGGTGGGAGGAAATCGGAGTACCCGAAGGAAACCTACGTATACACGGGGAGAACATGCAAACTCAACACAAAAAAGGCCAATTTTAGGCCTTGCCCCCTCTCTGGTGCTCAAATCACAACCTTCTTTGCTTTGGGACCACCATGCTAACCACTACACCGACGTGCAGTACACTTTCTTATTTTTCCATCAAACTTCAGTCAGTCGGTCCCCTTCTTATCAGTCTATCACTTACGGGGTTGCAGGGCGAGGGGTAGTGTACACCCCGAACAGGTTGCCAGTGTCGTGGGGCTACACACATACAACCATCCACACACACACTCATTCCTAGGGGCAATTTGGCTACCGGCCAATCAACCTAGCATGCATGTCTTTGGAGTGAGGGAGGAAACCGGAGTACCCGAAGGAAACCCACGCAAACACGGGGAGAACATGCAAACTCCACACAGAAAGGACAGTGTTCCAAGCCTCGTTCCCACCCGAGACTCAAACCCATGACTTTCTTGCTGTGAGGCCACTGTGCTACCCACTGCGCCACTGTTCCGCCCCCATCAAACTTGACTCAGTTAAAATAAACAAACAAATACATGACTATATTACGTACATTGCTGAGATGAAACGACCGCTGCATAATCTAGATTATTCTTCTCCATTTACTGCGGTATCCAAATTATTTTTGCTCACCAGGTTCCTCGGAATGGTAAAAATTCGAAATGATCTTGGTAAAACTAGTGGATTTACGTGTGCCAAGTGAGACAGTTTACATTTGAACAGTTAAAAAAAATTATCAAAATATTTTCAAAACAACATGCTACCTTTAGTGAACGGCTCTATAGAGTCACGTGAAACACAACACCTGTCTCATAACACCCTTCATATAAACATTCCTAAGACGCAATGACATTTATGTTTTAAGTAATTGAATTGAATTAAAAATACTTTATTAATCCCCAAAGGGAAATTTGATTCTGCAGTGTAAAAGCCTTGATGCCTTCCCGGTTCGCTTACACGGTGTGAAAGCTGGTGTCTGAACAAGTGAAAAACCAGTCTGTAATAAGTCCACAAGTCAAGCTTCAATGAAATCCACCAAAGTGGCCCCTCCGCATTCCCGCTGGTTCAGAGCGAGCATCCTCAATTCCTCCATCTTACCAGCGAGCGACCGGATGTTACCCATAAAAACCACAGGGACACTGGGGTCAATGCGCCTCCTTTTAGATCATTTCGTTCTCAGTTCTGTCGGGACTTTACCGACTCCTCCAGCCACTGTGGATCTAGTTCCGTGAGCTTGCAGTTGGTCGTACACGCAAACAAAGCGCAACGACTCCATGATTAGCATAACAAGCCTACAGGAAGCTAGCTGTTTAAAGAAAAGAGATAGCTGTCCGAAGTAAACAATGCAGTCCAAAGCGACGTCCAAAGAGCGCACAGTCACATCTCCAGATCGGAACAAAACACAAGCAAAAGAATGGACAGAAACTAAGTGAAAAATGTGAAAATAGACTATCAAACGCTAAAACAACTGGCGACACCGAAGCGGGCAGTCGCGCGAGGTAGCACCATACATACTTTAGTATTTTAATACACTAAACTTTTCACCGGTATCAATTATTTTCCTGCTACTTTTCTGAAAAATACTCATAAGATACCAAACAAAAAAACACATTTACAAAAGTAGACCTCTCACTTAAATCGTTTCTCTTGAAAATGGTAGCGATTTAATAACCACTAATGGATTTTTTTCCGTGCTTTTTCACTGCCTGAACAACTTTATACAAAGACGGTGAAAGGCCTTAAGTGTTCTATACTTGTCATGGTTTTTATCTTGAAAGCTCAAAAGCCGCAGCGTGGGAGAAAAAAAAAAAGTTACAATTGACAAACTGGTCTCACCTTTCCTCTATAGAGTGAAATAATTTGTTCTTCGACGACAGAGACTCGCTGCAGATGATATTTGGCATCACATATTTTCACTTTTCTGTTCTTCGAAAGGTTAAAATAAAGTATTAATTACGTTTGTGTCATTGGACGATGAGTTTGACAACTTAACGTGTACGAAGAAACGTTTCTAACCTGGTTCTACTAAATATCGGGCATTTACACCAAAGGAAAATAAAGACTACCCAAACTTGAAACAGACATTGGCTTCAAATAAATGAAGCAAATGCTAAAAATGGATGACAAAACACATGGGAGACCGAAACCGACCTGGATTAACCGAGAGATGAGAGTTTTCTTGTCCGTTCTTTGTCTTTTCCTCCTAAATAATTCAGACAAGACGGGAACATATTGCTCAAAGAGTTTAGGTTGTTTTATTAGCTGCAGTGTGAATCTGAACGAAGGCCAGCTGAACCCCCGATTGAATTGAGTTTATCGTTTTACAGACACTAGAACAATGTTTTTCAACCATCATTCCGCGGCATACTAGTGTGCCATGAGAGATCGTAAGGTGTGCCGTAGGAAATTATCCATTTTCAGCTCATATGGTGATTGGGATGGACCCTTGGCTCCCAAAGATTGTTTTGGTATATCTAGTGGGGGTTGAGTAATAAATGTAATACATTTAGAAATAAGGCTGTCTTACAATAGGTTGTTTACTGTAACCATAGCAACTCACTCTTTGATTTTTTTGTTGTAGTGGATTGTATTTTCTATATGTTCTCACATTTTTTGCAAGACACATTTCCCCGCGACCCAGCCCCGGATATGCGGAAGACGACGGAACGGAACATTCAAGAGTAAAACGTTTCTCTTGCATTATGGGTAAATTCTCAGAAAGGCGCATTGTCTGAAACCAAACATCTTAAAATGGCAAATAAGGTGCAAAACTTTCAAAAGTGCAGGAAAACAAAGTGCTCATTATAAAATATGGTCACATATAAAATTGCTTTTGGCTACGTTACTAAATAATTCACATTTGTTTAAAAAAATGTTTAAAACATTTTTGGTCGTTGGTGTTCCTCAAATATTTTTCAATAAATAAATGGACCATGGAATGAAAAAGGTTGAAAAACACTGCCTTGGAAGATTACCAAAGATGGGACCATGTTAGTCCTGTTCTTGATCAGAATAGGCATGGAATAGACTAGACCAGGGGTTGGCTAACTTTTTGACTCGCGGGACACATTGAGTTCTAACATTTGACAAGCGGGCCGGAACCAGGTGGGAGGATGGGGAAGGGTGTCCTCCCCCTTTAGGAAATCCTAGATTCACCCCTGGGAACAGGATCAGATGGATGGCATGCTTTGGTAACCTCTAGATTAGACCGATAGAATGGCGCTAGATTTTAAACAAGCGCTAAATGTTACATCAAGAGCGTTAAATTTCAAATCTAGCGGCGCTAGGTCTGAAATTTAAGCGCTTGATGTAACATTTTACTTGTTTTAACATCTAACACGCTTGTTTACGTGTGTGTATTGGCCCCGATGGCTTTCCAGATTTGTGCATACTGTTTATTTTGAAGGTGTGCGCATCACGGAGATGCACACATTTTAATGGGAGCAGTGTTGTTGTATTTTGGCGCCGTCTAGTGACGAACATCAGAACTGCAGGAAAAAAAATCAAACTAACATGGTTTATTTATTAAAATTTTTCTAGTTCGGCGGGCCGGATTAAACCGTACATCGGGCCGCATGTGGCCCGTGGGCAGTAATTTTCCCATGCCTGGACTAGACTTAGTTGAACACCGAGACAGCAATTTGTATAATCTGAGACAATTAAAGGGTCGGACCGATAAACCTTTGCATGGCATAAAAATGATGACGGCTATCAAATAAAACAAATATAACAAACATTATGCAACATAAAACCGCCCGTTACTGTAAGATCAATCCGTTCATTTCAAAGCAACATCGGTAATGAATTATCACCATATATCGTTGTTCGAATAGAAAGCACAACAGGTGAAAGAGACCAAAAGTCACCAAGAAGCCTCTTGAAGCTATGGGCCAAAACTGTTTTCACATCTTCATCCTTTCTAGATTACATTCGTCACCACTAGAGGATAAGAGGATGTTTGTGACTCATTCAAGATGGCGCATCAATGTGGTAGAGAGATTTGCTGTGTCTTCCAACACATTGGTGAGAGGATAAGGTAGAAACCAGTAGAAATTGCTTGAGGTTACAGGCTTTACTCGAAGACCCGATGGTTCAACCTCTATAGGCGCTTTCACAGAGGTCAAAACTAAAATGTTTATAAACAGCCGTTTTGAAATGAAATCCTCCCCCGACCAAGTTTTGATGTTTCCGTTTTCTCACATAGTTATTTATAGCCTTAAGTTTAAAACATTTCCTTGAATCAAAACAAATTGGTAAAGGGGTTAATGCAATGCTTTTCAATTATTTCCTGTTGCGCCCCTCCTAGGACAGGGAAAAAATTTTGCACCCCCCCACTCTCCGCCGTGACTATAATTAGTATCATTTGTCTATCAAATTGTTATAAGTGCACCTCTGCATAATATTGTATTACATTAACATTAAAGGAAAAAAAAAGAAAAAGCAACGTACAGCAAAGAACATTTTTAGTAACATTGTTTTTTAGTTTGGAACAGAAAAGATTTAAAGTGCATCAATTAACTTGAAATTCAAGAGGCGCCAACTACTGTATTGCAGTGGTCCTCAACCACCAGGCCGCAGACCGGTAGAGGGCCGTTGGTCATTAGGTACCGGTCCGCATAGAATGAAGAAATAACTTCCATTATTTCCATTTAGTTTATTATTTGAGTCTTTATTATGAAGGTTTTATTGATGACGATGTTTTAATTTGAAAAGTGACCGGATACAGAGTTATGAAGCAGACTGGACTTTAGAAACACTCTACAGGTTTCAGGTCAAAATGGGACTGTCTGGTTCCAGCAAAACAAACTCAGAACTCTGATTGATCTTGTCTTACCGTGAGGAGCCTAACTGTAAAATACTATACATACAAAACTAACACAAAACCAATTTATATTTTACAAAAAAAAAGGCTTTGTCAATGACCTCACGCCCCCCTTCCCATTTTTAGAAAATCCTAGATCCGCCACTGCTCGTGTAATGATGGTTCAACTTTTTATTTAGAAGTAAACACAACGATCTTTGGACTCTTTTTAATTTGTTCTATATTTGATGTTAGGTTTTTGGCGCTGAATGATTGCGGTAAATGTTTACTTTCGATTCTGATTAGTCCTCGATTCATTACTTCTTCTCCCGATCAAATGCTCCTTTTGATTTTGGCGATGCGGTTTCAAGATACGCTAAAAAAACTGTATATTTTTCAAATTCCTGAACGAAAATGTAACGAAAAATGTCAAACACACTTTTAAAAGTAGTGAAGTAAAAGTACAGATATTTGCTCTAAAAATGTAGTGAAGTAAAAGTAAAAGTACCGGTCTTAAATTTTACTGAAGCAAAGTGCAGATACACAATTTTTTTACTTAAGTTCAGTAACAAAGTACATTTACTTCGTTACGTTCCACCACTGGTAATAAGGAGATAGAAACGTTTTAAAGAGAAATTCACTCTTCAATGAACTAATTCTGCAGCAGATGTTTTGATCTGTGTTAGCTAGAAGGCACAGGTTTTTATTGAATGCCTCATTTAATGTGTTAAAAAGGGGGTTAGGGCTTGTTCTTTTATGACTACAGGCTACCTTTCAAAAGTAAACAGGAGCATCTAATGGAATTGGGTCATTATAATTTCAAATTAGGAAAAGTTCAAACTTTTTGCTTTCAGGCTTGTTATGCAAAAAGATGGTTCTGCTTCTTTTGATTTAGTCAAGAAGCAATCATCTGACAGACTGGAAGAGGGATAAAAATGAAATGGGTTGTTTCTAGATATTTTTGATAAAAAGGGTCATGCTTAGTTCATGTTTGTTTCACCAAATGTTTCAAAGTCTAACAACTTCAAAAATATCAGGCAGACCTACATTCTTGTTTTTTTTAAATGTGATATTTCTAACCGTTTCCTCAGCTCTACATCCAAACAGATTTGATGTAAAAATGAACAGAATAGTACGTTTTTAGACAATGAACAGCATTAAAAATATGATTATTTGATTGTTCGATTTAAACTTCAAATAAAGAAGGACGCATTTTTTACGAGAATCTTCTTCTTTCGACATTTCACTTAAGGGGTCGCCATAGAAAGTCAGTTTCTTCCACCTAACCCTATCTCCTGCATCTTTTTCGGTCACACCAACTATCCTCATGTATCTATGAACCTCCTCTTTGGTCTTCCTCTAGCCCTCTTTCCTGGTGGTTCCAAACCCAGGATCCTTCTGTCTATGTACTCTCTCTCTCTCCTCTGTACATGTCCAAACCATCTCAGTCTGGCCTCTCTGACTTTATCTCCAAAACCTCTAACATGTGCTATAGCTCTGATCCTGTCCATCTTGGTCACTCTCAGAGAGATCCTCAGCATCTTCATCTCTGCTACCTCAATCTCTGCTTCCTGTCTTTTCCTCAGTGGCACTGTCTCTAGACCAGGGGTCACCAACTTCTTTGGTACCGAGGGCTACTTCGAGGGCACTAAGTGATGCAAAGGGCACCACTACATTTGCAGCCATTAAAACAAATCATCACGTCTGTTACACTTAGTAACACATCTGTAACAGTATTTCAATATTTTAAAATTTATCTTTGCCATGGTGCCACCAACATCTGGCATTTGTTTGTTTGTTAGTGGGAGGCCTGGCATAGCATGCTCTTAACCAGTGTACTTCACCAGATGTAAGTTGACACTGCAACTCTGAGTGACTCTTGCAGATGTGCATCAGTGAGGCGGGTTCTGTGTTTATTCTTAATGAAGTTCATGTCAGAAAAGGCTGATTCACACAGATAGGTTGAACCAAACATGCTGGAAACCTTCATGGGTGCTGTGCATACACCACTGTACTTTTCAGTGTCTGCAAGGCACCAAAAGTTCGATGCGGCCTGGTTGGCTTTGAGGTGGAGGTCATTTTGCAATGTTACAATTTCAATCTCCACCTGTTTAACATCCAAGTTGAACGTTGCACTTAGTTTCTCAGCAATGCATGTTGTATCCACTTGCATGAAAGGATTGGTAATAAATGACACACATGGCTCAAGCTGATCAAAGTCACAAAACCTGTTCTCAAACTCTTGCCCAAGTCTGTTTATGACTTGAGAGTACTTTTCTGCAGCTTTGTCAAAAGTCTCAGATGCAGAAGCATTGTCTTTCAGCACTGACCGTACAGAGGGAAAGTGCAGCACCTTTTTCCTCTGTAAATGCATGGAGAAAATGGCTTTAAATGCATTTACAGAGCTTATCATGTCAGCAACAGTCTTACCTTTGCCCTGCAGACCGCGGTCAAGTGAGCCGCGGTTCACTCATCCGCGATTCACGTGCGCGCGCCCTAAATGTCTTTTTCACAGGTAGTCAACTTTTATTCATTTTGCCTGTGAAAAAGACATTTAAACGGGCGCGCACACGTGAATCGTGGCGGAGTGAACCGCGGCTCACTTGACCGCGGTTTAACCGTCGCCACAGTCGCACCGCAGATGAGACAAACACAGTTTTCTTTTACGTTGGTGAAAAAGAATTCTTGCTCCCATTCATTTTGTAAATTATAAGTTCTCTTCCTTTTTTCTGCCATGTTTTGTGGGTAAAAAACGTGCTCGCAATCTCATCTACGTATGTAAAGCTGGTTTGTCATACGCATTTGAGTGACCTCCGACGTCACTCTACGTCAGAGTTCGTGTATTAAACTTTTTTTGTGATATTTTTTTTTTTTTTACTTTTTTATGTATTAGTTTTTAAATTTACACCACTTTAAATGAAATGAAAAAAAGAATAGCAACTCAGTTAATTAAAATTTTAGACAGAGCTAATTTGTGATTAGTGCTATTTTTAGAACTGGCCTGTAGGCGCCTAATGCGGTGCGCCCGCGGGCACCGTGTTGGTGACCCCTGCTCTAGACCAAACAGCATGGCGGGTCTCACCACGGTTTTGTACACTTTTCCTTTCATTTTAGCTGAAACTCTTCTATCACACATCACACCTGATACTTTTCTCCACCCGTTCCAGCCTGCTTGAACACGCTTCTTCACCTCTTTTCCACACTCTCTATTGCTCTGGACTGTTGATCCCAAGTACTTAAAATCTTCCACCTTCTTTATCTCTTCTCCCTGTAACCTTACTTTACCATTTGGGTTCATTCACACACGTACTCTTATTTTCTTGAAGAGAATGATGGCTTTTAAAGAGGACCATATATTTATAATATCAAGAATACAAAAAAGTAGATTTCACTCACCGGATTGAAGGGTTGAATGGAGCTTTACTGCTGAAGGGGTTCCTCAGGAACATATCAAATGTTGGCTTTTGTTAGTGTCCATGTCCAATGAGTAGACTAAATCCAAAGCAAATAATCCTCAAGATTGGGTTGGTAGGGATTTTCATTTTTCATTCAGAATAATTCTGGAACATCTTATTGTATGCCAATAGTTGGTTCATCAAAGTCATGATGGGGTGTTTTAAAACTTTTTTTTTACAATGAACGAGGGGTCTTTTGAGATTGAAATAAAAACTTAAAAGACTCACTCAACTAACTAGAAAAAAAGCTATTGTTTCCAACAAGAGTCAGAAATTCAAGAATGTGAAGGTTGAGATAGTGTTCAAATCTGGTCATAATGGATTTTTTTAGTCTTGAAATCTCAAAAGCCACAGTCTTTAGCCAGAAAGGCTTTGCTGACTTAAAAAAAAAAAACAACGCAGGTGGTTAAATTAAGAGCAGCACAAGTGAGAATGATTGATGCATTCATGCACAGCTCCGAAAAAAAACATCCAGTGACCGTGTTAGTAGACGGGTCAAATATTGGAAAGTTGTAAGTAAATGTTTCAATGTGTTCTAAGTGTTTTAATTCAGTGTGTTAATAATTTTGAACAAAATGGGAGTTTGCGACAAAAATATGCAACTTGATAATTGTATTCCAATTTAAAATTTGGAAAATTCTAAAGTATTAAATTTTTTTATATCAATATGTTTTATATATTTTCTTTTTAATTTCGAACTTGGTGGTGTTTTTTTCTAATAACAATGGATTTAGGTTAAAATAAAGAGTTTACGGATTTTTGAGAAATGTTATATTTAAAATTTACCTGTTATATACTATATATATATATTATTTTATATATATATATATATATATATATATATATATATATATATATATTTTGTAAATGAAACAAATGACATGAGAAAAATCCATCTGAAGACAGGCTGCACAGTGGCACAATGGTTAGCACAATGGCCTCACAGCAAGAAGGTCAGGGATTCACGTCCCAGGAGGGAAGAGGCTTAGAACGTTGGTCTTTCTGTGTGAAGTTTGCATGTTCTCCTTGTGTATATGTGGGTTTTCTCCATTACTCCAATTTCCTCCCAGTCTCCAAAAACATGCATGTTAGATTTACTGGCCGCTATGAAATTCCCCTAGGAATAGTCGTGCCCATGTGCCTCCGGGACATAACGGCGGCTTTTTCGAGGTGTACCCTGCCTCTCACTTTGAAAAAGCAGGTATAGGCTCCGGCATTCCGTGACCCCATAAGGCATTCACGGTTTGGAAGATTAATGAATGAACGAGAGTTATTATCTCCTTTTTTATTCTACTTGACGATATACAATTTTGGTTAAATTGTTAAAACCAAAGGATTTGAAAAGATATAGTGTGAACTAAATTAGAGTTTAATTAAATTTAATTTAATCAAATCAGAAAAGTTGTCAATTTGATAGCTAACACTCTTAAACTTACTTGTTGGCAAAAACACTTTTTTTCGCTTTAAAATTGACCTCAAATACAAACAGCCATTATTTTTCAAACTGAACAACCAACAGTCATTAAACCCCAGGATAAGGTAAAAGAAAAACAAATCTTTTATTGCATCATGCACATGTTTCGCAGGATTCTTCATTCTATAATTAAAACGATAAATTAGCTCGATGTTAAGCCTTTAGGTCAACAAATTACGACCATGTCTAAAGTTGGGTTGATTGGTCCCTAAAGGTTATACAACACATTTCCACTTGTTCCTCCATCTGTTTCGTCTCTGTTTTCCAGTGGTGCCGCTGATTGACGAGGTCATTTGAGAGAAGGACATCTTTAATTGTACACAAAATAAAGCTCCTTGGATTTGCTTTGGCTGCTAACCCTTACAGCATTGGAAGGGATTAATTAAGTCCATCTTCGAGCAGCAGAGATGACTGTGCAAGCAGTCAGTGGTTATCTGTGATGGCTCCTGTGACCCAGGAGGGGAACATCTGCATAGCAGCGCAGCCAAGAACATCCTGTCTTTTATTCTTTCCTTTTCCCCTCTTTTCTTTCTAAATCCCAGTGTTAATGTAGCCTCACAGTTCTTTTGCATTGCAAATGAAGTGCCGATAGGTTTTAAGAAAGATAACGTGACTAAAATTTTCTATTTTGGCTATGTGGGGTGTTAGGATGATCCAATATTAAATTGAATATAAAGTACATCATTTGGTGGATTTATCTTACTAGCCTAACTTACCTGATATCCTCGAAACCAAACCGAACTTAGGTTGACTTAATTCGGAAAAATCTCTGTGACCAGATACAATATGTCTGGTTAAAACCTCGATGGTTTTGCTTGTCGATTCCCATTGTAATTAAAATTCAAGTACATTTGTTGTTAAGGAAATGGGTGGAATGCCCCCCGCGGGTCAGGGACAGGGTCTTTCCCCAAGTGGAGGAGTTTAAGTATCTCGGGGTCTTGTTCACGAGTGGGGGAAGAATGGAGCGGGAAATCGACAGGCGGATATGTGCGGCACCAGCAATAACTAGGACGCTGTATCGGTCCGTCGTTGTAAAGAAAGAGCTGAGCCGAAAAGCAAAGCTCTCGATTTACAAGTCGATCTACCTTCCCACCCTCACTTATGGTCACCAGGCGTAGGTAGTTACCGAAAGAATAAGGCTCCGCAGGGTGGCTGGGTTCTCACTTAGAGATTGGGTGAAGAGCTCTGCCTTCCGGGAGGAGCTCGGAGGCGAGCCGCTCCTCCTCCAGGTCGAGAGGAGCCAGATGGGGTGGTTCAAATGCCCCCTGAGCACCTCGCAGGTGAGGTGTTTTGGGCACGTCCCACCGGGAGGAGACCAAGAGGCAGACCCCAGACCCGCTGGAGAAACTGTGCCTCACGGCTGACCGGGGAACCACTTGGGATCCTTCCGGGTGAGCTGGAGGATGAGGCCGGGGTAAGAGCTTCCCAGGACCCGACCCCGGATGAGCGGAAGATGACAGAATGGAATTTGCTGTTAATTTTTTAGAATCACTTTTGGCACAGAGTGCGAGAAAAAATAATGCACAGTTTTACTGCTACAAAAAAATCAATTTCTATTTTCTTTAAACCATGACTTTTTTTTTTAGTGTTTTTCATTAGTAGGTTGGTTAACTCGCAGATTAATTCCGGATTGCTACAAGTGCACAGGAAGGCACAATCTTGTGTGTCGTAAATATTGTCTAACAACACTTAACAGTGATAATTGTAGTATAAAAACGAAATAAAATTTTAAGCCCTTGTGATATCCAGTCAACATGAGCAATGCACACATAAAGTTCTTAAGTTGTGGAACTGAAATTCATTTCTGCAATAAGATCTATCAAAGACTTCAAATAGTCTATAGAGACCTGCTCAAATGCGGAAATTTTTCAGTTAAAAAAAAAAAAAAAAGAATTACTCTATTCACACCTCACCGGGGAAATTTGTGTGCTGCACTCCTTACACCGCAGCAGGCTGCCTTTCGACGGCGCCAATGGTGCGAGAAGCGGGGGTTAGGTGTCTTCTCCAAGGACCCTAGATGTGCTCTCTGTGGGACGCGAACCCGCGAAATTCCGGTCCGCCGTCTCAAGGTCTACTCCCTCGAGACGGCAAACAGTTAAGTTTGTCGATTAGTTTTCTGTGGTTTGCTAATGCACTACCAGTTTTCTATTGAGATTTATGACCATCAAGATCTGTGACTTTGTGCCATTGTGCACGCCCCGAATGCGTCATCCACCTCCCCCCACCTATCAGACGGTCTAACCATCGAGATCTGCCACCTGGCATGATGCCAACTTCAATTGGAATTAGCGTTTCTTCGCATCCGCTCTGCACTTTTTGAAAAAAAATTACAATTTTAAAAAGTAAATGTTTTTTATTTGTTTAAGTGTATTTACTTTAGGTTCTGCGACTGGTTGTTCATAGCACTCTAGCAAAACTTTGTGTTGATATGGTTTAACTTGAGCTAGCTCCGTGTCTTTTTGACAATGACAGATTACTGCTCTACTTTAATGATGGTGTCATCAGGGTATTTTTGAAACTTAAGGGACACAAAGGGACTGCTTTGATTATCCTCCCACTCCATCCACCCTTCCCTTAACTTAAATCTAATCAACTCTTTCCTAAGTATGTTTATGTCTGTATATGTAGTTGCTAAGTAACCGGTGCTGTCTTTTATTTTTACTTGCCCTGCTTCACTGACTTTGTTGGGGAGGCCGGGTGACTTATTTTTTTTAAAACACCAAATCTACCCTTTACCCTCTCTTCCTAGAATATCTAGGCGCAGCCAAGGCGTTGGAGGGATCCAGTTTGGTGACCTCAGGATCAGATCTCTGCTTTTTGCGGATGATGTGGTCCTGTTGGCTTCATCGGACCGTGATCTCTCGCTGGATCGATTTGCTGCCGAGTGTGAAGCGGCCAGGATGGGAATTAGCGCCTCCAAATCCGAGATCATGGTCCTCGCCTGGAAAAGGGCGGAATGCCCCCTGCGGGTCAGGGACTGTGTCCTGCCCCAAGTGGAGGAGTTGAAGTATCTCGGGGTCTCGTTCACGAGTGGGGGAAGGATGGAGCGGGAGATCAACAGGCGGATCGGTGCGGCATCAGCAATAACTAGGACGCTGCATCGGTCCGTCGTGGTAAAGAGAGAGCTGAGCCGAAAAGCAAAGCTCTCGATTTACAAGTCGATCTACGTTCCAACCCTCACCTATGATCACCAGCTGTGGGTGGTGACCGAAAGAATGAGATTGCAGGTACAAGCGGCCGAAATGAGCTTCCTCCGCAGGGTGGCTGGACTCTCACTCAGAGATCGGGTGAGGAGTTCTGCCATCCAAAGGAGCTCGGTGTTGAGCCGCTCCTCCTCCAGGTCGAGAGGAGCCAGATGGGGTGGTTCGGGCATCTGGTTAAGATGCCCCCTGAGCGCCTCGCGGGTGGGGTGTTTTGGGCACCTTCTACCGGGAGGAGACCAAGGGGCAGACCCCGGACCTGCTGGAGGGACTATGTCTCACAGCTGGCCGGGGAACGACTTGGGATCCTTCCGGGTGAGCTGGAGGATGCAGCCGGGTGAGAGAGGCCTGGACTACCCGTTTGAGCCTGTTGCCCCCGCGACCCGACCCCGGAATAAGCGGAAGATGACGAAACGGAACGGAACCTTACTTGTAGTCACAGTCATAACGTAGAAAAGCACTATTTTGACGAGGTGGCCGACTTCTTGCTCTTACAGAGGAGGTTGAAGGGTTGGGATGGCAAAGTCATTAGGGCAAACTTTAGAGTAGAAGCACTGTTTTACTGCATTATGTTCATGTGAAGCTATTTAGCAAATACACTACCTTGAAAATCAAAAATGCAATTTTTCTAAAAATTAATTGGTATTACAGAGATATGTAAATTACAACGATGGCTGTTATGATAAATCCAAACTGTGTTACTACCCTTTTTAATTAAATTTTTCTGTAATTCACGAGTGTCAACATTTTGCTCCAGGCATTTATTCTAAACCCCGATACGAAGCAGGCACAACGGCTGCTTGATGGAGTTATATTTTCAGCTCTACATGAGTTGTAGCACATGATTGTCTTCCAGCAGCTTTGATTCTGCGTACACTTGTCATTCCTCTCCTCGAATTGCATGACCTTGAAAACTGTTACCTTGCCATCAAAACACATGTCATAATTCAAATTCTGTGCATTTAAGAATGAGGTTCTCTGATACGATTTACTTTATTCACCACTCGATTTTTTTGGGTCTGAAAATTATGCTCGCGGCAATAATAATAATAATAATATGTTTTATTTGTAATGTGCCTTACATTTTAAAGAAAATCCCAAAGCACTACATAAAAACTAGGCAAAGTAAAAACAATAAAAAACACTTTAAAAACTAAAATCCACATTCAGAAAACAAAGAAGCATAAAGTCAAAAATTAAAAGCATTAAAAATGAATTTCTTTAGACCTTTTTTTAAAGTGTCCACACTTTGTGGCCCTGAGGAGTTCTGGGAGCTCATTCCAGAGTCGTGGGGCAACGGCCTGGAAGGCTCTGTCCCCCATTGTGGTCAGCCTGGTCCTGGGCTGATGGGAAGGTTGGAGCACGGCTGGACGATGAGGGGCCACAAGGTTAGAGCTCAGCCGGACGATGAGGGCCAGAAGGTTAGAGCTCAGCCGGACGATGAGGGGCCAGAAGGTTAGAGCTCAGCCGTACGATGAGGGGCCAGAAGGTTAGAGCTCAGCCGAACGATGAGGGGCTAGTAGTGAGAAGCTGTTCAGGAAGCCATGGTGCACCAGGAGCCAGAGTGAAGAATCAGGCTAGCAGGGTGGTGGACCAGGATATGGAGGGAGATCATCATGGCTGGGGATTGGGACCAGGAGTGCAAAATCAGGTCCTGGGGCAGGATACTCCACAGACAACCTCCACAGACAATATCATAATATTTCACCTTGGGAGATGTTCTAAAAAAAGAAAATAAAAATAAACCCAAAATGGATAATTTTGCTTGCAAACTACTTCAAAGTCACCGACGTAAGGGTGTAAAAAAGGCTTCTATCAGTGGCGGATGACTTATTGCAGCGAGGCGACTTATAGACAATCTGTCCTGCAGTATAATATGTGTGTAAATGATAATGTTAAAGGTTATTGTCATGCTTCGCTTGGGACTCAAAATGCATTGCCTCTGAGGAAGCGAGATGATCATTAACTCAAGGTGTCATCAGACACATTTGCTAACTGGTATTCTCCAAAGCCAAAAAGTCTTTTTCTCTAGAGAGAAGCATGAGAGCCAGTTTTTTTCAATGCAGAAAATCTCTGGATTTTGGCACTGCAATAGAAAATGTCATTTCACAAATTTTTACACTATCGATTTAACATGAACCAGTTTTCTGTCTATGTATTTACCGTGTCTGAAAGCTCCAAACGGATGGTGCTTGAACTTTTGATCTATGCAAATATTGATTTAGTGTCTAATAAGAACTGTGATCGAAATCCAAAGGTGAAGCGGAGACGAGAACGTATTTGTCAAAATCAAAGCCATTAGGAGAATGTGCTGTGAGGAACAAGAGACTAGTAATTACAGACCATAATGCAACTTTGAGCATGACCTTCCAAGGGGTGATAAATGGCGCGGGTGCTATCCATGACATACAAGCAGAGAGTCATCAATGTTTGTCGGCAACTGTAAGGTATGAGGTAATTAATCATGCAACGTGGGCTCCATCCTGAATCTAATTAACAGAAAAACACATGTACTTGTCTGTTTTGAAGAGGTGGGGAAAAAAAAGACAAAGCCTTTACAATATTTATGATCTGACCATCGTGGTTGTCTGACAGCAATCTGTTATAATTCTTCGAAAAAATACAAGACGTCTTTAGAATCTTTTGTGACAAAATAAAGCAATCGGCACATTTATTTAAATCTAAAGACGTCGACCTGTAAGGCTAAGAAAAATAATTTCATACATATTTAATTCCAGATATACACTATATTACCAAAAGTATTCGCTCACCCATTCAAATGATCAGAATCAGGTATTTTAATCACTTGGCCTGGCCCCAGGTGTAGCACTCAGGCAGACTGTGAAACAAGACATTTGTGAAAGAATGGGCCGCTCTCCGGAGCTCAGTGAATTCCAGCGTGGAACTGTCATAGGATGCCACTTGTGCAACAAATCCAGTCGTGAAATTTTCTCGCTCCTAAATATTTCACAGTCAACTGTCAGCTCTATTATAACAAAATGGAAGCGTTTGGGAACAACAGCAACTCAGCCACGAAGTGGTAGGCCACATAAAGTGACGGAGAAGGGTCAGTGGATGCTGAAGCGCATAGTGCAAAGAGGTCGCCGACTTTCTGCACAGTCAATTGCTACAGAGCTACAAACTTCATGTGACCCTAATTAGCCCAAGTACAGTACGCAGAGAGCTTCATGGAACGGGTTTCCATGGCCGAGCAGCTGCAGCCAAGCCACACATCACCAAGTGCAATACAAGGCGTCGGATGCAATGGTGTAAAGCACGCCGCCACTGGCCTCTAGAGCAGTGGAGACGCATTCTCTGGAGTGATGAATCACGCTTTTCCATCTGGCAATCTGATGGACAAGTCTGGGTTTGGAGGTTCCCAGGAGAACGGTACATTTCAGATTCCATTGTGCCAACTGTGAAATTTGGTGGATGAGGAATTATCGTATGGGGTTGTTTTTCAGGAGCTGGGCTTGGCCCCTTAGTTCCCGTGAAAAGAACATTAAATGCTTAAGGATACCAAAACATTTTGGACAATTCCATGCTCCCAACCTTGTGGGAGCAGTTTGGAGCGGGCCCCTTCCTCTTCCAACATGACTGTGCACCAGTGCACAAAGCAAGGTCCATAAAGACGTGGATGGCAGAGTCTGGTGTGGATGAACTTGACTGGCCTGCACAGAGTCCTGACCTGAACCCGATAGAACACCTTTGGGATGAATTAGAGCGGAGACTGAGAGCCAGGCCTTCTCGACCAACATCAGTGTGTGACCTCACCAATGCACTTGTGGAAGAATGGTCAAAAATTCCTATAACCACTCTCCTCAACCTTGTGGACAGTCTTCCCAGAAGAGTTGAAGCTGTAATAGCTGCAAAAGGTGGACCGACATCACATTGAATTCTATGAGTTAGGAATGGGATGGCACTTCAGTTCATAGAATGAGTAAAGGCAGGTGAGCGAATACTTTGGTAATATAGTGTAAAGTGTATCTTTAAACTTTAAAGACAATGCAGTTAAGCTGAAGTTGTTTTGGCTTTGCATTCCCCTTTTTCCTGATACTAATCATAGTTACATATTGTAACCCTGAGGCGCTGCCCTCCAGCAGAAATAAGAAAGAACTTAAGAGATGTAGTCAGCTTGGATATTCTTAGCCCTACACCAGCATATTTGTTTCATTTTCCTTTAAATTCGCTGTCCTCAAGTGACAATTGCTCGAGGCAATTTATTCAATTTTGCACAACCCCACTGGAGTCACAAAAACGTATTAAAGTATTGGGTTCACATGAATTCACCTGTGAAAGGCTGAAAACACGAGTCATAATAAAATATAGGAGGTACAGTCACATTTTGACAACTGAATAAAATGAGTTGGTCACAGTGTTTTCTTTGAATATCCAAAAAGACTCGTTATCTGTTCCGCTTGGTAACACTGTTTTTTTTTAAAACAAGCAATGTATTGTGTGGTAATAAAAGACAAGGCTGCTGTGTTGCTGGGTTGCTTCCACCATAATTCAGCCCGCTATACGCTCAATGAGAAAAAAAAAAGATAAAAGCCTATCAATTGAAAGACGTTTTACAAGCATGAGCCTTGCAAAAAACGTAAACAAGTATCGTCTTCCAAGACTTACATTTGGCATCTTTGCAATGCTAATTGACTCACTGCCATCCAAACTAACAAACCTTTTTTTGAGTATGTGACAGGAAAAACAAATTGCTAGTTGCTTTTAAATACACACATAAAATGGGCTATTCTATATATGGAATTGTATCTGTCTTCTTCGCCTGTTGAGACACTCATGTTGTGATATTGGTCTCAACAAATTACAGTAAATTGCACTCCTCAATTAATTTATGATCTTCGTGTGTACTTTCAATATTCCTACAGTTGGAGATTTGTTAGAACAAAACCAAAGGTTTTCCTTTAATTTTTTTCTTAATTTTCACATCCCCATAGATAAGTCATCCATAAAAATAACTGCTGGTATTGATAGGTTATTTTCTTTTCATTCTCGTTGAAATGTTATCGAGGTAGCTGCCTTCTTTTCAGGTTCGAATGGGGACCAACAGAAAATTAGAGGCACAAACCACCAATGTATTAAAGGGCCCATCTCATGCAAAATGGACTTTCCAGAGTTTTCTACCTTGTAAGAGTGGTGTCCGGGCCTTGTATATGTCACCAAAGGGGTTTCTAGATTGATTTAGCCCGTTTTTCACAAATTGCTGTGGATTTCTGGTACGCTCAGACAAAACAACGAATGAGCAGATGTCTAAAGTATGACGGTGCTGTCTAAAGTATGACGCATTTGACGTAGCCAGGACGGACTTCGCACATACCCCCCTCTGCAGCAAACCCTCCCTCCTCACTACCCGCCCGCCCTCCTCACTCCACCAATCTACAAGCATTTTGTAATACTTTACCAATCAGTAACATTCATCCCGTGCTGCCGCAGTGCTTGTGCTTCGTGCACCTCAAAATCCTCGTTGGATTCTGGATCCAAAATGTAGGGCTGAACATGATGAATCAACATGATAAAATCTTATTTCAGATGCTACCAAACCGCTACGCACGGGTTTACGCCTGTCTTCCTCCTCCCACTCAGAGATGGGCGGAGGAATAGCGGCTCAGTGAGAGCAGAGGGCGGAGCTTGTACTTTCTCAGGACGGGCGAAGGGATGACCAATACCTGGCCTTTCATAGTTCTGGGTCTGTGGCTGCGCTCCACCAAATCAATATATTTTTATAACTATCGTCTAATGCATGTTGCAAACCCCACATTTTGCGTGTGTATGTGCATAGGATACAATGTGAAAAGAGTTATTTTGCATGAGATGGGCTTTATATTAGCTTATACAAAGCTACCAACTATAGTTGGTAATACCAACTATAATGTTTTTTTCTCCAGACTTTAGTCTTAACGTGAACCAGATTTCATGGTTCATAGTTTCAGACTTTTTTTTTCCATAGTCTGGATGTAGTATTTTTTTTATAGCCTGGAGAAAAAAAAAGTCCACATTTCCATCGTTCCTGTCTGTCTGGGTTCAGCGGTGCTACCTGCTTCCACTTCTGATGGCGTGGCATAGCTATTCAGATGCCTGGCTGTTTGTAAGTTGCTATGGTTACAGTATCAAAAAACAAACATAATTGAATAACATACAAGATTTTTGAATATCTCAGGAAAGCATCAAACGTACTTCTTTGCTGACTTTTTGTTGATTCGTATGACTATCTACTTGTTTTCAACGCACAGCGATTGTTTTAAAGTAGGATCCTGATGCATACTAAGCTTAGCTCCAAGACATATTCCACATATGATATTTGATGTCCTCTAAATCAAACAGTCCTAGTAAATAGTAAAAAGTTTAACAAATACGGACAGCAAATCCAGCTGGGATTTGTCCCATTCGTCCACAGAAATCTCTAGATCTTTCAGGTTTTTGAGGTTAATAATCTCTTCAATACAACTCTCTTACAGTCTCCAATAGTCTTTCAATACAATAAGTTGTTCAATTTGCTTTAAAAACAAATGGACCACTAAAATGCTCACAAAGCAAGGCTTGTTGAAAACAACATGCCCACAAAAGACACTCGCAAGCACACGGCGACCGTAGTACGCTAATCGATATTCAAAGTATTTCCACAAGTTACAACTCATTGTTCCGCTTTTTTGTTGTTGTTGTTGTTTTCTTGAAGTATAGCTTAATTACCAACGATATAGAAGTTTTCAAATACATAGGAACATTGGAAGAAGGATGCTAGATTTGGAACCACCAGGAAAGAGGACTAGAGGAAGACCAAAGAGGAGGTTCATGGATACAGTGAAGGAAGACATGAAGATAGTTGGTGTGACCAAAGAGGATACAGCAGATAGGATTAGATGGAAGAAACTGACTTGCTGTGGCGACCCCTAAAGGGAAATGCCGAAAGAAGAAGAAGAAGATGGAAGTTTTCAAATTTCAATTGTACTTTTTGTATCTCAACATGAAGCGAGAACTCGAAAATCAAAAATTCTGTCAATTTATGACTAGCTGTAGGTTTTCAGGTTTTTTTTCCCTAATGCTTTCCCCCGCCCCCTTTTTTGTCACTTCCTGTTCATTAGCGTGTCAAGCTAAGTTTGCTAATCTTCTCCAGGTGACTCTCCTTTAGTTGTCTCTGCTTCAACTCTTCCTTGTTTATTTTGATTCCTGCTAGTTCACTTGGTTTTGTTTGAAGTGCAGTTAGATCAAAAGTTTTCTCTCTGAGGTTTTTAGGTCTCTAAAGTTCAGTTCCAATATTTTCTGCTCCTGCTGGAGAGTTTTCAGTTTTATTAACTATTCTTTCATCCACCTTCAATTCTGTCCGTCTTTATTTGGCTTCTCCCGCTACGTGTTTGGCTTCTAACCCAAGACACAATATTGTCTGAGTAAAGAAGAAAGGAAGCTTTTGAATAGCTTTGAAATTCACCTCACTCACTCAATTCTAGCTAAATAAAATCTAAAGGCTATAAGTTGTACAAAAGAAATAAACACAATATTCCAGTTGAAAGCAAACTTTTTATTTTATAGGTTTATAAATTTTTACATAAAAAGTCAGAAATTATAAAGGTGCTTCAGGTCTTTTTTTTTCTAAGTGCCAAACTTTTGCGAGTATTTGGTCGAAATGTTACCAAAGCTTGTTTCGTTGATTTGTTCCAGTAGTTTCTTGGATTTAGAGATAAAAGTATTTCTGCTGGGCTGAATTTGCCGCTGGGTTTAGTCTTATTTCCCACTGCTTTAACAGTGATGAAGCAGACTGTCTATAACCGTGAGAAATACGGAGGTAATTGTTGAAAATTGTAGCAACTTTTGTTTTAGTTTAAAAAAACTTTGCTCGACTTCTTTCACTGTGCTCTGACCGGTTAATGTTTGTTAGAGACGTGCCAATGTATTTCTGAATGGAGGTGTTCGCAATAACTTGTTTCAATGTTCATAAGATAAGTCCAAAAAGCTTGATTCTTTTCATAATCATATCGATATGCCATGAGATAAGAATTATTAACCGACAATAGCAAAAAAACTCTTTACAGTGTCTTTTTTTTTTTTTATCTAAAGATTGTGGTCTCACGCCAAAAAGGTCAGCGGTTGGAGTTCTGGGTGGTGACAAGTTTTGGGACACTGGTCTTTCTGTGTGAAATTTGCATGTTCTCCCTGTGTATGTGTGGGTTTTCTCCGGGTATTCCAATTTCCTCCCGTTCTGTTCCGTCATCTTCCGCTTGTTCCGGGGTCGGGTCGCGGGGGCAACAGCCTCAAACGGACAGCCCAGGCCTCTCTCACCCCGGCTGCATCCTCTAGCTCATCTGGAAGGATCCCAAGTCGTTCCCCGGCCAGCTGTGAGACATAGTCTCTCCAGCGGGTCAGGGGTCTGCCCCTTGGTCTCCTCCTGGTGGGACGTGCGCAAAACACCTCGCCCGCGAGGCGCTCGGGGGGCATCCTAACCAGATGCCCGAACCACCCCATCTGGCTCCTCTTGACCTGGAGGAGGAGCGGCTCGACACTAAGCTCCTCTCGGATGGCAGAGCTCCTCACCCGATCTCTGAGTGAGAGCCTAGCCACCCTGCGGAGGAAGCTCATTTCGGCCGCTTGTACCCGCGATCTCATTCTTTCGGTCACCACCCACAGCTGGTGACCATAGGTGAGGGTTGGAACGTAGATCGATTTGTAAATCGAGAGCTTTTCGGCTCAGCTCTCTCTTTACCACGACGGACCGATGCAGCGTCCTAGTTATTGCTGATGCCACACCAATCCGGCTGTCGATCTCCCGCTCCATCCTTCCCCCACTCGTGAACAAGACCCCAAGATACTTAAACTCCTCCACTTGGGGCAAGACCCTGTCCCTGACCCGCAGGAGGCATTCCACCCTTTTCCGGGCGAGGACCATGGTCTCGGATTTGGAGGCGCTAATTCCCATCCCAGCCGCTTCACACTCTGCAGCAAATCGATCCGTCGAGATCTGGAGATCACGGTCCAATTTATATTCCACCATCCAAAAACATGCATGGCAGGTTATTTAGTCTTTTCGTGTACCTCAGTTATGGAACAACAGCAGATTGCTAATAAAAACATGTTCATCTTCATATTTTTCTTTTTTTAATGGTCTCAGTCCGTATTAAAGTTGTAAATTGGTCAATATTCTCAAGGCTGAAAAAGTATGCTTTTAAAATAATCATTATAATGTCGACTTGCAAAATTTTGAGTATGTATGACTGTATAGTGCACACAATAATTTTGTCGCTTTTGTCACTTTTGTTTTCTAAAAAATTCAAATAAACTGAGACGCTGGTGAAAACAACTTTAATGAATCCTCTTACTAATCCGTATCACAACCTCGGAACAATTCTGCTTTTGTATTGTCAGACAAAACATAATTTATTTTCTTAATTTGTGTTCTTTTTTCTGGATCTATTCTCATAGAGAATTTGGTATTTTTATACGAATATAATGAGGAATATTGCAAACAGCATCAAATTTTATATTTTCAATGAACAAAAGTGATACGGCATTAGTCACGAATATAACAGGCAATAGAACAATCTGTGCTCTGAAGAATTTATGTACATTTTTAAAACCTTCTCATTTAGATTGAGATCGACAGCCTTTTTAATGCTTCACATGTAAATGTATTCATTTGTAGCAACAAGATGTGAAACGAGTTGGTTTTCACAAAAGGTGATGCATGGATATTCTACAACCTACAAGACTCTTTTGAATAATGAAATGTAAATTATTATTCACATCAGGAAAGAATCTATAAATAATAACTAGACATCTCATTTCAGTCTGTGTTGAACAAAGGCTTGTCAAGTCAACCAACAATGTTTCCCCAACAAATGTATTCAGAAAACTTTTTAGATTGAGGAAAAAGATTCCCAAAAATATTTTAAAATTGCAGTAAACCAGGTTATAATATGTTTTTGTATTATTCTGGGATGTGGACAATTCATCTTGAGATAGTTCAGTAAAATAAAAATATAGTTTTCAGTCTTTTCTTTGAATTTAGCTTTTTTTGTTAATTTTTTGGGGTGAATTTCTTGTTTTGTAACGTTTTATTCTCGTCAGATGTGTACAACAGGATTTTTTATTTTGCATTTAAATTGAAGAACAAAACCAAAGGTCAAGAACAATTTGAAGTTTGAACAGTATTTGAATACTGGACGGGAAAGCACGTAAATTATATAGAGTGTGGAAAAGAGGTGAAGAAGCGTGTTCAGGCAGGCTGGAACGGGCAAAGAAAAGTATCAGATGTGATGTGCGACAGAAAAGTTTCAGCTAGAATGAAAGGTAAAGTGTACAAAACCGTTGTGAGACCGGCCATGCTGTTTGGCCTAGAAACAGTAGCACTGAAGAAAAGACAGGAAGCAGAAACGGAGGTAGCAGAGATGAAGATGCTGAGGATCTCTCTGGGAGTGACCAGGATGGACAGGATTAGAAATGAGTACATCAGGGGAACAGCATATGTTAGAGGTTTTGGGGATAAAGTTAGAGAGGCAAGACTGAGAGGGTTTGGGCATGTACAGAGGAGAGAGAGAGAGTACATAGGAAGAAGGATGCTGGATTTGGAACCACCAGGAAAGAGGACTAGAGGAAGGCCAAAGAGGAGGTTCATGGACGCAGTGAAGGAAGACATGAAGATAGTTGGTGTGACCAAAGAGGATTCAGCAGATAGGGTTAGATAGAAGAAACTGACTTGCTGTGGCGACCCCTAAAGGGAAAAGCCGAAAGAAGAAGAAGAAGAAAGCACGTAAATTATTCAAACAATTGCACTTGTGAATAAACTAGAAAACTACTTTGTGGGAATTGCGTGGGAATTTAGTTCAAACATGGCTGACATCTCCAAAAAGTTGATTTGCAAAATACCCTTTTAAATTACTTAGGAAAGTATTACATTTTATATAAAACAAATCAAGTAACTTTGCCATAAATTACGCTATTCCTTTAGAGTTCCATTCCATCGTCTTCAGCTTATCCGGGCCCGGATTTCGGGGCCACACCCTCACAAGGGAAACCCAGGCATCTCTCACTCCGGCTACATTCTCCAGCTCACCAGGGAACACCCCAAGGCGTTCCCCAACCAGCTAAGAGTCTTTCCAGAGGGCCCAGGGTCTCTTTCTTGGGCTCCTCCCAGTGGGACAAGCCCAAAACAACTCACCAGCAAGGCATTCGGGAGGCCTTCTAACCAGATGGTTTCTCTCGACCTGGAGGGGCAAGCATATTTTTTAAAGTGATTTTCAAATTTTTTTCAAACCATATAGTAATCTCCAGGGTATTTCACAATGCCGGCTAAAACCAGACTAATGCTAACTTTTGTGCCTAAGTGTCATGGTGTGGATGTGGAAGAAGAACGAGGACCCAAAAGCAGGACAACAAACAGGATTAACTAACAGAAAGGTCCAGCAAGGCTGTAAGGCAAGGCACAGGATTAGAACAAAGGAATGTCTCTTGGTCAAAATATCAAAAGTATAACACATAGAATTTGAGGATATATCTTGGTCAGGCAGCCAGGAAGACCCAACTAGGAAGTCAGGGCAGACTGCCTTTGAACAGGCAGCATGTCCATGATCCACAGGTTCCCAGCATGACGTTAATGACCACAGGGGCTTAGTATCAGGCTGGAATCCAGGAGAGGGGGGGGAAGTCCAGGGCTCCCTCTGGTTGCAAGCAAGGGAATCATGACACCTAAGAACGATGTAGGTCCCTGACTTGACCTAAACCAAATTTTATTGTTGCGCATTCTACGTTAAATTTATAACTACCTTATACGCATCGAATTAACACTGCTCCCAAAACTCCTCTTTGTAATATTAACTAGTTTGACATTTTTTTCTTTTTGTCTCTTACAAACGGGCACTGCCATTGAGATTGAAACAATGTCTGAGAGGTGATATTTGATAGTAGACCCTCTGTCTAACATCACACCCAACAATTTACCTCTGAAGACAATATGTCCTCATCACAAACTCATAAATTCCTCCATATTCCAGACCCGGCCATTGGTGCTAGAAGTTATTGCTAATAGAGGTTGTGCGGTTCACCGTGAGATAAACAGAAAACTCGAAATCAAGGACCAAGCCCGATCGCCTTCTTGACTAGATTGTTATGATCTGGATTTATTGCCATATTTTCTCTGTGTTTTAATCATAGTTGAATCTAATCAGATCTTCTGGCTCCATGAACCCCTGTCTGCTCATCCTGCCCTGTTCTTTGTACCTCCGATAAAAACCTGTACGCCCTGCTTTTTTATTCACTGAGCCTGGCTTAGTTATTCATCCTGGAAGTCTTAATCCCACTTTTGTTCACGGAAACCCTGGCATTGGCAGATCTTCTGAGACAAACAAACAATCAGGCCTGTGAACAGAAGCGAGAACAAGCAACGGTCTTCAAAATGGAGCAGAAAATGCTCATAATGATTACTTCCGGAACCTTAGAGAATCTGTGGGTTTCTAATGGAGAGAAATCTTTAGGAACATGGAATGTCATTGGTACGTAGATGGACAACTTATTTAGTGGAACGAGGGCTCTAAGAAGAGTCGTGTCTTCTCTCGGAAAACTTTCAATGAATGTTTGTAATTTACACTCTATTTCATTAGCGTCAAACTGTGAAAAACCCACAGGCAATCATTGGCCTTCTTGCGGCAAAATCTGGTCTGTAGAAAAAAAATACGTGTAAGTGAATAAATACTTAATTTACTTGAAGTACAAACAAAATAATTGCAATTTTCCCATTGTAGGACAAATAAAAGGTCTTCTTGGACCTAAGGAAGTATATGCATTGCTGTTGGCCTCTCGACGTCCGTAGCTATTTAAAAAGAATAATACGCTTGATCTACATATGGATTGTAAGGATGGTATTTACTGGTCAAAGCCACTTATACTTTGTGTGGCTATTAATTTATAACAAATTTGACTACCATGACCCATGACATTTTTTTTTCCTTCAAGAAAGCATCAGTGATTGCTAATTTCTTGTCCGAAATATTTTAAACTAAAAACTTTAGGACGGAATGTCTCAAGAATCAGGCAAATGTGTAATAATTTAATCATTTGCATGCAATTACTCTGACATAAACAAATGCTACTGTAAGTACATGCAAAAAAAATACAATTGGGTAAAAACAAAAGTAAGGAATTTACTTGATCAATGTGAAGATGCATACCCAGCAATATAAACTGTTAGTATTTATTTTTTCTAAAAATACTATATTTAAATGTACATACTACATCTCCAACATACTACATGAGGCGGAGGCGATAGATCAGTGGTAGAATGTTCGCTCTTGGACTTGAAGTTCGCCGGGTCAAATCCCACTGAGCTCATGGCTAGGTGTCCTTGGGGAAGACACATAACCCCCCGTTTCTTCCACCATTGCACCGTCTTGGCAGCCTGCTGCAGTGTAATGCAGCACAAAAATTCCCCCCTGGAGGAATGAATTAAGTATGTAAAATTAATATACCGGTACTTCATGGGGAAATTACTTTTGCGCCATTGTACCGCAGCATACAGCCATGACAATGCCAAATGGTGGGAGCAACCAGAGGGTTTGACGTCTGCTCCAGGGACACTCAGGCTTGAGCCGAGTAGGAATCAAACCAGCTTCTCCCAGTCCAAGGACGGACATTCTACCACTGACCCAATGCCTATTAAATTTGTGTAATCCCTCATTTGAGAAATCCATTGTAGAAAAGGCTTCAAAGTTGCCAACTAAACAGTGTATTTGTTGATTGAGAAGTTTCGACTTCCATCCAGAAATCCTTTCTATCTCACTCTTCTATCAGATTGAATATGATTTTCAGATTGAAGTCAAATCATCCTGTTCGGGGTATACCCTGCCCCTTGCCTTGGATCTGCAGGGATGGGTTCCGGCACCCCCCGTATCCCTGTAAAGGTTTGACGGTTAAGAAGGTGACTGAAGTCGAAACATTAGCAAATTTACTGTCCAAACGACAACTTTGAATCCTTTTCTATGTTATTACTGCCAGAATTTTTTTTTTCTCCTTTGAGAAGACAATAACCAGAAAACCATATAACAAAATGAACCAGAACAGCTACTCTCTTGTGCATGAAGTCACTCTTTTGGTCGTGTGACAACAGCGGGAGTAGCACGTGAGGTTGACTGAAACCAGTTTTGCAGGTGGATGAAGCAAATTTGTTATTCTTGACATGTCCACGTATGGGTCACACCTAACTCAGCAGTTATACATCTGCTGCAGATGCACGGTGGTAGAATGATAGACTGCTAACGGCCAGACTCACACAGGTAATAGTTTGGTCAGACATTACATCATACAGTCACATAAAAAATCCCATTGGGGTAAAAGCCTTCTGAGAGTGGTTCCAAACTCTTATAGGGCTTTGTATCTTTTTATTTTCTAAATCCAGTCAGAGGGCAAACTTTTTACATTTACTACAGAATTGTTTGAATTTATTTTTAAAGATAGCATGAATAGCTTCTTCTGACATACAGTATGTTCCATCCTTGAGAATGTGGGGGAAGGGGGTCGGGTTTTCTTCCAAAAGCAGATTGAACATCGATTTATCACAGCAAAGATTTAGTTGACGAAGCACTTTTCAAAGACAGTAACACCAGCAAGAAGTCAGCTCATCATATCCCTCCAATCCTTCATGCTATTTTACACCAGCTTCGACAGCACTGGTTTTCCGTCGGACTATGGTTTAGGTTAAGTTAGCAAGCCAAGGGGATAATCCTATCAGGAATAAAAGTGTTTTACATTGCTGTGATGACACCTGTCTCAAACACAGGCAGCTCGGCAGCTGGGGGAACAGAAGGCCTTGATATGAGGAGAAAGTATAGGCTCTTCGGTTGGCTGACCCCAAAGCTTGAGCCAAATTATTTACAATAAAAGCTCCATGTCATATCTGTTTAACATTCAGGATAGGAGTTAGATGCAGCACTGGAGCTGAATGTCAATTGGAGAGGCATTCTGTTCAGAACACGAGAGTAAAGACTCTTCTGCTGGTAAAAAGTTGTGACGAATGTGAAGCCTAATAGAAAGTAGCAGATGTAGTACTTTCATGGGGCATTAAGGTGCCAAAATGAAATGTCTTGACTTTGGTTGTCAACAAGCACCAAATGCTTTTTTCCTCATCAAATCATCTGGCAGGTACATTTCCCGTCCACCTTGAAGAGGTTTCTTCGTCGGTCGTGCATTTCAGCTCATAAATATGCACGCAAGCAAACAACGGACAAGAGAAGAGGCAGAACTTTGGCATCATGTCCATTACTTCAATCACTAAAGAAGCCCATCTATGGCCCATGCATAAATTCATACACTTGATGCATGGTGGAATAAGAATCAGGCTTTTGAGAGAGAACGAATGGAGTGCATTAATCAAAAATTAGAAATAAATAAATGAGGAAGGTGTTTGTCAAGAACACAGAAAAGAGACATTTTTTTTGGGATTTGAGATTTTGAACCCAAACATACCGAAATCGACAGTATTCTAACACGTTTCCACTTTACTGGTTTTAGTCTTGCAAGAATTTTCACACTATGCTATTTTTTTCCCATGCCCTTCATGTTTGTGGTCTTTTTAAAAGTTGCATTTACTTGTTTAAAAAGGAAAGGTTTATTTAAACGATATATTTTTTTGTGAAGATAGGCTCAGGTACTTTGTACGAAAACACAAAAAAGCATTGTGGACGAAAAAAAAAAGATAAATTAGTGTTTCCAGATTTATTTATTTATTTTAAATAAACCAAGACAGAAATTCCATTACATTTCATTATCTTCCGTTTGTCTTTGGCCGGGTTGTGGGGGCAACAGCCTCAGATAGGAAACCCAGGTTTTTCTCAACCCGACTGCTTCCTACAGCGCACTTTGGAAGATCCCAAGGTGTTCCCCAGCCAGCTGTGAGACATAGTCTATCCGACATAGCTTGCCTCTAGGTCTTCTACCAATGAGGTGTGCCTGAAACTCCTCAACAGCGAGGTGTTCAGGAGGCATCATAACCAAATGTCCAAATCACCCCATTTTGGTTTCTCTAGACCTTCTCCAGAGCAACGGCTCTACTCAGAAGTCTTCACAAATGGCAGTGCTCCTTATTCTATCTCTGATTGAGAGCATGGCCACTCTTTGGAGGAAACTCATTTCAGCCGCCTGTATCTGTGATCTTGTTCTTTCGGTCACCACCTACAGCTGGTGAGAAATCACGAATAAAAATCAAAAGGCCGAAAGTGTTTGAATTTAAGCCAAAAATTAACCACGCCATTGTAATTTGTAGTTTCTGGCCCATTTAATTTGAAAAATACATACTTTGTTGGGGACAGCACGGTGGAGCAGTGGGTAGCACTGTGGCCTCATAGCAAGAAGGCCGTGGGTTCGAGTCCCGGGTGGGGACGAGGCTTGGAGCACTGTCCTTTCTGTGTGGAGTTTGCATGTTCTCCCCATGTTTGTGTGGGTTTCCTCCGAGTACTCCAGTTTCCTCCCACCCTCCAAAGACATGCATGCTATGTTGATTGGCTGGTGCCAAATTGCCCCTAGGAATGAGTGTGTGTGTGGATGGCTGTATGTGTGTGGCCCCACGACAGACTGGTGATCTGTTTGGGGTGTACCCTGCCCCTTGCCTTAAATCAGCCGGAATGGGCTCCGGCACCCCACGCAACTCTGAAAGGGACAGACGGATAAGAAAATGACAGATAACTTGTTGTTATTTTGGGTTCTTTTAAACTTTTAGGTACATTTTTACAAAAGATCAAGAAAAAAATTAGACTTGATTGTGAACAGATAATTTTGCAAAATTTAGAAAAAAAAAACGATCCACAAAGTTAGACAATAAAGATGAAATGATCAATGTAGAACAATCACTAAAAAATGCTCGCGAAATCCCAGAGCAGGCTGAAAATCTCAGCCAACTTAAATCCTACTTGGTAGAAGGTCACATCATCTGCATAGTTTTAACATATCTTATTGGATCTCACGACAAACATGTCATTTGTGGGACTCTTTTTATGATTTGATTCTCTCTGGTTTCATTTAAACCTCTGCTCTACAAAAATAATACAATACAATCAGAATTTAATCATTAGTATTTACTTTTTTCTTCAAAAACAAATGCTTTTGAATGTGAAATGACTGTGAACCAAAATCAGGACTGTTTAAAACACGATCACAATTCCGCAATTAGACCTCTGTATCCAAATTCATATGAACAAAACAAACATTTGTTTGATTTATTTACTTCTTTCCTTTTCTTTCCAATCACCGCATATTTTGTAAATATAAAAGAAACTCTCATCTGCGGAACAATCAAAGCCAACAATTTGTAATCACTTGAATTGATTGGTAAAGTAGGAAAAAAATAATCAGAATCTAAATCTAAATTTTGATGAAGTGACGCCGCGAAACTCCATGAATATTGACAATTTTGATAGCAATTATCCTTAAGAAATTGCAATCATTGCTTCGAACGTTAAACATATTGCAGGAGGCATGAATCTCCCAATAACATCTAGTCTTAGCACTGTGAGTAATAGCCCATTGTTATGAGCTTATAGCTGGATCAATAGTTCTTGTTTGCTCCAGTTATGGATTCTTATATTAGCCAAAGCTAAATTTACCCATTAGCATTACCCACAAGTCATTTTCCGAACCATATGAAAGGGGCTGTTTTACTTCATTAGCATAATATGGCCACTTATCGTGCATCAATCTGCTCCCATTAACATCTCTCACCCCTCCCTCTAACCCAGACCACTGCAACAAAGGTGACCAGTGGTGAGGACAAATATGACTACGATGCTCATCTAGAATGAAGCCGGGATGGGCTGGCAGATGGCAAAGAGGGGGCAGAGCTGCATGAGCCAGAATACTGATTAAAGTAAAGGGAGAATAAGCATGGGCATGCAAAACATTGACAGCAAAAAAAAAAAACAGACATAGAGATTAGAAAATCACCGGCATAGGGTCCGCGTCCGGCGAGATCATATATGAAGACGTACATTTTTATTTTACATTATTTAATTATCCTAATTAAATTAGGTCATCTCTGTCTGCAGTATGATACCCTATCAGTTACATTCCTATCACATCTGGCTATACTCTTGCATCAGGGCCTTATGAGAGACATCATTGCACAGATGAAATTCAATAATGCGGTTAGAGGGCTCACAAAGGATCTAATTTCATGCTAGACCACTCATCAAATTGTTGTATAAGCTACTGTAATTTCCAAAGTACCATTATCCCTTTTACATAGCTTAGAGAAACAATCGTTGAACACACTGTTAGACATACAGGGTCAATATGTCTTTTTGTCCTTGTTCCCCAAAAAGTAACACTGAATACAAGCTGTTTAATATTGTTTTTGTTACAGAGGGGCTGTGGGTATGTTTCATTATGTTTTCTGAACTGCTTATCACGAACGAGGTCGGAGGGGGTGCCAGAGCCTATGAAGACTAATTTAGGCAAGAGATAGTGTACACCCCGAACGGGTCACCAATCTGCTATGGGGCCACAAACATACAAAATGCCAATAAACCAAATACAGTATGCATGTTTTTGGAGGGTGGGGGAAACCAGAGTATCCGAAGAAAACCCACACATACACGTGAAGAACATGCAGATTCTACATAGAAAGGCCAGTGTTCCAAGTGTCACAAACTGGCTCTAGGTCTGGGACAAAAATGAGGAAAACAGAGACAAAGTATTGGCCAAAACAAACTGAGTTTATTATAAAATAGAGACACAATCATCATAAATACAAACTCAACATTGAAGAAGCTGACAAACCAAAAGCATACCTGACCTAACGATGAAAAAACAAAGAGAGAAAACAATTAGTGCATGCATCTCCTTCAAAATGAGCCCAGTTGGCTCAACTCAGATGGCCCTCCCCCTGCCTGTAGGAGGCTCTGCCCTTGCCAGGCAAAGGAGGGGCCGTGACATAAGCCTCATTCCCACCTGGGACTTGAACCCCAATTTTCTTGCTGTGAGGCCATTGTGCTAAACACTTCGCCACCTGCATGTGTTGGAGAACAAAATCCATGACCAAGAAAACACTGGCATTCAAATAGTATCTAAATCTGGACACTTGCAAACTGCACAAATATGCATGGATGTGAAGAGAAACCCCTTCAGGCATGTTTTTAAAGTTGAAATAACATGGCAGAAACCTTCGTAAAATGAATTTGCAACCTTGTTACTCCTTGTTTAAAATAAATTAGATTGATGCTAACAAACAAAAAAAAAACAGCTTTACAACATATGTTAATAATTTCCCGCAGTAACTTCTAGACCTGTGAACAGCGGTATACACATTGGATGAGGCTCTGGTTCTTTGAACACCCCATGTAGACACACAGCTGAAGTGACAGGAGAAGAATGTCGGCAACACAAAAGGAGCAGAAGCCTGCTGTCAATGCCTGTACTGGACCAGTCACAGTGGATGAGTCCAGTCACAATAATGATCTGCCCTAAGAATTCCTCTGACACTGAAGCTACTCTACAATCCTGTGGTGAAGGAGGAGCTTGTCAATTAGTATTTTTAAAAGACTGTGGGGGGAAAAAAAAGAAAAAGACTGTGGAAAATACATCCTTTTAAATGAAAAAATATAGAAACATTCTTAAAACATATTTGGGATTGACTTTTACTTCCATTAAATACATTTGTATTCAAGATTAATTACCCACAAAAGTTGTCCAATTAAAAAAAAATGTCTAGCAACAACTACTAATATGTTGGTGTTTGTCATTTCTGTCTTAGAGTTACAAACATTTTTAAAATCATACAGGAGGAAAATGTACTTGTGTTTTCTCCAAAACACATTTGCCGAGGAATACATTGAATATATTGAGCTGGTCAGACCAGGTCGGAGTGTAACCTTTTGGACAGAATGCAGCCAGGCCGAGAGAAGCCTGGGTTTCCTGTCTGAGGCTGTTGCCCCTGCAACCCGGCCAGAGAGAAATGGAAGACGACGGAATGGAAACAATAGTAATATTAAGATGAAATTCTAAACCAAAATTTTCCAAAAATTACATTAGCAAGTGGTGTGTAATGACGGAAAACATAGCGATCACTCAATTTTCCAATAAAATAAAGTAAATTAATACATTTTAAACATCCTTTGTAGCCGAGGGTTGGACCACTAGCGTCCCCACATTCGGCTGCCGCCCATCTCCTCCGTCACTGGAAGCGAGGCTGTTTGGGGTGAGCAATGCCGGGGACCATGGTTAATCTTAATTCTTAACTGTCGGTAATTGTCATGATTCCCTCATTTGCCCACAGAGGAAGCCCTGGACCTTCCCTCGTCACCCTGATTGAGACATCTGAGGGTGATTATTCTGATGCCACACACTTGTGGACACTGTTGCCTATTTAGGGGCAATCGCCCCAGACATTCTCGTTGGGTCTTACCATCCCTTCCAGCCAGGTCTACCTGTTTGCCCAACCAAGAAACACATTATGAATCGATAACCTCTTGCCATGCCACTAAAACGTTTTTTTTTCCACAGCATTATTGGATACCTTTCTCATATAAACCATGTTTTCTGTCCTGCAATTGGAACCTCCTCTTTCCACCTGCACACCCCTTCATGAAAGTAGTATATATCTTATTAACTTATTTAATAGTTTAATTTAAACCTTTTGAGCTAGCTTGTGCAGCCGAGGATCTGACTGCCAGGGTCCCCGCTGTTGGCTGCCACCCATCTCCTCCTTCACCCGACCCCTATGGCACCTCCTGTAGGTGGTGAGTCCGCTGGAAGGGTGGCCCATGTCCCCTGTTCGGGCTGGGCCCGGCCAGGCCCCATGCGTAAAAACCCGGCCACCAGGCGCTCGCAAGCGCCTCGCGGGCGAGGTGTTTTGGGCACGTCTCACCGGGAGGAGACCAAGGGGCAGACCCCAGACCCGCTGGAGAGACTATGTCTCACAGCTGGCTGGGGAATGACTTGGGATCCCTCAAGTCATCAGCTGGAGGATGCAGCCGGGGAGAGAGAGTCCTGGGCTTCCCGTTTGAGGCTGTTGCCCCCGCGACCCGACCCCGGAACAAGCGGAAGATGACGGAACGGAACGAATTTAAACCTTTTGTCGCATGATCCTGGAAACCTGAACATGAACAATACCAACAGTTTATGTACAGTTAGTTCTGAGTTACTGTGGGCAGTTTTATTTAAATCTCATTGGTGGTTTGGGAGAACTTATTCACAAAAGTGTTGAGAAAGGATGAATACAGGCAGCTTGAGTGCTTTCTGTGGGCAGAGACGTAAAAACAGCAGGGCAGTAGTTTTGAGCTCTCAAGCCGAAAAGTACACCCACCAGTAAACGAAAATCCATCCAAAATTTAACTTTAATAAAGAGAGCAAGACATCCAATATGCTAAAACCATGTATAGCAGATTAGAAGCTTTACTCCATAGTACAAAACTTCTGTTTGAACAAAGCACTGTCTCGCTACCAATTTTGAAATTGGTACCACTTACCAAATAGGGACTTTCTTTTTTTCAGTTGGGATGAATTAGGAACAAAAAAAACAACTAAAATAAATTAATTTCAAAACACATGGAGAGGATATTGGTTGATTTGTTGAATTTTGAAATCAGTGCATGCAACATACACACAAATTAAATGTAGTTAATTATATTTCAAGCTTTTGATGATTAAAAAAACTTTGTATAAGACAAATCTACTGTTCTGAAATATTCAATAATTTTTAGTAAGGACAATTTTAGTGCCATGATGTTCAAACAGGTGGCATGAATAGTTATTATTATATCAATCATGATGTTCAGATTAATTATACAACTCAATAAAAATGTGAAGGGAAAAAAAGCAAAGCTCTTTTCTAGATTATTCAATCAATCCCAGCTTCTCACACATGGTTGAATTTAAATAATCACATTTTCTAATTCTACCAATAGAATGGTTATCGGTCATCACATGCATTTAAATCAACTTTTCACGACCAGAAATGTTAGCATGGTAATAATTAAAGAAAAATAAAAAGTGCTGCAATGGATTATTTACCTACTGATTTTCACCTTAATATCGCTCATGCACATCATGTGAAAAACGATCTTTAGTTTTCATATGCAATTTCATGCTTGCTGACTTCTCATAATTCACTCTTTTCACATCAGTCAATAATTGTGTGTTTCATGAATAAATATAGGCATTCTTTGATTTTCCTGAATTGCTATTTTTTTCCTCACATTTTTATTTCTGCACTAAACTTTATGATTCTTCTGGAAGATCTATTTATGGGTTGGAAATGATAGTCTAAGAGCATTTATGTGGGTAAAAAAAGAAAGAAAAATTGTAGAACTTAAAAAAAAATACTTTCCAAACTAGACTTTTGACCATTCAATTAAATCAATTAAAAAATAGCACTTAAAAATAATAAAAACTGTTAAAATAGTAATTGTAATAGTAAAGCATGAGTAACGACAACATTTTTATTTTTCAAATAACATCTTCAAAAGAGCTTTTAAAAATTATTCTGCTCTGCATTGTTCTCAGGTTGGAAGGGAGGGAGTTCCAAAGCCGTGGTGCAGCATCCAAAATGTCCTGTCCTCATCATACGGAGCCTGATAGAGGGGACCGGGAGGAGCATGCTACCTGACGATTGAATGATAAAGATTTCTTAACTATCATAATTTTCATCTTTTTTCACTTTTCGGCTCTCCTCCAAGAGTCCTTTTCAATCTGATAGACCTTCAGAGGAGAGTCAAAACGTCTCAATCTTCAAATACGGTATGCCGTCCGGAGGACAACTTTGAAGTCTTTCTACAATGGAACACTCCTTGACAAATGAGGGATTACACAGGCTGCTTTGAACTATTTGCACTGGTTGGATTTGATAATGGGTGTACTAAAAAAAGAAAAAAAAAAAACAGGTGAATCAATTGCAGACTTTGTGAAACCATCTGTCCTAAAGGGCAGTTATGCCGTCAAGTAAAGAGTCAAAGACATTTAATTATATTTATTTTTTAGTTGTCTTGTGATTGTGGTAACTGAGCTGTTGTCTCTGTGCCTAGGGATGGTCCACCAGCAAAAGGTGTCCCTAACAGTGATGTGTCAGTCGCAAACGAAACGGCTTTTAGAGCCGGCTCTTTAAAGTGAACGACAGGAGCCAGCTCCTGATTGGGAGCCGTTTGTTGACTGATTTGGGAGCCCCGCATCCCGAACCCTGTCCCCCTGCGCAAAACCACACCTCCATGAAGCTGACCCCTCTTAAAAATATATATAAACAAAAAATGTGACAATCGTTTGAGCTCTAATAATTTAAAGATCTGAAAAACTAAAATAACACCAACAAACATTTTTACAGTGAAAAACAGCACAAACGATTGACATTTTTTGTTTATATATATTTTTCAAGAGGGGCGGGGCATCACAGAGGTCATAAACACACTTTTTTCAAACTGCACAGATAATTACAGACAGAAGAAACCGGATCTGCTCTTCAAAACTGCGGCACTTAGTGTTTGTAAGTGTAAGACGGTGGCTCAGTGGTAGGACGTGCGCCCGCGGACCTGAAGTCCGAAGGTTTGATTCCCACTGAGTTAACGTCTAGAGATTTTGGAGAAGACACCTAACACCCCGTTTCTCCCACCACTGGCGCCGTCGAGGCAGCCTGCTGCGGTGTAGAAGTGTAGCACACAAATTTCTGTAGTTAGGAATCAATAGAGTGAGTAAAAATAAAATAAATACCGATCTGGGTGCTATTTTTTGCCTCTTTATTTTAATTTATATTTATGTTGTATTTTAATTTACCATGTTCTGTGTTTGTTTTAAATTTGTTTAAAAAGCTGAAAAATTCTAAATTGTTCAAAGTTGAATTGTAAATACTAGATTTTTTTTTTAATTTTTTTACATTTTATTATAAATTTTATATAAATTTTTATATTTTTTTATGGTAAGTAATGGCAGGTTTATAAGAAAAATATATAAAAACAAAAGCAGGAATTAATTTGCGCATAACTTTAAATGAATCAATTAAACAACAAACAATCTGAAGAGCCGTTCACGAACCGAAAGAGCCGGCTCTTTTTAGTGAGCCAATCCGAAAGAGCCGGCTCACTTAAAAGAGACGTAATTTTCATCACTACCCCAAAGATTCAACAGCCTTATTTTGGTTCCAGGGAGGGGACTTAAGATCATTGAAGTTAAGAGGGGAGGTTAGAGGAATACATTTATTATTTTTAATGAAATATTGCTATTTATTAGAAATATTTTATTGAATTGTAATTTTGTATGTGTATATATGCATTTTAATATGAATTGGGAGACTTTTAATGGAAATATTAATAATTTTGTAAATAGTTTTTTTATGGTTAACCTGGCATAATGGTATCTTCCAGAGGAGAACTCCTATAAAGGTGAGAGTTTTGGTCAATCAGTTGCTCAGATGGTTGAAGAGAGTGAACTGGTAGATCAAAAAAATGTATAATAAAGATGTTAACTTAATCCAAGTTCTGAATCTTTTTTTGAGCTTTCACCATGATGGTAGCCTCCATGACTAAGGGCTCAACATGACATCATCCATCCTTCAACCAATCATTTTTGTGCAGTGAGCAAAACGTTTCGGCTCCCTAGCACATCAAAGCTTCCTGGTTTTGGTGAGTATAGTTGTTTGCGGACCAAATCTTGGAGGAGATAAATCTTAAGGTAAGTCCACTTTTTTACAAATTGGTGTTTCGGAATCAAACATGGCAATTTTATGTTGAATCAATTATTTTCCTGACCAATGGGTCAATGGATAAGTTACATTGCTTGCAAACACTGTCTTTGCAAAGTTGCTGTTTAAAATAGAAAAGAATGGTAACTAGAAAAAGTAGAGGAAGTGAAAATGATGAAAAGTTTTAAAGAAAATGAATAACTAGAATTAAGCATTGCGGGGGGTTCACAATCTGCAAATGACTCATTTTGACAAAATGTGTGTTTACGCAGATACCAGTGATACTGGTATCTATATCAATGCATATTTTCTAAAATTTTCATTTCAAGTGTGAGACTTGTAGTATATGACATGTATTGTATGCGGTATGTATTTACATACAAGCAGGGCTGCCCATTGAGAACGTTTGTCTCATTAGCTCTTTTCCTGTTCCCATGGAAACCAAACAACACAACCCTGTTGTGGCCTTTATTATTTTCCTTTGCCTCCATCACATTAGCTATCGTTTATTAAAAGCTGTAACACAGTAGAATGTGTGGCTTGTATTATTTTTAGACATTTTTAAGACCTTACATTCTCTGCAATCATAAAAGTGTGGAAAAGTTCCTCTTCATTTTAAATAATTTCTTTTAATGAATTTGACAACAATCATATCAATACGGCAAATTGGATCCAGTTATTCAAAACTTTCAGAAGTGCAAATGTGAATAAGAGGGACGGAAATGGAAAAGTGAGGTTACAGGGAGAAGAGCTAAAAAAGGTGGAAGATTTTGAGTGCTTAGAATCAACCATCCAGAGCAATGGAGAGTGTGGAAAAGAGGTGAAGAAGTATGTGCAGGCAGGCTGGAATGGGTGGAGAAAAGTATCAGGTGTGACGTTTCAGCTAAAATGAAAGGGAAAGTGTACAAAACCGTGGCGATACCGGCTATGCTGTTTGGTCTAGAGACAGTAGCACTGAGGAAAATACAGGAAACAAAGGGGGAGGTAGCAGAGATGAAGATGCTGAGGGTGTCTCTGGGAGTGACTAGGATGGACAGGATTTGAAAAGAGTATATCAGAGGAACAGCATATGTTAGAGGTTTTGGGGATAAAGTCAGAGAGGGCAGACTGAGATGGTTACAACATGTGCAGAAGAGAGAGAAAGTACATCGGAATGAGGATGCTGGGTTTGGAACCACCAGTAATGAGGCCTTGAGAAAGACCAAAGAGGAGGTTCATGGATACAGTGAAGGAAGACATGAAGATAGTTGGTGTGACCGAAGAAGATGCAGCATTTAGGGTTAGATGGAAGAAACTGACTTGCTGAGGCAACGCCTATAGGGAAATGGCGAAAGAAGAAGTAGTGCAAAAATGAAAGAAAAGAATTGTGCCAGATGGGAAGCAGATTGTGACACGCACCTGCAATGTTTGTATACAGTAGAATGTTTCACTCTTTTAAATCATTGTTAAATCCCTTAGAGTCCGAAACTTTATTTGTAGCTAACATGCAAAAGCCGATTTGCGCGTAAAGAGTAACCAGGATATTTTGATTCACATTCGCATGGAGGCTAATGCGACAAGCACTGTCAGAAATAATGTTCACTGCAAAGAAAATAAACAGATAGTAAAAAGGAGTTCAACTTTCAAACTGCAAACACTGCTAAAAAGAGAGAAAAAGAAAAATCGAGCTTACCTCTGAAATAATGCACATGATTTGAATTTGTTGAGTTACACCCATCATGGAAATACTGTTTGTATATGCACAGAATAGCCCATATTGTTCTTACATCTGTGAAATGTGAAGTCTGATTTAATTATGAAAGCCAGTCAGCAGTCGGAGATACTCGACGAGATCAAAGTGAAGCTGAAACCCACCTACACTCTCATTTTAGATGAGTTACAGAGCCAAAGTGCTCTCTAAGCAGTTTCTCTGTTCAAAGATCAGAGTGTGTTGAAGGGAATATTTGGGCTGTTTCTAAACCTCAGCAACAAAATGTATTTGTATTAAATAGAAGTTAACAAGTTTCACATATTACTGCCATGCCTCACGGTTGCCCGGTATTCTTCTTGAAAATGAGCCAGATGATAAATGAGAGATAAAAAGGAGACATTACACACAATAAATACAGATCATTAATTTCTTTTATCACAACACAAATCCCATTTGTTGAACAATTACCGTTTTTCTCAAAACAATCAGTGCAAAGTGCAAAACCTGGTGAATAACCATCAAAATTAAGAAACTTGCTCAAATTTGATAGTTTATTCCAGAAAATAAAATATTTTAGTCAATGAAAGCGACAGCGCAATCAAAGGAAAAATCCAGGTACAACTACTTTTGAACGAGACATTAAATTCTAAGGCACCAAATGTTAACCGTCCATTCTGACAATTTAGACTAGCAATAAGAAAAGTCAAGTTTTGGAAAAACAACCTGAAAATATCAGTCACTATTTTATTTCATTCAATTTACGTCCTCAATAATTGTGGAAAGCTTGAGGGACTCCATGGCGTTTGTGTCTGGGTACATGTTAGGCTCTATCCACACATAGCCGGGTATCTGGTGAAACAAATTTATTTTTATTTGTTTTGGTCTGTCATCCACATGAATTCGTTGTTTTTTTTTCACAAAAAAAACATTTTTGAAAACTCCGACCAAAGTGAAGATTTTGAAAAACTACGGTTTTGCGTTTGGACGTGGATATGCATAACTGGCGTTTTGCACTTTTAAACAATACATTTACTCACAAATACATTGACTTGAGTCGCAAATATCTAACAGCTCTTGGACAATGTACCTGGTTTCATATCAAACTGTGGAAAATGAAGCTCAATTTTGGTTTGGTATATGAAGCAAACAAACCAGCCTGAACTCGGAACTAGATGTATGTTTGATTTCTGAGTATTTTTGGTACAGACATTTTCCACCCGCTGTGGTTGGTGAGCGAAAGAAGGAGATTGTTGACACAAGCGTCCAAAATGAGCTTCCTCCGCTTAGAGGCAGGGCTCTCACTCAGATTGGGTGAGGACCTCTGCCGTCTGAGAGGAGCTTAGTGTCGATCCACTCCTCTTCCAGGTCGAGGGAAGCCAGATGGGGTGGTCCGAGCACCTCGCTGTGGAAGTGTTTTGTGGAGGAGACCAAGAGGCAGATTTTGGACCCGCTGGAGAGACTATGTCACAGCTGGCTGGGGAACAACTTTGAATCCTTCCGGGTGAGCTAGAGGATGAAGCTGGGGTGAGAGAAGCCTAGGCTTCCCGTCTGAGGCTGTTGCCCCTGCAATCCGGCCTTGGACAAGCGGAAGACAACAGAACGGAACACCAGCATATATTTTCTTTGAAAAGGGCTCTCCTTAACAGCAATAACTCAACTTGTTCTTCTCTAGCTCTCCAATTCTCCAACATACTCCAAATTTGGAGCAAGAAACTATGCATACTTACGACGTAAGTAACTGACGTTAGTTTTCGATTTAGTGAATTCCAATTTTGTACATTTTTGACACTTGTTTTCCCAATTTGTTGTTTATCTCATTCAATCATTCTATATATTTACAAAAGCACAATTCTAAAAGTCTTAAACACACTTACAGTAAATATTAGCTGCATTTAAACAAACACATTTTTTATTCATGCCTCCCTCTAGCGTCTTTTTCCTGGTCTGAATGCATTCTATTCTTTCATTAGAATAAATATAATATTGTTCAATAAAACATCATTAAAAAAGCCCTTTATATAAGAATAGAAGTTTGCACTCAAAGGTTATATAATATTATGTTAATTATGATGTGTTTGTTTGGGTTTTTTTTTTTTCCTCCGCTAAAAATTGTCTAACAAGCAATTCATTGCGTGTTTATTCATTATGGTGCTTGCTGAGAAAATGTCACCACCTACTGTACTTTCCAATCAAGTAAATATTGTTAATGCTTATGTTAGTGACTCACTGGTGGGAAAATACACATATACATGAACACAGAAGTGTTCATTTTCAAGAAAAGAACATTTCCATTTTTCTTGGAAAACAGCATGTAAAACCAAAAATACATGCAATAAAAGAATGAAAAAACTGATGCAAAGTTCACTATAAAGCTAAAATTAAAGTACTAATCATATATATAGTTTTTAGTAGTTTATTTTATTTTTCCAGACATTTGAACATTTTCTTACAGTACAAAACAAAAGCAAACAATATGTACAAGGTCTGGAAAGGAGCAGTCTGAAGCCGAAGCTTATGATGCCTGCCCCTAAATCATCCAAACTATGTGTAATTAAGCTGTTGACTCTTTAACAACAACAACAAAAAAAATCCACATGTACAGTAATTTTGCATGAAATAACGTGTCCATCTTTAGAGCTCTTTTTCTTCATATGATTTTATAATATTTTTCTTATATAAAGTGTTGAACTGTTTAAGTGTTTTACATTCTTTTAAATGTTTATCCAGGTTGTTCCAAAGATTTATACCAATACATGAAATACAATGTTGTTTTACATTTGTTCTTATTGCCATCTTTTTAAACACATTACATCCTCTGAAATTATAGACAGTATCCCTCTTATGAAAAAAATTTTGAATAGAATTGGGTAGATGTTTATTGTTTATTTTAAACATGATTTGTGCAGTTTTAAATTGAACCAAATCCTTAAATTTTAAAGCCTTTTTGTTAATAAACAGTTGATTTGTATGTGCCCTGTAATTGGCTTTACCTACAGTTCTTATTGCTCTTTTTTGAATAATGGTAATTGGACTGGTATTTGTTTGATATGTGTTGCCCCACACCTTTATATATATATATATACAGTATATATATATTTCTGTTCTTTGGTTTTAGTACATGATGCATCTACCAGCTCATGCATGTGAATATGACACAAGATCTGACAATAGGGCCAGCTGGGCAACTGGTCATGGCCGTTCAGGCTGAAATACGGCCGTTTCAGGTCACCGGCTGATCGATCAGTGCATTTTTTCCCATTTATCTCGACTTCAGAGCTCTTCGAGAGCAGAACCATTGTTTGATGTTGAATACCTCACTGATTTTTTACAAAGCTCCTCTTCAATTGGGCTGATTTTCCAGTAGGAAATTAACCCCGTATTGATTGTATTTTGTTACTAAAGAAAAATAAAATGAAAAGGATATATAAAAAAAAAATCTTGGTATTAAGAAAAATATGTTCTAGGAACGTAAGAGGCCACAGATTAGTTTCTTAGTAAATGTGCACAAAGAGTTCTAATAATAAAATTTTTGAGTGTTTTTCGTCATTGGGAAAAAAAAAAAACGTAAAAAACGTCTGTTTGAATCGATGTTTTCTGACGTCTGTGTCCACAGAGTCCTTCATGCCGCTATATGTATTAATGGAGTTTGTTTGCCTCACAGCACTTTTCATTTTCCAGCTGTGATTGTTGCACGCTGGTGTTGCTGCTTTTTTGCGATGTGCTGATACCCAAGATCTGAGACGGATATATCCCATAACTGCACGCCTCGTAGCCTGATCCACACAGCTGCTAGGAAGGCTTCACCTCTGCCACATTAGAAATGCTGGCATTGCAGAGGCATCAGACATGGGTAATCTCTGGACTGAAAATATGCCCAGATGTGCCAAATCTCCTCGCTGTGCGCTAGTAGCGAGGGAATGCTGCACTTTAGGGTTTGATTGCATTCCCTGCTGTTCTGGGGGCAAAATCGGAGCTGCTCACTAGCATAAAACTGCTGCAGCGGATTCACTGTCCTCTGAGATGGATACTGCAGATTAAAGTAAATTAACTGGTTGGATGGGCTGTTAAAGTGAGGTGTGTATTTTGTGTGTAACTCTTGATGTGTTTGTGGTTTTGAAAATTAACCTTTATTATTTTTATTGTTATTATTTTTACACCTTCTCTCAGTCCATTAGGTTATAAAGCAAATCTGTCCAGGTCTTTTTGTTTTTTGTTTTTTTAATTAGGTTTCTTGATTATGCTTACTCGAAGTATTCCACAGTCTTGCTTTACTGTTGTTTTCAGTCACTTTTGGTCAATTTCTAACAAATTTTCTAAATTTTCTAAATTTCTAACATAATTTTAATGAATGGAGACTTAAAAACAAAACATATATGGATACATTTATTGAATACAATACAAACTGACCTCATGCGTAGGGGAAGGGCTATTATTTCCCTATTTCCCCAAATTTTTCTCCAAATTCTCCAAATTCTTTGTAGAATTTCCAAATTCTCCAAATTTCCCCTGTGTGGGATCAATAAAGTATATTCTGATTCTGATTACGAAGACAGCCATTGAAGTTTACCATCGCCACCGCCAGGTCTAAACCCGTAGGAGTCATCTAACTTAGACCATGTCTACACATAGTCGGGTATTTTTGAAAATGTAGATCTGCTGTACGCGAGGGTTTTAGAAAAACCTAAGAACATACACGAGGGTTTTAGGAAAACCCTCGCGTACAGACGTAATCATTTTCAATATAACCGCATCCACACAAATCCATATAAATACGCTTCTGGGTCCTGTTATAAGCATGCCAGACCAGTAGTGGGCAGTATTTATCTAAACGTAAGCTCTGAGCTAGGGAGGCTTATGTGATGGATAATAGCCGACTGTAACTTTTTCTACTCCTTCGCTCCTCAAAAGAAGTAAGAGCAGTTCAGTGTGTTAAAAAAGCAAGAAAATAGCATGTTATTTTTTTTCCAGAGAATCCATGCTGCCTACTGTCTCAAGTTAAAAACAAGGATGCACACAAATGACGTTTGTGCATTAATTGTCGCAGGTAGTGACGTTTGCCTCCTACCAGACCGGTGTACTCTGGATCATCATCAAATTTTGGACAAAGTACTTCAGCAAGTGGGCAGTTCAGTCGATGGTCGGCACATATGACACTTAACAAAAAAGTTTGGTTCAACAAACTTTACCCTCTCTCGTGCGTAACAGAGAATAGAAAGATCAAGGGCCTTTAAATGTAGAGGCTGCCAGCCTGTGATTTGATGACTAAAATGTGGCGTGCAAGAAAACCGGAAGGGATATTCGAATTTGAGTTGGCAAAGAGAAAAAGCTGGGCTAGGGATGTAGATTGGAGTGGATTCAAATTTAGATCAAACTCAGGATACAGGGGTCTCTCGAGGTGATTAAATAACTTGAAGACAAAGGACTTCAAAACTTGTAGTGACGCCAAGGTGTGCATAGGCAAATTTTGTCCATTTGGCCAGACGTCTGTTTAAGCATTCAAAATTGCTTAAGGATGTCCATCCTTTATTGGAATGTCTGTTGTTTGAAGACAAAAATGGCCACCGATTTACCTGAAACGTAACAGACATGTATGAGATGGGAATTTTTTCCAAGGACGCTAACCAGTGACTTTTACCGGGTTATTTGCAACACGGTTTTACAAAAAGTGACGGTTTCAATAACTTTTATTCGAGACACCATAGACTGTATATTCTCCCACTAGTGAGTTACTAACAAAAGAATAAACAGGGTTTGCCTGATTGGGAACAGCAGCAGGTGGTGAGATTTTCTCAGCAAGCGCCATAAAGTAGAAGCAAGTAATAAATTGCACGATTGGGGTGAAACACTTTTTTTTTTTTTTTTTTCCTTTTAGAGTATAAAGGAAAACAAACATCATAATTAGCATACTATTAACAATCTTTCTAAAAAAAAATTGCAAGCCATTTTTGCAAACCAATAATTTGAGTTAAAATATTATACTTTATTTTTAACATTGACTATTACATTGTTTTTACATTTAATTGATACATTACGATTTTCAGATTTCTTTGTTTTGGTTAAGCAACACAGTTTAATTAGCAAGTCTAAAAAAAGTTAATTGCAAAGTTCATTAAATGGGCTAAACTAAAGTTTCAAAACCAAAACACAAACATTTCAAAACATAAAAACTAAAAAAAGAAAGAAAAAAGCACAGTTTGAAGGGATTTTATTTAGAAGAAAAGTTGGTCATTTTTGTGTCAATTTGCAACAAAGAAAAGAGCAATCCTCACATCTCCACAAAAACTGGGACATTTTTTGATTACTTAAAACAAGTTTTGTCAAATAAACTAGCGCACAGTTAAACATTTATAACGTCGAGTTCAGGCATTTATTAGAATAGCATGCAATCTGAATTACACCCATTGCTTTCTGTTCCGTTCCGTCATCTTCCGCTTGTTCCGGGGTCAGGTTGCAGAGGAGGACAGCCTCAAACGGGAAGCCCAGGCCTTTCTCACTCCGGCTGCATCCTCCAGCTCACCTGGAAGGATCCCAAGTCGTTCGCCGGCCAGCTGTGAGACATAGTCTCTCCAGTGGGTCCGGGGTCTGTGAGACCCTTGGTCTCCTCCCGGTGGGACGTGCCCGAAACACCTCGCCCGCGAGGCGCTCGGGGGCCATCCTGACCAGATGCCCGAAGCACCCCATCTGGCTCCTCTCGACCTGGAGGAGCGGCTCGACACCGAGCTCCTCCCGGATGGCCGAGCTCCTCACCCGATCTCTGAGTGAGAGCCCAGCCACCCTGCGGAGGAAGCTCATTTCGGCCGCTTGTACCCACGATCTCATTCTTTCGGTCGCCACCCACAGCTGGTGGCCATAGGTGAGGGTTGGAACGTAGATCAACTTGTTAATCGAGAGCTTTGCTTTTCGGCTCAGCTCTCTCTTTACCACGACGGACCGATGCAGCGTCCTAGTTATTGCTGATGCCGGACCGATCCGCCTGTCGATCTCCCGCTCCATCCTTCCCCCACTCGCGAACAAGACCCCGAGATACTTACACTCCTCCACTTGGGGCATTACACCCATTGAATATACACCCATTGAAAACAACTATTTTTAAAAGAGACAATTTGTTCGATTAACTCTTCAGAAATTTCACTCAATCCTCTCGCTCGCCAACTCATTCGCTCGCAGTCTGCTTCCAGGGATTTTTCTTAAAATTTTACTGCAAACTGTAAGATTAAATACAGATGCCATTTTTGAATTACTGACATTTTACAGCCAAATCAATGTCCCATTTCCTCTTCTCAGACATAAAAAATGTGTTCAGAAAGACACATCTGCAAAATGAACTCAAGAGATAAAATTAACACATTTCGTCAGGGAGTGGGGATTCTCTCTTTACTGTCATATTTTTCTCTTTGCAAGGAAATAAAAATGACACACAGTGTCCTTCTGCACCGGCTGGCTGGTTGCCCAGGGGGCCTCTGCGTCTTTTCTGATTAGTCAAAAGTGAGAAATGCAATTAAAATGGCAGGTAGCTGCTTCTTCTTATTGTGCAAACTGAGAGAGATGTGAGGTGTCACAAGCTCCGACGCGTCCTAGTAGCATAGAATTTCAGTCTCCTGAGAAGACTTCTGGAGAGTTACTCTTGATGACTGATAATGAAATAATTTTCTCATTCAAGGCACAAGTAAGTAAACACCAATAGATATATATAAATTTTTCATTTTATTTTTAATAAAATGTGACCATAAATCTATTAGATTTTTTTTAAAAGGGGTACGATGTACATTTACAACATACATGTTTCCATTTAATGCAGTCTATCAGAGTTAGCGCAATGCTACTTTACATCTGCAATTTCCGTTCCGTCATCTTCCGCTTGTTCCGGGGCTGGGTCGCGGGGGCAACAGCCTCAAACGGGAAACCCAAGTTTCTCTCACCCCGGCTGCATCCTCCAGCTCACACGGAAGGATCCCAAGTCTTTCCCTGGCCAGCTGTGAGACATAGTCTCTCCAGTGGGTCCGGGGTCTGCCTCTTGGTCTCCTCCCGGTAAAATGTGCCCAAAACACCTCGCCCACGAGGCGCCGTGGTGGCATCCTGACCAGTGTGCCACCATGGCGTGTGAGCTGCATCCTCCAGCTCACACGGAAGGATTCCAAGTCTTTCCCTGGCCAGCTGTGAGACATAGTCTCTCCAGCGGGTCCGGGGTCTGCCTCTTGGTCTCCTCCCGGTAAAATGGGCCCAAAACACCTCGCCCACGAGGCGCCGTGGTGGCATCCTGACCAGATGCCCGAACCACTCCATCTGGCTCCTCTCGACCCGGAGGAAGAGCGGCTCAACACCGAGCTCCTCCCGGAAGGCAGAGCTCCTCACCCAATCTCTGAGTGAGAGCCCAGCCACCCTGCGGAGGAAGCTCGTTTCGGCCGCTTGTATCCCTGATCTCATTCTTTCGGTCACCACCCACAGCTGGTGACCAAAGGTGAGGATGGGAACGTAGATCGACTTGTAAATTGAGAGCTTTGCTTTTCGGCTCAGCTCTCTCTTTACCACGACGGACAGATGCAGCGTATATCTGCAATTTGAAGAGAGAAAAGAAATCACCACATTATCTACAAAATATTGTTTCTCTCATAAAAATACATGTTTATAAACCAAACTCTCACTCGAAAATTACTCATTTTGCGTCACCGAGATACTACCAGAGCTCCAAAATGAAAATTTTAGAGTGAAATAGCAGAGGTACAGATTTAGTGCGACTTGTAAAAACCAACACAGAAAATTCTTAATGATATCATTATTAATTTGACCAATTTTTTCTAAGGGCCCAAACCGAATCATCATAAGGCTCAATTTTGGTCAGCGGGCCTCATGTTTGACACCATCTGGTTATCTAAATAAATAGCTAAAATATTTTTCAATGAAGTTCAAACAGCAGCTGTTATTTTTTGTTTCAAAAATTTCTAAACACCGTTTGTCTATATTCGATGTTTGCCACAGATGTCTTTTCAAAGAGTGCACAGCTGGGGGGTAAGGGGTGGAACCAACTTTTTTTCTATGCAATAAAAATAAAACATCACTCAGTTTGTGTTTAATTTATTCATTGTTTTCTTTAGAAAATGTTTGACGTCTTGCCTTTTGAAGTCACTCAGGGTACTTCATGGGAAATGAACTGTATTCTTATAAGTTAAAAACATTTTGTATATTATGACCTTTTTTTTAATGGAGTACAATGCTTGATCATTGAATTTTATGTTTATCGTCTCAAATGTTTGTTTAATAATTAATAATGCATTGTATTTTGTCATGAGGCGGTGTGTAGATGGAAAGAGGAGGACCCAATTACAGACAGAAAACATGGTTTATTTGAAAATTGATGTCCGAGTTGATTGCCCTTAAATTACTGGCAGGGTGCACAGATGTGTGGAATCTGGTGACCCCAATCAGGTTGACGAGAAGCATCCAGGGGTCCCTCTGGCGGCAGGAGAGGGGATCATGACATACTTCTTTTTTCAGGACACTCAATGATGCTTCACATACGCATTCATTCACCCCATACCACATAATGGTAAGCTACTGTAGTAGCCCCAGCAGTCCTAGGGCAGATTGAAAGAATTGAGGCAGCCATTTTGCGCCATCGGCTCCTCTGATGATCACCAACCAATCACACATACCAGATCCAAACGAGGCAATGTGGGTGAAGAGTTTTGCCCACGGCCGTCCCACCATAGCATATAGGGTTTTAGTGGTCTCTCATGTAAGTACTGCCCAGGCCCAACCTGCTAAGCTTCGAAGGTCTGATGGGATCAGGCATTGGCAGACTGGTATGGTCAAAAAATATGTCCGCCTTACAATAACAACACACATAGGGCGCACCGCACGATGTTTCTCATTTTGAAAAGAATCTAAGACGTTTGTATGTGTCTTATACGTAGTTGTGAAATTACGGTATGCTGTATTTAATCGTTTTAGCCACTTTAGCGACTTGTTTTAGGGTAACCTCAACTCTCACTGTAATCAGCTGGGATAGACTCCAGCTCCTCTTGTAACCCCAAAAAGGACAAACATTTCATAAGATGAGTAAATAATCGTTTCAGACAAGTTTGCACAAGTCAAAAGATACATTTATGCAAAGTTTTCAAAATGAAGTTCTGGCAGCTAAAATTGAAATAATTTGTCACAGTACAACTTTCTTACTTCCAGTCGCAGCTGCATGTACCGACAACAGTTTATGGTCAAAAGGTTGTAATTAACAGTTATTACTGATTAAGTGGGCAGTTCCTGTTTTGCAAATAGAACACTTGCTTTAATGATTATACGAGTTTTCTCTCGCTCATTACACTTCCACATGATTCATCGCTTAGGTTTTTCTGCTCAAACAATGAACACAATTGATTGTGTTTGGAATGTGATACTTGTGATGATTCTGGTGATTAGAACAATAAAAACAGCATAAAAAAGACTTTAAAAATGACTGTGAATCATAATTAGAAAGCATAAATGAGTGAAAATGCCATTCATATCTTAATATTTGTGCATTGAATTTGAAGAGTGTTTTATTGAAGATTAAGAACTTTGCCTATTCGTACAAAATTTAATCTCTTTTAGCAGTTTGATTTATTTCTCTACATTTCAGCGGCTAAATACCGCTTCCCCATGTTTATTTTGGACTTGGGTCTGGACTAACTGGCCTGAGCTTGTGGATTCTAGAGCTCTGATGGGTTTGTATTTTCTGAACATATCGCAGATGTGGTTACGGTCTAAACCATTTCGGGATTTATGAACGATCAGCAGGATCTTAAAATCTATCCTGCCACTGTGGAAACAAGTGAAGGGGCTTTAAAATGTGCACCAAGTGTTTGGATTCTTAAGTCACGATTGAAACCAAGGACAAGCATTCTGGGTGAGCTGAAGTTATTTATTGGTTTGAGTTTTTTTTTTTTTGGGAAGTCTGTTAAATAGACCATTTAAGTACCACATCTTCTAAGACGTCAACCGACCAAATTTCAGTGTTAAACTCCGAACAAAGACTCATCAACATCAAAACCATGTTGTGCTAATTTAATTAGACACCAGCATCAGTCATTAAAACCTCCCTTCAAGTCGTCAGTGACAAGGTGGGTGGCGACTCCGTGATCTTTCAATGCAAATGGTGAGCCGAAATCAATGCAGACATTCTTCAAGCTGGTAAATGATGTTCTGACTGACAGAAATGCACAGAGGGCTCTGGGATCTCTGGCAAGACAAGGCAGTCTTTTCGTATTCAGATACTCATTTTGACTCATTTGTTTCCAATTGTTAGTATTGATCCATGTTAAAGATGTAGTATTATGCAAATACACCTTTTGGGTGGTTTCGACCATATTTAAATATCATCCCCAGATCAAAAACATACCTAAAGTGTTTTTTGTGCATTTTAGAGAGGCTTACAACCTTCCCGTTCAGTATACAGTAACTATACGAATGCCAGTTATTCTTGGCCACAACGTTTGTTTTCTACCACACCCACATTCTAACATAAGCAGGAAGTGATTTTGTGCTAGCAATGCCTCAGCTCTGCAAATGGTCTGTCCCTCCCCTTAGCTATTGCTCTCAGTCTTCTCATGTTTTTAAATCAATGCACCAAAATGTTAATACACTGTATTTACCACGCCCACATTTTAACATAAGCGTGAAGTGTCTCCAATGCTCTAAAATAGGAGTATTAAAGCAAATACACCAGCTTCCGAAGTTGATGTGCCTTGCATTTGTTGCCTCAATGGGGATTTATGGTGAGCCATGCCGTTCCAACGAGAACAGAATAAGAGAATAAGGAAATTCAGTGTTGAAAATGAAAATTTAACTGATTACCGTATTTTCCGCACTATAAGGTGCACTGCATTATAAGGCGCACCTTCAATAAATTACATTTTTAAAAACTTTTTCCAAATATAAGACGCACCGCATTATAAGGCGCTACAGTAAAGGCTGTTCAACTTTGTTCTCCAACTGTGCCCATCTCGCTTTGTTCTCGCGGAAACTCTGTTTACTCTTGTTACTTGGCGCAGTGCATCCTCTTGCTTCCTCCACTTCCTCACCATTTATTTGTTAATGTTAAACTCTCTCTCTGCGGCTCTATTCCCGTGTTCTACTGCGTGACCGATCGCCTTGAGTTTAAACGCTGCGGTGTAACAGTGGCTCTTGGTAGGAGCCATTTCCGGGCCTTTACACAAACACACAAATGGAAATGAGACGCCCTTTCATATATCTCAGCATGCAACGCGCACTACTTCTTCTACGGGGGAAATGGCATCGGCGGCTGCTTACCGCAGTTGCGACACCTGTTGTAGCTCAATATTAATCCATATTTAAGGCTCTCCGGGTTAAAAGGCGCATCGTGGACTTTAGAGAAAATTTAAGGTTTTTAGGTGCGCCCTATAGTGCAGAAAATACAGTAAATGTATTACAAGGATTTTTTTCAGAAAACATAATATTTCTGAGCTAACAAAACATGCCGTGTTGATTTACATATCCAAGTTGTATAATCGTCTTTTCAAACTCGTTAAGTGATTGTAATTCTAATAACTACAGCAAAACTGAATTTTATTTGTTCTTTACGGGTTAAGAATTTAAAACAACGCTGACAGTAATTTTTATGTATACTACTGTTTACGTTTTTTTTTCCAGTACATAAACCAAGTAAATAAAAAGCATAAAAGTCACTTGTGATTTACAGACGGATGTGTGTCTGATTAGATTTTATGACTGCTGAGTGGGAGTAGATCCACTCTGCAGTTTACATGATTGAATGCATGAAACTACATGTCTGGCCTGCACGGTGGATTTTTTTTCTTGATTGCAGCAACACAATGTCTCTCAAACAAGGAGAAAAAAAAATGTTGAATGTCACTCCTGATTTCCTATTGAATAGGAGTCTTCATTTAATATTTGCTTTAGTGAATTCTTACATTTTTTCCACATGAAAAAATAGAACAACATAAATAATTCACCACAAATTTTGAAGTCTAACAGCTCCTTGCTTTCCTATTCGTGTCTACTAACCTGTACTTTGCGGATCTTTCCGCACCATCTAGATTGACCCTAAATATCTCGATCTGACAACCACATGCTGTTCGGAGGGATGTTCAGCTCTTCTCTATAGATCGATAGACCCTGTTTTCTATTGAAGCCCAACTCTGTTCATTTTCTTATGGATTTCTTTTGGCTGAAACACCTTATACCGATGGGTGTTGAAATGTCTTTACCCTCTACTGATCTAGTATCTCGCAGTCTACCTTTAAACTAAATTATTTGCTGTATGTTATATTAAGACTCACTGAAAACAAAGTTTCTTACCTGAATTTACTTTTCAATAAAGTCATCAATAGCATGACATTATTAAAGTTGTAAATTCAGGTAAAAACCTTGTTTCACCAGTAATATAGGGTGCAAGACATCCGACCTTTTGAGATTGCAGTTTTGTCTACTAGTTATTTGGCCTCTATGCTCACATCACAATGCATTTTTACGTGAGAAATAGTGTCTTCCTCTCCTTTCGGCATTTTCTTTCAGGGGTTGCTACAGCAAGTCAGTTTCTTCCATCATACCCTGTCTGCTGAATCCTCTTCGGCATTGCCAACTATCTTCATGTCTTCCTTCACTGTTTCCATTAACTTACTTTAGGTCTTTCTCTAAGCCTCTTGCCTGGTGGTTCCAAACCTAGCATCCATCTGCCGAGGTATTCTCTCTCCTCTGCACATGTCCAAACTATCTGAGTCTGGCCTCTCTGACTTATCTCCAAAACTTCTAACATGTGCTATTCCCCTATTTCTTCTTTAGGCATTTCCCTTCAGGGGTTGCCACAGCAAGTCAGTTTCTTCCATCTAACCCTATCTGCTGCATCTTCTTCGGTCACACCAACTATCTTCATGTCTTCCTTCACTGCATCCATGAACCTCCTCTTTGGCCTTCCTCTAGGGCTCTTTCCTGGTGGTTCCAAATCCGGCATCCTTCTTCCGATGTACTCTCTCCTCTGCACATGTCCAAACCATCTCGCATGTCCAAACATGTGCTGTTCCCCTGATATATTCATGTCTGATCCTATCCATCCTGGTCACTCTTAGAGACATCCTCAGCATCTTCATTCCTGCTACCTCCGTCTCTGTTTCCTGTCTTTTCCTCAGTGCCACTGTCTCTAGACCAAACAGCAAGGCCGGTCTCACCACGGTTTTGTACACTTTCCCTTTCATTTTAGTTTAAACTCTTCTATCACACATCACACCTGATACTTTTCTCCACCCGTTCCAGCCTGCCGGAACACGCTTCTTCACCTCTTTTCCACACTCTTCATTGCCCTCCCTGTATTTTTGCCTCGTCAAAAACAGTGGGATTCAGTTAAAACATTCAATAATTCAATGTAAATTTGGTGATTTGTTTTCTTCTGAACTTTGCTGGTTGGTCTAGACATTTCATCATACTTTGTGTACAAGTATTTTGGTTTCCAATGCCTACGTACATCACTACAGAGTGAAGAACATCAGCTCCTTCTTTTACTCTCTTCTTTTACTACCTCGGTTAAAAACTTTTATGAACACCTGGTTAAATGTCTACAGGATGTGTGTAAATACCAGATGTGTATAATGTCTCCTTGAGTTATCATTCTGTCACGGTGGAAGGGCTAGCATGCCCCAGTGATCCTAGGAAATATGTTGCCGGGAACATTATGCCCCTGGCATGGCCACCCATGGCAAAAAGGAGGAGCCAGATAAAATGTGGGTCAAAAAGCTCAAGGATGAATCAGATAATGGGGTAACTGTTTCTTTTGCTCAAATGAGGATGTGATGCTGGGTCTGGAGCCTTTGCTCCCATGTGCCCTGGTGGGTTCAACCCAAAGACGGAATATTGGCACACTTCCTGTGGGCTTAGCACCTGCAGGAGAGGGTGCAGGGGTTGGGTGTAGAAGATAAACAACAGCTCTTCCGTCACCCATGAAAATGATTTGCACCCCTTTCTCACCCTCTTTCTTCTGCCCTTTGCCCTAATTCCTCACACCTGGTCTCAATTTTCCTTCTCCCCACCATTGGTCTCTCGTCTCCTCTGGTTGTGCTGCCCTCTTCGTCAAGCAGCTTCCTGTTCCGGGTCATTTCCGGGTGAGTCGCTTTCATTTTGACTCATTTTGACTCATTCTGGCCAACTATAGACCAATATCAAATTTACCTTTTATGTCTAAAATTCTAGAAAGAGTTGTAGTTAAGCAGCTGAACCGTCACCTGCAGGAAAATAGTCTTTTTGAAGAATTTCAATCAGGGTTTAGATCACACCACAGCACAGAAACTGCGCTAGTTAGAGTGACAAATGACCTTTTATTAGCCAAAGAAAAGGGACTGGTTTCAATCGTAGTTCTCTTGGACCTTAGTGCAGCCTTTGACACAATTGACCACAGCATTTTACTTCAAAGATTAGAATATGACTTAGGGATCAGAGGAGCAGCTCTTCAATGGTTTAAATCTTATTTATCTGATAGATACCAGTTTGTTCATGTAAATGATCAGTCCTCTACTTCTACCAAAGTTAGTTTTGGTGTGCCTCAGGGCTCAGTTCTTGGACCTATTCTGTTCATGCTCTACATGCTGCCTCTGTAAAACATAATCAGAAAACACGGTATTAATTTTCACTGTTACGCAGATGATACACAATTGTACTTATCAGTCAAACCTGACCAGAGTGACCATATAGAAAAACTTAATACCTGTATCAGGGACATAAAGACTTGGATGACAATCAATTATCTCCTTTTAAACTCAGATAAGACTGAAGTTATTGTAGTAGGTCCTAAAAGTCTGAGAGATGTTTTTACTGACCAAGCAGTCTTCTTCGACGAAGTAACTGTGGCCTCTGACCTCACCGTTAGAAACCAAGGAGTTTTATTTGATCCAGATTGATCATTTAAAGCTCACATAGCACAGACTTGTAAAACTGCATTCTTTCACCTTCGCAACATTTCTAGAATCCGAAATATCTTATGTAAAAGTGATGCTGAAAAACTCATCCATGCATTTGTTACATCGAGATTGGATTATTGTAACGCTTTGCTCGTAGCATGCCCTAAGTCTTCCCTAAAAAGTCTTCAGCTGGTTCAAAATGCAGCAGCACGACTATTAGCAGGAACTCATAGAAGAGATCATATTACTCCCGTGCTAGCGTCTCTCCATTGGCTTCCTATTGAGTTTAGGATCAAGTTTAAAATCATCTTACTAACCTACAAGGCCCTAAACGGCATGGCTCCATCTTACATTAGTGAACTTATAGTACCTTATCAACCAAACAGAACACTCCGCTCACAAAATGCAGGGCTGTTGGTGGTTCCTAGGATTTCAAAAAGTACAGTTGGAGGTAGAGCCTTTAGCTACCAAGCTCCAGTTTTATGGAATAAGCTCCCAGCTCAAGTGAGAGAGGCAGACAGTGTTCTTACATTTAAAGGGAGGCTTAAAGCATTCCTGTTTGAACAAGCTTATCAACAGGTCAGATAGAAACAGATTCAAATAGCTGATATAATTAATAGTTGGCTGCTAGATAGTAAAAGCTGGGGAAAGTATGGTACATTGGGGTTCTGTCCTCTAATTCTATCTACTATTCTCTGCCAGACTGTCTTGGCTCTTTCCCCCTACCCCCTACTCTAACCCTCTACCCTAAACCCCTGGCTTGCTATCTCATTCATTGTTCTAAATTGTCTGTTTATTTAGAATTACACTGCTAGTGGTACAATACAATTCACATGTTGTCCACCTCTCTCCCTCGTCTCTGGGAGAAAGCCCCATCCAGGACTCTGCGTTCCTGTCCTGGGCATGGCCACACCGAGGAGACCTCCGCGCTTCTTCATCCCCGCTCCATCAGGACGAAATCCATCTACTCATCTCTGCCGTGGGCATCGCTGGGCTGAGGAGTCTCCCGTGTCTCCATCAGGATGAAGAACTTCTACTCATCCCCGTACTGGACATCTCCGGGCTGAGGAGTCCCCCGTGTTTCCATCAGGATGAAGAACATCTACTCATCCCCGTTCTGGACATCTCCGGGCTGAGGAGTCCCCCAGTGTTTCCATCAGGATGAAGAACATCTACTCATCCCCGTACTTGACATCTCCGGGCTGAGGAGTCCCCCGTGTTTCCATCAGGATGAAGAACATTTATTGACTTCTTTAGATATTTAGCTGTAGATTAGAATAAGCTAATATTTAAACAATAATCTTTGACACATTGTTTGCTCGTCCCAGGGGAGGGATCTCTCTTTCACGTGGATCCCCATGAGGTTTCTTATTTTTTCCCCACTGATGGGTTTTTTAGGAGTTTTTCCTCACCGAGAAGGAGAGTCTAAGTGCATTAATGTGCTAGTCTTGTTTAGTTAGCATTTGTTAGTTATTTTTCTTGTTGTGTATTTGTGTTAATACATTCCTCTTTTTCTTGTGAAGCCCATTGAGACGGACATTCTGTGATTTTGGGCTATACAAATAAAATTGAATTGAATTGTCTCTAGGTAATGTTTTCGCATGTGGATCATCTTCCCATCTTGTTGCGTTAAGTAAGCACTGGCACCCTTCCCTTCTTTTTCAGGTTGTCTATTATAATGTCGTCTTGTCCCTGTCTGTTTCCCCCACATCTGGCACCCACCAAGTTGGATCCCACAATACCTACCCATGATCTATGCCTGCCTAGGACTTATAGTGACCAGTTTGGCTACCAACGGAACCTGTCTTTTTCTCTTCCCTCACCCATTCTGTCCTCAATAAACTGGTTAAAATGGCTTTGCATCTGGACCCTACATATCCACCAACTCAATATCACGCTGGGAACTGTTGTCAAGGTAGATGGTCCTAGATGAGCCGAAAGTTATGGCTGCATGAGAAAAGTCAAAACTTTCTTGTTAAGGCTGCTGCTACTGTAACTCTTTCACGGATTACTCATAAAAGATGGCATGGCGCTGTGTCAGTCTTAATTTTATTTTTTGGCCACTTCTGTCTCTGTTACCCAAGCTGGTTGTAGTGCATCTGCTTAGCTTTTGTGTACAAATACAAAGTGTATTTTTTTTTAGTGCTTCATTCATATTTCAGTTAATTCTTGCCATAACTACTAAATGTTTCTTATCTCGGATTCAGTGTACTTAAACTAGCCGGTGTGAGAGAATATAGAAGATCCATCAGGCAAAGTAAATTTGTTTGGCACATCATGGCACATAGATCATAATTCACCATACTGGATGGGAGAAAATAAAACACGTAGTTACATTTGTTCATTTGCCTTTCTTTGGACTGTCTTTTTCTTTCCGTTCCATCGTCTTCCGCTTATCTGGGGCCGGGTCGCAGGGGCAACAGCCAGAGACGGGAAGCCCAGGCTTCTCTCACCCCGAATGTATCCTCCAGCTCACCTGGAAGGATCCCGAGTCGTTCCCCGTCCAGCCGTGGGACATAGTCTCTCCAGCGAGTCAAGGGTCTGCCTTTTGGTCTCCTCCCTAGGACATGTGCCCAAAAATCCTCACCACCGAGTTGCTCAAGACATATCCTGACCATATGTCCGAATCATCTCATCTGGCTTCTCTTGACCTGGAGGAGTGGCTCGACAACGAGCTCCTCCCGGATGGCAGGAGCAGGGACTATCTTTTGTGTTATTTAAATGTGAGAAATACCCTTTTCTAGGAATGGCATTGACATTGAGTAGACCTTTTCTTGCCCATCATTGTTCCATTCCCACAGGAAAATAAACACAACAGCTGGATAATTACATAGATCTAAAGAAAACTTGAAATATAAGGCGAGAAAATTGCAACACAATCAAATATTAATCTCAGCAATAAAACCCTAACAGAACGGTAGATTAATCGGTAACAGTTTTACAAACTTGTACTCACTGGGCAGATGGTTGATAAGCCTCTTCGCATGCAGAAAAAAAATATATAAATTTGTCAAACCGACTGTGTATGAGCTTATTTTTTAAAAAACAATTCTCTTTAAAGCTCAAACGATTGTAATAACAAACACCCGGAATTGTTTAATTGATAAATTGATAGTAAAATTAATTGCTTACAGGAGAAACACATGTCTACGCCATCTGGCAGATGCAGAAAAACAAAACCACACACATTATTTCCAGTACTTCCAAAGACAGAATAGCGCTGCAGAGAGAGTCATAAAAGATATGAATTTGTACATTAAAAAAAAAAAAACGAAATAATGGACTAGTGTTTTTCGAAGAAGTTGATTGGTCTTCGTCCCTGTTTATTTTATCATTAGAAATTCCCCAATCCACTGTAAAATTTAAAGCTCATTTTGTTGTTGATCTTTCATATAGCCCATCTCGAGTGGCTTTGCTTATCTTCTATCTCGGAATTATCATGTGACCAAAGTTTAATTTTACTTCTAGATTTAATTAGCATTTCAAACGCATACCATTTCCCCCCGCTAACACATGTCTCATTAGTAGTCCCTATTGGATAAGCCCAAGTTGAATCATTAACAAAGGTACATGTTGGTTGGTTTCAACTTTCTTCTTTTCGAAATTCAAAAATTGGGATTTTGACCTACCTTTTTAACTTGGAATCTCATACGTGTTTTGATCTAATTTGATCTACTTCTTTATGTTTTATTTTAATTTTTTTTTAATTTCAAGTTATTCAACCTATTGATTTAAATGACATTTGGCATATGTAAATGAGAAAATAAAAATTTTAAATTTTGATAACTGCATTTATACGCTTGTGGTTGTTGATTTAAAAACAAAACATTTTTGCTCATTAAAATGTCCATCTGCACAGAGTAACTCGGAGTGCCGAAGCCTATCCCGGCAACCAATGTTATCTTTAATTTTTTATGTGTCTGAGCAAACACACAAGCTTCCTGAGCAGCAGGGGGCGGAAGGGTGCGGAGCTAGAACTTTTCCTCTTTTGTGACGTCAGCAGAAGTGACGAGCCAAACTCCGAAGCAGCGATTAGAAGCAATTTGTTTTAGAAAGAAAGAAGAAAGACATATGTTCCGGAGTTTTGTCTCATTTCACCATTACCATGAAATAGATTTTTATTTTGTGCGCTGCATAGGTTTTCCTGTGCGCTATTAACCTGTGAGCAGTTCGCAATTGCGCAGGCGCGCAGCTTAGAGGGAACATTGCCGGCAACCCCAAACTGGTTGCCATTCAATCAATGAGCAACACAGACTCACAGCCATCCACACAATTCATTCCTGCAGACTATTTTGTCGCAGCGAATTAGCCTAACAAGCATGTTTTTTGAGGGTGGTAGGAAAACTGTGTACCCCGTAGAAACTCACAAATACAAGGGGAGAACATGCAAGCTCCACACAAAAGGGACAGTATTACAAGCCACGTCCCTACCAGGGATTCAAACCCCGACCTTCTTGCTGGGAGACCACTGTGCTAACCACTAGCCACCATGCAGCCCGGCATTGGATTGATTCATTCATTAGAAAACCTGATTATATTTGGCAAAAGTGTCAACATTTGAAGAACAATTAACTAATTAGTTTAACAAAATTCAAAACAAGTTTTTTAGAGTATCTCTGCTTCAAGTGCTGTTGCGTTCCAGGGTCAGGGACTAAAACGATAACAGTGACAGAATTCAGAAGCAAAGATTAAAAAAAAAGGATTAAAGAAAGCATCTGTTTATAAATGAGACAGATTCCCGGGGGAATTTAAATCCTGTAAAGGTTTTCACTTAGTAGCAGATTAGATTGTCTGTGCAGTGATGCCGCATGAAAGGGTCGAAAGAGGAAAAACTGTGATGTACCGTATATATATTAAACTAGCTATTTAAACCTTTGAGTCAATAAGGACGTGTCTTCAGACACGTTTCAGCTTTTCAATACAATCGTTTCTGCAATGATTACGTTTGAAGAGATCTATCAAGTTTCATGTTAAATATTAGAATAGCAAGTGTGTAAATGTATTTTATTTCTTTCATTTTCTTTCATAAACATTGAATATGATGAAACGGTGTTCCTCGTGAATGAAGTCCTTTGCTTCTGAAGTGGGTGTGAAAAATAGGTTCGTCCTACCAATGGGACCCATCGTCGAGCGGTCGCTTCTCATTTAAAACTTTAGTTAGTTTAATGAAGAGAGGTGTGATAAATTGCTAACGTTCCATTTAAATGTCTCTCTGCTTCTAGGCTTTTATGTACCTCAAGTGGAGTCAAGTTCCGGCATTAAAGTGATGAGGTTTTAAGAAGTTGTATCCCTCGAGTTTTTCCCAACTGCTTCCAATAATGTCACTTCAATACTGGCTGGCTCTTTGCTCTTAAACCTAAGCTCATTATCTTAAAGACTTAAAGTGAAAAGTGATATTACCACAGGACCTTTCTTCAACATGTAGATTTATAATTCACTCATCAATTCTCCTCCAGAGAAAGGAGTTTCCACAAAGAACTTGTAGGCGGAAATAATTCCGTTAATGCCAGTTCGCTTGCTAAGACCAAATGGTGCCCTTCATGAAAGTTGTCCGGCTAATGACAAAAGTTAGACGACAGACGATCTAATGAAAGGCTAAAAGCAATCAGTTGCGTGGACCGTGGGGTGTTGAGGTTCGTTTTTTCGGAAGTACAACTAAGTGCCACAAATGAATAGATATGACGAGAAGTGTATTACACAACCACAAACAATGACCAAACTTATATAATTTGAGAATTTTGAGTCATATCTGAAAGAACAAAATGAACGTGCAGAAGTACAGCAAACTACTGACGATAGAAGTTTTGAACTCAATGAGGGTGACGTCAGCGAAAGTTCAGTTCCATCAAAATGAGGCCAATTCATTTGCCGTTGTGTGGCCTACGGGTGGACACATGTTGGATTTTTGTGGCAAAAAAATGCAGTGATTATTCCAGTCTGCATTCGGAACACTTCGGAACACTTCGCAATCTGTCAAAGAAACAAAGTTGGGATTGGATTTAGAGAGTTTTACATTTTGATCAGGGACAGGGTCCTGCCCCAAGAGGAGGAGTTTAAATATCTCGGGGTCTTGTTCACGAGTGGAGGAAGGATGGAGCGGGACGGGATATCGACAGGCGGATCGGTGCGGTTTCAGCAATAACTAGGACGTTGCATCGGTCCATCGTGGTAAAGAGAGAGCTGAGCCGAAAAGCAAAGCTCTCGATTTACAAGTCGATCTACATTCCAACCCTCACCTATCGTCACCAGCTGTGGGTGGTGACTGAAAGAATGAGATCGCGGGTACAAGCGGCCGAAATGAGCTTCCTCCGCAGGGTGGCTGGGCTCTCACTCAGAGATCGGGTGAGGAGCTCTGCCATCCGGGAGGAGCTCGGTGTCGAGCGCTCCTCCTCCAGGTCGAGAGGAGCTGGATGCAGTGGCTCTGGCCTCCGAGCGCCTCGCGGGCGAGGTGTTTCGGGTACATCCCACCAGGAGGAGACCAAGGGGCAGACCCCAGATCCACTGGCCGGGGAACGACTTGGGATCCTTCCGGGTGAGCTGGAGGATGCAGCCGGGGAGAGAGTGGCCTGGGCTACCCGTTTGAGGCTGTTTCCCCGGCGACCCGAACCCGGAACAAGCGGAAGATGATGGAACGGAACGTTTTGATCCTGTAACAATTGGTCGGGCGAATACCACAAAATCATCTATAAGGACTGGCCATGCCGTCTACAATCATTTGGCCAAAGTCCAACAATAAGTTCCACGTGTCTTTTTAAAGAACAAGCTTTTTTTGAGGGTACACACCCGTGCCACTGGAAACAGCCAATTTGTCAAACTCGTGTTGGCTTCCTTCTGACAGCAAACAATCTTTCAATCAAATCTGTCAAACGTCATTGATAGTTGGCCCTAATTGACTCTTGGCTAATTTGTGCAATAGTACAAACAACAACAAAAAAAATTCTAATTTTGGAGAACAAGAAAAGTAACAGAGTCAGAAGGATTATTTTGATGAAAACAATGACTGAATAAATGCTTGACAATTTTTTTTGATAGAAGTCTATGAGTGCTTAGGCTTAGCGCCGAAAGACAAATTAATCCAAACAAACATCCTGATCACTTCAATCAGCAGTTTCTTATCTGTGTTTTATCACAGTCGAATAAAAGACAAATAAATAATACATTTACTTGCAAGTTTAAACTGTATTTCAGAAATAGATGGAAGTCAAATATCTCAAACCTTGTACTGAAACATCAAGTCAACGTGAATTACCATGAATGAAATCATCCATCTGTACCGTTTACATCACAGAATGAGACAAATTTGAATTAGCATTTACTTTAGTTTTATTGAAAGCAGCAACTGCGGGGCGTAAATTATACCACAGATTGACAGCTATAGCGATAAAGTAGCTCGAAGGCTTCTTGTGTGACAGGCCCTTTTAAAATGTCAAGAATGTATTACAACACTTGATGGCAGTAAACAGTTATTGCAATCTGGTTCCTTTTTTTGGCTCGGAAAGTGCATCATGTTTTTGCCAAACCCCATGCTGTCAGTGTAAATTAAAGTAATTATTTCCCTCGTGTCTTCAGCTGACTTACTGAAACATTTTTTGAGTCTCAGCTTGAGTAAAGATGCTTAAATGAGGCCTCACATGTTCATGTTTAAATGGGGAAAATGAATATTTCTGCCTCCCGGGCTGAACCGTGCGCCAGGCCTGTTAGCATTTTGACAGTTTCATGTATTAGACCACATTCTCCTGCCAGCATTGTCCAGACAGAAGGGCTGTTATAGATTGAAAACATGTTACGAGTCACAACTAAAAGCTGCATGTACCCTCCTGGTGACTAATGTATTACAGTGTGGGCAGCTTTGGACACTTTTCACATTGTCAGAGGGATTTTTAAACGACTGAGATTGAAATCATCCATCTTCATTTTAGTTATGTGCTTCAACTACTCAAATTAAAATAATCAAATATAGGAAAACTGCTGTTGTAATGTGGAAAGGAGGAGGACCCAATTGAAGGACTTCAAACAAGGTTTATTAACTCAGATCTAGTGGTGGAACGTAACGAAGTAAATGCACTTCGTTACTGTACTTAAGTAAAAAAATTGTGTATCTGTACTTTACTTAAGTAAAATTTGAGACCGGTAATTTTACTTTTACTTCCCTACATTTTTTGAGCAAATATCTGTACAATTACTTCGCTACTTTTTAAAAGTGTGTTTTACATTTTTCGTTACATTTTTGTTCAGGAATTTGAAAAATACAGTTTTTTTTTTTAGCGCATCTTGAAGCCGCATCGCCAAAATCAAAAGGACCAGTTGATTGGGAGAAGAAGTCAGAATCGAGGACCAATCAGAATGGAGAGTAAACATTTTCCGCATTCATTCAGCGCCAAAAAACTAACATCAAATATAGCGGAAATTAAAAAGAGTCTGTTGTGTTTACTTCTAAATAAAAAGTTGAGCCATCGTTACACAGATCAGGGGCGGATCTAGAATTTTCTAAAGGTGGGCATGAGGTCATTGACAAAGCCAATATCGGGTGATTGGGGGCCTCCCCCCTCAAACATTTTAAAAAATAAATGTCATTTTCCTGCATTTAGGTGGCCATTTGCTGGCCATTCTAGGGATAGCTTTATTTGTCCCCTTTTTTTTTTCTTTTTTGTGGACCAAAAGAGGCAGGAGAGGGGGGGTCACGCCCCTGCAGGGTATTTATCCTGGTTACCATGGCGACACCCTACAGCACAAAAAATAACATTTGAATTATGGTCGAATACTTTTACTTTTTTCTTAAAGTACAATTTACACCAACTACTTTTGTACTTTTACTTCAGTAGATTTTTTTTATTGGTACTTTTACTTAAGTATTTTTTTTGTCTAATCATCTGTACTTTTACTTAAGTACGAAAAGTGAGTACTTCATCCACCACTGTTCAAATCAGGAAAGTCTGTAAAATAAGAAGCACATGATTAACTTAAGGTTTCAAAAGTCCAAATAATAACAAAGTTCAAAACATGGTCAGACCACCAGGGTGACCTGGCTGGAAGATTCCCCTTAAATAGATGGTAGAGTGCACAGATGAGTGGAATCAGGAATCATTCCCAGGTGGTCCTAATCAGCTACATTGGGACCATCCAGGGAGCTCTCTAGCGACAGGTGATCCTGACAACTGCTTAGAAAACATCATGCTTACCCGCTGATTAATCTATCGGCAAAATAAAAAGATACAGAAAAATTAATTTCCATCCACTTTAAATTTCTTTCTCAATAATTTAATTGGAAAAACAGACAATATATGCATGTGATTTTTCTTTGAATTTCATTTAATGTATTCATCTTTTTTCACGTTTTCTTTTTTAGATTTGCTGGAAGAGAATTTCCTATTGAGATTTAATTAGATCTCAGTTCTTTTGCCTCTCTGATGCATGCCCTTTTCCTCACCCAGTTTACCAGCGCAGGAGGGGCATCCTAATTGGACCAAACAAATAATAACAGCCCACAAACGAATATCCAATAGCTTACGGGGGGTTTGGTAGTTTTAGCATCGGATAATTAATAGAGGAGAGTGAAATTAAGTCTGCATTCAAGCGAAATAACTGTGACAGGATGTGATTGTATTCTTCTCTTTGTGTCAATGGCTTGATTGTCTGAAGGTGTTTAATTTGTCAGACCTGTAGTTAAACCATAAATGGCTGGTTTGTATTTATTTATTTTGGAAAATAGGCATCTGGAAAGTTTCTAGCCAGGAAAAAAAACCCAAAAAAAGATCTGATTATTGGACCTCAAATATTTTCACTACAACTGCGAGTTCCCAAAACAGAAGATATGATGAATTTCTAATTAGGTTTTTTTTTATCTAACCTTTATTTAACCAGAAAAGCTTTCATTGAGATTAAAAAAAAAATCTCTTTCCAAGAGCGTTTTGGTTGAGTGGCTACAATCTACAAGTAAAATCACGCAAACATTCCCTGCATAAAATCATTACTACATTTAAAAATTAGGGGGAGATGGGTGCTCAATGGTTAGAGCATTCGCCCATGGACCAGAAGTTAACCGGAAGATGATCGGAAGGTAACCGGAAGTTAACCGGAAGTTTGCGGGTTTGCATCCCACTGAGTTCACGTCTAGCGTCCTTGGAGAAGACACCTAACCCTCCGTTTCTCCCACCATTGGCGCCATCGAAGGGCAGCCTGCTGCGGTGTCTTCACAAATTTCCCCGGTGACATATAAATAGAGTAATCCTTTCTTTTTCCTTTTTAGTTGGCGCCAAAAATACAACAACACTGCTCCCATTAAAATGTGTGTGTCTCCGTGATGCGCACACCTTAAAAAAAAAACAAAACGTGTGCACAAATATGGAAAGCCATCGGGTCCAATACACGCATGTAAACAAGTGTGTTAGATGTTAAAACTAGCAAAATGTTACATCAAGCGCTTAGATTTCAAACATAGCACCGCTAAATGCAAGTTTTTAGGTGCTATCACACTAAATTTCAGACCTAGCGTGCTAGATTTGAAATTTAACGCTCTTGATGTAACATTTAACGTGCTTGTTTAAAATCTAGCGCGACATTCTATCGGTCAAATCTAGAGGTTACCAAAGCATGCCATCCATCTGCTCCTGTTCCCAGGGGCAAATCCAGGATTTTCTAAAGGGGGTAAGGGCATCCTCCACACAGAATCTTTTTGAAAAATACGTAATTTTTCTGCATTTTGGTGCATATTTTGCCCAAAGTTTATAATAATTAAAGTAATAAGAACCCTTTTTTTTGGTTCTCCCGTCTCTCCACCCCCCGGTTCCGGCCCACTTGTCAAATGTTAGAATACAATGTGGCCCGTGAGTCAAAAAGTTTGCCCACCTCTGGTTTAGACAAAAGTCATTGCTTTATATGGCAAATTGAGCAATGAAACTTGTCCTTCTGGTAAGCATTTTCTTGAACCAACCCCTGAGTGAATTAATTGAATGCTACATGATGAATGGGCTCTTCTCGAACAGAGTTTGTTCAGCTCTCCTCATTAGAACATAGCGCTGACTTTTGCCCATTGCGGACAGCATGACTCAAACCTTAACCTCGACTTTGTAATTACTTTTTGACTAACCTCAACCTCAGCCTAACCTCAATTTACAACCGACCCTTAACCTGGACCATAGAGATTAAGTTTCTCCTCGTTAGGACCACCAGTTTCACCGAGTTCGTGGCCTGTGGTATTCTCTTGTCATTATTTTTTAACATGTGTTGCTAAACTAGAGCAAATCCTTCCACCTTCATCATAGAACAAGCACCTTTGAGATTTGGAAATCCACATGTTTTTTTGTTTTTTTTTTCACATTTAGTTTTGAGCATAATTCAAAGTAATAAAGAGGTTGTCAGTCAAGGAAAAAGGATACGTAAAAGCAGCTACTGCCAAGGCGACATGTCTCAAAGACCTGAGAACCCTTACTGGAAACACACACTGACCACTCTTTGTAACATGACAGGTCCAGCAGCTAAAGGGCAGCAATAACGAAATGTCTTGTTGACAAATGTCAAGCCTTGAAACCCTACACTTTGGTGGATGTGTCATTGACTGATATGCTCCACACCCCTTAAAGATTGGTGGGCACTTCATATTTAAAAGGGGCCTTCTGAACAATTGGTTTTCTGACAGCTTCAGCGTGTATGTCCTGGCAGCAATATCTGAACGCTGTGACATGTATATGGCAAACCAAAGAATTGAGTGACAAAATGATTCTCCATTAATAGAGCGGGTCACTTGTATTTTTATCTTTCTCTAGGCTTGACATGACAGTCACTGTAGACATGCTCAGAAATGTTTTACAGTGAAAGAAAACAACTGTAGGAAAGGAATACTTGAAATACAGACTGATCATGGGGATTCAATATTAAATTTCTGTGGCATTGTAGCTTTTTTTTTTGAAGATTATAAAATTTGCACTAAAAGTCTTTTTTCTAGAAAGAAGAAGAATGAAGATTAGTCAGAGTACATGTGTGTGAATGAGAGAGATCCAAATGGAAAAGTGAGGTTACAGGGAGAAGATATAAAGAAGGTGGAAGATTTTAGGTCCATAGGATAAACAGTTCAGAGCAATGGAGAGTGTGGAAAAGAGGTGAAGAAGCGTGTTCAAGCAGGCTGGAACGGGTGGAGAAAAGTATCAGGTGTGATGTGTTACAGAAGAGTTTCAGCTAAAATGAAAGGGAAAGTGTACAAAACTGTGGTGAGACCGGCCATGTTGTTTGGTCTACAGACAGTAGCACTGAGGAAAAGACAGGAAGCAGAGATGGAGCTAGCAGAGATGAAGATGCTGAGGATCTCTCTGGAAGTGACCAGGATGGACAGGATTAGAAATGAATACATCAGGGGAACAGCACATGTTAGAGGTTTTGGAGATAAAGTCCGAGAGGCCAGACTGAGATGGTTTGGACATGTACAGAGAAGAGAGAGAGAACATCGGCAGAAGGATGCTGGATTTGGAACCACCAGGAAAGAGGACTAGAGGAAGACCAAAGAGGAGATTCATGGATACAGTGAAGGAAGACATGAAGATAGTTGGTGTGACCAAAGAGGATATTTCCTGGTGTGTTTCACAACAATTACAGAGCCGTTGAGTGATGATGTAAAATAAGATGTTTGGCAGGAAAGTTGAGAGAGTAAGGTTAATAAAAGTTCATGTGGCATTATATAACTGAACTTTTTTTTTTTTTGCGTCTTAAGAGAGAAACTGTCTGCTTGATCACAGAGTGGTCAAGGAGAGCAACACATTTTTATCATTTAAGATTCATCCCTCGACTTTTAATTCAGTTGTCTCAAAAGAGAAAAAAAAATGCCTATGGCTGCATATTAAAAGACTGCCAAATTAGTATAATTTGACTGAGCCACTGCCTGACTACTTGGTGTGCAATCTTGCCATTTACAAATGTTAAAAGTTTAGTTTCTGGAATACTCTGATTTTCTGTTTTTTTGTGCATATTTATTAGTAACAAAGTGAAGTAAACCTGAAAGCAACTGGAACAAACTTAACATTTAAAGCATGTTTTGGTCGTTTTACCTACTTTGTATACTGATAATAACTTACCAGTTTTACGGTATCCTCTCCATTCCGGTTCTTCCCAAAGAGAAGCTCAGAATCTCCTATTCTTCTACCTCCATTTATTTATTTATTTTTTTTACTATATTAATCCATAATGGGGAAATTTCTGTGCTGTATTGCACCAAAGCAGGCAGCGCCAATGGTGGGAGCAACTACAGTAGGGGGTCAGGTGTCTGCTCGAAGGACAACTAGACATGGCTCAGCAGGGTTCAAAACTGGCAACTCTTCGGTCCAAAGTTGGCAATTTTACCACTGAACTATGCCTCTCTCCCGTATCTACGTCACGTCTTTTCCTCAGTGGCAGTGTCTCCACACCAAACAACATGGCCGTTCTCACCATAGTTTTCAAGATACTGAAACTCTACTATCACACATCACATTTGCTCCACTTTTTCAAACCTTCCTGCAGACGCTTCTTCACTTCTTTACCACATTCTCAATTTTTCTCTACTGTTTATCCAAATTACTTTTAAAAACTCTTGCATGTAGATCTCTTATATCACATACATGTACTCTATCTTACTGCAGAAGCTTTATTCCTCCGCTACCTAGGACACACCTCCACCTCTCCAGCTTCTCATTTATCTTGTCCTAGCTCTCACTGTGCATCTTGATGTCCTCTTCTTTTAATAAAAAATATGTAGTTTATATCCATGATGCAGTCCCGTCTCCAATCTGAACTCCTCTATCACAGCTACCTCACACCTCACAACGGTCAACTCATCACTCATCCGTACTTCAATTTAGTTATTAAAAAAAAGAACTATTTCCAATCTTCTTTGTTGTTGTCAAATAATTTTTGATAAAAGATGGAAAGTTTTCATTCCTTTAATTTCTAAAATATTTGAATATTTACATGTCAGCTTAGAAGTTCTTTCACGAGCCAATACTGCCACATTCAAAATATCCATCGTTTTCCTGTAAATGGGGACATTTGCCAAGTCTCCACTATGTCCAACACTTTTCTCTGGTGTTGGGGTTAATATGTGCACATGATTGAGGGTTAATCGGTATTTCCTCTTATTAGCCTACCACTCAATGCAATATATTGCATTTAATTACAACAGCAAAATAAGGTCTCTGACACAATTAAATACAGTCCAAGGTCACAATTGACTTTCTTAAATAGCTACTACATTTAGCTACACACATATAAATACCAGCAAACCATTTAAATATTAGGGCACCAATGAAAACTTCAGTTTTTACGCTAGAATTTTCATTTTAAGTAAACAACATAGAAAAGTAACAATTTGAAAAAGTCATGCTTATTTTTACATTTCCTTCCAAGTTGAACACAAACTTTACTCATGTGGGCGGGGAAATATGGAAATCGGATGTACGCTAGCTGTCACGCTATACAGTAAATGAAAATAGCTACACTGTAAATGTAAACAAAGAAAATAAAATGAAAAGGAGTTTTAATTATAATTGAGAAAGACTTTCTTTTTGATGTGGCTTAGGAGATCTAAGAAGTATTTTTTTTTTCAGCTAATTACACAGCCGTGGCAGGAATTTAATTAGACTGATACTAATGAGACTGTTTACTTGTATCTGATGTCAAATTTAAAAAAAAAATGATGGTGAAATCCAAATACAGGTGCTGACATTAGCATTTTGCCAAGTGAGATAAAACGTGCCAGGAGGTTTATTATTGGAGGTGGGTGTGTGAAACTGTTTAATTATTTTGTTTTAATCCAATACTATAATGATAATAATACATTTTATTTATAACGTGCCTTATATTTTAAGAAAAAAATCCCAAAGTGCTACATAAAAAACTAGATAAGGTAAAAGTAATAAAAACAATTTAAAAACCAAAATGTTGTTGTGGTTTGGAAGGAGGACCCAAATGCAGGACATCAAACAAGATTTAATTTAACCAAGGATCAGCAAGGCTGTAAGCAAAGGAACAGAAGTCAAAAAGGGGTCAAAAGGTTTTCAAAGAGTTAATCTCAGTTCCAAAAGGATATCCGTTGGGTTGGGAATCATCCAAGGCAGGAAGGCATGAAGATTCACCAGGAATGCTGGTGAGGCTGTCCTTAAATAGTCAGCAGATGAATTAGGTGCAGGTGGTCCAAATCATGTAGAATTGGGGGAAAGGTGAGACAGTCCCTAGGTCCCTCTGGTGGTGGGTGAGGAAACAAATCTACAATTAGAAAACAGAGAACCATAAAGTCAAAAATTAAAAGCCTTATTGAAAAGGAATGTCTTTCGACCTTTTATAAATGTTTCCACACTTTGTGGGGCCCTGAGTAGGTCTAGGAGCTCATTCGAAAGTCATGGGGCAATGGCCGGAAGGGCTTTGTCTCCCATTGTGTCAGCCTGGCCCTGGACTGGTGCAAGCAGTGGGTAATATTTGAGCGAAGGAGTACTGAGTTGATGTGTGGGGAGAGGAGCTCAGTGTGGTAAGTGGGGGCAATTCCATGGACACATTGATAAGTGTGGAGGAAGATTTTGTAATGAATTCTGGACCAGATGGGAAGCCAGTGAAGAGGTCAGAGAATGGGGGTTATGTGGTCAAATATTCACCTCCTCGTGAGGACCCGGGCAGCTCAGTTTTGGATATGCTGAAGTTTCTCAAGGCTCCTGCCAGGAGTATCAGCGAGGAGATCATTACAGTAGTTGAGTCTAGAGGAGATGAAGGCATGGATCAATTTTTCAGCAGTGGCCAGGGTGAATGAGGGGTGGAGCCTAGCAATGTTTCTGAGATGTAAGAAATAAACTTTGCAGAGGTGACGTACATGGTGCTCGAGTGTGGGATTGCAGTCAAATTTTACACTGAGGTTTGTTATAGAGGAGGAGAGTGGAATGTCATGACCAGAAACCAGAAAAAGGTTCTAGATCTCAATTCTTTGTAGTTAACGAACACAGTTTTTGCTAAAATGTTCATATTTACATTATTGTTTCACATCAATGGCCAAATGACAAATGTCGTCAGTAGGTTTGGTAACCCTTTGCAGAATGTTTCAAACATCAAGGGTTACAAACATTGTAACCCTTTCACAATGTTTGCAGATGACATTGTGATCTGTAGTGAGAGGAGGGAAGAGGTGGAGGAAAAGCTGGAGAGGTGGAGGTTTGCACTAGAAAGAAGAGGAATGAAGATTAGTCAGAGTAAAACAGAGTACATGTGTGTGAATGAGAGGGATCCAAATGGAAAAGTGAGCTTACAGGGAGAAGAGATAAAGAAGGTGGAAGATTTTAAGTATCTAGGATCAACAGTCCAGAGCAATGGAGAGTGTGGAAAAGAGGTGAAGAAGCTTGTTCAGGCAGGCTGGAACGGGTGGAGGAAAGTATCAGGTGTGATGTGTGACAGAAGAGTTTCAGCTAGAATGAAAGGGAAAGTGTACAAAACTGTGGTGAGACCGGCCATGATGTTTGGTCTAGAAACAGTAGCACTGAAGAAAAGACAGGAAGCAGAGATGGAGGTAGCAGAGATGAAGATGCTGAGGATCTTTCTGGGAGTGGCCAGGATGGACAGGATTAGAAATGAGTATATCAAGGGAACAGCACATGTCAGGGGTTTTGGGGATAAAGCTTGAGAGGCAAGACTGAGATGGTTTGGGCACTACAGAGGAGAGAGAGTACATAGGAAGAAGGATTCTGGGTTTGGAACCACCAGGAAAGAGGACTAGAGGAAGGCCAAAGAGGAGGTTCATGTATACAGTGAAGGAAGACATGAAGATAGTTGGTGTGACCAAAGAGGATGCAGCAGATAGGGTTAGATGGAAGAAACTGACTTGCTGTGGCGACGCCTAAAGGTAAAAGCCGAAAGAAGAAGAAGAAGGTTTGGTAACTCTTATTTTTTTAGGTTACAGTTAAAAATTAAATTCTATTCAACATTTCTACATTTTTAGTGTCATAAAGCAGAGTGCAGGTGGGAAGAGGATGACCCAATTGCAGACAGAAAACATTTTTTTTTTTTTTTAATTTGGTAGTCCATTAACACTGTGGAACGAAAAAAAAAACAAAACAGAGTTTCAGTGGCATGGAATAAGGTTATTGACGGAATGTGTATTTAGTCAGGCAACCAGGGAGATCTGTTTGGAAGGGATTGTGTGACCTGTCAGGGAAGTCCGGGGTGATTGCCCTTAAATAGCTGGCAGGGTGCACAGATGTGTGGAATCTGTAATAATCTTTACAGATCATGAGGGGATCATGACATTTAGCTATGACAATTTATTTGTCTATTTGGTTGCCCACATTTAGTTGAGTTATTGTGTCACTTGAATTATTGGATTTCTTTAAAACGGTATGTTTTCTTTGAGTCTTTCTTTTTCTATGTTTTCTTTACCAGTCTTTCTGGGTGGGGCATGGTCATCCACATCAAAGCTAGCAAAAGGAAATTACCCTGTTGGATTCACTCATTTTACCAAGTGTTGATTAATTTGTTTAGTTAATTTTATATTTCTTAAACCTAAGTTTGTTAAAAGCTTTGTTTTCCTTTTTTAAGGTTAAAATTTTGTAAGTCTTTATTTTCATGTCTATTGTTTTGTTTTCTTTGTCTGGTAGTTTGAGTTCCGTCCCTTGTGTGTCAATGGTCTGATCAACCAGGACATATGTTTTTCTTTTTGTGCCAGTGAGTGGTTGAGTTCTGGTTTGGTATTTAATTTAATCCTTTGTCGACATCTTTTATGGACCCAGGCGGTTCTTAAAACATTTTTTGGTAAATAAATAAACAGTTTGGATAAAAAACTTGCACTCCTCTCATTCTTGGCTTGGTCACTTCACGCACCCACCGGTTTAATTTCTTCTTTCTTTTACTTTTTCACTTTGACTTGCATGTGCTTATTTGTAAATGTGAATTTGATTTTGGTTGAGTTTTTGGAAGGTCTTATTAAAATGCCCGCAGCAATCAAGCAGACGACCACTGTGGGCTCTCAAGGGGTCCACAGATGAGGCGGTATGCCTAAGCAGCAGAAACCTCAGACATTTTTTACTATTACTTCAAAAGATAGCTTCATATCACCTCGAGCAAACATGTTCAAATTAGTGAGATATTTACAACTGAAGAAAAAGAAAATTAGAGAAACATGTTCAACTTTAAACTTGAGTCTCTAAAGAAAGGCATATTTTATTTTTTGTTACATTTATGGGTCAAAAAAAGTATGCAAAGTAGAAAAACACTCCTAGTATAATGAATTGGCCTTCTTTAAAAGTACGAGGCTACGATGATCATGCGTTAGACTGTAATGAAAACTATGCCACTGATCTTGAGTTGGGCTAATAGCCTTTTAGAGAGGGCTATAAATATCACAGACATATTACACTGTGCTGTTTTCCCTCATGAATAGAGGATATGCTGTAAAAAGAATATAACTAGCTACAAAAAGAAAGGTCTTTAGGAAATCGAAATGCATGCAAAACATAATGCTTTTGTAATAAAAAAAGCAGAGGCTCATTTACTCTCACCCTGTTCACCTACTGTGGTCCTTATGTTCTTCAACATTATGGGGTTTGCTGTTGCATGGTAACAATAATTTGTTTGGTCATAGATTTTCTTTTCAATTCAGTAAGTTGTAAGAAATTTTTACAGAAAGGCCAGAATCCACTGTAGATCACTGATATCTGAAAGCACAATATGTTTTTCTTTCTTTTGGCAAATTATCCTTTTCATTTTTCATCACATTAAAGCAGTAATGATGCAATTATCCCAAAAGTGAAGAATCCATATTTTTTACACTTGTTTTCCAGGAGGGATTACAGACTCTGTAACATCCATTATATGCTGTTCTGAACCCATTGCTGTCGAGCCGTTCAGGTACGATTTGAGATAAATCTTGGATTTCCTATATAGAGCACCACCGTACTGTAAAAATAGCGAAAGTTGTGAAGTGTGTCTTAAAATAATTCCTTGCTCCAGGCAGGGATCTGGATCACCCCGGCAATCTAATCAGTTGTTTCTCAATCTATTTCTGACATTTTCTCAAAATGTCATCAAAATCTGTTCATTACTTTTTGAGTTATGTTAACAACAGGGAGACAGACAGGCACGTGGCGACAAAAACATAACCTCCACCTTTCACGGTGCAGACAACAAATTGTTTCCTGCTAACCATAAAGCAAAGCAAAAAAAAAAGATTTAAAATAAAATTTCAGCAGGTTGTAAACACCAAACCAGTGGCAGCTCTGCTATCTTATTTATACACAGGTAAAAAGGCTCAATGATGATGTGGAGGGAGTCATCCCAGCAGAGATTTTGCGATAAAGGTCCTGCTTCATGTTAGAACTAAAAAACAAATGTTGTTTCCAAGTCGAGCCAAGACGACAATTTTTTTTATTATATTGACATAAATTTTAGTTTTCCAAGAAAAACCTTTGAATAAGCAAAAGACCAGATAAAGATAATATGTGTAGGACGTGTAGGACAAACACGTCTATCTATGGTGTACCCTGCTTTTTGCCTGACACTCGAATGGATTGAATTCCTTGCAATCCCAAATTGGATAAGTAGAAGAGAAGATGAATAGATGTGTAATTTAAGCAAAAACGTTTTTTTTAATTTTTTTTTTATTTAATTTTACTCAAAAATTTCAAAGGTTTTTTGAACTGTTTAAGAATTACAAAAATTTTCCAAGTAACTAACTAAACTCAATATCATTTTTAACAAAAGAAAACAAACTCAAAAAACTAACCTCCCTAAGAAAAGCTAGAACTTAAATAAGGGCTGACCAAACCACTGCCAACACAAAAGGGGGTTTGAACAAAACAGCTTAACTCAATCTAAATTAACTACACTAATTTCACCCCTAAAAGAGGTGAATGGCACAGTCCAATCTGGGTAGCCACGCCCTATGGACAGCAGGTGATCACCTGCTCCAGTTCCTTCAGCTCCTTCAACCAAGGAACTGGAGCACCTGCGAAACTCAAGAAAATTAAATCAGTTTAAATTAAGAATATAAACCAAAATGTTCACTAAACTGAATCCATATTGTGTACTAAACCCACAGTAAAGAAAACAAAAGATTGAAATTATACTAAAGTTTACTAAATTGCTGTATGGCTATGGCCATCACACCCTTTCAACCGTACTGCTCAAATGGGGAGGCCTTTTCAAAGTCCTCCATCGGACCTTTACAATGTTTAATCACCTGCCAGATTTGTGAAAACTGTACAGATTTAAAAATAAGAAAAATGAATCCCTTTATTTGTCCTTCAATGGGAAATTACTGTGGTGCATTGGCCCGCAACAGGCAGTCACAATGGCACCAATGGGCGGATTAACCAAGGGGTTCGGTGTCTTCTCTAGGGACTCATAGGGGGCTCATTGGTATTCCAACTCGCTTCTCCCGGTACCACTGAGCCAACGCCTTTTCTCCGCTGTAGCTCTGTTATTCAAATTTATTCATACATGTCTTCAATTGTTCTAACTTTTTGCCCTCATGTATTTGTTTGTCTGTTTCCTATTTTTTTCCCATTGACCCAGTGTTTTCTTAACATAGTACCCCAAATATTTTTCATTCTATTCTGTTCTATTCTATCCATACATTTTTTTTTTTTGAAAAGCTGTAAACAATACGCCGCCTAACGTTATGTGAAAGGGAAGGTCCACCATGAACAAGTCACCAGTCTGTTGAATGAACTAATTTTTCTATTGTATTTTTGAACATTTTTTAATCATAAAATATTAATAATCACAATTGCTTCACTTTTTAGTCTTTGTTGAAATAAATTACAACTAAAAAATTGTTTAAAAGGCACCTGATGTATAAATTTGCCGATAGAACTACGAACTGAAAAGAAAAATAGTGGTTGGTCATTTACGACCAGGTACATCCTGTCCAAACATGGCGTTAGAATTTTCTCCGACCTCCATTTGTTTTGCAACATTTCTAAAGTTCACCTCGGATTTACCGCGGCTATTGATGTGATGAGTTATGAATCCAATAATTTTATTTCTAACGGTTCATCATACGCTGATCAGGGAAGAAAAACATATATCTAAGGCCACAGTGGCTCAAGGGAAAGCAAACATAAATACTGAATGGCTTTTTCTTCAACTTTCAACATAAAGATACAAATGGAAAAAAAATGGAGCTAAACTTTTTTATCAATTCCTCACTGAAAATATTCTGTTTACTTGTCTGAGAAGCTTTCTTTTTTTTTTTTCCAGCCGAGATAACATTGAAATAGAGGCTGTGTTGAGGCAGAAAACTGATTTATGGTCGGCATATAGCTGAGAAGCTGAAAATTCCCGCCATCTATATGTTGAAGTAAGATGTAAAATGTGGTGATTTATATAACAGTTTCTTGTGGATCTCAATAAATCAGGACATCTAATTTGTGCCGGAGTGAAAAATGTACAGTACGCTCAGCCATTTCCTGTAACAGAGCAATGCGGCTACTGTGGCCATAAAGAGATTACAATGACATCCTTTACGCTTTAGTGACAGCTAACCCGGACACAGCCTTGATGCTCCTCTAAGAAGGTGTCAGTGTCGCCACAAAGATATACTTTATGAAGGTGAAAACATGTCTTGAAATTATTTTCTCCACATGGTGTCAGACCGACTATCTAGACTCCCTAGTTCGCCCAATGGTAGTTTGCATACGAGATTTTAAAGGAACAAAGAAGAGGGCAGCTCTCATACATCACAGTCAGGGGTTACCGGCAAACATTCATCTTCTTACCCTCTGCAACTGATGTTTTAAAGTCAATGGATTAGGTTCGGAGCATGCTTGTAATCACTACAAGCAGATAAGACGAGTCAAATCTTTAAATGCTTCCAATTAGACTTGATGTACTGCCGGTGAGGGATTTAGTTGCTTATCATATTATTAACATTCAAGTGCCGAAGGTAAAACAAAGTAAACTATGATTTGATAAAAGGTTTTGGGGTTTATTTGGATCTACGTGCATTGTTGACGTGTTAGACGGAGTCAGAGGTGGATCAAGTCTATGCTTTATTCAAAAGACCCTGACACAATGAAAAACAACTACTGCTGTTGCATAATAAGCACGTGTGATTTATCAAGTTGGGCCAAACTGATGATTATCGCTGCTTTATCAATCTTGCTGTTATCAGGTAAAACCCCTTTGGTGCAGCTGTGCCCGCTAAAGGCGGCGTGTTTTTTTCGTTATTTCTAAAAGTATCAACTACAAGGCTTTTATAGATAAAAGCAAGGCCCAAAGCACTATGTTTGGTTGGGTTTTTTCTATTTTTCGTCTGATCTCGTCGGCACTTTCTGACAAACAGGTTGTAAATTTTACGCTACACTGGTACCTCGACTAAATGTTAGTGATGAGAAAAGAAGTCAAGGAATTTGAAAATTACAATTTTGGTTACCCATTTTTTTTTCATAAAAAGCCTGGGAAATTTTGTCATAATTTTTGTGGTCCTATTTCTTTCCTTCCTGTTCTGAACTCTGCTGTTATTCCTCAAACCTGGTCTGATCTGAAATAAAGTATCTTCAATTCAATCTACCCGTATCTTGTTTTCCTCTTGCTATTTAAGCGCTAGCATCCTTCACTCATTTGTCAGCTCATTTGTCATGCTGTTGTCCACGTTTGCTCCCCATTTTTGATTTTGCCAAGCCTGTCCATGACCCAAACCTGCGCAGCCTGGCTACCAAACAAGATGTACCTGCCCTTTTCACGTGACACCATCTTTTCTCAAAAAATTGGTTCGTGCACTGTACACCTCCGCTTGTGAAAATTTCTCTTATATGTTGTTGATTGGCGCCACGGTGGCACAGTTGTTAGCACAGTGGCCTCAAAGCAATAAGGTTTGGGGATCAACTCCCGGGTGGGGACGAAGCTTGGAACACCAGCCTTACTATGTAGAATTTGCATGTTCTCCCCAAGTATATGTTGGTTTACTCCGGATTCTCCAGTTTTCTGATACCCTCCTAAAACATGCATGTTAGGTTGATTGGCCACTATGAGATTGCCCCTAGGAATAAGTGTATGGCCTTGTGACGGACTGGCGACCTATTTGAGGTGTATCTTGCCTCTCAACTTGAATCAGCTGGGCTAGATGGGGGGAGAAGGTGGCTAAGTGGTTAGAGCGTTCGTCCGCGGACCTGAAGTCAACTGGATGTTTGCAGGTTCGCATCCCACTAAGTGCACGTCTAGTGTCCTTGGAGAAGACACCTAACCCCCGTTTCTCCCACCATTGGCACCATCGTGGGCAGCTTGCTACGGTGTAGTTTTGCAGCGCACAAAATAGAGTAAAATTAAAAAAATAAATAAATAAAAAATGGCCTCCGGCACTCCCTGCAATCCCATCAAGGATGGACGGTTCAGAAGATGATTTTTTTTTTTTTAAATAGTGCATTTCCCAACATGTTACTGAACACTTTGTTCCAAATAGGAATAATGATATACTTCATGTGTCTTCACTTTGCATCTGTGACATGCATACAAAACCTGTTTTTTCTTTGGAACCTGAGGGAGCCACGTTTTTAACTTTTTTTTTTTTCCCAGCTGGCAGATGCATTGCAGAAATAATGTCTGCATCCTGCATCTGTATGTTAAGCAAACTGCCTGTCTCCATACAGATGGAAGCAATGAGGTGTGAGCAGCCTTTCTGCTGACAAAGCAATTTTTCTGGGGGCAGTCAAGTTTATCCCACCATGGGACACGAGACCTTCGGTGTGTTATGTAAAGAACACTGACAGCTATTGGATTTTATGCTAATTATTTAAAGCATCTTCAACTTTTAGTTGATTTACATATTTATGCTCTTGTCATTTCAAACCAACAAAAAAAAAAGTTTTCACAAGTGCATTTTGAAAGTTTAAGCTAATTTATGGAATTAGGATCATTTCTTTTTTAATTAATTCTTACTTAATATGAGATGATGAACTCCAATGTAAGATTTGGGGATTGTTCAATTTGCTTTGTTAAAAATATAAAGAAAAAAATTGTAAAATTCTCGTTAAAACCACTATGTTGGCAGCATACTGTCACGGTGTGGGTGCAGAAAGAGGAGGAGGACCAAAGTGCAAGACGACAAACAGTGTTTATTTAGTAAAGGAGTCCAGTAAAGTTGTAAAGGAAAACATATGATTAAACAGGAATGTCCCATGATGGAAGTTCAGAATTGTCTCTTGGTCGATCAGCCAGGGATTCCCTGGCTAGAAGGGGTGATGACCCGACCATGAAGGCAAAACAGACTGCCTTTAAATAGGCAGCAGGTCAATCACCATCAGGTGTCCTGAATCAGGAAGATGCAGGAAGTTCTTTAGCTCCCTCTGGTGGTAGGCGAGGGAACCATGACACCTACAAAATGAAAAATCAAACGCGTAATTAAAAATGAAAGTATTCGGCAAACAATTTACACAAATTTGCAGTGTACTTTCTTTCTTGTTAAGCTGAGTTTTTAAAATTATGATAACAAATACCCACAATCAGATATTACAGTTGTTTATCTAAAGGGAATGTTAGCAAGGGTAGGATTTTTGACATCAAAATCAGATTTAAAGTTCATCAAAACCCTTAGTGTTTCAATCCGTTGACTTTCGCTTATCCAGAGGTGGGTTCCAGGGGCAACAGCCTCAGACGGGAAGCCCAGGCTTCTCTCACACTGACTTTCTTCTCCAGCTCACCTGATAGATGATGATAGATGTGTTCCCCTGACCACCTGGGGAGACATAGTCTCCCCATCAGGTCAAGGGTCTGCCTCCAAGTAGGGTCCCTTCCAAGTAGGACGTGCCCAAAACACCTCTCCAGAAAGGCGTTTGGGAGGCATCCTAACCAGATGCTCGAACCACCCCAACTGGCTTCTCTTGACTCGGAAGAGCAATGGGCCCACTCCTGAGCTCCTCCCACATGGCAGAGCTCCTCACTCTATCTCTGAGTGAGAGCCCAGCTAGCTACCTTTCGGAGAACGCCTGCTTTATTTTGGAAAAAGTTCAAAAGTCCTTGATTCTTCTTCAATATCAATGTTGTAAGAATCAAGTTGGGCATGGCCAGTTTGAAACTTGGTAAAGCGTCACTGATTTTTAGGTAGTTGTAAGCACTAAAGTGTTTTTTTTTTTTTTCCAGTGTTACATTAGATTAGCAACATTCAAATTTCAGATTTGGAAATATGCATGTCGCCTATATTTATGTAAGCATTGAATTTTTAAAAAATCCTAAATTGATTTTCATTTAGTTTTGTCAGTCACTCAGATTTTTCTGGAGAACTGAAACTGTCAAAATGAAGGTGACAATGAGTATCACCAAACACATTGGCTGCTTCCCTATTCTCCCTCCTCATTGAGCTGGGAGAAACACAGTGGGAACAGCACAGTCAGACTTCCGTTACTGTTGAGCGGACCATCAGGCTGCTGAATGCTAGGTGATGGTTGGATGGAACAGGAGAGTAAGTGTGTGACACTTTTCTGTTTGCTTTTAATGGTCAACGCTTCACCACTGAGCCTGTCGTGTTGGCATCTTAGGTTTGCAGTTTCTGCCTGAGTCTAAATACGAGAAAGTAGTTACAAAAAAGAAATCATCAAGAGGAGTTCACAGTTTGCTCTGTTTACCAAAAAGGTCTTTCTTTGGTCATTCATGTATCACCATATACTAAGAACTTAATGCGTAAATTTAAAAAAACCCAGTGAACCCAAAGATTTGTCCTGATTTCATTTTTTTTGTTTAGCTACAGATCGAACTGAAATTTTTGTATTTTGAAGATTTTTGAAGATTGCAATATTTGACAATATTTGATGACAATCATTTAGAAAAAATGCTCCATATTTGTAGTACTATACATATATTTCATACCTAAATATTTCTTTTATCATTATATCAGTTTACCTCAGTCACCTTCTTAACCGTCCATCCAGGTTGATTCGAGGCGAGGTTACCGGGCCACACACGTACTCATTCCTAGGGGCAATCATGTAGAGGCCAATCAACCTGGCATACACGTTTTTGGAGGGTGGGAGGAAACTGGAGTACTTGGCAAAAACCCACGCATAAACGGGGAGTCGAACCCACCCGGGGCTCTTACCCACAATCTTTTCGCTTTGAGGCCACTGCATCACCGTGCCACCCTTTATTAAGATTGATTTTTAAAGATTCAAGATTGTATTCCAAACTAAATATCTAATATCTCATTAAAGACACTTTTTTTTTACAACAAATGATTTTAGGTTTAAGGTGAAGACACCATTAAGGGTCCAAAATATTTACAACTATGTTGTTATCAATTGAAAAGAAAAATATTTTTACAACATACATTGTAATAAAATATAAGATTGGAATATTTAGTTCTAAGTTCCATTTTTATTCACTAGAAGAACAAAAACACTCAAAAAAGATTTCAAGTATTTATTTGGCAGCATCTCAACTAAAGAACCATGGGGGAGCTTGTCGCAACTGTTAACATAATCCTCCAAAAATCCACTTTATCCTCTACTTATGAAGATTAAGATAGTTTTTGTGGCCATATGTTGAGAGAATGGCCACAAGGTGACGATTAAAAACAAACCAAGAGGAAAAGGGACATATTGCACAATTAACCCTTTTAAAGGGATTTTGAAAAAACTTCCAGTGCTGACAGGCTAGCAACTCTTTTAGAACCAAAAGAGATACATTGTCGTCACTAAAACCAGGAAGTGTGTGATTAATAGGTTTTTGGGAAAATGGCTTTTTTCCACAGTAAACAAAGGATTTTAATGTCATAGAAAGTGTGCCGCCAATTAATTAATACATTTTTTCGAAGATATTTTCAGTTCTTTTATATATTTACGACTTGTGCTGAGGTACAAAAGTGCCTACAAGAATGGTCTGAAATCGTGCAACAACAACACAGCAGATCTCGAGTCAGTGCAACTGTAAAATCGGTACCTAGTAGGCCAAGGAGAACAGAAAGATGCAGTGTGAGGCCACAAAGACCTGGAAACAGCAAAAAAAGTCAGTGTACAATTGTTCAACCCTTGACTCATACTGCCTATCACATTTGCAGCAAGTTCGTATAGGAGCTGCAGCTCTCATATTGGCTTGTTTAGCCTCCGTAGCATGTAACCATGATGGCACCAATGGTAACCAGGTGTTAGCTGTCTTCTCAAGGGAAACCTTAGCATGGTATCAATGAGAAAATCGAACCAACTTCTCCCAGTCCAAGGATGAATATCCTACCACTTAGCCAGCACATCTAGGTGTAGACTCCATTGTCTCTGGAGACAGAAGGATCCCAATAGAATTTTCAGTACTCTTGAGTACGAGTCCAACCACTCAAAGGGAAGGCAGACTTAAGTTGCAAAACAGAATTTAGAAAAATCTCCCTTAACACACTCTTCTTCTTCTTTCGGCGTTTCCCTTTAGGGGTCACCACAGCAAGTCAGTTTCTTCCATCTAACCCTATCTGCTGTATCCTCTTTGGTCACACCAACTATCTTCATGTCTTTCTTCACTGTATCCATGAACCTCCTCTTTGGCCTTCTTCTAGTCCTCTTTCCTGGTGGTTCCAAATCTAGCATCCTTCTTTATATGTACTCTCTCTCCTCTGCACATGTCCAAACCATCTCAGTCTTGCCTCTCGCTCTCCCTCGCTCTCCCTTAACACACTCTATTGTGGGAAAAAAATGTTACGCACCGAGGAATCTTCTCTTAAGAGTCGTACTTTAAAAAAGCTTGAGGTTACAGCAACAGTAAGTGTTCAGAATTGAATTATCCGTCTTCCACATGAAGAAGATTCAGATGACTTGACCTTGGCATCTAGTAGCGATCTCACCAGATATGAATTTTTCCCGGCATATGCCGATGGCAATGGGAGTAGACCCCAAGGAATACCAAGGACACACCATAAAGGACTTTGTGTCTCCACTACAGAAGAGATGTCTTGTCATTTCTATAGATGTTATCTACAAAGTGTTCAGGGATAAGAAAAACCAGGGTCCCTTGAGACCTGATCATGGATAAACATAGAGGATCAAAATAAGCAGATGTAACTCAATTTAATGCATACAATCAATCAAAGGTATGTTTTAATTATTGTTCAAAACAGTTATAAATCACAAATGAAACACATTTGCGGCTTTTGCCATCCTCCCGCAAAGACGATTTACAGCTTAATGAACAAACACATTAGTCTGGTAGGAGACGAGTCATTCATACTTGATGTGCCATCAGTCTTTCTTTGTTCAATCGGTGAATTTTTCACACAGATGTCCGTCTTACTGCCACTGCTGCTTTTTCCCCCAGGGAGATTGTTTTACGTGATTGTGATGGCGAGGTGGCCGGCAGGGCCATTAGTGGAGCAGCATGGGGTCCTTCCTCGCCTACACTCTCAGCTGGTTTGTTCAGGCCCTTGCACAGCATGGGGGCTCAAGTGTCTCTAATTTAATTGAAGTATACCTCCAAGGCTAATGGATTTGAAATATCATTGTTGTGGTAGAGCTTAGAAAATATTAATATCTGAGGAAATTCAAAGGTAAATACTTAAAATGAATGGTAGAGAATCACAAAATGAAAAGTCAGACTAACTCAGTGTTTCTCAAATAGTGGGGCACGCCCCCCTGGCGTTGTTGTAGTTTATAGTTTAAAAAAGAATTTATTAATTTTTTATTTCAGGTTAATTGATGAACTTTAAATCTTTCTATCACAGACTAAAAAACAATGTTAATAAAGCTGTTCTTTGTTGTAGGTTGCTTTTTTTTTTGTTGTTTTCTTTAATGTTAATGAGGATGCATTGATAGAACCAACCTTTTCTGCACACAAACCGGTTTAGTGTCTGATAATATTTTCACGGACCGGTCCAAAGATGATGAGACCAGCCTGAAAAAAAACTGTCTTTTTTAATCAATAATAATAAACTTAAATCCACTTTGTCCTTGCGAAAAATTTCATTAGCAGCATCTTTATAGCGTGGTAACATTCTCTCTGCTCGAACGCACTCTGGTTGCCTTGGTAACGGTAAACATACCTTCAAAATTAAGACATCACGAAACAAAGTGAATAAAAATGCCAGTTAGTCTCATCACAGTAAGACTAGATCAATTGGAGTTCTGAGTTTGTTTTGCCAGAACCAGACAGTCACATCTTGACCTGAAACCTGAAGAGTGTTTCTAAGGTCCAGTCTGCTTCGTATATCTCTAACTTCGCTTGGCAAAGAAGCTTCCTATTTTTTTATAACTCATTTTGCTACTTTAGGTGTTTAAATTTAAATGGATGATGCGTCATTGGTGAGTCATTGATGATGTAAGCAAGAAAATCCGGTTACTTTTCAAAATAAAACAGCATTATGGCTCAAATAATAAACCAAATGGAAATGATGAAAAGTTATTTCTTCTTTCTGTGCGGCCCGGCACCACATGACCCACGGACCAGTACCGGTCTGCGGCCTGGTGGTTGTAGACCACTGCTTATAACAATTTCATAGACAAATGATACTAATTATAGTCACGGTGGAGAGAGGGGCCCAGAATATTTTCCTCTTCCTAGGGGGGGCGCAACAGGAAATAATTGAGAAGGACTAGACTAGCTCAACATGGAGTTATACTTCTTTGTTGATATTTTTGTTAAATTTATAGAAGCAATCTACATTTTGGTGTTGTTTTTTTCCCCCACGTCCGAAGACCAACTTAAAGGTTTATTTAGATCCAGGTTGCAGAGAAAATTGACAAAAATGCGACATTCCACAAAGTGCCCATCCATCACCTGTTTGTCCTTCGGCACTTTTCTATTAGAACCTGTCAAATGGGATGGGCTCATTATTACATCATCATAATGGTGTCATCCTTGAACTTCATCAGGGTAATTGCCACAATTTGTCACACTGAAAAATGCACAAAGAAAAAGAGAAGGAAGGGATGCATGTTGCAGAATCTTCAGTAAAAGTACAAGACAAAGACATTTTATTTTATGTGACATCCTGAAATTTATTGATATATTTGAAGATACATCTACAAAGATTAATCTATCAATATATATCTCTATGTAATCTTGAGACTTGACACTTGAAACAGCTAAGCCGAAAAGCAAAGCTCTCGATTTACAACTCGACCTACGTTCCCACCCTACGTACGGTCGCCAGTTGTGAATGGTGACCAAAAGAACAATATCGCGGATACAAGCAGCCGAAATAAACTTCCTCCGGACGGCGGCTGGGCTTTCACTTACGTATAGAACTCTACCATCCAGGAAGAGCTTGGTGTAGAGCCGTTGCTTCGCTGGGTCGAGAAAAGACGAATGGAATGATTCGGGCATCTGGTTGGGATGCCTCCTGAATGCCTTGCTGGTGTGGCAACCCCGTCTGAGGCTGTTGCCCCCATGTCCCAGCAAAGGAAAAGCAGAAGACGACCGACGGAACAAAATGTATATGTATTTATATGTTTATACCAGATGGAAAAATCGACACTTTGTCAAGAAATAATATCTAACTTGTATCAACTAAAGTCCAGTTTTACTCACCCTTTACCGACTGAAACATTTGGTTTTTTTTTTAATCAGCCTTTTAATTCAAAGTTTAACCTTATCTCGCACTTTAATTATTTAGCATCAAACTCTGAGGTTTTTAGAAAACTTTCGATGTTTATGTTTGCTGTTTCTATCCAGCTCTCCTTCACCTGGACACAAACAGCTCGCGGCTAAACACACACACAACAATATATAGAAGTTAATTAGTCCAGCCCACAGAAATCAAAGTGCATTACCTGGCTTATCGTTAATTAATATTTTCAATGCTGGCAAAACCAAAGGTTTTATCTGTTTTTTTTTCAATGAGAGCATGTAAAATAATGCTTTAGTATATTTGATCAAATTATGTTGCAAAAATAAGTCCAATTTTCTAAAAAATACGTGTTTTGGCAAGAACAGTGAAAACTCCTTTCACCTCCAGGATGATCAACTTTTAAAATTACTCTACTAATTAGAAACCCTGACCTCTAAGTAAACGATAGAAGCAATAATTGTCACATAGAGCCTCTTTTAACAAATCTACAGTGACAGGATGCTGTGAAGTGTGCAAAGGGAAAACGGGGGTTAGACACACACTCAAAAAGCCCATTTAGATATTACCTTCTGCCACTAAAAACACTTTTGTGCTCTTAAAAAGGAATAAATAATAGATGTTATTGGACTGAGATGGATACAGCCCCGATGTCTGGGCTTTAAAAGACCACATGAAATTAAATGCACACGCCCAATTCAGTTAATGTGTCGTAGACCTCTCACCCTGGATATATTTTAGTACAAGACGGTGCATTTGGAAGTGCAGGGTAGGATAAACACATTAATTTTTATTAAAGGGATAAATGTCACATAAAGATACACGTCTTGTATTGATAATTAAAGTGACTTTTAAACAGGGGTAAGAAGTTGTACGTTTATAAAAAGGCATAAATTCCAAGAACAATTTGTAAATTAACTTATTTTTTGCAGTTTTAACTTTTAATAAGATAGTAAAAATATAAGCCAAAAGCACAAAAAGCCAAAAATCAGTAAGTTAATGACAGAGCAATAGAATAAAATTGAGTACAAAAACACGGTATTACGTGGTGTTAATTATATTTTGGCCATTAATATTTATTTTAAAATGTGCAACCTTTTTTATGTCTGTCTTGCATCAAAAATGGTTTTGCTTTTAAAAAATTGGGCCCGTAACATTCCAGCCAGCCTTTGTTGCCCTGTAAGCTAAAATCGGAGAAGCTTCCGCTAGAGTTTGTTCTGCTGGCTCTCACTACACAAAGCGAAATCATTCTGCTACATCTTACAAACTTTAATTTATTGTTGGATAATCTAATCTACTCTGTAATTCCTAGTTCTGGGTATGTTCTCCCTCTTTGTCTTGGATCCATTATCCGATGGATCTCCATGAGGTTTTTTGTCTTCTTTTTTTCCCCAAAAAAGCTTTTTCAAAAGGCTTTAGAAAATGTTTTGACAAATAAATTCTCTATTTTCACTGCAAATTGGCAGCATAATGTTGAGTAAACAGTTTTTCTTTGAAAATAGACTTAATATGTTGACACTACAACAGACTAGCAACCTGTTCGCAGTGTACCCTGTTTCTCGCCTGAAACCAATCGCGATAGACTCAGCATAACCCCGACATAGATAAGCAGTAGAAAAAATGAATGAATGAACTGTTTTGTTTTTTATTTGCCAATGGTGTCATTTCATCTCCACCATTTCCTGTTTTATATGTCCCTCATCTATTTCCAGATATCTTTCTGGGATTCCTGCCCAGTTAAGTTCAGTGAGCGGTCAGGCTACTGTCCCTTAGCAGCTAGCATCTAAGGTTTCTCAGATGTGATTCCCCACCAATGAGGACTCGTAGCGTAGACGCTGCTTCTCTCTGTCCACCTTCTGAACCGATGCATGGATGGTATGCTTGTGATGCATTCACATGACGTGGATATTTCCATTTCTCTGATGATCGAGTCTTTTCGATATGTACTCTGACGGCCACAGCTCCCTCCTGAAATACAGTGGTCTGTTTTTTGTTTTTTTTCTTTGAGGTTGTCAGAGCATTTTATCTTTATTTTAGCAACGTTATGAATGAGGAAGCTATTACTCCTACGTAAAGTAGGACATATTTGAACACTACTATGTACCTATATACAAGTGACCCTGCTAGCAGCACAGTGGCCTCACAGCAAGAAGTTTGGGGGTTTGAGTCCCCGGTGGGACAGAACTCGAAACACTGGTCTTTCTGAGTGAGCTTTGCATGTTCTCCCTGTGTATCCATAGGTTTTCTTCGAGTGCTCTGGTTTCTTCCCACCCTCCAATTATGCATGGTAGGTTGATTGGCCGCTATGGAATTGTCCCTAGGATAAGTGTGTGTGGATGGTTGTGTGTATGTGGCTCGCAGCAGACTGGCGACATGTCCGGGCTGTACCCTGCCTTCTTGCCTGATATCAGCCGGGATAGGCTCCGGCACTCCCCGCAACCTTTTTAGGAATAAGCGGTTCAAAAATTAAACAAAACGGGAACAAACAAGTTGGTCCAAGTGGGATGAGAATCCAAAAATGGAAATATTGTGCTGACATAAACTTACTGTTCTTACAAATTTCTGCGATTTAGCATTTTTGAAATTGTTTTGTTTGTAAAAATAAAAAATAAAAAATGTTTAGTTTGTAAAAACAAAACAATTTCTCCATGCAATGCTTTTTAGGACCCCGCAATGAACAACAGAAATCTGCAAATTATAGACCTCCTGACAAAGTAAAGGTCGGAAAATCTCAATAGTCTTTGGACAACATTAATGGTGCCTTTTTATTTTGTAAAAATGTTTTATTCCTTGGCATTCTTTTTGATGTAAACATGAGTCTTCCTGACAACAAAAAGTTACGTTCCTCACACTATTACCTTGAACTTTTTGCAACTGTGACCTAAATCAAGAAGCTTTTTGTATTTATTGTCCAGTGTTTTTTTCAAACGCTGCTAAGTGTCGTGCTTTATGTGTCAAGGATGAATCAAACAGACTGCCCAACTCATGGCCATAGCAATAAAACAAGAAGGTTTTGAGCCGTATAAAAACGGGGATGTTGAAGAACATCTAGTGAGACGAATTCGCTGAGTTAGATTTATAATGGTTTAAAATCACTATAGTCAATGGCATTGTACCTTCGTGCTCTTATTCAGTGAGTGAATTAGGAAAGATGGTCCTCGTTCACCAGATTTTTTTTTTTTTTTGTAGGAGCCGATCAATGCTGGCAACGATCCCCTTCTAAAAAATTCAGTGTTTCAGAAATTTTAATGTTTGTATAATTTTTAAGACAAACTGAAGCAGGTCTTACCTTCTAATTAACTCGGAGAAAACCTCACCTCCTGAAACTTCGACTGGTAATATTTATAAAAAAAAAAAAAAACTGTGATGCTGTTTTTTTATCTTCTTTTCACTTGTCCTAAATGTAAGCAGGAGGACAAGCTAAACAAGTTCAATATCCAGGGAAAACATTTCTATAATGAAGGCAGAACATGCAACCGAGAAGGTAAAAGTACAAGGTAAGGGTCCAATTAGCCCTACTTCAAGTTGTATCGTAGAAGTGTGATTTTAAATTCAAAGTCAAACTTACTAGGTAAATACATGTCCAATTGCTTTGCTCTGATGTACAGCATTTTTCAACTTCTAATGAAAAAAACAGTTCAAAATTAAACTTAAAAATACAGTCAGATAACATTTAAAACTTATCCCTCATGGGAAAATTATTTTTGCTATATTGCACCGCAGCAGGCAGCCACGAAGGAGCCAATGGTGAGAGTTACTAGAGGTTTAGTGTCTTCCCAAGGACACTTGGGGGGGCAAGAATAAACTACAAAGCTGGTCATGTACATAACTAAAATGGAAACACTAAAGAAAGAGCTCTGTTTTACATGTACTATAGATCCTGGAAAATTTCTGTTCCCTTCCATTATTTTCTGCTTATCTGAGGCCGTGAAGGGGGTAACAGCCTCAGATGGGAAGCCATTCTTTCATCCTGGCTGGGTCCTCCAGCACACCCGGGAAAATCCTAAGATGTTACCCAGCCAGTTGTGAGATATAGTCTCGCCAACAGGTCTGTTTCTGGGTCTGCCCCCAGTGGGACGTGCCTGAAAAACCTCACCAGCGAGGAGTTCAGGTGGCATCCTAACCCGATGCCTAAATCCCTCCATCTGGCTTCTCTCAACCCAGAGGAACAATGGCTCCACTACAAGCCTAGTACGGGCTGTCTGGTCTCTGTATGACCAATCCCAGAGCTTGGTTCGTATTACCAACAGTATGTCAATTCCTTTCCCAGTGAAAGGTGGCCTCTGCCAAGGCTGTCGAAGTTTTCTGTATTTTTTATCGAAAGTTTGATTTCTTGTGTCATTTTTTTCATTCGAAACAACAACAACAAAAAACTATTCACAATTTGGTTGAAGTTCTTGTTGAACCTAACTCCCAACATGGCTGATTTATAAGCCAATTCACAAGACTTATTTCGTAAACAGAAGCCACAGGCTCCAAGAGCAAATGTTCTCCTGGTAGGAGAATGTCTCAATGCTTGGACAGGTTGACATAACTAAATCTGACAGTCGAGACAAGCTGGACTGCAGACGTCTACTTGAACATGCCATTACATCCCAGACATGGATTCCAGCGTAGACTATGCCATAATACCTATGCCTAAAGCTGCAACTCCAAGTCTTATTTCAAGTGAAGCAATAAAAAAAATGGACTCGTTTTGTCTTTGTGTGAAAAAAAATCTAATTCTGGACATGAAACAATATGGTAAAGAAAAAAATCAACTTCAAGTCTACACCATACATTTCCAAAAATAAAATATACCTAAAAAAGACTTGCTCTCCTTTAAGTGTCTTTTGCCATTTGTGTCAGCCATTAAATAAGAAATGGAGAGATGGGGAAAAAAAGAAACAAAAGTTTGAAATTGCTTCTCACAATGAATCTTTAAGATGTGTAGGTGAGGAGACAGGCAGCAAAGCGCCCGTTGCCTTGGCTCGCTCCGGCAACCCATATTGAAAGCACGCCAGCACATTTACAGCATTAGTCACATCGCTGCGCCTGTGTCTGCTTGACGGAGAACCTGCAGAGAAGAATGCAGTCGACCCATTTCTTTTCCCAAACCCTCCATCTCTCTTGCCTGCTACTACTCTCACCCTTTATAATAAGGTCAGCTGGGAAGAATTCATGCCGGCATCCATTCAGAACAGATACAGAACAAGTTAGAGTTGTAGGTAAATGCACCCCTCCCCCAATCGGTCCTCTTCTAGATCCCTGAAGTCGCATGAATTGCAAACTGAAAGGTGCGAGGACTTTTATGGTTGTCTGTTCTCGGTACGGTCATAAAAACTGTTTACTTTGGTAAAGCAGTGCTCTCTCTGTCCTTCATCACTGCTTCTGAAGAGATAACATCTCGATATCCCCCTATAGAATTATATGTATGTGGAAGATTATTGCCATTTTTTTGTCTAAAGCTATTATGTTGTGTAGGAGAGGGAATGAGGAGGATCCAAATGCAGGTTTAACAGTTTATTAAGTGTTGAACAAAGGAATCCACAGCAGAGAGATAACGGCTTCAGGCAGTGCTGGATGGCCAAGAGGAAGGGCTGAAGGTTCCTGTGAGGAGAATAAGAAAATTAGTCTGATATCAAAATTTGACTCAGCTTAGAGGTGGTCAGTTTACCACTAGAATCGTTGAAGACCTGACAGAGACTGTGGGTGACACCAGGTCTTCTATAGCCACCGGTAAGTCTGTGCAGCTGGGAGCAATCAGCCAATCCTCTCGTTAGAAGCCATCCAGCACCTGTGAGTTTTGGGGGAGAGAAAAAAACAAACAAGCAGGCCTAAAAGGCCTCACACCACAGTACCCCCCCCCTCTACGGACGCCACCTGGCGGACCACCAGGCCTGTCCGGAAAGCGGCGGTGAAAGTCCCGGACCAAGCCAGGGTCCAGGATCGCTGAACGGGGCACCCAGCACCGTTCCTCCGGGCCATAACCCTCCCAGTCCACGAGGTACTGTAGACCCCGACCTCGGCGACGAACATCCAAAAGACGGTTGACCGTGTACGCATCCGAGCCGTCGACAAGGCGAGGAGGTGGAGGGGGAGCAGAAGGAGGCTGGAGGGGACTGGTAGAAACCGGTTTGATCTGGGAGACGTGGAACACAGGATGTACCTTCATGGAAGAGGGCAGGGCGAGCTTTACCGAGACCGGGTTGACCAGCCGCAGGATCCGGAAAGGGCCAATGAAGCGGGGTGAAAGCTTGCGAGACTCTGCCCTGAGGGGAATGTTCCTGGTAGACAGAAGGACAGACTGACCAACCTGATATGCTGGGGCTGGCTGACGGTGGCGATTAGCTTGGCGCCGCGCCCGGCCGCAGGCCTGTTGGAGGGCCCTCCTAGTTTTCCTCCAGATCCGACGACACCGTCTGATATGGAGCTGCACCGAAGGGACAGCCAGCTCCTGTTCCTGATCCGGGAACAATGGGGGTTGGTAACCCAGAGAAGCCTCGAACGGGGACAATCCTGTGGAGGAACTAACTTGGGAATTATGGGCATACTCAATCCACGGGAGATGAGACGACCACGTGGACTGGGCAGAGGCCAACACGCACCGTAATGTGGATTCCAGGTGTTGGTTAGCCCGCTCCGACTGGCCGTTGGATTGGGGGTGGAAGCCAGATGACAAGCTGACGGAAGCCCCCAGCGCCTTACAGAAGGACTTCCAAACAGCTGATGTGAATTGCGGACCCCGGTCAGAGACTATGTCCAGAGGGATACCATGCAGACGGAACACATGGGTCACCATGAGCTGGGCAGTCTCCAAGGCTGAAGGGAGTTTAGGAAGAGGCACCAGATGTACAGCTTTGGAGAATCGGTCCACAATCGTGACCACAACAGTGTTACCTTCTGAGGGAGGGAGTCCGGTCACAAAGTCCAGTGCGATATGGGACCAGGGACGACTGGGAACCGGTAGGGGATGGAGCAGCCCCGCAGGAGGACGATGAGGGACCTTGCCCCGGGAACAGGCAGAACAGGCAGCGACAAAATTCCTAGTGTCTGCCTCCATCGTTGGCCACCAGAACCGCCGCTGAAGAAGCGCCATTGTACGGCGAATCCCAGGGTGACAGGACCACCGGGATGCATGTGCCCATAGGAGAACCTGGGAGCGGGCAGAGGATGGCACATACGAACGGTTAGCTGGGCCAGTACCTGGGTCCGGATCATGCTGCAGACCATCCCTTATTGCAGTCTCGATCTCCCAAGTGATTGCCCCAATGACGCAGGAGGGGGGTAGAATGGGCTCCGGCTCCGATCTGGACTGATGACAGTCATGCAGGCGGGAGAGGGCGTCAGGTTTGGTATTGCGGTTGCCCGGCCTGTAAGTGAGGGTAAAATTAAAGCGTGTAAAGAACAGCTGCCACCGGGCCTGTCGAGAGTTGAGTCTCTTAGCTGCTTGGATGTAAGCGAGGTTTTTGTGGTCTGTCCAGACCACGAATGGGTGTTCTGCGCCCTCGAGCCAGTGCCTCCATTCCTCGAGTGCCAGTTTGACTGCGAGCAGTTCTCTATTCCCCACATCGTAGTTTTGTTCAGCTGCAGAGAGACGCTTAGAGAAAAAGGCACAGGGATGGAGTTTGCCATCCTCCTGATGGTATTGGGACAGCACAGCACCCACCCCTGAATCCGAGGCGTCCACCTCCACAATAAACTGCCTCAAGGGGTCGGGCTGGACCAGAATGGGGGCCGAGGTAAACCTCTTCTTAAGCTCAGTGAATGCACCCTCTGCTTGGGGAGACCAAACGAACGGTCTGGCTGTGGAAGTAAGCTGGGTAAGGGGAAGAGCTACCTGACTGTAATTGCGAATGAAACGCCTGTAAAAATTTGCGAAACCCAGAAATTGTTGTAGTTTGCGACGGGTGTTGGGTCGAGGCCACTCAGCCACCGCGCTAACTTTTTCGGGGTCCGGGCAAACCTGCCCAGCGTGTACAATAAAACCAAGGAAGTTGACGGACTGAGAATGGAACTCGCACTTCTCAGCCTTTACAAACAGACGATTCTCAAGGAGTCGCTGGAGTACCGCACGGACATGGACGATGTGCTCCTCAACAGTGGGCGAAAAAATAAGAATGTCGTCCAGATAAACAAAGACAAAACGATTAAGGAAGTCACGGAGCACATCGTTAATGAATGCCTGGAAGACTGCGGGAGCGTTAGTTAACCCGAAAGGCATGACCAAGTATTCGAATTGGCCCAGGTGGGTGTTGAACGCCGTCTTCCACTCGTCCCCCTCCCGCATTCGGACGAGATGGTAGGCGCAACGCAGATCGAGTTTTGTAAAGACCCGGGCTCCCTGAAGTAGCTCGAACGCCGAATTAATGAGGGGCAACGGGTATTTGTTGCGAACGGTGATGTTATTAAGACCCCGATAATCGACGCACGGACGGAGGGAACCATCCTTCTTACCCACAAAAAAGGACCCCGCTGCTATGGGTGCCGAGGAAGGGCGGATAAGCCCCGACGCCAGGGACTCATTGATGTACTTCTCCATCGCCCCCCTCTCTGGAGCAGACAGATTGTACAGGCGACTGGCGGGTAAGGTTGCCCCAGGGAGGAGGTCGATGGCACAATCATATGGCCGATGAGGCGGGAGAGATTGTGCCCTCTCCTTACTGAAGACCTCTTTGAGGTCATGATACTCTGCCGGGATAGACGCAACGTCCACCGGGTCGATAGAGCCTACCGTGTCAGAAGAGACGGTTGTCACGGCAGATTGGAGGCAAGTTGCATGGCACTGATTGCTCCACCCGACGATACGCCGGTTTTGCCAGTCGACCTGTGGATTGTGCAACCTAAGCCAGGGGAAACCTAACACAAGGGATGAGCCGGGTGACGAAATAACGTTAAACGAAAGGTGCTCACGGTGATTACCCGATACCACCATCTCCAACGGGGAGGACTGGTGGGTCACCCTGGTAATAACGTGTCCATCGATCGCCGTGGCATTAATGGGTTCTCCGAGTGGTTGGGACTGGAATCCACACTGACGGAGAAAATCTGCGTCGATGAAGTTGCCGTCGGCCCCGGAATCCACCAACGCTTCGACCGGAAAAGAAGAGGAACAACCAGAGGTTAGTGTCACAAGAATCATAAGCCTAGGGGTACCATGACATCTAGTTGTGCCCACCCGTAACCCTAGGTCTACCGGTGGGCCCCGTCTTTTGGGCGACAAGGGCAAGCTGAGAGTAAGTGACTTCTCGACCCGCAATAGAGACACCTCCCTTCTTTTAGTCTAACCTCTCTTTCCTTTTTGGTTAGATGCATCTGTCCCAACTGCATTGGTTCTGTGGAAGGCTGCTCAGCCTCTTGTGGAACAGATGCAAATGCCCTAGGTGGGGGGCAGACCGAGGAAGGCTGTCGATGGCTGTGAACTGGAGCAGGGTGTAGGGCCCGGGTGGTATTTTCATATCGTTTCTCTCTTTGACGGTTGTCTAACTGTATTGCCAGGGAAATGAGTTCCTCCAATGTGGATGGGGTCCCCCTGCCAGCTAGCTCATCCTTCAGAGGATCATTCAGGGCATTTAGGAACACCCCTCTTAGTGCCTTCTGTCCCCAGCCAGCCTCTACTGCTAGGGTCCGGAATGAGATGGAGAACTCCGCCACAGATAGAGTTCCCTGGGAAAGGTGGAGTAGACGCTGGGAGGCATCTCCAGCCCGGTCCGGCACCTCGAACATGGTTCTGAATAAACTCAGAAAATCAGATGTTGAGCGATCAGCCAGGGGGGCTGCCGCGTCTTCGGCCTCGGCCCACTCCAGTGCCCTGCCCCGAAGAAGACCCACAATGTACAAATTCTTAACTTTGTCTGATTCGAAAGTCCGTGGTCTTAGAGCAAAGACATTTGAACACTGCAAGAGGAACCCACGACATTTCCCCAGGGTTCCATGGAAAGGTTCCGGGTCCGTAATATGGTGGTCCATGAGTGGGCTGGGCATAGCTGAAGGAGGTGCCGAGGCTGTGGACAGAAAAAGAGAACTTAGATTATTTACTTTGTCTGTTAAAGCCTGTAACTGTGTTTTTAATTGAGTATTTTCGTCCATAAGGGCCTTTATGGCCTGTTGTTGTTGTCCCAGGAATATTCCTTGTCGGGTCAGAATCTCTGACACTGAGGGTGATGCAGAACCCGCTGGATCCATTCTGGTCAGGTCTTCTGTTGTGTAGGAGAGGGAATGAGGAGGATCCAAATGCAGGTTTAACAGTTTATTAAGTGTTGAACAAAGGAATCCACAGCAGAGAGATAACGGCTTCAGGCAGTGCTGGATGGCCAAGAGGAAGGGCTGAAGGTTCCTGTGAGGAGAATAAGAAAATTAGTCTGATATCAAAATTTGACTCAGCTTAGAGGTGGTCAGTTTACCACTAGAATCGTTGAAGACCTGACAGAGACTGTGGGTGACACCAGGTCTTCTATAGCCACCGGTAAGTCTGTGCAGCTGGGAGCAATCAGCCAATCCTCTCGTTAGAAGCCATCCAGCACCTGTGAGTTTTGGGGGAGAGAAAAAAACAAACAAGCAGGCCTAAAAGGCCTCACACCACAATTATTACAAGCTATATCATCTTTATCTTTTATAAGGAGCCAATCAGTGCTACGGTGTCAACCATTTTCTTTGTGCTTGTTACCCAGACAGTAAGAAAGGCTTTAATAATGCTGAAATCAAAAGCAAGATGAATATAAAAAATGAGGAATTGTCAGTTTAACAATTTGGAATGAGCTTGGTTGTGTGGTACAGTATGACCGAGATAACAAGATAAGGGTCATCAAAAGTGATGGCGTTTGAAAAGAAAGAAAATGAAGGAAGCAAAATCAAAGACATAGAATAATTGAAAAAAAAAAAACAAAACAATGAGGATGCCCCTAAAGAAAATCTTCTCTCAAAATACTACTCGTTCTTTTGGAATTTCTGTCCCATTACTTCTCATTCTTTCCAAAAAAGCGGCAATAAAAAAACAATGCAAGTGTCATCATGTTCAAGTAAATGTTATCATGCCATCCATACAGCCAATGATACCAATTCTCAGGGATAGACTCTCATTAAATGCTGACATGGGAAGCCGGGAAAGCAACAGAATAAAAAAGCAAGCCAATGCCTCTTCAAGTGGATTGAATGTTTCAAACCGTAAACACCCTGATGAGTAGAAGATCCAGAAAACAAACCAAGCATACTTAACCGAGTCTTCGCTGAGAGAATTATCTTGTGAACACATTTGCTTTGCAGCATTTAGACTTTCAGCAGTGCAGAAATGAACAAAGTGAAAAGCTGCTCATTCAGCAGACGCCTCCAGCAGCTAACAGAGGTGTAAAGGTGGAAGAGGAGCCAATGGCATAATGAGGACATGCTTTACTGCATATTCACTATATTTTAACATGTAATCCAAATGACTTCTAACTTGTTCTACACTTTATATAATTTTCATGGTTGTTCATACACATAGCATAGAAAGTTAAATCCATTTTGACTTCCTTTATCCAAGGTTATGGGTTGATTATGTTAAGAGTATGAAATCTGTGTCAATAGGTCTAGTTGCAGGTGAGACCCATGTTTTAAATAAAGAACCCTGTGGTTTATTTAGGCTTTAGTTTTTTATGCACATTCAAAAATTTGAAGCTCCGTTCTGTCATCTTCCACTTATACGGGGTAGGGTTGTGGAGGCTAAAGCCTCCAGATGGGAAGCCCGAGTTTCTCTTACTCCAGCAACGGGTCCGGATTCGCCCTCTTGGTCTCCTCCCAGTGGGATGTGCCCGAAACACCTCATCAGCGAGGCGCTCAGGAGGCATCCTCACCGGATACGGGAACCACTCCATCTGGCTTCTCTCGACTTGGAGGAGGAGCGGCTTGACTTCGAGCTCCTCCCGGATGGCAGAGCTCCTCACCCAATCTCCGAGTGAGAGCCCAGCCACCCTGCGACGGAAGCTCGTTTCGGCTGTTTGTATTTGCGATCTCATTCTTTCGGTCACCACCCACAGCTGGTGACCATAGGTGAGGGCTGGAATGTAGATTGAATTGTAAATCAAGAGCTTTGCTTTTCAGCTCAGCTCTTTCTTTACCACGACAAACCGACACAGCATCCTAGTTATTGCTGATCCGCTTGCCGATCTCCCACTCCATCCTTCCCCTACCCATGAACAAGACCCCAAGATATTTAAACTCCTCCACTTGGGGCAGGACTTTGTGCCTGACCTGCATGGGGCATTCCACCCTTTTCCGGGCGAGGTCCATGGTCTCTAATTTGGAGGCTTTGATTCACATCCCGGCCGTTTCATACTCGGCAGCAAATCTGAAGTTGGTCATTTTTATTGAAAGTAGAACAATATTTATATATATTTTTTTGTATAGTTTTTTTCTGGTTACTGATCTCCCCGTTATGTTGTGGTAAGTATAGCAGAATGATGCTTGAGACGTGGTCACTGCCTGTCATCAAGGTTTGAACCTCACTTGAAATAGAGGGGACTCCAAGGGCGGCAACACTCATCTGCTTGTACTGTACCGTAGTGCGGTTGGTTTCCAGCCAATGTCTTTTATGGGTGAAGTTTGCATGGTCTTTCTACATATGCATGGTTTCTCTCTGAGAGTTTCAGCTTCCTTCTACCAGTTTAACAAATGCATAATAGGCTGACTGGTCATTATGGAATCATCTTTTGGAAAAAGGTATTTGCGCAATTGGTGTTCTGTCTTTGTGTTGCCATTGGACAAACTTATGAGAAGTCTTAGGTTTGCACTAGCTTTCGGTTAGTACGATCCGGAATAGGCCAATTAGCATAGACTTGAGCCAGAGTGGGATTTTTTTTCGATATATTTGGGGTGTACCCTGCTCCTCACCTTGAATCAGCCAGGATGGGTTCTGGCACCCCCCCAATTCCGTAAGGTATAGATGGTTAAAAAGGTGACTGACTGATAAATGGATAGACACAACTATTTGAAGAAACCCATCATCGTTTGAACTGGAAAAGTGGATAAGAACATTATTTGTCTATTATTTTTTGCAATGTTTTTTTATTATTATTTTTAATGAATACTTTTCAAAGACATCAATTACTCAAAGTTAACTGATTATACTTTTTGTCAAACTCTTCATTCTGCTATGATAAAGACTCCATAGATTTGTATCATGTACAATTCTAAAAAAAGAAACCAAGATAACACTAAAAAGTAGTGATTTGAACAAAGCCCAATTAACACGTTTTACAAATAAGTTTGAGACCTGTATATAAGAGTGAGAATTTTCATAGTTATCCTGCTAAAACCTGACTGGCTGTCAAAGTCGTATCACTGGGTAATCCCATAGTTGGTTGTGCAGTAAAGTATTCCCACTTAAATAAGTTGGCTAACAAATATCCATAGTGCCACCAGCTACCTATACAGTTGTCCACCAGGTAGGTGATCAATGACAGATTTATGAGATGCCAAGATGATATGATGTGAGGTTTAAAAACTTTCTCTTATTTATATTCTGGTCCTGACGTTAAATCATTAGAAATTAGTTTTTTTTTCTACAATACTGACCCTCATACAAAAAAATAACCGATTTCAGTTCATAGGGCTACCTCTAGCTAGCTAGGTAAGTAGGTAGGTAGAAAGGTAGATTGGTAGATATATTACTTTCTCCTGTAGACAGTTGAACCCCGTCCTCAGGGAACTGAGTTTATTCTTTCGCTTCGCCTCACTACAGTACCTCCCCGGGACCTACCCCACATGTCCAGGTGCAGAAATCCTTGTCTCTAGGGAGAAGAATGCCAAGGAAAATATCAAAAGCACCTCCAACCTGAACAGTGGCTGTTCCAGATGTAGTAAGTGTCATGACCGGCCTGACAAACCTTTTTGTTTGAAGCATTTTTTTCGGAGTCATTTACGATTGATTACGATCTATAGATTTGTTTGTCAGAATGGCCGAGTATGTTAAAATTTTTCAAATACAATTACTTTTTCATACTCGTCAAGTTTTATGGTTTTGACATATTTTTAGGGAAATGGTTGTAGGAAATACGGGTACAAGCATAAAAACCACCACCCTAGGCCCCCCTTCACCTCCTCCCCTCTTCAAAAAAAAAAAAAAGAAGGCCTTGACAGGTACATGAAGGTAGTTGGTTTGACCAAAGAGGAAGAGACAAATTTGTTGTGGCTCTCTCTGGAAGAAAGCAACAAATAAAAAAGAATGTAACAAGTCTCTTGAGATTAACCAAACCAACTGGCTCAACATGGGAACAATTTAAGTCACAAACAAAACCTAAAAAGGAAAGAAGCAGAACTGATTTGAAGATCCTGTTTTTAAATCAAACATAGCTTGGCTCTAAGCAAAGACACCATTACAGAGAAAGTAGAGAAAGTCCGTCTTTGCTTGTCTTTCTTTGGTCCCTATGGTGATGTGCAAGAGCACTTAACCTGCCAGCAGGGTGCTCGGCAAGGCTTCCCCCCAAACACAGGGCCTGTCACGAGAGGGAGGTCCGCAGGGACCTAAAACAAAAGGCCATGGGCACGCAAGGCCAAGCGCAATCTGTCCACCTCTGCACTTACACAAGCCGGCAACACTGACAGGCAAAGGGAATTCATGTTCTTAAAGAGCGCTGAGCAACATGAGAAACACACATGAGGCACAAATAAACACCTGACCACTACGCTGATGTCTCTACTGTTCTTATTGTAGAGTTCCACAATTATAGCCATGCTAGGAAATTACGTTTAAAGGGTAAAAGCTTGTAACAGTTGGTAGTGAAGGTATAAATGAATACCACATCCCTTGGAAGCATGCCAGAGGAGAAATCAGTGAGGAAATTAGAGCCTTAGAGAAAATGTAGTCTTTCATGAGATAAAAAGACAAAGGGAGAGCAAGTTCACCCAGAGGGATGATAGCGGCACTGACACAATCCTCGAAAGACTTTAATCTGAAATGAGGGGCTTTTTTTTCTTTTTAAAAAGCAGATAATTGTTGTCTTTTATTCTTCCTTTTTACATGAAAACTTTAGAGTAATTCATTCAAACTGTTAAATCTCGGACAATTATTTTATCGTAGAAACTGATGATACAACAGATGTCACTGGTTTCCGTATATAAGCGTAAGAAAGTGGTTGGAGTAGCACCGATCACAGCCGGCTCCATCTACGGGGAAATGTAATATCAAACATTGTATTTGCCAGCATTTTGCAGAGAGAGAGAGACAGAGATAGGCAGCATGAAACCCCCTGCACCCCTCCCCTTGCCAAGACTGCGGTGGAGGACTCCTGGGAGGCTAGACGAGGCTATTCAATCGCAGAGGCCGACAACTGACAATGAAGATCATGTCCACGGGATAGAAATTGAAATTAGAACAAAGGAAATGAATGCAGAGCACAGCAGGTTGTAAAAGCTGGAATCCACAAGTCAAGATAGCGTACTAGCATAAACATTACCTTCTGATTTATTGTGAGACCAAGGTTATTTTTCTTGTTATGCCTGCTGAGGCTAACTATAGGACATTGACTTTAGATTTTCTTTTTTTTTAACTTAGTCCACGTTGTTATCGACTCAGTGAATCTGGGCAAATTTTGAATCATATTTCAGCTGTAACTTCAATTATTCTTGAACAAAACAACTAAATCCCAAGATGTTGGATCACATTTATTTAGCTGTCATTCAAACAGCTGTCTTTATTTCGGTGGCCACCACAGTGACATCGGTGTTGTTTCCTTGGAGACACCTGCACACTCAAGTAATCCCCGCTGGCAATAAGCTGCAGAAATGGCTGCTGAATGGAGGGAGATGATACTAGAGGCAAATAATTACCCGGTAATATGATATGACTGACTATTTTTTTCTTGTTTTTTGCAAAGATTCTTACAAATATTCAAAGTTAAGTTGCGTGATAACGACACACAGTATCTTGACAGTTTGGAGATGTCTTATAACGGAATATCTTTCCATTCTGTTTCGTCATCTTCCGCTTGTTCCGGGGCTGGGTCACAGGGGCAACAGCATCAAAAGGGAAGCCCAGGCTTCTCTCCCCGGCTGCATCCTCCAGCTCACCTGGAATGATACAGCTGTGAAAAATAGTCTATCCCGCGGGTCCGGCGTATGCCCCTTGGTCTCCTCCCAGTGGCATGTGCCCAAAACACCTCTCCCGCGAGGCGCTCGGGGGGCATTTTGACCAGATGCCTGAACCACCCCATCTGGCTCCTCTCGACCTGGAGGAGGAGCGGCTCGACACCGAGCTCCTCCCGGATGGCAGAGCTCCTCACCCGATCTCTGAGTGAGAGCCCGGCCACCCTGCGGAGGAAGCTCATTTCGGCCGTTTGTATCCGCGATCTCATTCTTTCGGTCACCACCCACAGCTGGTGACCATAGGTGAGGGTGGGAACGTAGATCGACTTGTAAATCGAGAGCTTTGCTTTTTGGCTCAGCTCTCTCTTTACCACGACAGACCGATGCAGCGTCCTAGTTATTGCTGATGCCGCACCGATCCCCCTGTCGATCCCCTGCTTCATCCTTCCCCCACTCGTGAACAAGACCCCAAGATACTTAAACTTCCCCACTTGGAGCAGGACAAGATTATCTTATCCAACATATTTCGGGTCTTCAAAATATTTATTCCACTTTTCAAATCTAAGCCTGCCTGAAATGCTAACTTACAAAATTCCAATTTTTTTAATTGAATTGATTTTGAAATTTCACAATTTAATTAACTGCAAATTCAAATGACCGATTGCTTTCAACTTTTTTCGAATAGTGGATGGGTTACAAAAATATACCTCATAGAGAAGCCTCTAGTGAGCATCCTGGCCAAACCAACCCATTTGGTCCCTCAATGCTAGGGCTTCTCAATTATTTTTTGCCAAGATTTATCTGTGTTGTCTGATCAAGGGTTTGTTGACAGAAAACTTTAAAGTTTTCAACTTCCCCACAGGCTTTGTCAATGAAAACCAACTGCCTCAAACTCAGATGTCGACGTCAGTTGATTCTTTTGTTAGTTTTAAAAAGACGACCATGACCAATCACAGGATAAATGTTTCCATTTTTACCTGTTCTACCAGAGTCAGCATGAGACTCATGTATTTCTGCGGCTCTCACGTGTAACAACACTTTACACGGCAAACGCTGACCTCAATGATAACCTAAAAATCTACTGAATATTTTAAGTTAGTAAGATAAATGCGGTTGTTTTCCTCTAAAATGCAAACAAATACTGTGCGATATGTATTTTTAGTGATGAAGTGTAATGTATATGAATTAAAAGCATATATGTATGTGAGTGTACAAAAATGGGTTTTGTCTGTGCGCCACAACTCATTCTTTCCATGAAAAGGTTGTGATGTGCCAATTAATTTGAGTAGGTGAAATAAAAAAAAAAGAACTGTAGCAGATCCAGTTGACATGAGTAATTGCTAGTCCTGGGGCTGATTTCACTGTGGAAGAAAAACTCATTTTGCTGATTAAGTTGCACGACTGCAACATAACCCAACATAGCTTTGAGTGCAATTTTGTAGGCTTAAAAAGCATTCTTTAGCCATTCTAAGAAAAAAAAAAAAAAGCTTGTTTTAAAAGCCCTGACAGACAGACAGTCATTCCAACTGCTTTTTTGGTGATTTAATGGATGGAACTTCTCTTTTTCCTTTTACCCGTGCATATGTGGAAGGGTAGTGTACTGAAGGACACTTCACCCTAATAAGATGGAGGAGGCACAAATCTTGGCCAAGCAACAGACAAAGGGAAGAAGGCCAGAGGGCTTGTAAGTGTGCATTCAAGCCTGATTCATCAACTTTTATACTTCAAATAAAAGTGAGTGCAGCTTGCCAGCTTGATTATCAGATGGGTCCTGGTGCATTACAGAAGACGACGTGCCGGATTTTTTGACGGAAGGGAGCTCAGATGAATATGGAGTAATAGTCTTGACTGTGAAAATAGATAAATAAAAGTAAAGAGGCAAACATGACAATGAAGAAAATGTTTGCTGAATAATGTTGACGGAGCAACGATTCCCCATGATTTGGTCTGGGATTATTCTAACTGTATTTTGTTCATCTGGCAGTTCCGGCATATTCTTGTTCTTTGAGTCATAGTCGAAGAAAACAAGCTAAAGAAGACAAGAACGACAAGAGACAACCCGCTGGGCTGACAATGTGCTAGACACATAATTCCAAATATAAGTACCATTTAAAAGCCTGGGTTTCCATAGAAGAACATGCATTTCAGCTGGGTCATTGGTGAAACAATAAAACACATTAGTCATTTGATGTCTTCTGTTTTGTGAGCAATTCCTCTGAAATGTAGAAAACAAAACTAAAAATGTTGGGTTTTCTTTTTTTTTGTTTGTTTATTTCAGCAGGTCGGATGTGCAATGAGAATTAATTCATAGTTCTACGGCTATGTTAACCAACTTAATACTCGGGAGCAACATGCAGCTCCCAGAGTCTGAATTCTGAATTTCACTGTTAAAAATAATAACTTTTTACATTTATGTTAAATTTTATTTGCAGATTCACTCCTTTTCAGTTATCAATACACAATTTGCGTTCCATTTTTTAGTCACAGTAGGCTAACTTTCACACAGGTCTTATGTAGCCAATTATCAGCGGTGACAAAAAAAATTTTTTACCAAAAAAACTTTATTTAAAAAACTTTATTTATGGCAAAATGATAGGGAACGAATACAAAACAGTGAAACAGCAACTGAAAATGTGATTACAGATGAGACATGCAAAATGTGCGCACAAAGGACAAACTTAATTTAAACTGAACAAAAAAAGAAAACAGTCAAAACCGTAATGACAAAAGTCAAATAGAAGGCCCATGGACTAAAAGTGGCCAAATTGTCCCCTCAATAGGGAATTGGTAAATCTGATAATACTCTTGAGGTTCTAGCATGTTCATAAAAAGAAATTTACCAAATGTTTTAATCCATTTAAAACTTAAAATTCTTATAACAATTCTGACAATACTTTGTATGCAAAGTGAAAAAAGGGAAGGATGTGATTTAAAGTGATTTTTATTTTTTTTTTGTCTTGCATACTTCAAATTTTTCACAATGTTTCTCACGAAAAAAAAAATATCCTCTTTGTATACACCCCCATCCGGCCCATATGGTCCTTGAACCATAAAAAAGTTTGGTTCCGTTTCTTGTGTTCACAAGGCATTCAACTTTGAAATACTGTTTCCTAATGTTCCAATGGTGCAGTTATCTGATGAATATTGAGAGTGAGGATGTGTGTTTACACAGGTGGCATCCCGTCATGGTTCCAAACAATGACTGTATAGAACTAGACTCCTTTGAATGAAAAACAGATCAAAGGCTTTGTGGATAATCATTCTCAGAATACAGTCTCACTTTATTTGAAAAACAAATAACCTTTTCTAAGTAGGAGCAGTTTCTTTGAAATGTTTGATTCCCATAATGAAACTTCTATGGTACATGTTTTTTTTTTGTTGGTTAATTACTCTAGATTTCAACTATAAAATCAGTCAAGATCAGGAAGATAGAAAAAAATCACTAAAAACATTTTTTTTCTTCGACCGACAAAACATTAACAACAATGATGTTGTGATAACTTCTCATTGCTGTGATAACTACAACATCCATTTTCTTCACAATTTCACCCAAGCATCTTAAAAAGGAAGAATTGTTGAAATTCTGTTTGGGTTTATCGCTTATCCAACAGTTTACCCAGTCTTTTTTGGCTAAACTGACCTACAGGGACAAACAATTTTCCTTCAAGAATTAGTCAAGTTTACCCTGCCCTCATCACAGTCCTAGGATAAGCCTTGTTTATGGGGTGCACGATAGTGAGTTGTTAGCACGGTAGCCTCACGCAGTAATGTAAAGGGGTTTGAATCCTGGAGACAGAGCGAGGCTTGAAATGTAGCCTTTTTGTGAGGAGTTTGCATGTTCCCCAGATGTATCCTTGAACCAATTATATTCTCCTGTGCGTAGCGGACATTCAAGTATGGAGGAGTAGAACACTACATATGTACAAGCAATGTTCCCTCTAATTTTTTCCCTCTTCATTTTTCCATCTTTAGTTTAAATTGAGTTTTATTTTGCGTGCTGCGTAGGTCGTCTTGTTCGCTATTGATCTGCGAGCAGTGCGCAATTGCGCAGGCGGGCAGCTTAGAGGGAACATTATGTACAAGGCTCTTGGTTAATATCGATTTTGACAAAAAATAATCTTGATGCTAAATCAAAACAACAAAAATGTTAAATCTACTAAACAAAGTCACTTATTATTGTATATTGTTTCAGATTACATTGGGGTTACATTAGGGTTTTGTGGACAGATTGTGATGTTTGCCAGGCTATTTTGGTGAGATTTAGCTTCTCAAAAATAACATATTTTTACGGGAATAAAACACAGCCGCATGGGTCCTGGAATAGGTTATACTATCGTTTTTGTAGTGGGCTCCCAGATTAGCTGAACAAAAATGATGCACATTTGGGCTCAATAAAGTCAGTCTGATTCTTATATACAATAATCTTACATTATAAAGACTGTGAAAAAAATCTTAATGATATGAAAAAATAAAAGAACAAAAACATTTATTCTTTAATAACGTCCGGGTGAAAAATCGCACCATAAAACCGAGCGTGTGTATTCCTACTCAGGAAGCGACAGAGTACATGAGCCACTATCTTGTCACCTTAATAATTGTGGGACAAACACAATAGGAACTAACACACTGATGGTCCCCAATCTCAGCGAGTCGTTATTAGAAAGAAGCCCAGTGGAGCTCGTTAGAGAATGAGGGGAGATGCGGTAAATAAGGTTAATTGGCCGATCTGTCAGACCCAGGAAGATGCTCACGCTGACACGGAACAACCGGAACATGATTTCATCCTCTTTGCTCACCAACCCTCTACCCCCCCTTCATGTTTGTGTTCATTAGCAATTTGAAGGCATGATGCGGAAGCTTCAGTGGTGGAGATTGTAGCTAAGGTGTGGTGTTGTGTTGAAACTCTTGGGTGTCATTGCTTACCACCTGTGGTTCCAACCTTTAGAGTTTGGTAAGGAAAAAACGGTAGACAAAATCCATCATGCCCAAAATAGGTAGTACACATAAACCAGAGGTGTCAAGTAGCGAAGTAGAACTACTTCGTTACTTTACTCAAGTAAAAAATCTCGATATCTTTACTTTAACGAAGTAATTATTTTTTTGTCTACTTTTTACATTTACTCACTACTTTTTTATGCAATTATCTTTACTTTTACTTCGTTATTTTTATAAAAAATAGTCGTTACTTTCGTCATTTTGTCACCGTTAAAAATAAAAAAAAAGTCAATAAAAACTAATCCGGATCAATCGTGCCATTTGATTTGAATGTGGTTGGATGAGGAGAGCTAACGCAATCTCAATACAACTTCCTCTTGCTTCATCACTTCAACACGTGACACACAGCACGCGCGCATGCATGCACACATGTCTTTTTCCCCGCTGTGTTCCAGGTGTCACGCAGGCTGTATGTGGCACTCCCAACCTTAGAAACTTGTGAAAGACTATTCATTATTGCCTCAAAGAACTTTGAAAACTAGCTGCCGTCAAGCTTTTTTTTTTACATTGAGTGTGTTTGTGTCTGCTGAAGTTGGTTAAATTAGGTGATGCAGAGTGAAGCTTGGTAGCTGAAGGGACGTTACATAATGCCCTGCTTATGTTAATACATTTGATTGTGTTCATTAATCGATTTTAAATAAAGATTATTAAGAAATAAATGTTTCTGATTCATAAAGTTTCACACCACAACACTTTCATTTATTATCATATTTTCTGCTCCTTAAAGCATGTGATAATAGTTAAAAATATGTTCATACGCTTTTGTTAATAATATTTCTTTTTTTCTGAAAATTACTTTTACTTTTTTACTTTAAGTAGTTTTGACAATGGGTTACTTTTTACTTTTACTTGAGTAAAAAAACTTCAGTTGATACTTTTACTTTTACTAAAGTAGTTTTTTAACTCGGTATTTATACTTCTACTTGACTAGAAAATGTTGGTACTTTTGACACATCTGGTCGAAACTACAGTTTCTACGTCTTTTATGTGATGTTGAAGTGAAGTACTAAAAAATGCATTTCTAAAGAAAATTTTACCTAAGTTTTTATTTTTTATTTTTTTTCATATGCGGAAGTGGAACTCCAAAATTTCAAAGGGCAAAGCTACTTAAAAGAATTAGCCATGGTGTTAATGAGACCAATTCAACAATTACAACCAAGGGTAACTCATTAGTTCTGAGTGGGAAAGGGAGCACTAGGCCAAATAATTTGGTATGCGTGACATCACCTTTGTTACCAGGATTTAAACTCCGCAACTCATTGGTTTGGTTTTTAATAGCAAATGAAGAGTAGAGTTTTGGGTATACTCATCAACTGTCAATATTTCAGAACATGCATATTAATAGCATTTAACAGTTAATTAAAGTCCATGTCTTAAGGGAAATATATTTATTATCACATACGTGCAGCCTATCAGAAGCTGAAGAGAGGAAGGAAAAAAAATCTAACAGGATTTAGTGCCTCATAAGTCTGATTAGATGGGTATTGCGGCACCAAGATGGTGATTGCACTGCAAAACTATGAGAAAAGCATCCATTATGTGTGATTACAGGCTGGTGAAATGAAAAATGATCAATTTTTATATATGGCAATCTGCTCCAAACAATCATAAAAAAACATGTTTTGTTATTAATTTTAAAGACAAAAAGACCAAATTTCTCCATTTGAATTAATTCTGTTCCATCATATAAACTGTGGAACATGCTCTTGGCTTTCATTTATATATAGAACAGTAAATGTGTTTCATTACCATCTTCACAGCAGATTAATTCATTATTAATTTATAAGTGTGACAATGAAAACCTCTTCTAAAGGACAGTCCATGCCCTCCGGTATTTTTATTCTTTCTCATGTAACCAACTTGCCCTTTGAATCAAGCAGAAGAAAATGTTACGGAATTATTTTTAACTTGAAATAAAGGGCTGTGAACAAAAATGCACGCTAGCAAGTTGTAGAGTGTACTGGTGGTCAGATTTCTGGTTTTGAAAACTTGACGAGAAATTGCAATCTTTTTTTAGGTGTTTGAATTTTTCTTGTTTTTGCAAATTTTTGCCCACATTTATTTAGAAGTTTTATTTAACTGAACTGTTATAAATGTGAAACATACATTTTATTGCAGGAATATTTTATAACCTTGATTAAAACTCTTAAACTCCTCCACTGGATGACTGGAGGAGTGGAGGAGTTTAAGTATCTCTGGGTCTTGTTCACGAGTGAAGGAAAGATGGAGTGGGAGATCAACAGGGGGATTGGTGCGGCATCAGCAATAACTAGGACGCTGCATCGGTCCGTCGTGGTAAAGAGAGAGCTGAGCCGAAAAGCAAAGCTCTCGATTTACAAGTCGATCTACGTTCCTACCCTCACCTATGGTCACCAGCTGTGGGTGGTGACCAAAAGAATGAGATCGGTACAAGCGGCCAAAATGAGCTTCCTCTGCAGGGTGGCTGGGCTCTCACTCAGAGACCGGGTGAGGAGCTCTGCCATCCGGGAGGAGCTCGGTGTCGAGCCGCTCCTCCTCCAGGTCGAGACGAGCCAGATGACGTGGTTCGGGCATCTGGTCAGAATGCCCCCCGAGCGCCTCGCGGGCGAGGTGTTTCGGCCACGTCCCACCGGGAGGAAACCAAGGGGCAGACCCCGGACCCGCTGGAGAGACTATGTCTCGGCCCAGCTGGCCGGGGAATGACTTGGGATCCTTCCGGGTGAACTAGAGGATGCAGCTGGGGTGAGAGAGGCCTGAGCTACCTGTTTGAGGCTGTTGCCCCCACGACCCGACCCCGGAACAAGCGGAAGATGCGAACGGAACGGATTAAAAGTCTTTGAGTTATTTTTTTCAATATATCTATCAAATAAAAACAGTAGCTCCGACAAATGTACAGTGGGCGACATACTGTATTTTGGTTAAAAATTATTAAAAATAAGTTGGTTCAAAAGCTTAAACAATTTTATAACAATTTTAATAAAAAAAAAAAAAAAAATCGTCTTAAATTTTAAAGAAGTTAAATTTTTATTTTAATTTAATCCGAGTGAGACGTTTGCGCATTTAAGGATTGTTTGTTGTTTTCTTCAGCGAGAGTGCTCTCTGTTAAATAGAGAGGCATATTTTCAAAAAAAAAAATCGGACATACTCGGACATAAAAATAGAAATAAAAAAATTAAAAAACTTTGAATGTTTTCTTTGCTTTTAAAGAACATATTTGAGAACTTTGTTTCGTCTTTGAGGGAGAATGCTGGAGCAGAAACAACATACTTAACCAGCACTTGACTTCCAGCTGCTCTATAATGTCTTTCCTGTTGTTTGTGTCTCCTGTTCTCGTACTTTTTCTCGTTTCAGACAAACAAGGCGATGTATGGGTAATTTAGAAAACTCTTATTGACCAGCCCACAGCACACCAACAACCAATAGACATCAATCTCATGCTGAGTCAATTATGTTTGAGGACCCAAACCATCCATCAAAAAGACTTTTTCTCCTCTATTTATTAGAATGTTCAGTTTAAGCAACAAACAAATGATACAATACCAGTTGATTACAGCGTTATAAAAGGTAAAGACTATTTTTTTAACCACATGCTGAGCATTCACCTTTACTTTCTCATACAAAACCTGCAGTTTTCCTTTAACCCTTCACAGGGTGAACACTAATTAGTTGGCAAAACGTCCAAAAGTGTCCGTGGTGACTTACGTTAGAAAATGAGATTATTCAAGAATTCACTTCCGGTTTTCTTTTTGTTCGAAACCGTGAGCGCCCATTCAGAGTAAGATAGGTGAAAAATGTTTGCCCATTAAAGGGGTAAGTGGTGAAACATGTTCACCTAAACTCACCTAAACACACCGAAAGATCAAAAGTTGCGATTTGTGCAGTAATTGAGAGTATGATTGTGAAAAGCGAGCACAGACAAAAAGCAAAAATCTCAATTAACTAGTTAATTTACCCCCTTCCTTCAGATGTGTCATGATCCCCTCACTTGCTGCCAGAGGGAGCCCTGGATGTTCCTCATCATCATGATTAGGTACACCTGAGATTGATTACTGATTCCACACATCTGTGGACTCTGCCATCTATTTAAGGGCAATCACCTCAGACTTCCATGTCGGGCCATATCATCCCTTCCAGCCAGGTCTCCCTGCTTTCCTGACCATGAAACATTCTGAATAACAACCTTTTGCCAGGCCCCTAAAACTTGTTTTCTTTCACTGGACTGTTATTCACAAATAAACCATGTTTTCTGTCCTGCATTTGGGTCCTTCTCCTTCCACCTGCACACCACCTCATGACAGAATGACCCGACCATAAATGGACCCAGCAGGACAAGTCTTCCAGCCTGCCTAGGAGTCGCTGGAAAAGCCCCTGCCTAGGAGTCGCTGGAAAAGCCCCTGGTCAGGAGTCGCTGGAAAAGCCCCTGCCCAGAAGTCGCTGGAAAAGCCCCTGCCCAGAAGTCGCTGGAAAAGCTCCTGCCCAGGAGTCGCTGGAAAAGCCCCTGCCCAGGCCACGCGCCATGTCAAGCCACGCCACGCCACGCCACAAGATCCTTGACCACATGGAGGTGGTCATTGAGGGAGGGTACTGTCATGATTCCCTCTCCTGCTGCCAGAGAGAGCCCTGGATGCTTCTCATCACCATGATTAGGGACACCTGAGATTTATTCCTGATGCCACACATCTGTGGACCCTGCCATCTATTTAAGATAATTTTCCCCCGGTCTTCCCCGTCGGGTCATACCATCCCCTCAGACCCGGTCTCCCTGGTTGCCTGACCATTAAACATTCAGAACAACAACCTTTTGCCAGGCCACTAAAACTTGTTTGTCTTTCACAGCAAAACTCGACTGCCATTTACAAATAAACCATGTTTTCTGTCCTGAATTTGGGTCCTTCTCATTCCACCTGCACACCGCTTCATGACAAGTTGTGGTTATTGACCAAAATTGTGATTGCAAACACAAACAATTGTATTTTTTTTTTGTGCACAAATTATGCTGATCCATTCTGGTTGACATGTTATGCTACCATCCTCTGTCTCCAGAGACAATGGAGTCTTTACCTGGATACTGTCTGTTCGTGTAGTGTCGGCTGTGGCTAAATAAGCCAATACGGGACCTGCAGGTCCTATTGCACTTTTACACTGGTTGATATAATACAAAGCGACTATTTTGATGGATATTAGCCATGTATTACTTGTGGTCGTTAATACTATCAGTGTGAATTCAACTTAGTGTGTCATCTTGAAGATGACTGTCCAATTTTCTGCTTCTTTTGATCTGGAGACTAATTTCAGTTTGCTAAGTATGAGCGTAATCCAAAGAAGTCTGTCTTGAAAATTTAAATAGATAATGACAAATCATGACATTCATCATATTTTTCACTTGAATGAAACTGACCTTGATGTTGAAACATGAAAAAAAAAATATTCGAATCGTACACGAGAATTTATGACTCATTTCTCCATTAAGTAGTCCTTCACAAAACATTTAGCCATTTCCATCTTTTAGTTTCACTTTAGATACACTAATAAATAAATAATTATTCTCAAACACTTAATAAAAGGATTTTTTGGTCAGTTTTTAACAAGAATTTTTTTATTGAAATACAAAACATTGTATACCTTACCATACCTCGCCTATGGTCACGAGCTGTGGGTGGTGACCAAAAGAATGAGATCGCGGATAAAAACGTCCGAAATGAGTTTTTTCCGCAGGGTGGCTGGGCTCTCACTCAGAGATTGGGTGAGGAGCTCTGCCATCCAGGAGGAGAACGGTGTCGAACCACTTCTCCTACATGTCGAGAGTAGCCAGTTAAGGTGGTTCCGGGCATCTGGTCAGGATGCCTCTACAGTGCCTTGCTGGTGAGGTGTTTCAGACATGTCCCACCGGGTGGAGACGAAGAGGCAGATCCCGAACTCGCTGGAGTTTCTTACGGCTGGCTGGGGAACGACTCGGGATCCATCCGGGTGAACTGGATGATGCAGTCGGGTTGAGAGATCTTGGGTTTCCTGTCTGAGGCTGTTGCCCCTGCGACACGGCGCCGGAGTGGTTTTGTTTTGGTAATACCCATAAATTTTGTTTAATTTGTTTGAACCTGTGTTTGTCTTTTTCTCCCTGAATAATAGTAAACTATCTATTTTTCCTCCTCGTAAGACAACCCTTTAAATTAGATGTAGCTGAGAACAAATTTCCGATTAAACTGTTGATTTATCTTAATGAGAAAAAAAAAAAAAAAAACAAACCTTGATCTACCTTATTTGTTCAAAAAAATAAAAAATAAAATAAACAACACCACTCTATTAAATTTAGATGTTTATCATGAAAGAATCATTTATTTTTCTCGTTTTTTGTAATTTCCTCTGGTAAACATGTTGATTTGCAATTTGTTAGACAAAATGCTTTTTAAAGATTTGCTGATTAAATCAGAACATTAAATTTGTTAACATCTGTGAAGGTTACGATCAATTCAAAGCAAGAGGATTCATTTTATTCTGACCTCATATGAAGGTCAGTTTTTTTACATCTGTGGGATTTGAAAGACCAGACACCTGTTGAGGGATATTGGATCTTTCTCTTTTAAAGACCTTGTTGAAAACTTCCATTATACAGACAGTCAAGCTATCGCCCACACAGAATCAAACAGACTTTGTGTCTCCAACTGAGTGAAGACGAATGTGCTAAATACTGACAGTGAGCATGTTTCACACATTCCCATCACACTAAAAGTCAACCCAGAGAGCTGAATGTAATGAATCAAATTAGTTTCCTAGTGGTTAACTCATTGAAGTCGTTCTACCAACGACTTGTCCATTTCCAGTCCTTGAAGTCTACGTAGAATCCTACAAGTTTTCACTGTAACTGCCTTAGAAGATTTAAAATTAACAGTAAAATGATTTCAGCAAAATGACAAATTGAAATTATGTGTGTTGAAATAGAAAAATGTTGAAATTGTTCAAAGCTTCTAAATGTTTTTAAATTGAGAATGTCCTAAAATTAGGCCTCCTCAAAAAAGGGAATTACCGTATTTCCCGCACTATTAGGCGCACTGCATTATAAGGCTGTTTTATTATTTTCTCTGAGATAAATTATTAGTATTTTTGTGACACAGTTTATCTTCCATTGGAGATAAACTCTGTTTAGTCTTACTTACTTGGCGCAGCACATCCTCTTGCTTCCTCCACTTCCTCACCATTGATTCGTTAATGTTAAACTCTCTCGCTGCGGCTCTATTCCCGTGTTGTACTGCGTGACCGATCGCCTTGAGTTTAAACTCTGCGGTGTAACAGTGTCTCTTGGTAGGAGCCGTTTCCAGGTCTTTACACAAACACACAAATGGAAATGAGACGCCCTTTCATATATCCCAGCATGCATCGCACTACTTCTTCTACGGATGAAATTGAGTCAGCGGTTGCTTACCGCAGTTGCGACACCTGTTGTAGCTCAATATTAATTCATATATAAGGCGCTCTGGGTTAAAAGGCGCATCGTGGACTTCAGAGAAAATTTAAGGTTTTTAGGTGCGCTTTATAGTGCGGAAAATATGGTACTATAAAACCCAGTAATTGAAAAGTGTATGCTTTGGTTCATTGATTCATTTTCTACTAGTTGGTATCCTTCTGTCTCTAGAGACAATGGAGTCCACATCTGGATACTTATTTGTTTGTGAAGCTTCGGCTGTGGCTGAATAAGCCAATGTGGGAACTGCAGCTCAAACCACACTTGCTGCAAATGTGATAGTCATGGGGGAGCAGTGGCAGGCTAACTTTTTTGCTGTTTCCGGGTTTTTGTGGCCTTGCGCTGAATCTATCTGTTCTCCTCGACCTGCTTATTACCAATCTTGACAGTTGTACGCCACCTATAGCGGTCAGATTTGACTGATTGGAGATCTACTGAGTAAATTATACTCACTGTTTGTGATTCAAGTGAGGTTACAGGGAGAAGAGATAAAGAAGGTGGAAGAGTTTACGCACTTAGGATCAACAGTCTAGATCAATGGAGAGTCTGGAATAGAGGTGAAGAAGCATGTTCATGCAGGCTGGAACAGGTGGAGAAAAGTATTAGGTGTGATATGTGATAGAAGAATTTCAGCTAAAATGAAAGAGAAAGTGTACAAAACCATGGTGAGACTGGCGATGCTGTTTGGTCTAGAGATGTCGGCACTGAGGAAAAGACAGAAAACAGAGATGAAGATGCTGAGGATCTCTCTGGGAGTGACCAGGATGGACAGAATTAGAAATGAGTACATCAGAGGAACAGCACATGTTAGAGGTTTTGGGGATAAAGTCCGTGAGGCAAGACTGAGATGGTTTGGACATGTGCAGAGGAGAGAGAGAGTACATCGGAAGAAGGATGCTGGGTTTACCAGGAAAGAGGTCTAGAGGAAGGCCAAAGAGGAGGTTCATGGACACAGTGAAGGAAGACATGAAGATAGTTGGTTTTACCAAAGAGGATTCAGCAGATAGGATCAGATGGAAGAAACTAACTTGCTGTGGCGACCCCTGAAGGGAAATGCCCAAAGAAGAAGAAATGTAAACATTTAAAATGACAAAAAGCAAAACACTTGATCAGCAAAAATAAATAGGATTCAAACAACAGTCGTTTTTGTTTTTTTTTTTTTTTTCTCTAAAGTACACGTAAGCTGCTTTTTTCTTCTCAGGTTCAATATTTTTTTAAACACTATGTTTGGTTTTTCTCATTGGCTGACCTGCTTTTGATGTCAACGTATACCATTAAATTCACTTGTGTCTCCTGAGTCAAAATAACGGATTTTGAACCAATGATCAAAGAACTCTCTGAAAGTTTGTTTATATCTCTCCCTTCCTCTCACTCTCTTTCACCATGTGCCTTTTAAAGCGTAATCGTTCCATGTTAAGCAAACCACTTGGTCAATTCATAACCCACATGCTCTAGTTTTGATTTGCTGGAGCTTTAAAGTTTTTTTTTTTTTTTTTTTTAAAGAGATTTATCTTCGCTTAATGTCAGAAAGGATTTTGTGAGGTTAGTAAGATGCATGTTGTAGATAATGTGAGATGGCATGTTTGCATTGAACAAAAATTTTCCTTTTGAATCCATTGCTAGCCTATAACGTAAAGGCGCTAGCAAGTACCGTGCACATGCTACTGTTTGACTTTGTTCAACAGATCAATGACTAGGGACGGGTATCGATCAAGATTTATCGATACTAGTCCTCTTATCGATACCACTTAGCGAACCGAATCTTTAACGAATCTTGTAACAATACTTTTAGAAACAAACAAATAAGTATTATGAACATGAAAACTTTAATTGGGAATGGTTGAACTAAGAAAAACAGAATAAGATTATAATAAAATATACCTTACTTTCATAAAATAGGATACTTCAAAATAAATCTGAACTGGACTGAAATAAAAACAAAAAAAATGTCAAAGTTAGAAAGAGAAATACATTTTACCGGTTGTTAAGTTTAACAGCAGCAAATGTTTGGGTTTTTTTTTTCTTTTTTGCCAACAATAAAACGTGCATTTTTTTTTACTAACAAATAAGTAAAAATATTAATTAAAGCAGTTTCATTTCACTTTTATTGTTTTTTTTTTTTATATGATAAATAATTGAGCACTTGCGTTTTCAAGCGTGCTTGTGCCGTAATTTATTAGCATGCCCGTTGCATCGGAGTCGGAGCTGCTTCACTTCAACGCGCTCGTCAAACACAATGCATCTTTCAGTCTGAATCCCGTGGATTTTGGTACCGTATTTGGAAAAAATTACTTTTGGTTCCACCTTTACATGAAAATATTTTATAGCACTTTAAACAACGTGCGTTGTCGGCATCAATTTGGGTCAAATAAAGACCGACTCGAGATGCACGTTTAGCCATTATGCCTTGCTCGACTTGAAAATGTGCGTGTGTAGCAGCAACGCACGTGCGCACCGGCCCTTCGCGGAACTGGAACTGATGGCGGATCCGTAAAGACTAGCGCTTATCGGTCCGGGTAAAAGAACGGCCGCGGAGCCGGTTCCGAAAAAAAAAATGGTTCTCAGAACCCATCCCTACCAACTACCCTAAAATTCACAATTGAAAATATTTTTTTAAGTATACAAATATATATATTTGTGCCTTTGAAGCAAGTAAATTAATTCAGACCAAATCCATAAACCTCCTAAAAGACCTTTAGGTTTTAACACCTTCATTAAGTCGTTTAGCGATAATGAACCAGGCAAAATCTATCCCATTTCCAACGACTATCTAAATCATGTTTTTAATCAAGTGAGTGCCCTTTTAATAAACACTTGGTCTAAAAAGAGGTGTACTGAGAGTGACCTTGAGTGGTTTTATATCAGTGATTGGTTTTATATTTATACCCAACTTACAACCAAATCAAAAAGTCCTTTTGTTGAACTTTAGAAACACTCATGTTTGAAAAAAAGAAAAACGCTGCGATGACCTGACAAGGTTGAGGATGACTTGAAAAGAATGAGAACAAAACACAAAAATAGCTTCTATATAGCAGATTGATGGAGGGGGATCACTTGTGACAGTCCCAAGAATGATATATAAATTCACCGGTCTGCATACTTGTGACGGGAAAATGTTTGATGCTTTGAAAAGAGAAAATAAGATAAGAGTGGGCCACTTGAATAAACATCACAGGGAAATATACGCATTGGCTAATGTCATTTACCTCAATGCTGAGGAGAAAAAACATTGATATTTTCATATTTTATGTTCTATAGCAACCACAGCTCCAATAGAAAATAATATATCAAGGCGTAATATTAACAAAATATAAAATTTAGTTTGAATTCAAACTAGGCTTTTTTCAATCAGTCACCTTCTTAACCACCTGCGTGCCCTTATGGAGTTGTGGGAAGGGGCAGGGTACATCCCAAACAGGTTCCCAGTCTTTCGTGGGAGGCTTTTTTCATAATTATTTTCTAACATTCTAAGGATCACAAAGTAACACTTGTTAACACCAGACGTTCACTTCAAACATTAGTCGAAAGAAAAAGAAACACAATTCCGATGTATCTTTACTGTTATCATAACAGAATGTTTAAAAACTCATTTGATCTTGTCCGTATTTTGGTCCCTGGTTTATTGCGGGAACTATGTCCAAAATCTTTTGCACACTATGTGAAATCCGCAAAGTAGTCCAAATAATTTATGTATTTTTTTCATTTTTATAGATGTATTAAGGGTTGCAAGAATCCCCACTTCATACCACTTTTTGCACATGTTAAAGCACTCAAAATTCAAATTTTCACAGAAAAACAAAGTGGAGTTAAAACAGTGGCAGTTTCATTTGTAATGTAATGGCATGCCTGCACCTACGTGTAAAACCAAACACATTATTCAGTTTCAGATTTAGTATACTTTATGAGTCCCCACTGGGGAAATTTGTGTTTCCGGTAGCGCTCCAAGCAGCCCAAGAGAGAGCTCCAAACAGCTTCAGAACAGCTGCTAGGTGGTGCTGAGTTGGTAGGGTGGAGCTGGAACTGCTCCTTTGTGGAACAGCAACTTGGTGGTGAGAGGTGGAACAGCTGCTAGGTGTAATAGAGCTTGAACAGCCATTGGTGGAACGCAAGATAGTCTGCTCTAAAAGATGTAGTGTGGGTTACCTTGACAACGGTGTTTGAAAGCTCCAGCGAGATACAAAACTATAGTTGTCATTAGAAATAATTCATCCACAATAAATAATTTTCCGTCATTAGCCATCAAGTTATATACCTTGCCTCCCAATGCACTGTATGCACAAGTAATCAGGACACAGACTAATTTGCGTCGATTGGGATGGAGAAAACAATCCACTGTAAAAATTAAACTGCAAATTTTTCCTAAAGAAGTCAAAAACAGTTAGGCTGTGAAAGGTGGACTGGGACATCACTAGAGACCGTTGTTTATGTGTACATTATTCTTTTCTGTTTAAATATGTCTAAGACCATTTCACTTCAACAATTTCGATGGATGCTACAAAATGAATTCGCCACAGTGTCATTTTCGGCCGCATTCTGGCTATTTTTAGGCTAGCCGTTTTTTGCTCTCCGTTTTGTCGGTCATGGAATCGTTTTGCTTTGTTAGCATGGACTCAACCAGCAGCTAGCTCTCGAAACAAGATCCACCGTGGCTGGAGGACTCTATGCAGTCCCGACAGAACTGAGAAGGAGACGATCAGAAAGGAGGCGTGTAGAGCATAGTGTCCCTGCGGTTGTCATGGGTAACATCCGGATGCTCGATGGCAAGATGGAGGAACTGGGGGTGCTCGTTCTGACTCAGCGGGAATGTGCAGGGGCCACTTTGGTGTGCTTCATTGAAGCCTGACTTCATGGATACATTATGGTCTGTTTTTTTAACTGTTCAGTTGCCAGCTATTACACCGTGTAAGCGGACCGGGAAGGCATCGAGGTGTTAGCACCGCAGCATCAAATTTCCCTCCGAGGATTAATAAAGTATTTTCAATTTAATTCTAGGGAGGAGCCATAGCGGGGCAGTAGGCATAGTAGCCTCCCATCAAATGCCAACTTCATCATCCAGCTCTTTTGGGTGGAAATCCTTGGTCAACTTTAGGACATTGTCCCTCGCTCTGGCCTTGGGTGTCCCGCTGGGATGCATTCCAACCAGATGACCAATCTCTCCATCAGACTCCACTCAGCAAAAAAACATGTTTTTTTTTTTTTTTTTTTTTGTTTGTTTTAATTAAAAACACGTCCCGCTTTTAAGTCTCTTGGAAAATACTCAAAATAGTTCAAAGGAGGCACATTAATATTTCTATTACTTTTAATTCAGCCGTTATTTACGGTAGTTTTTCACATTTTTCCTTTGTTGCCACACTTAAATCTAAGTGATTTTCTTTTTGTAAGTGGTTTACCACTCCATGTGAAAAAGGCTTTCACAGTTCTAAAAAAAACACTATTCATATTTTATTGCTGTTTTTTTATTGCTACAGAATTTCTTTTTGTAGGGAATGAGATGCAATCAGTGAGAGAAAATGTCACATCAGAAAATAATTTGATGGAAAGAAAGGTTCACAAATTTGCAAATGGAACTGAGGTGAATACAAACAAAAATCAAAATAATATATATAAAAAAATGTGATTAACTGCTGATTACCGTACAGTTATGCTCTTTACAAGTTTGTTTTTAAAACACAATTTTATTCTCATAGTGCATTAAAAAGCTAGCTATATATTGAAAAGAAAGCCTCAACCATTGAGCTGTTGAAAATGAATCAAATCACTGATTAAAGTCACTCATTTGACTCTAAATAAATAAAACCTTGAAATACAACCCCCCAAACAAGCATTTATCCAAACACGGGGATACAAATTGTACAAGTGTCACATCATAAAATTTGTATTCCAACTTAGACCTAAATGAAAACACTCTCCTGCTTCGAGACACATGAGCTTTGATGGTTGGAGGAAAGCAGAGACTCACTGCTGATCCTCACACTGTTTTCCAGACGTCTTAAAATGAAACACGCTTGTGCTATTCATCATACGCTGCTCAATTATGAATGTCTGAAAACTTGATCGTGCTGCAGTAATATATGTGCGGGGTATAGCAGGAGAAACAGACATGGTCAGTTACCCGAAAGAATTCTTTATGAGCTAAATGATGAAATAACCCTCATTGCCTTTGTCTCAAAAACAAGTCTCCTTTCACAATAAATAGAAAATTACACGCCAAATTAGGAATTTTGCAATTAATTTAGCCACAATAGAAGTCCGTGCAATGAAAACCTTAACAACAGTGGGTGTAACTAACAGCGCCTTTAAACGATCGCTAATTTTCTTTTTGATGTCCTCAAATAACTCAAAGTAATCATAACAGAGTCATTCCAGGCATTGTCCTTTGCCGAAACCTAACTGGCGAGATAAAACATTGGAGTTTCCAGACTTAATTAAAGAAGCTTTTTCTCGCTAAAGAGGCAAAGTAAAAGATCTAAAAGCCACATTAGATGTTTCGTATCAGTTTTTTTAAAACTGTGATTAGATTTAACTTCTTTCATGCTTTCTAATTACTGAAATGAGATGAAATGACCAATGGTGAACTCTACTGCTAAAAAACAAGGTCCAGGAAGGCTGTTCATTATTACATAAAAGAAAAAAAAAGTGTCACATTACAAGTTTTCATTTCTTGGGTTTTGAAACTTTCATAGAGGTTACAAGGCCTTCTTTTTATCAAAAGATCTAGGAAATAATATTATTTTGGGGGGATTAATGTTATTTTTCTCGCCGCTCCTCTTGCGCCTTACTCGGCACTACTCCGTCCTATTTTCCATGAAGATGAAGAATGGGAAGTACAGACACTCAGATGTGTACAGTTGTACAAGTCCTTGACCTAAGGTTGTAAAACCTTGCCATAAGCTCAATCATTGGCTCTCGTTATCTAGTACATGCATAATTAAAACCATAAAAAAGCCTGCTTCAGAATAGTTTTGTCCTTGGAGGATTAATGCTGTAATAAGATACTCAGAGCCAATCAGGGGATTTCCTTCCTCCCTGTTGATTTGTGTCCAAGGATGGTTGAAATTCTACATCATATTATTCCTTTACCAAATGAGAGTAAATCTAGATTTCTATCCGCTTTTTTGATAACCCTGAAATCTGTGTTCAATTTTGGCATGTGCATCTCTCGTTAATCAAATGTGATGCTAAACGGGAGAATTATAGACATTTCCAAAGAGAAAGATGAAGATCCTTCTATCTAATCAGGCATTGATGTAAATCTATATTTTGTGTTTGCAAATGGTTGTTAAGGTATTTGAACAACTTACCAGCAGGTTACCAGTTTGTTCAGACAAAAACAAAACAATGAAAAGATAGATTATGAGAAATTAACATCAATTTGATCTGTTTGATCAGTAACTAAGTCACTTTAAAAAGTTGTATTGTCGCAAAAGGGACTTAAATCAACCAAATCCATTAAAAATGTGGAACTACTTGAACTGTTTTGTAAAAAGTATCTAACCTGAAAAAATGAAAATGTTATGCACAAAATGACCTTTCAGGAAATGTGATGCTTGGTGTAGGTCTCACAATAATTGTCACCAGGGCAACAGATGGCTGAAAAGCAAGTCACAAATTACCAAAGAAAAACAGCAAGCAAGTCCATCCATTTTTTTTCTAAAGCACTTCTTTCATCGTAGGGTTGCCTAGCATCCAGTAAATAATAAACCTAATTGATATCAGGTCTGGTTCATTATCTATAAGCGATAAAAAAGCATGTTTGAGCTTCTCTGAAGTGAAGATGAACAAAGACTATCAAAAAGACCATGAAAATGTACTGAATGCCGCAAAATGATTGTTTTCTGAACACGGAATTGGAACGGTTTTCTGCCTTTTATCATCTGTTGTGTAAGAAAATAGAAATGTACACAAAGCAAAAGGATAAAAGCATGTTTATAGTTGATGTTTTGCAATGATTTCTTTAGAAGAGAAATCCTTTTAACAACACACGTGATGGGATGATTATTTAGGTAAAAGACATGCAGGTGGCAAAACATTTGGTTTAGGTAAAACCATGAGTATTTGAAATCTCACAAAATGAAGGCAGATGCATGCTTGAAGAAGTTAAAGCATAACTGAGACTGTATGTAGCCTGTGGGAGGAATTAAGTTCACAGTCTCTACAAGGATTGCAGATTCAGCTCACCTGTGGTTGCCAGGAGCTAACCCCCAGGGTTGGTGCGCCAAAGCTAACAAGCAACAGACGAGAAATAAATGATGCCGATGACCATTACATCATTACAAAGTAGTCACACTTGTTGCGGCTTTCCGCAAGAGAGCAGCTATCCACATTTTCTAAGACTGTATCATGATGAGACTGTATACCTGGTAACATTTAAAGGCAAAGGTAAACTCTTAGTTGCTGAGCGTGTGTTGAACTGTTTCCCCGCCAAAGTAGCCTAGGGCATTGATGTTTTGTATTCTGGTAGTGACAATGTGTTTTGCGTTTCTGGATGATTCAATGCATGAGACGGGTAGGACCCACCAACCTGGACTACTTAGGTGGATCTGATGGTACTGTTTAAACACCCCTTTTTCAATCTGCTTTGTTTTTATTGGACCTTTGTGTTGAGTAATCACAATTTGTTCATGCGAGCATTAAAATAGAGTTTCCATTTGCAGCAATCTGTTGGGTTTTTTTCGGAGATTTTTACAAATTGGCCTTCTTGCATGTAAATTACCAGACAAAGAGTTGACTGGACTTGGCTTTTTTGCTTTTTCTCTAGATGTTGCAGTAAACCATCAAATGAATGGTTAAAATACAAACAAAGCAGATTATCATCGACACAACAATACAAAAAACTCAGCATACCGTACTTTTCTGTGTATGCAGGGTTCTAATCATAGTACAACCCAATGATCTATCGGTCAATCTCTAGCTCTGTCCTTCCCTTACTTTTTAAACAGACCTCAAGTTACGTAAATTACCTATTTGGAGTAGGATGCTGACCATGACTAAGGGGGCATTTTCCACTTTTCCACTCGTGTATTAGGCTTTTGGATAGGGGGTTGCTAATTCCTATCCTGATTGCTTCACACTCAAAATCTAATTGCCCCAGTCAGAGTTGCAGAATAGGGCCAAAAAGACGCCAACAGAACCACATCATCTGCAAAAAGCAGTGACTTGATCCCGAGGTCACTTCATCAGATCTCCCAAAACATCTCATTCACACCTAAGAAACATTCTCCAACAGATAATTAACAAAATCAGTGACAAAGAGCAACATTGACAGAGTCTGATATGACGCATAGTACTGTGTAGAATATTAGTATTTTACATTTTTAGAAGGAGATATTTTTCTAAAGCGTTCTCTTCTTTCTTTTTTTGTTTTACCTACCTTTTGAAAAAGCAAAACACTGTGACGTATTATTGCTGTAATAGGTAAAATAATTACATAAATTGCATTCTACTCCAAAGAAGAAGGAGTAATTTGGCCAAACATCTGTGCAAACGTAACAAATACAGACGTAAAACACAAGAAAATTAGTTTGAGTTTAGCAAATATAGTTGTACATTTAGAAAAAATGGATTAGGATTTGTTAAAAAGCATGTTAAAAACTTTAAATTTCAAGTGAATCAATCCCATGCATGCAAAAGGGCTCTATTGTAATCTTGGTGTGCTTTAATATGGTCCAGACTTTGTTGAATACACATGACTTCCAGTGACAGTAGCGTGACAAGACCACAGATAATAGCTCTCAAATGGCCGTCTTCAAACAAAATTTTCTTTTGAAGTCCAGTCAAGGGATCAGGCACAACATTTAAGAAGTTAATCCCTGATTTTTACTCAAATGCAAACTATCCGCTTAATATTTACCGCAGAGAGGTTTTAAATTGTTCTGCTTACAAGTTTAAATTCAGAGTTCTGAGGATACTCGTTGGAATCATATGTGGAACATAGACAGACATGATAAAATAAATATATAATTGAAATGGACAGCGCCGTATATAACTGCTCTCGAATGATAAGATTAGCATACCTTTGAAAGGAAAGAAAATAGCATTCCTTTTTGTCCTACTGTGACAAGGTCATGGTGTATAAGTATGATGGTTTAATTAAATTTGCTGTCCATAAAGTTTTGAGGAATATTATGCAAATAGGTTTTAATTATTGCCCATTCCAACTATCATCAAAGTAGCTGTCGGACAGGGAATAAAGCTAGTTCTACATCAAATCGCCAACTTGCTATTTCCCCTCATAAAATAGAAAAAATGAAAGACTTTTAAAGTAGCTCTGGTTTTCCATAACTACAAAAATCTTTGTCCCCAGTCACCGTTAATTTTCTTAGTCATTGTTGGCTCCACCAGCTGTGAGAATAATTTGACTTAAATTCCTTGATTACAACAAGCGATGGAGACTTGTGTATGAGTTTAAGATGCAAACAATATCAAGACAATATCAGTGTATCAGTGTTTTATATTTATAATTACATATTTATGTCATTGAGACTTTACAATGCTTGGTTCATGTAGTTGACCTTGTCTCAATGACTCTACAAGACCAGAGAAGAGCAGTAAAAGACCTACTCAAGAAACTATTCTTGTAATTGTATCTTCAATAAATTGCAATTTTCTTACTTTTGCACATGGATGTACAGTACAGTGTGCTGTTTTTAAATTAATTAGCTTTTTAAGGTTTGGTGGGGGTTGAATATTTCACAAGGCAAATCTAAGTCAAAGGTAATTCGGCAACACATTGGAGGAATTTGGAGAGGGTGGTCAGTCTTCACCCGTCAGAGTCACCTCAGGGTGGCTGTGATGGTGGAGGCTCTGATGGCCAGAGCAAGGCCTGAGTGTGTATTTAGGGTGGCTTGTCACTCCTGGGCCGCCCGCCTTGGAGTGCTGGTGGGCCGGAAACACTCAGAGGAGTGTGCACGTTTGTGGAGGAAGGTCCTGGAGGCCGTCTTGCTTGGGCACATCGGGGCCCACCTTGACTAGCATGGAATAGGAATGTGGGGGATTAAGTGAGCAACTGGGATAGTGCTATGGGTGCGTGGTGATCTCTGGGCTACCTAGGCCAGGTGCTTGGACTGGCTCCGACCTGTGGTGACTGAATCTGGGGGTCGTGGTCTTGCTGGCCTCCAGCCGGGAAAAAGGCTCAGACACTGGCTGCGCTGTGGGAGGCTCGTGAGTGGTTGAGGTACTTGCCCTTCTCTCTGCCTGGACCAGGGCGTTCAGTGCCTGCTGGTCTCACTTGCTGCCACCTAGTGCAGATGGCAAGTCTGCCCCGTAGCCTGGGGGTCGTTAACTGGGACTGTTTATAAAACAAGAAGGAAAACAAGACACAGGGAAAGGCAACTGGGACCAGGTGTAAAGAATCAAGTTAATAATAATAATAATAATCAAGGACAGAACCATAAAGAAGGCAAAAGAACCAGCAGGGTAAGAATCATGACATTGCCAAACCAGGAAATTGCCAAACAGATCAGTGCAGTGTCTTCAAAAATGAAGAAGCTTTTCCAGTTTGTTGTGGTGAAGAAAAATCTGAGCCAAAAGACAAACCTCCTGACTTACCTGTTGATCTACTTTCTGCTCTTTACCAATCGTCACTAACACCGCATTGTGACTGAAAGACAAGATCCTGAATATGAAATATTCCTTTGCAAGGTGGCGAGGGTTATGGGTAGAGGTGTAACTCCTCTTCATATAAAGGAGTTTGGGCATCTCAGTAGGATTCTTTGAGGATGCCTCACAGATTTGGTGTGATGATCACAACACATTATGAGACCCTTGGCTTGCTAGAGGGACTATGTCTCGCAGTTGGCCCGTGTAGCCGAAAAATCCACCCAAATGAGCAGAGAGATGCAGTTGAGGTGGGGAAAGTCTGGGCTCGCAAGTTGAGGTTGCTGCCACAGCAACTCAAGCCTAGATAATTGGCAAAAAATACTATTCTACGTATGGCCAGAAAAGCCAAAAAAATTGGAATCAGAAGACCAAGTTAAAAATGTCTCTGGTAAACTTATTATTAGCTTTTATCTGGCCAAATGCAGGTGACTTGTTAAATATAAAATGTCTGTTTTCAAATTTCGGAAATAGGGAACCTTATGTGTAAGGAAACATTCTCATCTTCCATTTGAACTTTTAGAGAACTGCCACAGACAAGCGATGTAACCTTAATGGCCCTCCTGCCTGACATGAAAAGAAAAAGTAGCTTGCACGCCTTCAGAAAGCATCCATGCATCACAATCCCTGAATGATTCAAAGAAAAAAAGAAGGTAGTTGCAACTAGAATGAATTCAAGCTCAAAGGGCATAGGCTTTGGTTGCACACTTAGAAATCAAATATTGGCGCACGCTGCCAATCCAATCCCTGGGAATTACACATCTGGGTAGGGAATTAGAAATCAAAATGGAGACACACAGGCTTTGATGGCTGGGACTCTTGATCAAATATTGATTGTATGGAATGGTAGGATGGTTTGAAACTGGAAAAAAAAAATCCAAATCTGTACTGTGGAATGTGTGAGCCTCGCCAATTTAATTATTATTTCCTTGAGTTATATCAGCCTCCCAGTCGAGCCATGTCAGCTTCTCTTGAAAAGAAGCTGCCAGGAGAGGTAAGGACTTTAATTTGCAACTTTTCACTTTTCATTTCTGCATTGCTGGTTCACACTAAAAGCCAAAGCATAGACATATTCTACTTTGAGTAATGGCACTAGTATTGGGATTTATTATCGGAGACAGGCTGTAAAAACTAGGAAAATTTCTACCTCTCAGACTTGTAGGCAACAGTTTAAAAACATTTTTACTGCAAACAGATACATTTTTATTAAATTTTTTTAATTTAACGCTGTTTTAAACATGCTGTGATGTGACTTAAACCTAATTTTAACAAGCTTAGAGAACCATTTCTAATTTGGTGGGGTTATGCTTTATAGTTTATCCATCTCGAAGAGATACATCTGCATCTTCAAATTCTCATGAGTGTACATGGACATTTATGAAGAAAAACATGCGTGATCCACGAGCTGACTCAATGTCTTGTGGGGAAAAGAGAACAAATTCAAATTTTACAACTGAATAAGCTTACTAGTGCTGAAGTATGAAAACATGAAATATTGATGATATTTAAAGTCGGTTTCTTGAATGGTTAAAAAACAAACTAGAGGTTAGAAAAATGAAGGGAGCAAATTAAGTGTACTTGCGTATTCAAAGAAGTGCTACGTATGTTAAAAAAAAGCTATTCAAATATTCTCAACCACCCATTACTTTGTCCTTTTTCTTCGGATATTTTGATTTTTCTTTGTTTTTTTGTTTAATTTGTGTCTTTGTGGATGCACGCACAATTATGCCAGAGAAACACTACCACAGAAGTAAGCCTAAAGCCCTGCTCTCATGAGACTTTCATTATGTGTGGACCTTAGGTAATTAATGAACTATGAACAAACTCTGGCGTTGGCAAATCAGATAAAGATTCAACAACACTGTCAGGGTTTCTCCGACTTTGTGTTCATGACTAAACAATGAAGCCCTGCTGTATTTTACCACGGCTTGCACTGTTGACATTGTCTAAATTAAAGATTGTACAACAACTTTGCAGTCATGTCACATTTACATCAGTTTAGCGGGTTAGTCATTTAATGTAGTCTTCCATCCCGGGGTGTGCAATTTACACAACAATTGAGATAGAGGGATAACACAACAAATCTCAGCACACAAGATATATTTTAATGGACCAGGCTTTGCTCATTTGCACTTTGAAAGCAAAGTGGAGGTTTTATTTATTTGTTTGTTTTTATCTTTGCAGTAATTCAAGTACTGAGATGTCGGTCAAGACAGAGATGTGGAGAAATCCAATAAAGTGGTCTCAAGGTCTTTGAGTTTTGAGAATCGAAGAAAGACTTTGGCAGGGCACCAAATCTGTTGATACACAATGTGTGTTTATTTACTTATTGAAAGTTGGAATAATTTTCTTTTTAGATGTCCTTGGAAGATTTACTATTGGTATGGATGAATCAATGCATTAAAAAGGTAGTGTTGCGCAAAATTCACTTTTTGGAGGTTTCTACCATGTTTGAACATTGTTCTACCATCAAAAAACATTCCAAAAGCACCAAAAAAAGGGCTTCAAAGTTATCTTTGGGACAGTGTATATTCTGATCAAGACATTTCGACTTCCATCCAAAATATTTTTTTTCTGATGAAATAGCCTGAAAACTGGTTCTACCTATACTAATCTGAGTTACCCCTTGGATGGGGCTAACCCCAACAATCCCGTAGATGTTAAGTAACGTCCTTACATCGGTGAGGGTGGTACTAGCCTTTTCATTCTCCTGGGTGAACTGGAGGAGGAACAGTTCATCCATTCGATTTGATACCGAAAGCACCTTTTATTTCCCGTTCATGCATGTTTGACATATTTTTCGTCCAGTATTTGGATTCTGTTGGAATGCCATATTGTTCATGGGCATGGGTTTTGTTCTTTGCTATATACACATTCGAACGTGAGCAGGTAGGGATTTTGCAGCAGTGTACACGCACAGCTTGTGTATTGGATGGAAATTTTTTTGTGTAAGGTTTCATGGACAGGATGTGTCAACTACATGTAAATGCATCCCCATAGAGATGCAAAACAATATGCGCTGGCTTTGTAAACTTAATGTGCTTTACACTGTATTTGCAGCTTCAAACCAGATTTACCCTCTGTTGTACATTTGCCCTGAGGGCAGTGAGAGGAAGAGGGAATTCACAATGTCAAAAATCAAAGTGAAACTGAATTATTGTATTGATAAGCTTTTTTTTTTCTTGTGGTTTTGATACCACATGTTTGAACTAGTGAAATATGACATGTTTATTTATATCAGAATCACTTTATTGATCCCACACATGGGAAATTTGTGTGTTACAGCAGCACAGTAACAATGAAAGAATAAAGAGTGAGTTTATATGCAAAAAGGATAATGAAAAATATTAAAATTGTTGAGACAAAAACAAGATTTATTAACAGAAGTCAGGTGAGTCTGTAAGTCAATGGGCACAGGATTAACACAGGACCCAAACATTCAAATGATATAACAAAGTCCAAAGATAACTTATGGTCAGGCAGCCAGGAGGACCTGGCTGAGAAAGATGACAATGGACGTGGAAGTCTGGGGTGATTGCCCTTAAATAGACTGCATGATCCACAGGTGTGTAGCATCAGAAATAAATCTCAGGTGTCCCTAATCAGCGTGATGAGGATGGTCCAGGAGTCCCTCTGGTAGCAGGCGAGGGGATCACAACAAAAATAGAAGGAATATTGTAAAAAAAAGGACTAACGAAGAAATAACTGCTATTAAATGAGAATTAATAGCCAACGAAAGCCTGATATTCCCTCTTTAAATATTTTTTTTATGTTTCTGTTCTTTTTCAGTCTAATTAATTCAACTTTTGTGGTGGCTCCAACACCACAAAAATTCCAATTCTGTAGTCACCAAGCAATGCATTTCACTGAAATAAAAAGATAATGGAATACCCAATGTCGCTCATGGCAATTATCAACATGCACATAGAAAATTGATTAGTGAAACACCATAAAAACTGCTTTAATATTGCTTATCAGATCAGTGTGATCCCTATTACATGCTTAGACCTTCATTATGAAAAGTTTCTTGAAACATTTTATTGAGGGCTGATGCATGTCTTATCTATAAATTGGGGTTAATTCAGATTAGGTAATGCCGAGCGGTAACTGATGGTTTTATTATCGTGACTATATATAAGTTTTTTTATTGAATTTGCCTGGGAGATGGGATCTCTTTGAAGGTTTGTGGCTACCACATGCTTAAAAATGTTGGATTAATTAGTTATATTTGATTACTTTTCTTAGGTAACACTAACAACTTATTCCCAATAGCACATGCTCATTAGTTGGGGGTTTTCTCAAGACAAATTTGTTGAGTTGACAAAATGTTCAAAATGCCATTTTCTCAGGCTTAAAAATGGACTAACTCCTCATTTTTATGTCAACATTTTACATGCCCAAACCAAACTATGATGGAGCAAAAATTGAGGAAGAAAGGAGTAGGAAAGTAGACATAAGTTGAATTTAGTTAAAAATTAAAACCCAAAGGGCCATTTAAAAGCTTTTTTAAAGGATGGAAGCTTTGAAACAAATCCAAATGTCGAAAAAATGTCCAAGTCAAAAACACCTACAAACAATAAAAAAAAAGATACATTATTAATTTATTTTTTTTATTTTTTCTCACTGAGAAAGAGGTTTTAAAGGCCATGAATAAGCTGACATTTTTTAGTTAGTTTTTGTGTATGGTGAATAAACCTTTTTTGTTCTGCGTTCCATTTTTTTATCATTTTAATTTTTCAATCTACAATGGGAAGCCTGTCAAGACAATTGTTTTGTGCTAGTGGGCTGTTCGAATAAAACGAGAGCTCGGCTCGACACCGAGCTCCTCCTGGATGGCAGAGCTCCTCACCCGATCTCTGAGTGAGAGCCGAGCCACGTTGCGGGAGAAGCTCATTTCGGCCGCTTGTATCCGCGATCTCATTCTCTCGGTCATCACCCACAGCAGGTTACCATAGGTGAGGATTGGAATGTAGATCGACTTGTAAATCGAGAGCTTGGCTTTTCAGCTCAGCTTTCTCATTACCACGACGGACCGATGCAGCTTCCGAGTCATTGATGATGCCGCACCGATCCGCCTGTTGATCTCCCACTCCACCCTTTCCCCACTCGTGAACAAGACCCCAAGATACTTAAACTCCTCCACTTGGGGCAGGACTTTGTCCCTGACCTGCAGGGGGCATTCCAGCCTTTACCGGGCACGGACCATGGTTTCGGATTTGGAGGCGCTAAAAAAAATGCTGTTGTCAGTTACAAATAGCAGCTAATAAAGAGAGAATATAGTTTAGTTAGAAGGAAATCAATTAATGCTCTATATTCATCCCGCATGGGGTTGCTTCTCCTTTTGCTGTATTGCACCACAGCGGGCAGCAGTGATGGCGCCAATGGTGAAAGTAACTGGGGGGGTTTGGTGTCTTCTTCAAGGACACCTGGGAACTGGCTCAGTAGGAACCGAACTGGCTTCCCCTAGTCCAAGAATGTACATTCTACCCATAAGCCAATACTTCGCCATTAGAACCATTGGTTTTAATGGTCAAGAAGTGGTAACAATCTGAGCTAGTCCGCCGCAAAGAACACTGTAAAAGTTTAAACCTGTTAATTCATACCGGTGCTCTATCTTAGTTCTTTCACTATTTTCATGCAGTTGTTTTACTGTTAAGCTATTAAGACTCTGGTTTTAGTTGTATTTTATTTTAAAAACGATACATACAGTTCTCTAAAACTTTTGTATTGATAGACAAAATAATCCATCTACCCTCTTTTTCTTCATTGACTCCTTTCTTCTTTCAAGGAGACAGTCTTATGTTCTACTTTCTCTGGACATTTTGGAAAAAAAAAAATAATTTTATCATTTCAAAATTTAATAGATTATAGGTTTACAGAACTCATCTGTATGGACTAAATGTTTGAATAAAATCTCGCTAATTACAGTTTCAAAGCTTTATCTGTGCGCTGTCCGTAAACACCAGCCCGTGTTAAAACCCATCTTCTCGGTGAGTCAATATTAAATTATTAATCTAGAGTGTTCTCTTGAGACTCTTGCTTAATATTGATGAATGGTTATTAAAAAAATAGATAAAGAAATCATCCCTCTCTCTAAAAAATCTGAGTTTAGGAAGGTGTTATGAAGCTAAAGTAAACTAGTTTTATATTGAGAACAAAACTTTTTTTGTCATTCAAAGTCATTAGGCATCACTTTTTTATGAATAGCGGTTACAATGTGAATTCATTTTAATGACTGTTTATTTAACCAGCAAAACTAAATTAAAAATGTATTGATAACTACTTCAAATGGTATCAAATAGACATGTTCAAAAAGATCATTTTAGAGTAAAGATTAAACACACCTAATTGAAAGAATTTGAAATCTTTTTTTTTACGAACTCTGATGAACAAGTATTTTATAAGTAATTGGCGTGTATTGGTTAATACAACCACAGGATCGAAAGTTGAGGGTTGAGAAAAAGGTTATTTCCCAAAAGAATGAGTTCAAAGGTTCTTGCGTTTTGTTCACAAAAGGAATTCAGATCGATGGATGGATCAGGACAATGTCAGCATTGATGGGGGTTTTCCATTGGTCTCTAATGGGGATGGAGTTGAGACAAAATGCAAAGTTCGATTCTTACCGATGGTCATGAACTTTGGGCAAGAACTGACATAAAAAAACAATCTCAGAAACAAACAACCATAATTAGTCCCTCCACACATAAGCCAGGCTTTCCGAGGTGCTCGGACATCTTGGTGGAATTTATGAGTAGTCATCACTTCTCTACATCGAGGTGAGCCAGATTTGGTGGTTCGCGCACATGCGCAAATGTCACATTTGTAAACAATGGTGAGCTGTCTCTGCACAATTTACAGAAAGGATGTCTCAGTAAAGACAGGCTATGGTAGGAAAAGGATGACACAAAAGGGACTAAAAGAAGTGCCTAAAGAGGTTTCCGGCTAGTGACCCAATCCTGAAAAAGTAGACATTATCATTAAAGGAGTTTCCAACTACTGAGAACTCATCTACACATAAAAGTTTTAACAACTTCCCCAATTAAAATTCTTTTAACAAGCACATTTATTGTTAATGTATTCTTCTTTTTTTATGTCTGGTGAAATCACTTCTAAGTTATCCGGCTACGCAATTCCAGTAGATAACAAAAGTAATATTTGACTCCCAATGGAGTTTTACTTTTTCTTCAAAAATGAGAAAAGATTACCAGTGGCACATAACACTTATTGCAGTTTATGAAATATCTCTACCCAAAAGGCTCAATGTCCATCTTACACTTCGTATGAAACAAGTCCTAAAAAAAAGTAAATGCATATAACAGATAAATAAGTAAACAGTCAGCTTGATATTCTACCTGCGCGCTTGCCTTCTTTCATATTGTTGGTACTGGCTTCAAACAAGGTGAAAAGATATACCCTTCTAGACTTCAAAAATGCATTTGATATCCCAAGCTGGACATTTGGTGCATGAATAATAGATTCTGGGATTATTTAAAAATGAATGCTGTCTCTTTTTCTAGGACTATCTCCTTTTTATCGTTTTTATGTGGAAGCAGGCCGATCACACAGGAGGCAACTATGTTTGTGAGAAAGTTAAATTTGCCATAACAGCACAAACTAACCTCCTTTGCTGTGTGCTAAAAGAGGACTGCATTTGTTCCCACCCGGGTGAAGAAAACACAGAAAGAACTGAAATAGTGTTTTCCTAGCACAGCACCTTTACAAGTGAACTGCACAGTTCACCACAGATAGTAATGATACGTTATAATTTTTTGTTTTTTTTCAGACTTTTGACTAACTTTATGGAATTGTCTTTATTTCCAAATTGTTCTGCCTGTACAACTCTTGCCTTTACGTTCATTGCCTACCTTGCACAAAACGTATGGCAAATTATGAATTAGGGGCAGTATAAATATATCAATGAATGCGTCAAACTTGTGATTCCTGTCTGAACATACTCGGCTACATTATGATGCATGCGGACAAAGACGTCGAAAAATGCGACACTAATGGTGGTGAACTTGTGGTGTTTGTGAACAACAAATGGTTTTGTTCCAACCACAGTGTAGGACAGGGGTGGTCAAACTTTTTGATTTGTGGGTCACATTGGCTTCAACATTTGATCAAGGGGCCGGAACAGGAGAAGAGGGATGACATTCTTTAGTAAACGAGCGCGCTAGATGTGGAAAGCCATTGGGACCGCTACACACACGGATCTAGCGTGCTAACATTAAAATCAAGCGCCCTAATGCTTAAAAAAACAGGCATCTTGCACACTACGTTTAAAATGTAGTTTTGAAATCTCCTGACAATCTATTTTGAAAATGTGGGCATCACCAAAACACACATATTTTAATATGAGTAGTGTTGTTATTTCTGCAACAAAGACAATAAATCGAGAGTGTGTCATCTACTGAGGAAACATCAGAATTGCAGGGGAACTAAAACATTTAACATGGTGTATTTACTCAATTTTTTTCGGGCCTGATTAAAACGTTTAGTGGGCCACGTGTGTCCCGCGGGCCCAAGTTTGCCCATGCCTAGTGTCGGATATGGGTTGCTTTCAAGGTGTTAGTCTAGGAGGCCGGACTCGTATAGGCTGTTGAATATAAGGAGGAACTGAAGCCAGAATAGTCTTTTGGATAAAACGATACCATTGTTTTAACCTATGAATAGTTAGCGAGGGCCATTCCCACCCGGGCATACAAAAAAAAAAAAATTGGTGGTTCACCAACTTCATGTTTGTTACAAAACAGAACTTATAATGATAACCGGTGTCCAAGACATGTAAAGCATCTGCAGGACCATTCATGCAAATCATATCCCCCATAAATCAAGAACAGCCAAAAATATTGCCACTTCAAGTTTTTGAAGCTCTCCCTTGCTTCCTTCAATTTTTTTTTTAAATTAACTTGAAAAAAAAAAAAACAATGTAAATCTGGATATAAGTCTTACACTTGCACTTATTAGCAGAACTACCCAATCCTAATTTTCCCATGACACTACATATGTCTCCTTTGAGTTAATTTTCTTCCCTAAAGTCTTTTCCGTAACACAGTTCCTCCTTGAGCTTTGAACACTGTTGCCCATTCCCGTTTTGTCCTTTCTTACAGAGAGCAATTACAAAGTGCAAGGTTGAACAGCTTGTGGCCCAAGGCTTCAAACTCTCCTATTTGCCTCTGCCTGTTGGAAGAAACCATTTTAATAATGATGTCTCACTTGATATCGCCACAAGTAAAGTTCAATAATGACCACAACTCTGGTCCAGCAGCTAGAAAAGTATGTGTATTTATTTTTTAAATGTTTGCTTGCTGTTTTGCAATGGTTAAATTTGCTTTCTGGAGGTCAAGTGATTTTTGAAAGTTTCAGACACTTCAAACCATTTGAAAACAATGTCAGGTAGGTTTTGACATGAGAATAATTTTCAAACATCATAAAAATGTCTAAAAATTGATTTAGTCAGTCTTGAAAAAGTGGACACCATCCCAATTCAAATTGTCGGATATTTCTACAATGTTTTAAGATTATTCCCAAGTCGAAACATACCCAAATTAGTGTGAATTCTCTGAGGTCCAGGAAAATAAGTAGCATGCTGTAAATGATAGGTTTACCTTTCTGAGGTTTGTGATTCCCAAACTGTGATTGATTTTTTTTTCTCCTTGTAGGTGCTATCGCAAATCAAACAAATGACAAAAGTCACTAATGTCTTAAAATACTCCACAAAACCTAACATTTTAAAGCAGTTTTTGTCCATGTTCTAAATTTAACAGTTCAGCAGATGCTTACCCAAAACTTGGACACTTTAGTCATGTGAGCAGCTGCTGTGAGCCAAGCTCCAAAGCAGCAGTTCGAAGCAATTTATTTCATAAAGAGAGAGATGTGCTGTGGAGCTCTGCTGCCCTTGCTCATCACTAGCTATGACACAAAATTATTACTATAAAAGCACTGTACCCTGTTTTTAAAGATCTGATGTTTTTTAAAATTGACCTTTTTTTTTTCTTTGCATTCAAAAGTACCGTCTATGGAATGAAAATGTTCACATAAATAGAAAAGACATTATCTTTTCCATACACGCCAGCTGATAACAGTTAAAAATGCCGTGTGATCCCTCTTTTAAAGAACATAAAAAACAAACTACTATAGGAAAGAAAATCTTTGTCAAAAAGGAGAAAATTGAAAAAGGCTTTAATGTAAAAATGTAATTTTTTACAAAAGCTACACTTTTTAAAGTCAGATAATCCCCAAAGTGTTTTTATTCAAACCACGATGAAAAAAAATCTGCATCTAAAAGTGCTATGAACACAACCAAGAATCGAATCAAACGGCATCCTATAATGAACTACAACATTAAAAGAAAACAGCAAGTCCCAGTTGTGATTGGTGAAGATTACAGCAATAAAAGTTGCAACGTTTTTAGATTACTTCCAGCACATTTGTACTATAGCTATTTTTTTTCCCTGTAGTTATTAAATGAATGTTATTCATTTATTTTCTACCACACATGGTGACCACTGATAAATCATGCATATCTAATGGCTTGAAAATTCTCATTGAGTTGGCTCATTTCAACCATTTCTTGAAATGCCAATTGGAATATTTCTCATCTTTTAAATCGGCAATCTCTAGCGGGGTTTTGGGGGGTGCCGGAGCCTATCTCGGCTGATTCAAGGCGAGAGGCAAGGTACACCCCGAACAGGTCACCAGTCTCTCGTGAGGCCACACACACAATCATTCCTAGGGGTGATTTTCACGGTGGCCAATCACTAGGGTGGAAGGAAACTGGAGTACTGAAAATCGACATGCACACGGAATAGCACGCAAACTCCACACAGAAAGGCCAGTGTCCCAAGCCTCGTCCCGGTCTGGGACGCAAACCTGTGACCTACTTGCTGTGATGCCACTGTACTAACCACTATGCCAAAGTGCTGCCCATGGACAGATGTGTTAACCCCAGAACTACCAAACTACCAAATTTGACAATTCGCATAAGTTGATGTCTAATTGAGGTAGTTCCGTTGATCTTTGACATTCCTGGGCTTTTGACTTTTTCTACATTTTTTGTATATTACACTAAAATTGAGTTCTGAGTAATTCTTCCTCTAACTCCCACACCCGTCATTTTGACACCTCTATTAAATACATTGTAACTTTTTTCCGTGCATGGCCGTAGCATGATTACTGTTGCCTAGTAACCATTGTGGCCCCACTCAGGCGAAATGTAGGTGAACAAAAATGGATTTGAGAAGACGTTTGTCAGTCACTGAGGCACTTCAGTGTATGACGTCATCGCCATGGCGCTAATCGTCATAATGATAGCCGTGGGAGTTCTAGCAGTTCTAGAATTCTGGTAGTCCTAGTGTTAAACAATTTTAGGAATGTGAAACTAGAAGACTATGTAGTTTCAAGTAGTTACAATTGTATACAAAAAGAGACAGCTACTGATGTTTAGTCAATAAAAAAAAAACCCCACCAAAAAACGTATCGTACTCATAATTCCCAGAGGAGAAGTGAAAGTTAGTTATTTGCTTGTCGTAGACATACGTATAATTTGTGTATCCACAAATCCCTTCTGCCTGTATCGACTTGTTGTGTGTGTTTTTCTGTGCATACAAACTAACCCAACAAACATTCATTTGAGTTTTTGTCTGCCAACGCTGTTGGTTGCCGCAGCGCCATGGTGTCATAATTTTGGCTCTAATGTCCCAATGTCACATAAATAATACTCACAGCAATTTGTTCACTCAATTCGGGAAAAGAATGGCTGTGCTCATTCTCTTGTAACAGGTCTATGGTGTTGGTGTAGTATAGGACGATATGACTGGTGCAGGAACCGGCTCATAACATTGAATCTCCCCACAAATCATGTGCGGACTTTATTATTATGTTTTATTTATTCAAACAAAACTGAATAAATAAAAAAAAAGTCAGTTTGCAATAATTCCCAGCGAGTGACTGGAAGTCGCTGTAGGGTGACATATTTATCTCAGACCCTGCATCGTATATGCATTTCCCTGTTTATTTTGCATGGGTTGGTTCTACCTTGTTGTGTGTCCGTGTGTGTTTGTGTTCCAACCTGTCAGAAACTTATTGCAGAGTGTCAAAGTGCTGCAGGGTTGTAGGTTTGAGTTGGCAAAAGTGAGGATGTAGCAACGGGGAGCGTATCCCTGGACATGGTTTTTTAAACAATGACCTTCTTTACACTAATTAGAATGGCATTTTAATGACGAATAAAAACATTTAGACTTGAACTGGAATAAAAAGCTAAAACAACGTGTTCGGATTTAGTGCGAAACACAATTGTACAATTTTGGTCCACCCATCTTTTTAAAACAATCCCAACAATTATCAGGTGGAAAAGCAGGGACAACCCAACGTGTTACCAGTCTGTTTTAATTATCCTATTTTATTAGCCTATTCCTGGCTGATTTCAGGCAAGATGGTACACCCCAAACAGGTCGCCGATGAATTGCGAGGCCACACACACATTCCTAGGGGCAAGTTTCAAACTGACCAATCAACCTAACATGCATATTTTTGGAAAGTGGGAAAAAAACGGTGTATACAGTGAAAACCAATACATACACAGGGAGCACATGCAAACTCCACACAGAAAGGCCAGTGTTCCAAGCTCTGCCCTCACAATGGAACTTGAACCCTGACCTCTTTGCTGTGAGGCCACTGTGCTAACCACTGCACCACCATGCAGCCCTGAATAAAAATGTTCCGTTCCGTCGTCTTCTGCTTATCCAGTGCTGGGTCGCGGAGGCAACAGCCTCAGACGAGAAGCCCAGGCTTCTCTCATCCCGGCTGCATCCTCAAGCTCACCCAGAAGGATCCCGAGTCATTCTCCGGCAACTGTGAGACAAAATGTGTGAAATTTAATATCACATTTCTCATATTTCACTATTAAGTGTTACTTAGAGTAGCAACACTTTTCATCATCATTCCACCAAAGTATTTGAAAATAATTTTTTAATGTTAAAAAAATAGAAAAGAACTTTCACACAGGAATGTTTTACTTTTGATTAATTAGGTGATTTTGTTGAACAGATCTTTGGTTATCAAATCAGGATTATGAAAAGATTAAACTGAACTTGACAGTAACCTGTGTTCTTCTGTAATTTTTTCTTACGTTAAAAACACCATTCATGGAATGATGAATATTTTGCATTAAATATGATACACCTAATGAGAAAGAAGAACAAATTCCCAGATATGCAGGTCCTGCCCTTAGATGGTTATCTCTTCCCTGGAGCCCCGATCTGAATCGATGATCCCAAACCTGAAGATTTGATTCTAAATTATTACAAGTGAGCATGACAGATGATGTTGTTGTGCCCTTTAACAAAAAAGCTGCATAAAGTCATTTTTAATAATGTGATATGAGAAAATTGTGCAAATTAAAAGCCAAAGAATCACCTTTCCGTTCCATTGTATTCCGCTTCATTTGTAGCCAGGTCACGGCACAACAGCCTCAAAAGGTTTCTCTCACCCCGACTACATCCTCCAGCTCACCAGGTAGGATCTCGAGGCATTTCCCGGCCAGTTGTGAGACATAGTCTCTCCAGTGGGTACGGGGCTTGCCTCTGGGTCTCTTCCTGGTGCGCTATGCCCCAGACACTTCACTAGCAAGTCATTCGGGAGGGAATCCTAACTGAATGCCCAAAGTCCCCATCTGGCTTCTCTCGACCCGTAGTGAAGTAAAAGTACAGATATTTGCTCTAAAAATGTAGTGAAGTAAAAGTAAAAGTACAGGTCTCAGATTTTACTTAAGTAAAGTACAGATACACATTTTTTTTTATTTTTTTTACTTAAGTACACTAATGAAGTACATTTACTTTGTTACATCCCACCACTGTTTTAGGGTGACAAATAGAATCAAGGTTGCTGTCCCCAAAATACCGGAAACGCCGGAAGAGCAACGGCTCTACTCCAAGCTCCTCCTGGATGGCAGAGCTCCTCCCTTTATCTCTGACTAAGAGCCAAGCCATCCCGTGGAGTATCCACAATCTCGTTTTTTGATGTTGTTGTGCCCTTCAACAAAAACCTGCAATAAGTCATTTTTAATAATGAGGTATATGAATGTTTTGCAAATGATAAGCCAAATAATCACTTTTTGGCTTAAAAATGGACAAAATAAAAAATATGAGGCACAAAATTAATTATTTGGCTTTAAACATTTTCTCTATTGGAATGTGGCCGTTTTCAAATGCAGACTTACATAAAATTTACTTAAAAAGAAACATAATTTGTTTTTGCTGTTGTTGAAGCAGCTGTGAGGCAATTATAATTTCTCGTATAATTTCAGAGTTCTCGTTATGATCAATGCAAAGATTTCAATGAAGTTTCAAATAAATGTAGAGAATCAAACTTATTTGTGGTTTTAACACAGCTGCAAATCATAAATCGATCATTTGAAACTCATTTGTGAATTATACTAAAAGGAAAAGTGTGAACATCTAATTACTTAAACACATTAAAAATTTTCCGACAAGCTAACTTGCTGCTGTTTCCCCGGCTGTCATCTGGCGAGCAAGATGTTACTGAGTTTTGTTGTATCTCAAAGGCAAATGCTTCCTGCCCATTTCATTTGAATTGTAGTCACGGCTTACAGAATGCTACGTGCCCAATTAACTTTTTGGCATGCTTGATTTGGAACAGTTGCGTTTTAAAGAATCCTAAAGTTTTTACGAACTTCAAAGAGCAGTTTTTATGTTCCTTGAAACATATGTTTGGAAACATATAATATTGTTCCTGAGGTGTGTTTGATCAAATATTTTATTTACAAAATTAGCTAAACACAAGTTTCTTTTCTAAATATGTGGAATCAGATGAAAGTTCTTAGTTTTCTACACGTACAAATACACAAAGCCACAAAGGAATCCAAATGAGTCACTCTTACGACGTCAGTCTTTATGAGTTTAAATTAACAAAATAAAATTTAAAAGGAAACAGAAGCTTTCTCACATCATCATCAGTGATCAGAAGCATAATTGCTGCTTACTGTGGTACAAAGAAAAATATAAAAAGTTACAAATACAAAAAATGTACACATGTATCAGACGTGTGTAGGTAAACTGACAATCTAAAAACACAGTGGTTGGTTAATATGTGGATGGGGTTTTTTTGTTTGTTTTTTACAGTAGTCACCTCTTCAACATAGAAAAAAAGTCACATTAGTCCAGGCATGGGCAAACTATAGCCCACGAGCCACGCACGACCCGTTAAACGTTTTAATCTGGCCCGTCGAGACTTAAACAAATATACCTTGTTTCATCACTAGATTGCACACTCTGGATATAATGACTTTGTTAAGAACACAACAAAACTGCTCCCATTAAAATGTGTGTTTTCGTGATGCACAGGCTGTCAAAATAAACAGTGTGCACAGATATGGAAAGCCATCGGGCCCAATACACGCACGTAAACAAGCGTGCTAGATGTTAAAACAAGCAAAATGTTACATCAAGCATTTAGGTTTCAAACCTAGCACAACTAAATGCACGTTTCGAAGCGTTATCGCGCTAGATTTCAGACCTAGCGCTACTAGATTTGAAATTTAATGCTCTTGATGTAACATTAAGCACGCTTGTTTAAAATCTAGTGCGCCATTTTATCTGTCTAATCTAGCAGTTACCAAAGTATGCCATCCATTTGCTCCTGTTCGGCCCCTTGTCAAATGTTAGAACTCAATGTGGCCCATGAACCAAAAAAGTTTGCCTACCCATTCTATAGTCTCTCAAAAGTCCTAGTCAATTTTGAATTATAAGCATTTGGCCTAATAAGCCATTGAGTGTTTTGGGTACTGGAAAAATTGAGTTTAAAACACTCTAAGATTTTAAAATAAAATTTCACAATAAAATATCAAATATCCTTTTTATGAACGGCGCTGTTTATTATGAAACTTGTTTTCTGAAATTGTGTCTAAAAGAGGTTTAGTTGTGTTTGTAGGTGCAGTAGTATGGTTCATTAATTAGTGAAGATATTTGACTCATGGATCAACACGGCTGCTTTTCTAGCAAGCAAAAGCAACATAATGTATTTTTTAAGCGCGACACAATTTTTTGCTTCTTTTAAATCTCACTCTGTGAAAAAAGGAGGAATCAAAAATGGCTATATGCCTTCGTGATTCATTAGCTGCCTCCTTGCAAAGAGGGGAGGGTCTTTCCTGATGACACCTAATTGCAATGGATGTGAGCTGAACTATAAGTACTTTAGAGCAGTGGTGGATGAAGTACTCACTTTTTGCACTTAAGTGAAAGTACAGATAATTAGCCAAAAAAAAAATACTTACGTAAAAGTACCAATAAAAAATATACTTAAGTAAAAGTACAAAAGTAATTGATGTAAATTTTACTTTTTAAGTAAAAAGTATTCGACCATAATTCAAATGTTATCTTTTGTGCTGTAGGGTCACAGATAAATACTCTGCAGGGGCGTGACCCCCCCTCCCCTTCTTTTGGTCCACAAAAAAATAAAGAAAAGGGAAATGGGATAAGTCAAACTATCCCCTTGCAGGGCCAGCAAATGGGCCACCAAAATGCAGGCAAATGACACTTATTTTTTAAAATGTTTTGGGGGGGAGGCCCCCAGTAACCCTATATTGGCTTTGTCAATGACCTAACGCCCCCCTCTAAGCCCCTTTGCCCCCCGCGTTTAGAAAATTCTAGATGCGCCCCTTCTCTGTGTAATGATGTCTCAACACAACAAAAAACGATCTTTTGGCTCTTTTTAATTTGTGCTATTTTTGATGATAATGGCGCTGAATGAATGCGGAAAATGTTTACTCTCGTTTCTGATTGGTCCTCGATTCATTACTTCGTCTCCCGATTAACTGCTCCTTTTGTTTTGGAGATGCGGCTTCAAAATGCGCTAAAAAAACCAAACAAACAAAAAAAAAAAAAACGTGTATTTTTTAAATTCCTGATTGAAAATGTAACGGAAAATGTAAAACACACTTTTAAAAAGTAGCGAAGTAAAAGTACAGATATTTGCTCTAAAAATGTAGTGAAGTAAAAGTAAAAGTACAGGTCTCAGATTTTACTTAAGTAAAGTACAGATACACAATTTTTTTTTTTTTACTTAAGTACACTATTGAAGTACATTTACTTTGTTACATTCTGCCACTGCTTTAGGGTGACAAATAGAATCAAGGTTGCTGTCCCCAAAGTACCAGAAATGTCTCCCTCAACATCAGGGAAAGGCACCACATTTGACAATAATTTCTTTTACATTCTTTCTTGCAATTTTTAAGTCGCCATTTTGGCAACAGTGATATTTTTGCCTTGAATATGTGTACAAATATCGTTACATACTTTTTCTTATTTTTCTATGTTAGTTTGAGCTAAATCCCTTTTTCTTAAACCAAACTAATTTTGAAGGCATTCAACAGCTGCAACATGGGATGGTATGCTGAGTGTTTCAGCTTGTTAACTGTCATTCAATCTCGCTAACACAATCTGGTCTCTATTTGCTCCCAGCTGCCAGCTGTTGTACCGATCCTTCTGATTTCAGGTAAAGATAAGAAGGAAAACTCAATTGCAGGAAAATGCTGTCACCGAAAAAGCAAGGAGCCAATTGGCACTTTTAAATTTAAAGCCCATACACAACTGGCACTTGTAAACACTAAGATACCAACAATGATGAGTTTGCCATTTTCAGTTAGCTGATACATCACCAGTTAAGCAGGTGGGTGGCTTGTTTGGTGGTTAGTCTAATTTATTTCTGGCACATCTGTTTACTGCCCACACCATTCGAATCTGGACCATAACAACCCTGGGAAAACAGTGGGAGGGATGAGGGAACCAATTCCACGGGGTGGACTAAAAGAAAAGCCGTTTCCCTGGCATCGCTTTTCCTTCAGAGATTACACGTCTTTCGTTTTCATCGTAGCATCCAAGTTGGCTCCGTCCCATTAATGGGACAGACCAAAGTATTTATCCCAATGCAAGGGGATTGGACAGAAAAGAGACCACACAAATGTAACTGTGTCACCCACTCACCTCCTTACAAAAGCATAACACGACACGACAGCATACCATGAGGAGTACATTACTTCTTTTCAAATGAGAGTCAACAAAACCATTTTACAAGACCAGGCTGAGTTTACAATTACCCTCCTTGGGTGAAATACTAGGATACTCTCAATCTGTTTAGCTGGGAGGCAATAAGCTGCATTCAGGTGGACAGCATAAAAACCTAATAAACTGTCACTGCAGAGAACAATTCAGAGCCTGGTGTTTTCTGCATCACAGCCCTCCTAGCTAAACAGCAAGGAAAGCTAACAATTTCACCCCAGTCTTACACAGTAAACCTCCACCTCTGCTTGCTGGAGCCCCGTTTCTGCTCTCTGCAGTGTTTAATGTGCTCCTAACTTCCCGTTTTGACTTCAAACTGTTCCCAAATGCTTGCCTGACAACATGTTCGAGCTTATGGTGCGAACAAGTATTACATGGTTGTTCTCCAGCACGCCATCCCAAAGACATTTGAGTCGCTGCCAGGGATGATTACAAGCATTGCCAACCAAATTGTCGAATGCTCAAAAAGTTTTAAATTGTTTCCAGTCAAACTTATTGAACACCAGACATTTTTTTTTTTCACCAAGGGGCGAATGTGGTCAATTTGTTCATTTTTTTTCTGTTTTGCATAAATACACATTTAGGGGTTTTCTCTATTTCTTCTAATTCTTTCGGCATTTCCCTTTAGGGGTCTCCACAACAAGTCAGTTTCTTCCATCTAACCCTATCTGCTGTTTCCTCTTTGGTCACACCAACTATCTTCATGTCTTCCTTCACTGCATCCATGAACCTCCTTTTTGGCCTTCCTCTAGTCCTCTTTTCTTCCTATGTACTCTCTCTCTCTCCTCTGTACGTGGCCAAACCCTCTCAGTCTGGCCTCTCGAACTTTATCCCCAAAACCTCAAACATGTGCTATTCCCCTGATATACTCATTTCTAATCCTGTCCATCCTGGTCTCTCCCAGAGAGATCCTCAGCATCTTCATCTCTGCTACTTCCATCTCAGCTTCCTGTCTTTTCTTTCTTCAGTGCTACTGTTTATAGGCCAAACAGCATGGCCGGTCTCACCACGGTTTTGTGCACTTTCCCTTTCATTCTAGCTGAAACTCTTCTATCACACATCACGCCTGATACTTTCTTCCACCCGTTCCGGCCTGCTTGAACACGCTTCTTCACCTCTTTTCCACACTCTCCATTGCTCTGGACTGTTGATCCTAGATACTTAAAATCTTCCACTTTCTTTATCTCTTCTCCCTGTAAACTCACTTTTCCATTTTTTTTCTCTATTTTTTCTCTATTATTTTGTTTTCTCTATTTAAAACATTTTAATATCTCAGTTGAGTATTTTTTCTTACATGAAGGAAGAAAAACATCATCAGGGAATCACACACTACCCTCTATCTAATAAGCATTATTAATCTGTTTCATTAGGTTGGGATTATGGCTCTGAGAGAGTGATTAGATGCCTCATTTCTAGTGCCCGCGCTGATTGTTGTTAAGAGCAACCTGTATTACCGGGGCATGGGCAGACTAAGCTTGCAGCTTATTTCATTCAAGCGGTGTCTCTTTTAATTACAGCTCCATTCAGATCCATGCAGCACCGACACTCTGATCAGTTTTTGAGTGTTTTTATTTCTTGAAAACACTCCATGTTGTGCCTCACATATTGATTGAGGAGGGCTTTTCATGCCTAATGAAAGATTATTCTGCTTCGTTTCAACAATTTACATGCTATCTCAATCAAAGGCTATTCACAAAGTAAAGAATTGTAGCAAGACTGCAAAGAAAATGAAAAAAAAATACTCATGATGGTTTCTTGGATTATTATATTTATTTTTGCTCTTGGAAATAACGAAGAGTCCAACTTATTCACTCTGATTGCTTTGATTGGATTTGAGGTCTCTTCGTCGTGGCTTTACATTACTTTGACAATAAATTAATATTTGATTACATAGTGCTGATTTGCCAATACGTATAAACTGAACCCTCTGGTAACAATTTTAATCTTTCTTTCAATGATTTCTGAAGCCACCTCGAAGAAGAAAAAAAATGCATCACTGGATCATACCCGCATCTCTCCAACTAATAAATGAAGTAAATCAAGAGAGAGGAAAACAGGCCGGGGCTGCAGATGCCCTCTTCCAGGCCAGAACTCCCCCAGGACAGCCTCGTCTTGTCCTCAGCAGCACGATCCAGTGAGAGACAGTCTGGTGATTCCATTAGCGCATTCTCTAATAGGAAACTACACCTGGGTCCTTGTTGTCCTGCAAAACATCCCAATTCATCAGCCTCTCCTCGGACTACAATCTCCCTGAGATGATAAAAGGAAAAGAATGCAAACAATGGAGTTTCATTACAAATGTGCATAAAAACTATGGAGATTTAACATTCTCAAACAATTAGTCTTATTATATGTACGTTCTCTATTTTTTTAAACTCTAATCTTTAAGATCTGTGGTGAGAGGAGGGAAGAGGTGGAGGAAAAGCTGGAGAGGTGGAGGTTTGCACTAGAAAGAAGAAAAATTAAAATTAGTCAGAGTAAGACAGAGTACATGTGTGTGAATGAGAGGGATCCAAATGGAAAAGTGAGGTTACAGGGAGAAGAGATAAAGAAGGTGGAAGATTTTAAGTATCTAGGATCAACAGTCCAGAGCAATGGAGAGTGTGGAAAAGAGGTGAAGAAGCATGTGCAGGCAGGCTGGAACGGGTGGAGGAAAGTATCAGGTGTGATATGTGATAGAAGAGTTTACGCTAAAATGAAAGGAAAAGTATAAAAAAAAAAACAGGGTGAGACCGGCCATGTTGTTTGGTCTAGAAACAGTAGCACTGAAGAAAAGACAGGAAGCAGAGATGGAGGTAACAGAGATGAAGATGCTGAGGATCTCTCTGGGAGTGACCAGGATGGACAGGATTAGAAATGAGTACATCAGGGAAACAGCACATGTTTGAGGTTTCGGGGATAAAGTTCGAGAGGCAAGACTGAGATGGTTTGGGCACGTACAGAGGAGAGAGAGAGAGTACATAGGAAGAAGGATGCTTGATTTGGAACCACCAGGAAAGAGTCTAGAGGACTAGAGGAAGGCCAAAGAGGAGGTTCATGGATACAGTGAAGGAAGACATGAAGATAGTTGGTGTGACCGAAGAGGATACAGCAGATAGGATTAGATGGAAGAAACTGACTTGCTGTGGCGACCCCTGAAGGGAAATGCCGAAAGAAGAAGAATCTTCTAGAAGAAGAAACATAGAGACCGCTACCTATCAGAATTTGGGACATTGTTGAAGTTCCATAATGATGGCTAAAGCAGTACTGTCTTGGATTAGGGTAGTTTGCCCTCTACAGGTCTGGAGTGGGGTCTCATGCGGTTTTATTCACAAATTAGGGAGAGATGGAGTGCGTGATCAACAGGCGAAGTTTGTGCAGCGTCCAAAATAATTTGGTCATTGCCATTAGTTCATCTTGGTGACAAAAGAGTCGAGCCAAACTGTGAAGCTCTCGATTTATCAATTGAGCTACATTACGACTCGAACGTATGGCAAATGCTTTGGGAGCAAGAAGATGTGACTTTGGTGAAGTTCAGTCTGGATTTCCAGGTTAATTTTGGATTTTAAGGCTAATTTTGGATTAAACATATAGCTAAAGATACTCCACGAAGCTACTGAACTACGTCAAAACGCATACATGCTTTTGGTTAATTTCTTTTCACTAAAATTGAATTAAATTTGTTTCACATTGAATGAATATACTGCACATCGTCTAAAGTTGACATACAGAAAAAAATAAGTAAATATACAAGCTTATGCTAGCATGCATACATAATCAGGTTTCCTTCATGACTGGTAAAACTACGTTGACCTGTTTTGGAAGTTCTGTCAGCTTTTTTTTTTTTTTTTGACACATTAGCAGAGCAGAACTTTCTTTTGCATGAAGCATAAAGTTGTCACATTCACTGATGTGAGGTTGATCTGATATATAAACAACTCATTGTGTTGGTGGGAAAGTATTTAAATACAGACACAGCCGCATGCACAAATCCTCTTCTGACACCCGGGAAGTCTGTCACTACATATCAAATGAAAACAGCAATTGTTCATTGCACAAAAAAAAAAAAAAAAAACATCAGGAAATGCAGGAACAAGATAAAAATTCTGGCTTCTTGTGGTGGATAGACCAGGTACTTTTTTAATCTGCTCTATCACCCTTTTGACAGAAATCTGTCATAAATCAAACACAGAGTTGTAATTTTAATTTGTCTCAGAATAAATAGACAGGAATGCACTTTTTTGGCTAGTACTCGCAAAGGAACCTAGAGATATTGTTTGGGATTCATCTAAGATGCTTAAACAAGCAATAAACGGCCAAATAATTTACAACAACATTTATTCATTTAAAGACGAATTGACCTCCGCAGGGTGGCTGGGCTCTCACTCAGAGATCGGGTGAGGAGCTCTGCCATCCCGGAGGAGCTCGGTGTCGAGCCGCTCCTCCTCCAGGTCGAGAGGAGCCAGATGGGATGGTTCAGGCATCTGGTCAGGATGCCCCCCGAGCGCCTTGCGGGCGAGGTGTTTCGGGCACGTCCCACTGGGAGGAGACCAAGGGGCAGACCTCGGACCCGCTGCAGAGACTATGTCTCACAGCTGGCCGGGGAACGACTTGGGATCCTTCCGGGTGAGCTGGATGATGCAGCCGGGGTGAAAGAGGCCTGGGCTACCCATTTGAGGCTGTTGCCCCCAGCGACCCGACCCCCGGAACAAGCGGAAAATGACGGAACGGAACGGACTTTATGGTCTTTTTTAATATTTTTCGTCTTTCTGCATTTCCCTTAAGGGGTCGCCATAGCAAGTCAGTTTCTTCCATCTGACCCTATGTGTTGCATCTTCTTTGGTCACACCAACTATCTTCAATTCTTCCTTGACTGTAACCATGAGAAGACTCTAGAAGAAGACCCAGGAAAGGGGCCTTCCTCTAGTCCTCTTTCCTGGTGGTTCCAGACCCGGCAACCTTCCACTGATGTACCCTCTCTCTTCTCTGTACATGTCCAAACCATCTCAGTCTTGCCTCTCTGACTTTATCCCCAAAACCTCTAACATGTGCTGTTCCTCTGTTAAACTCATTTCTAATCCTGTCCATCCTGGTCACTCCCAGAGAGATCCTCAGCATCTTCATCTCTGCTACCTCCATCTCTGCTTCCTGTCTTTTCCTCAGTGCCACTGTCTCTAGACCAAACAGCATGGCCGGTCTCACCTCGGTTTTGTACACTTTCCCTTTCATTCTAGCTGAAACTCTTCTATCACACATCACACCTGATACTTTTCTCCACCCGTTCCAGCCTGCCTGCACACGCTTCTTCACCTCTTTTCCACACTCTCCATTGCTCTGGACTGTTAATCCTAGGAACTAAAATCTTCCACCTTTTTTATCTCTTCTCCCTGTGACCTTTTAATGTACATTGTTTTTTTTCCTCCCAAAAGCTAGTTAAACACTGGAGGCCTTAATCCTAAATGATTATGATGGTGCAGTTAGCATATGTTCAAGTGTGTCATGTTTAAGAACTTATTACCTTGTATCAGCTGTCACGAAAGACGAAGCTTTCGTCCAATATTATACCACTTTACCAATTTAATACGCATTTTTACACAGATCTAAGGTCAGAGTCCAGTATGTTATTCTCCTTCAAAATTTACATGTGAATAAAATGCTGCTCAAAGCAAATAAGTAGCATGATTGTAGCTGTTTTTACAAAACTAGCTGGTAGACTATTTTTTTCTGGCGATCATTGACCCCACTTTTAAGACATTTTATGGCATAAAACAGCCGCTTTTCTTGCACGTCCAATGAACCCCACTTTTTAAAAGTTTTTTTAGTGGTAAAAAGTTTCAGCACTTTTTAAAGGACTGCTATTTCAAGTATAATTTTTTACTGCATATAAATATAAACATCGCCATATTAGTTTTCGGTGCATTGATGTATCCGTGTATGGATAAATTGATACGTCAATATAGCGACACACACAAATTGATATTTTCATTTCACCAGCACCATGTTGAGACCTCCCAATAGTTCTTATTTTTTTGCAAAATGAGAACACATTTTTTTGTTGTTGTTTTTCTTGCTTTCCTCCAGTGAGCGGGCGAACATGGAATTGTTCTGTGTCCCTTACAGCAGTGGGTCAGTCTAAAATGCCCTGATTGACGCCTGACTCCGAGCAGCCGTTCCACCTCTTGCTTAGTAAAGCTTGTGCCAAGAGGATTAAAAATGGAGTCCTCTAGGGCCATGCCTTGCCATCTGGACAGAGTTGATCTGAGAGCAGGGTTGTCAGCCAGTTCTGCTGAGTGCATAAAATACTGTAAAACTACATTAAAATACAGCTCTCTGCCTCTTAGATATGCTTGTATTAATAAAACTCCATTTGTGTGAGATTTGCTCTTCTTACCCCGTTATGGTTGTGTTTTTCGTCTGCTGAAGACCAAGAAAATACGTTTAAAATATCTTCCATCCTCCTTATGTTTTCTCCTAGGGGCTTCAAACTGGATAAGACAATAAATATAAAGATAAAGTATATATGTTGGGCCAAAACAAGTTTGAATACTGCCTATCTCTTTGACAGCGGAAATGAAAATGTATGGAAAAGTGAATGCTAATGCCTCAATAACCTTTTCCATGGAGTGACATCTGCAACCCCTGATACCCCCACCAAATCTTTAAAGGTTAAAGTGTGTGGTTGCTCCTCAGTATGCAAGGCAGAGGTAGGATGACATCTGTGTTCTGCATGACCAAGAAAGGAAAGTAGCAGTGCATGAAAATCATGCACAACATGAAAATGAGAGAATTTAGGTCAACGCCAGCCACAACTGGCAGGCTTCAGAGAAACCCGTAAAGTTTTGATGTTTGTATGATGTAATTCCTCTTATTTTTCCTTTCTGTGTTTTTTTTTTTTTTTTTTTGAGCACTGATCTCTGAATGGTAGGGGAGGATAGTGGGTGGGGGATGCTAGATTCCTTTATTGGCTCTCTCTCTCTCTCTTTGAGAGGTTATAGGTATTAGCGGGAACCAGCTGATGCCTCCTTTTCCACTTAGATTCCCCCATCCCTAATCCACCTAAGGCCATTCCTCCCACCCATGTGCTTTATCACCTATGTTATTGCTCATATTCATAAGGAGACACACTTGACAGCCCCAACACTCACATGCATTATTGCCAAATGTAATCTCAGATTAGCGACATAACCTTAGTTTGGCCTCATAACTTCGCAACTTCACTTACCGGTCCTCTAAGGAAGGGTTACATCAAAATCCCTTTTTTTTAGGTTTCTTCCAATTTTTGGAAGAAACCTAGGAGTACCATCTTTAAGAGTGATTAGTGTTAGTATTATTGTACACATTTTAATTTACAAATTGTGTAGAAGATGTGAAGTACGTGGTTAAATGTGGCAACAATCCAACGACTAGCAGGAAGTGTTACAATTAGGGTTACGGGTTAGAATAGGCACGGGCAAACTACGGCCTGCGGGCCACATGCGGCCCATTAAACGTTTTAATTCGGCCAATCGAACTTTTGAACAATCAAAATAAATAAATAAATATTGTTAATGTTTTATTTCTCCTGTAATTCTGATGTTTTCTCACCAGATGGCACACTCTAGACATATTTGCTTTGTTAAGAAAACAACAACACTGCACCTATTAAAATATGTGTGTCTCCCTAATGTGTGCACGCTGTCAAAAGAAATAGTGCGCACAGATATGAAAAGTCATTGGGCCCAAAACACGAACGTAAACAAGCGTGTTAGATGTTAAAACAACCAAAATGTCACATTAGATTTCAAACCTAGCGCCGCTAACTGCAAGTTTTTAAATGCTTTTGTACTAGATTTAAAACCTAGCCACGCTACATATGAAATGTAGCGCATCATTCTATCTGTCTAATCTAGCGGTTATCAAAGCATGCCATCCATCTGATAATGTTCTGGCCTCTTTGTCAAATGTTAGAATTCAATTAGGCACGCAAACCAAAACTTTTGCCCACCCCTGGGTTAGGGTTACAATATAATTGCTTGTGAGCAGTTTGCAAATTGCGTAGATTTCTAAACAAAGTACAAGAGTATGACCAATTAAACAGGTGCCAGTATGAACTGCACCACTTAAAATTGAAGGAAGTCTATTTGAAGAAAGTCTCAAATATTTCAGAGTTTAAAAAACTAAATAATAATGGTTTGAGTTAGTTTTCTTGGAAAAGAACTCACAATCATACATGTTATCTTTATCTGACAAAAGCCACCCAATCTTTAAAGCTAGCAGATCCACACGCTATCCTTTCTTACCGTCTAGAAATTCCAACTCTGACTTTAATCTAAAACTGCTCAAAGACACAAACTCAGACCTTCTTGTAATCATGTGAGATCATCTGTTCTGTAAATATGGATCTGGGATGACCAGGAGATGAGCCATCCGTGCGGGCTTAGCCTTTAGCTTTAGCCAGCTTTCGCTTGCCTGACATGGCACATCGTTTGCAACGTTCTCCCTCCCCTGTGACTGGTTACCACACATTGGGATGGCATGGCTTACTTTGTGGATCGGATCATCAAGCAGATGGGCTGTTGGATTAATACTATACGATCCTCTACGATGACATGAGCATCATTTTAATCAAAAAGAAAAAAAGTCATTTAGTAAAAAGGTTTTCTGAATAGTTTTTCAAGTTTTTTAAGGGAGTATAAAACTGTTTGTTCTGATATATATCTCTCTGTTAAACAGCCTGTAAAATGAGTTGGACCCGTTAAAGTTTACTTTTTAAACACCATATCACACTATCGCTTAACTGATCTGGAGCTTAACGGAATTTCTTCGCCTCTTCCTTGTGTGTACTGTGCAAATGGAAAGCCTTGTGGCACCTCATTAAGGACAAAAAAGGCACCCGAAAGAAGCCAGAGTCAGTGTTTATCTGCCAGTAGAGTGGCCAAAGGGTATGTACCCAAATAGATGGAGCACTGAAAATGTGCACTGGCCAATCAAAAACTACCATCAGCATATAACAGTCATTTTAAGTTATGAACTGCATGCAAAAAAATGTTTTTTTTAAAGCTGCAGTCTTTTTTTTCTCCAGAATCATGGCAAAGCAACACGCAATGAGTCTTGGCCAGAGGCATGAAACTAAAATAACTCAATGGCTTCTTCAGCAGGTAGTGTAAAATATAAAGTGTCTCTTCATAATGACAATCAATACATAGGCTTTTCAGAGAGGATAGCAGTAGCTATAAAGACATGCAGTTTTATGACCTGAATGGTATCTCTTGAGCCAAATCAAATGAGTAAAAACTTAAAAATTGTGTTTTAATGAGACCCATACAGAACAAGACGATGCACTTTTTAAAACATGTTTTCCAACTGGTTGGTATATGACTCGGTCTGAGAAATTGCTAGACATTAGCCAGCGGGCCCGGCAGGCAAAAGGCAGGGCACACCTTGCACCGGTTAACATTCTGTAATAGACCATACCGAAACAAATAATTAAGTCAACTCAAATCTTTTGATATACACAGTCGAAGATGTTTTGACTCATCCTGTTGGAAAACAGTAACTCAATTTTCCAATCAACGAGAATTTTCTTTCTTCCAATCTTTCAAACAGTGATATTTTTGGAAACAAAGAGAGAAATCAGCTGCTTTTGAGAGAAATATTGAAAATCAGTTCCATGCGGGTCACCATGCCAGCTGACCTAATCACCAGCATATTCATCCAATCTTATTCCTTTGAAGCCGTGGCTTTTATTAGACTAAGATTTACAGCAATTTCTTGCATTTCACTTTCAAGTAAGCAGTAAATGACTAAAAGTTCCGGAGAGCTTCAGTACCACTGACAAATGGTACGTTTAAATTAAGAGGAAATACCTAAATGCAGAATTTCACAAGAATGTTGAATAACAAATTACAGTGAAGTCACCTATTGCTGTCAAAAGATAGTTTTGTGTACAAAGTCTTAGATTTGTACCTAAGAATTTGTAAAACCGACTGGACCCAACTTTTAAACCTAAGGTCCTTTGAAATCTACCCCGTTTGACTTGGTTGGACTTGTGCTAATATTTACGTAGGCACACTGAAAATGACAACAATATACACTAAAAGAATTGCAAACTTTTAGGAATTGAGAACCTCGACGAAATCCTTTTTGTATGGTGAGCAATAAAATCCTATTCCGTAACCTGCCAGTCACTCTTAATTTCTGGTTTCTAGGACAGGCATTTCAGGAAACGCAATGCAAGGACAGTGCAAACCCAGGAAAAAACAAAAAACAAAACAAAATGGGTCTCAATATTTACGCAGTCTTCGCAAAGAGTTCTTGGGGCTGTCAGGGCTAGAAAATGTCTCATCTCAAATTTAGGACTCCGAGCATTTTGGGAATTAAGTTTTTCTCATTATTCTTGTTTATATTTAGTTTTACAAATGCTTATTTAAACTTTCTGAGATGGGAAAATAGGATGAATTTTGTTTTTTTGTTTGGTACCACCTATTGCCTCAAAAAACAGCCACCAATCAGCACATATCGACCATGGTCAATTCCGTGACCATGAAAGTAAATGTTTATCTGGACCTGTTTTGGTTCAAAAATATTCACTGACACTTATATTTGCAATCTACTTTCTAGACTAGACTGTCCAGGCGGGTTCCGCTTATCTTGGGCGGTCCTGATCAGAAAGCAGCGATTGTTCTAAACAAAAATGCACTGACCCACCGTGAAGCAATGAACCCCAAAGGTGCGAGTACAGATGGTTTTCATAGAGTGAAAGAAATCGACTTACACATCAAGCCAGGCTTTTTGGGGTGTACAAATAACTACACTCTAGGCAAAGAAGCACCTGCAACGGTTTTCAAAATTTCAAAGTCCCCAAAGACAACAGCCTGCTGCCCTGTACGCCTCACTGTGTTTGTATGTGTGTCTTTAGGGGCATGGGGGTGGGGTATTAGTTGGCTCTAATCTGCTTGATGATGAAGATCCTCAGCGTCCAGAGGGACCTGATGAGGGGGTTGGTGGGCAGAGGGGGTTTAAAAAAGGGGGGGGGGGGGTCCTTGTGGGTATTGCTCTCCTGCTTTTACACCAATGCAATCACGACTGTCGCTCATCGCTGAGCCGGTTGAACACGCGGACCATCTCTCCTCTAAACACACACATACTTCTTCTTCTCTTTGGCTCACTCACTCTTTGGTGCAAACACATACACACACTTCTCCACTCACTCAATTGCTCGCTCACCTCTCCCTCCCCCTATACTTCAGCAGTCGTTCCGTTACCGCACGGACACTCTCTACTTTGGTACAGCTCCTGTGCATCATCCTCCCGTTCCAGAGCTTCACTCGGTACCTCGTTCTCTGTTATGTTCCAACGCAAGCTCAAAGTGCACACGCAGAACGGGATGACGGCTGAAAGATACCAAAGAGGAAAGCAGAGTGAGAGAAGGAATTAACATAGACATAGAAGCCGTGCATGCAAAAAGGTGGGAAGCAGTTTAATTCTGTGAAAATTTGGACTTAACTGGCTTTGATTGTGCTCTCAAGTTACTCATAAAGGTAAGAATTTTCTTTTCAAATTGACCCTACCTTTGTATTTACCTTGCATGCTTCATGGAAATTGAACTGTTACTCGGAAACTCCACAGTCAGTTGGTTCTGTGAAAAGGCATTCCATTGCTTGTTGACAAGATCTGCGCAGAGCAGAAGGGACTCAATTTGATTAAGTTATTGTGACCACTCATCTGTTATATGCAGCGAAAACACTTCTTTTATGAGCACGTTGTTTTCTGTGCTGAAATGTGGATCAGCTCGATACTTGGCAGCAGTTTAAATCAAAGCAAGGCAAACATTTCAGCAGGTCTTCATGGCTCAAAGGATGAACTGTTAACACAGATAGCAATCGTTACTCACAAAATAAAAAAAGCTGAACATTTTAGACCTTATTTTTAGGTCTGTTATTTTAGTTCACGCACGTGAGCACATGTGGAGATTTTTTTCTTTTTTTAAATCAGTACTCTGATTTGCACACCATGTGTCAGAAGATCCTGGGAAGTTGATTTAAGCTTTTTATAAGCTTTAAATGGCAAAGAAAAAATATATTTTTACAGTAACAAAGACTTACTTTAACTCATAAATTTAGGAGAGTCATCGGCGTATAGTGTAATTTGATTAAAATTTTATAGAGTGTATTTTAATTTGAATGGAACATTTCTGGTTGTGTTTTCTTTTATTAAAAATGTTGAGTGTGTACACAAGGTCTGAGGGCTCAATCAAGGGCAAGAGAGTCTTCCTTTTGTCTGCACAAGGTATTTCTCAGCACTACAAGGCAAGACCATTTTAGCAGTGTGGAAAGGGATTAGTCAACAATATACGAGGATGTCAAAGAGGTTGCGAAATTAGGTTTGCTGAGAAACAAGGGATTATGGATGCAGCTTTTGCCCTGCATAACAGCTGCCACAGATGTTTGCTTCAATTAACCAGATAGGTAGTCTCATAAAAAAAAAAAAAAAGGCTGCGAATACATAGAGTTAACTTCCATTTTTTTCCGAGACAGTGTATTAGACAGCTGTGTATGTATTGAGCAAACAAGTGGCAACCGGAGACGAGGATAAACCTAATCCACTTCTTAGGCTTTTAAAGCCAGGTGCATTCAGTAGAATAATAAAAAAAATATCACTAACTTCTCATAAACTATAAATAAAATATCATTCCAGTCATGCTAAAGAGATGCCATGAGAATTCTAGAACTGCTTTTCAATTCCATCTTTACTTACAGATTAGATAAAAAAAAAAGAGGAAAAATGGTTTACTTTCTACTGCTTCGGGCATATCTAACGTTGCTCACTTTTAGTGTCAGAGGCACTGAGTCTCCTTATCAGCATTCAGCTAAAAACACCTGCTTTGGAATAATCAAATAACGCTCCAAGGAGTCCACTTCCAGAGGAAAAAAAAAAAAGAAGAAGAGCTGGACCCTTTGAGCACACAGAGGCTACTGTGCAGAAAATAAGCATTCAGGGCACACAGCCACCAACCTCTCAGGTATTATAACTGCATTAGAGGGAATAAATAAAGAGAGGCGCAGGATACGTGCGATTAATAAATGAGGATGGGAGAAGGGATTGGCTTGGCTGTGTTATGGAGCAGAATTTCCTCTACGTGATGACACAGTGGAAAGGACAAGTTTGTCATTTGTCATGTCTAATCATCATTTTTAGTCTAAGTTTTGTCTGGCGTCATCAGAGCCAGCCTGCGCAATGGGTTGCATAGGCAAATATGAAGTGTGCCACAAATCTACGGGGCGCAAGAAATAGATTAAAAAAAAGTCAAAATTGAACTAGTCTAACAATTTTCTTTGTGTAATTGAAAAGCCTATATGACAAAGTCATCAGCGTTTTTATAAGAATATGCATAGCAGTGGAATTTAGAGTAATGCAAAGAAGTGCCACCTAATTTCTCGTTTAGAGCACCACATTGGTTTGGACCGTGCTTGACTGTCATTGCAGGTTACCAGTCTCGTGTAAGGCACTGCAACTTCTAACACAAACAAGGCAAAAGCTGTGTATTGGAAAAAGCCAGAGGAAACCTGACTTGCCCAAGGCAAAACTTGTTATCCATCACCATCAGCCAACGAGCATACATCAGCCACAGCAAAGCCATATGACCGCGCCAGTGAAAAGTCAACCCGTTCCTGATACCTTTCTCTGCACTATGTCCATGTAAATTTAATGTGAAGACTAAGTGCTGTGTGGTAAATTACAGTATATATCCAACTGAGCTGTCATCACATCCTCAGATCTGCTGCTCTGTTTGATTAGAGAAAGCTGTTATTTATAGCGAGTCTGCAGCCATTACTGTATGCACATCTACAGTGATCAGTCATCCAAATATGCCACCTATCGCTGCATTTTTAAGTGAGTGTCCATCAAGAGCCTGCAGGCTTAAATGGAATCAATACTCGAGATTATTTGGATCTGCTGGCTCTCTTTACGATGGGCTCTTCATACTCCGCCCCCACTCAATGGACTCATTTTGACATCATCTGGGTCTAAATGAGGTGTGTCCGAGTGCATTTGTGTGCGAATCCATGTGTGTGGATGAGCATTAAAGTGCATCTGTCTGCGTGCATTACTGTAGAGCCATAAGAGGTAATAAGCTGTCAGAAACTTGCTTCCACGCTTTCAAGCATCTGAATGCTAATCAGACAGTGATTTGCTTGTTCTGGCTGTAGTCTTGCAGCCAATCTGACATGAAAGAATTGGGCTCGTATCAATGCGCTGTGTGTCAAAAAGCAATTTCTCCCGCAGCGAGGAACATTTCGCCAAGACCCCCTCAGACCCCAAAAGACCGAGCTCCACCTGGCTCTACGACAATCAGTCCTAAACACCTCAAATTAAAGTCTTGCAGTGATGGATGACTCTCAATCTCCTGGAGATATTGCGTGTGCGTCTTGTCTGAATGATGGGCAACTCCTTTCCAGTTCACTTAGCAATTATTTATATAGATTTGTCTCCGTTCATTTGTCAGGTGTTTTTTTTTTTTTTTTTTTTTTGCGATGTAGCATTTTTTTTTTCTCCACTCTGTGGTAGAAATACCCTGCAGAGATAAAAGCTTGCACTTTCTACAGCTTTTTGAGGCTTTTTTTCTGGAAAGCAAACAGAACTTCCCCTGTGGTATGCCAACATAGTTGGTGAAAATAGCTACAGGATAGATGTGCTCAGCTGACAATACCGGTTTTACATTGAGGACGCAACTGATTCGCCCTACGAGAAGACAAAGCGGTGAGCTCAGCTCGGGGTTCAGGGAAAGATAAAAGGTGAGGCAGGTCCTCTGAGACTCAACCGTGCAGAGCTTGAACACTGATTATTACTCACATCTGAGCACTGACGTGGCTTATCTTAGAATGTCAACAGTTAGTGCAGACAAGATAAGCGCGAAGAAGCCAACAAATTAAAATGTGTGCACGCAAATTCGCTCCTTGAGCACCGTTAAATTCACCGCCCCCTAAAAAGGAAAATCCCCATCTTAGCATGTGAAGTTCATTGTCTAGCCTTTTGTTCAATAAAGCAGGAATTCATAAATAAAGTCAACATCTTTGAATACCAAATGCATACTTAAAATATCTGGAAAAGCCCATGGCATTTAGGTCGTAGAATATATTTGTGCTCTTTGAGAAATTCAGCACAGATTCGAAGCCAATAGTAGGTGCGAACACTTTGTCATGAAAATCACTGGAGGCCGTGCACAGGCGCAAGTGGAAAGGAGGATATTTTCAAGCATGAAAATGACATGACTATTTTTAAAAATGTTCAAAAATTGCCAGTGCAAATTCCGTAATGAAAAATTAAACATGCCAGTGATGTCTACTTGGGACATATACGGCCATCTATTACTTTACAAAGGAAAGTAATAGATGTAAATTCTACTACCTTACAAAGGAAAATAATATATGTAAATTCTATTACTTTACAAAGGAAAGAAATAGATGACCGTATATGACCGTAAAGTAACAGTCATCTGAAACAACGAGGAAAAGATAGCTAGCACAACATTAGCATCATCAAACAAAGCAACAGGAAATGCTCAAATATTCTTCTGAGTTACACAACTGTTTCTTCATTCTCTTTATTGTGTCTCAATGCTTAAGGAACAGATTTTTTATAGCCTGCTTGTGTTATAAACCAGTCAGTAATGCGAGTACACGCGCACTCCCTATCCTTTGCATTTCTGATTAAAACCCTCTCCATCTGGCACATACTTAATTATCTGAACTCTTCCAAAACAATAAACAGTCATCCCAGGCTAGACTCAAGTCTATAACCTTAAACACAACCCCATACACCCCCAATAGCAACTTGGGAAAGATTTTCTGTCACATAGGTGAATGACTATTAGTTTAGTGACCCTAGAGGTAAAGTCAGATTGTAATGATTTCTACAGAAGGTGCTAGGGGGCTTTTCATTACCCAGGCTGAGCAGGGCTGCAGGAAAGTGTAAGGTAAAAACAAATGTGGAATACTCCATTCTCGAGAACTGATTAAATCTTACACCAGGACCTGAAGGCCATTATTATATGCTATTTCAGTTTAGTTTTACTGGGTCAATACGTACATTTGAAGAATTTTTTTTTTTTTATAAACCTCAACATATTTGCAAGGCAGCAGTGTGTCAGTTAATCCTTCAGCAATGATAAGATAACCACTCAGCCGGGGTTATTTATAGAGCTCGACTTTAACGGTGCAACTAATGATTTTGATTATGTGTCAGTCTGTCATTTATTTTCCTTCAAATTAGTCTTAAAACAGTCTTTGATGAACATATCGGTACTATACAATGACATTTGGTTAACGGAATGCCAATATCTAAGACTGAATGTGTTTCTTTTAAAAACAACACTTATTGGATTTGACATTTTTAAATGGTTGGTTTAAGAATTACTTAACTTAGAAACCTCCCCTCAAAAAAACACGTCACATCTATCTATTGATTTGTCGATGTAAAGCAGATTTTCTTTCCTATCGAATTAGGAAGCTCCTTTCATTAATCCCCCTCAAGCATATGCTACATAAAAATTTCCCTTTTATTCTTGCATGTCTAAAATCTTCATTGTTCCCGCTGACACCAACTTTCTGTGACGTACCTCTCACTAAGCGTAACGATTCCCATTTTGCTCAACACACTTCAACAGGCTAGCCGGCCCAGCATGTAGACCACTATGAGAGCAATGCAGCATAAATGTTTTAGTCTATTTCCCCATCTGTTCAGTAATCCCTTCACAGAATCCCACGCTACATTCATGCAGGATCAGCCGTGGAACTTTGCTGGCTAACAGATGAAGATTTATGTGGGTGAGAAGAAAACTTTTGCTCAACATTTAAAGGTGTGCCAACAAACAAACACAATGTGCAGGATATGCTTGGTTTTAAACGCGCTATGATTTATAATACCTGGCGTGTGTTTCAAACTATGTGTGATGTGCATGCTAAGGACGTATCGAGCAAGAGCGTTCAATTTTAGCTTTATATTTAAAAACTGCTTTCCCTGGTCGAGCAATCTAGGAGAACAAAAACTATCAACTTTTGCTAAAATCCTACATAATTTATTGTCAATTCCATAGAGTAGAATTTTCCTGTTTTGTTCTACTTCAAAAGAGACCAGCTGCTTTGAATTAGAGAGTTGAAAAATCCGGACCCTGCTATTATTTTCTTTTTACAAAGCAAAGATATGAATCCAATCAAAAACATTTGTAAGAGCAAACCCATCTAACTCTGCGCTTTGCTTTTAGATGAGACCGTGAGGACAAATAAATACTTCCCTCGCCATTCATTCGGGCTTATCTTCAGACAAATGCTTCTGTGTGAAATGTCACTGGGGAGATATAAGAGGACATTGTTGTCTGTGTTTCTTTGTTCAATTTTATTTTTTTATTCAGAAGAGTACCAGGGCTAAAATTACTGATTCCCCCTACCCGGACCTAAATCATACTGACTCCTAAGGACATCGTTTCTCATGTACAGTTTTTTGTAACTTAACAACTTACCATTTCGAGCAGGTTTCACCCTCATGCCTTATATAAACCGTGAACCTGGCAAGTGATAAAGCATTGCACTTCTATTAAATAGAATAAGAAATCATCCTGTCGGACTCTAGATCTTGGACTAGGTGAGTCTTCTTATGAGCGAGACTTCCTCAAGGTCAGCTTGATCGTGCTTTCTTCAACATGCAGCCTTTGTGATGAATTGGACACAGTGTATGGGGAGAAAATGCAAAAACTAGGGGTAAAAAGTGATGAAGATGTACACGGTAGATCTGTGTGTTTACCTGTAGAAGGAAGCAGGAGGGAGTTGTGTTTCTGTTTGTTCTGAAAGAGATTGAAGACTGCAATTTCCGTCTCTTAAGATCAACTCATTAATTGCAATTTGTGGTGGCATAGAGGAACTACTAATGGCTGTAGATGGTCCAACAAGTTTTCACTGGAAAAGTTTGGTGGGATAATTAGAAGCATAAAAATTATGTCCCTCATTTAATCGCAGAGGTGGAGGAAAAGTTGGAGAGGTGGAGATTTGCACTAGAAAGAAGAGGAATGAAGATTAATCAGAGTAAGACAGAGTACATGTGTGTGAATGAGAGGGATCCAAATGAAAAAGTGAGGTTACAGGGAGAAGCGATAAAGAAGGTGGAAGATTTTAAGTATCTAGGATCAATAGTCCAGAGCAATGGAGAGTGTGAAAAAGAGGTGAAGAAGCATGTGCAGGTAGGCTGGAACGGGTGGAGGAAAGCATCAGTTGGGATGTGCGACAGAAGAGTTTCAGCTAGAATGAAAGGGAAAGTGTACAAAACTGTGGTGAGACCGGCCATGCTGTTTTGTCTAGAAACAGTAGCACTGAAGAAAAATCAGGAAGCAGTGATGGAGGTAGCAGAGATGAAGATGCTGAGGATCTCTCTGGGAGTGACTAGGATGGACAGGATTAGAAATGAGTACATCAGGGGAACAGCACATGTTAGAGGTTTTGGTGATAAAGTCAGAGGGACCACACTGAGGGTGGTTTGGACATGTACAGAGGAGAGAGAGATAGTACATAGGAAGAAGGATGCTGGATTTGGAACCACCAGGAAAGAGGCCTAGAGGAAGACCAAAGAGGAGGTTCATGGATACAGTGAAGGAAGACATGAAGATAATTGGTGTGACCAAAGAGGATACAGCAGATAGGGTTAAATGGAAGAAACTGACTTGCTGTGGCGACCCGTGAAAGGAAATGCCGAAAGAAGAAGATGATTTAATCGCTGTGTACAATTTGGTTTGTTGGATGCCCCTAAATAACGGATCATAAATAAAAGCAGTAAATTTCAAGTTCAGTGTAGCTGTGTTAAAATAAGCAATTAGACCCACCAACATAATCTCTGTGGTAACTTTATAATGCTTGCAATTGTGGGGATAGAATTGCAGACAATGCAGTACTTCTTGGATCAAATTCAAGTCTATATCTAGCCCATCTGGTTGGCCTGGATAGTATTCAAAAACTGAAACACTATAAAGCCCCGAAAATGTAATTGATGAAGTCAACGACATTCATCACAGTGATGCTTGATGAAAAACAATTAACACAATTCAGCTTGAGTGAGGAAGGCCAAAATATGCCTTTCATTTGATTTAAATGAAACAAAGATCACTGAATAATTGAAAATGAGAGTATTTGGAAACCAACAAAGATGGAAGCATCTGGAACAACATTAACGATGCTTTCCAGTTTGTATTGTTAGAAATTGAGCACATTCCTCTAAATTTGGGCAAATTGGGCTTGTAAAAAATCTTACAAATAGACACATTCTACTTATGAAATTGGCTGAATTTAAGTCAAATATGTCAATTTATTTACACTGATTTGTAAGAATAATGGTGTCTAAGAAACATTTTTAACATTTCCTAAATGTTCCACTGCATTTTTTAAAATTTTGTTCAACTTCTGTTTGAAAATGTTTGAAAATTACAACAATTATACAAAAATTGGGACTTCTATTAATTTGAAGTTACCAATAGACCACTTTGATTGGCTCTCATAGCTTATTAAAACATCTTTGTAATGTTTCGAACTTTACTTATTTCTTCCCAAAAATTGACTGCAAACATTTTTGTGCCATCCATCAATTGAAATTATTTATTGGGTTTTAAATTGTTATGTACAAGTCTCATATAGTTATATTTATGTTTCTATATATTTCATTAAAGAACCTTCATTGTATTTATATATTTTTTCTGGCTGTTTACCTGCAACGTTATTTGCAAAAGAAAAAAGCAGAGTCCGAGTTACAGTCAGCAGGAATTCCTTGGTACTTCCATGTTATTTGTAATTTTTTTGACATTTTCACGAACATAGACATTTTGCACAAAATAAAAATACTGACATTGGCATTGTTACAAAACATAAAGTATCTAGGTTATAACTAATGTCGTGCCCAACGGACTGTACTGTCCGTTTTTTTTAAGCTGACGTCTTAATGTAATTTGCTTTATGTCTTAAATGACTAAGTCAGCAAACTTGCATTTGAGTTGTAATGTGTGTTTTGTCAACAACCCAAGTGCATCAAAGGAGACACCCCGTCCCACACTGTTCATTCGGGGATGTCTTTTACCGTTCTTCATCAAGGAAAAGCTATGAGTAAGACAAAACCAAATTGAAAAGAACACCCTAAGGGCTGTGAGCTCTGACTTTGACAGCTGTGACCTAGCATGCCAAGTTTTCCTGATGAGCAAGGGTCTTCTACTTCATTGTGTGGAAGATAAACTAACAATGTGTTCAGCCGCCCTTCTGCAAGCAGAGGCATTGTATTGTTCCATTTCTTACCATCTACACAAACCACTGAACTGACAGATCCATCTTTCTTGTAGAGAGCCATAAATCACTTGAATTATGTTTTTGTGAAACTTTAAAAAAGAAGAAAGTTTTTGATTCAACTTTGGATGATAAACTTGTTTTTTTTTTTTTTTAAAGAACTTAAAGATTGTAAACTTTCTGGGGCTTTTCTCTGTCTTTCTTTTTTAAAAAATGTAATTATTAATTTCATTTCCGAAAACAAGTTTATCATAGTAGCTAAAATCAAAGCTAGAGGAAACTAACAGTCAAAGATTTCTGTCATCTCGGGATTCAGGGAAACACTGCATATTGAATCTAATTATGAGTTTAAAGCCCGAAAAATGTACGTCACAAACAAACTCAGGAAGTTTGAATTTAAAATAGTATGAAATAATTTATTCTTTCATGGTGCAAATTAATGAAAAATGAAGGCAAACTTGAATACCTATAACATACTAGATAAAGCTTTCCAAGACGTTTGGAGCAAAGGTGTTATTTCTCTGCTCAGAGAAGATCCAGATTACTTTTTGGGCTTTTGGTTGGGAATATCCCACAGGGGCGCCCTGGGTTTCCCTCCAGATAAGCTGAGAAGTGTGTCCAGGTTTACAGAAATTTGGGAAATCAAGCTACTGTCCTCCCAGCCAGACTTTGGACAAGTGCAAAACAAATAAAAAAAAACATAAAAAATGTAGACCGAAAAAAAACCGATAATTTTATCCATGTATATTCTTAATAATCAAGGCAAATTTAGAATTTAGATTTGACACTGAAACTTAGAGGTAACAAAACCTTGTGGATAAGAGGCAAAAGGTCTTTGAACACACAAGTCCAAATGAGGTACATTTGTATTTAACCTGTTGCCTAATAACATAATTACGCATTGGAGAAGACTAGCTGACAAAGAAAGCTTAGCGCCTCGGGCCGGGTATCAACTGAGAATGGCTCAGTGGGTAGGATGGCCGTCCTGTAACCGTAGGGTCTCTAGTGCGGTACCCCGCCCAGGGGTCATGTTGAAGTGTCCTTGAACTCCCAATTGCTCCTAATAATAGTGGTATGCGCCTCAATACATAATTACGTATTGGAGAGGACTAGCTGACAAAGAAAGCTTAGCGTCTAGGGCCAGGTATAAACTGAGAATGGCGCAGTGGGTAGGACAACCGTCCTGTAACCGTAGGGTCACTAGTGCGGTCACCTGCCCGGAGGTCATGTTGAAGTGTCCGTGAACTCCCAATTGCTCCTGATGATAGTGGTATGCGCCTTGCATGGCAGCTCTTATCATCAAGTATGAATGCGTATGTATGAATGGGTGAATGTGAGCTACAATGTAAAGGGCTTTGGGTACCAAAGCTGTACTGTATGTAAGTAGAGTCCATTTACTATATTTGATTAGTCAGTACGTACCTCGATAAATGGCTCCACCCTCCAAAAACATAAATGTTACGTTAAGTGACCGTTCTGAAATTATCCCTAAGAATGAGTGTGTGTGTGGATGGTTGTCTGTGTATGAGGCCTCGCGACACGCAGGCGACTTGTTTGGGGTGTATTCTACCTCATGCCTTAAATTAGCCGGGATAGACTCCAGCACCCCCTGCAACTCCGTTAGGTTCATAAGAAGAACCAAAGTACTTGGTAGCTAACGAGCTAATTTATGTGTTATTTTTGCAATCAGTTAGATGGATTGATGTCTGTTTACTCCAACGTGCAAACATAATTGTGTGGCTTTTAGGGCAGTCGCATTAAACCACCGGCAAAGAAGAAAAAACAAAAACCAAATAAAACTGGTCTTTGGTTGTTCAGGGATTTCCGAAGCTTATGTCTCTGTTGCCGAGATCTTTTTATCTTTCATCTTAAAGAAACATAATGAAAGCATTTTGTTGTTGTTTTTTTGGATGAGTAATGATTACGTCTCCTTATGGTATGGATGATAGCGGAGTAAAAGAATAATAAAAAAGACAAATAATGCCTACATGAGACACATTGAGGAAACTCATGGATGATCCCCTATCTTATCGCATGAGCATGAATTACATAATTAACAATTGCTCAAGGGAAATCATCATTTGATGGTTGAAGCTGCCGGAAAAAGGGTGCAGCACAGAGTTGCTACATTAGGCAGATGATGCCTCACAGTAGCCGTTCATCAAAATCTAATCGTTCTCTCCTCATTTTTAAAGAATTCCGAGGGTAGATCTTTTTTTCGTAATGAGGCAGCAGGCAGTCACTAAAGTAGTTTTGGCAAAGTTCTACTCAGTTAATTCTGCTGTATGTTTTATAAAAGCAGTTTAAATGAAACATGCTGCCCATAAATAGTGAAATTTATGAGAAGTCCTGTGAATAATCACTTTAATGAAGAATTCTATCGCATTAACACTGCTTGAGTGTATCGATAAGTATCACTCTACTTCTAGGGTTCCGTATAGATTTTTGTCTGTGCATTTTCATTAAAGATGCTAGACACATACACACGTACCCTTTTTCTGGCAATTTATATCCACCTTTATTTTGAAATTTTTGTGAGCAAAATTAAAATAGTTGGTTTCTGGTGGGTTTTTTTTTTCTCATTAAAAACACAAGTTTTCTGTTTTAGAAGTGTAAAATATCAGTTTCAGTTCATTTTAAACTCTGATATCAGAAGGTTGCCCATATTAGGCGCCATTCAGGTTTTTATAGATTTTTTTCCCTATTGTTTGATATGTATTTTGCTTGTTTCAATTTATTAAATCGTCAGATTGTATCTAATACATCCCAAAGGCCTCTCTGTTGACGTACTACTTTGACATTTTTCTGTGATATAAAATCGAAAAAAAAAAAAAAATTCCTAACCTTCACATCTTCAATCAAGTCATTGGTCATTGTTGTCAAGTAGATTTAAAAATTACTTACATCTTCTCTTTTGAATTGGTTGGTTACTTAAAACTTTCTGACGTGTCCAGGCATAGCCGGATATCTCTGTGGACTCATTTTGAAGTCTAGCTCAAGACACGCTTGTTTAGGAAAGCCCATGGTTGAATAAGGTTTCTTTCTGATTTGATTTCTTTCTTGCTTTTAATGTTCTGATTCCACTTGTTTAATTGGTTGTAATTGTGAACCAATTACTGGATTTTGAGGCATCAAATCGGTGGTAAAATGTCAGTCCTCAAACTGCAAGAAGCTGGTTTGATTCCCACTGGACCCATTCAAGTGTCCCTGGAGAAGACACCTAACCCTGAGATACTACCACCATTGAGAGGACTTTCCCCTTGTCGGGAAAAAATGCCTCTTGTGGGTATTTTTCGCCCACAAGAGGATTGATAAAATAAAAATGCTATATAAATAAAAATGACTTAGATTCTTCTTTAGTTCTAAAAAAATCTTCTGAATTCCCAAGATCTTTGTTTCTTTAAACATTAAAAAAGCAAACTCAGTTCGTATAGATTCATGTGACTTTCACTCTGAAAGCCTTTCACCAAGTTTAAAATGGTTTAGAACAAACAGTGAGTGAAATTGTGTGTTGCAGCATACTATCCTCAAGGCTACAACACGCTGACAAGAACAGTGTCTTCCACTAGAACAACGGGGGGAAATGCTAGGGACTGGCCACTGGAACGTGTCAAAAGTCCCCAAGGCAGTGGCCAAGCTACCAAACCCTTTACATCCTTAAGTGATGGAGCAACCCACCACAATTTCCCATTCTCATCTTTGACCAAACAAAGATATTTTCTCTATGCAGTGAGGAGTTTAATGATTTCATGGCAGTAACTTTCATTTTGAAAGTGTTACAATTTTTGGCAACCACTTATTCAACTGTGAAATATGGCATGAATGAAACATACCGGAGTGTTTTAAATTAAAGAAAAGAAAAAAAATATAGTGTGCACACTGTATTGTTGAAATGACGAGTAGACCAAGATGCAATTTCAAGTCAGATTATCACAACCAAGCATCAAAATGAAAAAGAACTGAAAATACATTCTCCGCCTTTGAATTTTGATCTTTTTCTGCATGGTCATATTCTGCAATTCGCATATCTATTATTCTGCTGTAAGCTTAAAGGAAAAAACACAATGTATATAATAGTTTAATGTTCCGTGCACTTCGCCGAAGTCTGCAAGAGCAGATTGTATTTTCCAAGGAAGATTTACCCATTCTTTATGTTCGCATTAATCTGCTCTAGTTTGAACACAGAGCAATGGCTTTTTTTAAAGTTTACTTGCTAACTGAAAGTGAATAAAGTCAGGGAGATGAAACGTGCTATGTGAAGTTATTCATGAGCCTTTTATAACCATTGTCAGCACAAGACTCCGTCTATTCAATATTTCAATGCTGCTTGCGAAGAATGAGGTACAAACAGAGCGAGAGGGAAATTTTTTTCTCCCCGTGGGATTTTTAGGGCCACAGTGGTTGCCACACTGATCAAAGATATTCTAATTCCAAAAAAAATAATGAATAATCATTATGAAAATAGAACCAATTAGTCTTTCTTTTCCCAAAAAAAAAAAGTTAATGAATGCATTGTGGAATTCTTTTATTTTCTGGAAAGTAAAAAGATTTACTGGTAAAAATCAAGCATCTTTGAATAGAAGCAATGTGGGGAGAGAAAATTGCCAAAAATACATTAAAAACAGGGAATAGTATAATTTAGAACATTACTGATGTGCAGTATTGTATATTATGGCATCGACAAAAACAAGAAAACATGTGCTTGGCTCGACCAACCGATATTAATTTTAAGACAAAAGTGGTTCAAGCTGAATTTCTATTGGTTTGTGCTTCTTTTCAATTGTTATGTCTTTGTAAAGTCTAGATTAATTGATAGTATTTACGCTGTATCTGTCCCTGCTACTACCTGAAGCATTAACTAGCTTGTTTGCTTTTTTTGTCACACTATTATTCTGGCAAGTTTGAAGAATGGAATTTTTGGGGAATTTCGCAAGCAAGAAACTATGCTAAAGAGGCAGTATTTTGCGGTTAAATTCTTTTTTCTTATTACAATAATTGATAAATATGTTAAATGCGATATTCACTGGAAAAAAAAAAACGTATTACTTTGACTTTAGTTTGACTCTTGATTTCATGAATTCCTGCCTCCTCTTGTACCTCATATAGTCATGGGCCATCGGTGCAAGCATAACGTAGCATCACTCTCATGAGAGAAGTCACAAATACTGTTTAGAGCGCATCAAAATAGGAAAGCTAGTGCATATGCATAAAAACAGGACAGCCTTTCGGGACGGGGTATGAAAAGAGTATCTGCTGTAAAGCATTTCCTACTTGGAATATGGGCTGGCAGAGAACAAAGTCAGTGGCCAAAAAGAAGCTAATAATATCTTTACGCTCAATGGGAGTGTCCACAAATTGCTTGAACATAGCGGCAATCCATGAATGAAAGGGAAAAAAACTCGAGATATGTTTTTGATGAGGGTATGGTATTCAAACGTTTTGTGAGCTAAGTCTAGCGTCTATGGAAGTGGATGTTGTTCTTGGAATCCAATCTTTTCGGTGACTCGATATCATCAGGGAAACTTTTGAAAAGTATATTTTCCCCCCATCAAAGTTAAGCTGGCACTTCAATACCGACCCTATTGGAATAGATTGTTATCACTATTTGTGTTGAGCTACCCACCAATCTAGTACCATACAATAAGATAGACTTCATTATTACTTGCTTAGTTTCAAGTAATAGAAGGGATAAGTAGAGTACACCTTGGTTAGGGTACCAGCCCATCACACTTTTAGTCTTAATTTGAGTTATTGGATTATGTCAGAGGCATATAGTATTTCTAGCCTATAAATAAACATACCTTTTCTCTATATACACAAAACAACCTAAACAATGAGCAAAGCCAGAATTTAAAAAAAAATAGTATGAACAAATTTGAGAAGAGGGGGAAAACAAGTCTAAGTAGATTTTGTTTTGCAAAGTAATTTCTAGATTCTACTTGTGATTGAGTATGTTTGCAGAAATACACTTTTGGATAAGATAAAGGTTATCTCCCCTGACATTTAAACTGCCCTATATTCTAACAAGGGCACAAAGTTTAGATACAAAGGGCCTCACTTATCAATTGCAGAATGAAGTCTGTGACCTAAACAGTGAAGTTTGCTCCACAACAGCTTTCTCCTTTGTCCTTGTGGTAGAAACTAAACTGTCTGATGTTATCTTATTTACCCCACAGCACCTCATTTCTCTCAACAAGATTTCTGTGCAGAGTTTCGCCCCTGATGGCCCCTCCCCCCACGCACTTACATGTGCATGCAGGTGCACACACTGAGAAAGAACACAGCAGACATTGTGTCTTGAATACAGCTGAAAAGTCAAACAGATTTTTTTTTAAAATCTATTTTAAGAAAACAAGAATAAAAGCAAAATATGTGTTGTAGAAAATTATTTAAATAGATTCAATAGGTTTAATTTATTTAGGTTGGGACATTGGACCAGTGGCTGGCATTGTGGCCTCATAGCCAGACGGTCATTGGTTCAAGTCCCGGGTGGGACAAGGCTTGGAACACTAGACTTTCTGTGTGGAGTTTGCATGTTCTCTCCGTATATGCGTGGGTTTTCTCTGGGTAGTCGGGTTTCCTTCAACCCTCCAAAACCATGCATGTTAGGTTGATTGGCCACTATGAAATTGCCCCTAAGAATGAGTGTATGTGTGGCCCTGTGACAGGTTGGTGACCCGTTCGGGCCATATCCTGCCTCTCGCCTTAAAATTAGCCGGGATAGTCTCCGGCACCCCTCGCAACCCTGTCAGGTATGACTGGTTCAAAAGACAAAATGAGACAGTAGGTTTAATTGTGATCATTCAAAATCTTATTTTGGGAACATTTAGAGCTTCTTCGCTTAGAAAAAAAAAATCTCTTTTTTTCATTTAAGTAGAATTTTTTTTTTGGAGTTGGACTGTTTTTGTCCTTCATTTCTTTGGTCTGTTTTAATCAATAGTTTGAAATTCATTCCTGCTGAGATGTGAACACATGACCTCACTGCTGAAGAAAGCTGTTCTGACGTTCGTCTTCACCTTGTGTTATTAAGGTGTTAAACCCTCTCACTGGGATGGTTTAATATATAATCTGAGAATATAGAGTGGGAAAATTGTTCACAGTCTCCTGGCACTTTTACAAATATTTCTCCATCTGAGCGGCAACTGGCTTATTTTACCCCTCACTAACTGTACGAGTGGATAGGGACAAGCAAGAATGGATACATGCAAATCCAGGAAAAAAAACACAAAAAAAGGGCAGAATTACAACGTTTTGACCATTCTTGTACATTTGAGAAGAAATTAATGTTTTAGGTTTATTTCACAGTTTTTGGAGGTAAAAACAGCATCCATTTTTCACAGATGTTTACCTGATCGAAGAGGTAGTTCCTCTGGAAAATGATTTACAAAAGACCTTAGAGTTTTTAAGTCCACCTGGGACTTCGGCAGATATTCCCAACAAACCATTGATAATCATACCCTGCCTGTTATTTAGCCAATTTTTTTTTCACTCTTACCCTGTCCTGTCCAGTGTTCGGACAAGTAGATTGGTCATCCGTATGCCAAGTTTGCAGGACAAATTTGCCCAACCAGGGCTGACCTGGGCAAGTGTAATTTATTATATTAATTTAGGTGTTTTACGCTCCATCCTGATTGTCTGTGTTTTCTGTGGCAAATTTACTGGACCTGACAGGGATACATAAAAGTGAGAGAGAAAAGAAAGAAGTGAGAAAGAAGAGGCGTTAAATGGAGAGAAAAAAAAATGGACGCGGGTAAAGTGCAGAGATAAAAAAAGTTTAAACCAGAGACTTTTTTTAGACACTCAAAGACAACTTTCTATAACTAACAAATTTTTCGAACGCAAAACGACTTAACAGAAGCTGTAATGTTGATTTGTAACAAGTAACGTAGCGGACAGTAAACAGTGTAACATAGTGTGAAAATGCGAATGAAAGTACATGGTGCTGATGTTAACCATGTGTGTTTTCAGGCCAAACTTCTATAAGTTTAAACTTACACCAAGTGGCCTGAAATAAAAATGGTTTAGTCTTAAATACTTTTTAAACCAATTGTTTTAAATTTACTGACAACAATAATGACCAAAGTGGCCATACCAGCCTGTCTATGCCTGATCCCGTCAGACCTCAGAAGCTAAGCAGGCTGGGCCTGGGCTGTACATGGATGGATGACCGCTGGAACCCCAGTTGCCACAGTGGGACGGTCGTAGAGATTAAATTGCCATTGTGTCCCTGGGCAAGACACTTCACCCACATTGCCTAGTCAGAATGGTGTGTGTGCGATTGGTTGGTGATGGTCAGAAGGGCCGATGGCGCAAAATGGCAGCCTCGCTTCTGTCAGTTTACCACAGGGCAGCTGTGACTACAAGAATAGCATACCATTACCTGGCATGGAGTGAATGAATAATGCATACATGTGTGAGAAGCGTCTTTGAGAGTCCTGAAAAGCGCTATATAAATACAATGCATTCTTACCACAAGAATAAAATCCCGGTTCTTTTGGTGGTAATAGGACCAGTACCCTAGTCTTTCCATCACCTACTTTAAAGACAAAATAGCTTTGGGTCAAATTGACCCGAAAGGAACACTCGTATGTTCATTAAAAAACAAAAACAAAATAAACATTTTTGTTAAACAAGTTTGTCTATCAAATTAGGAAATGTCATGAAATAAATAAATCAAAGGGAACTATTATTTTCTTATGACGGCACTTTATTCTTCTATGTGTAAGCATGACTTCTTTGAAAGTATTTTAATTGGGAGGAAAACAAAGGGGAATTTGAATTCTGATAATTTGAAATTTGACAGGAGTCTGTTTGATACTTCAAACGAAGATTTCTGCCAAAAATTCGTATTTATTCATTTCTTTTATCTTGCAATACTAGACAAGGTTTTAAAAGTCAAAAGATCGACTAGGTGTCTGCAGAATTTGAAGTCAATGCAAAATCTTATTCATCAATGAGTGACTCCAGTGACCCACTTTTTCAAACACCCGCTATAAGTCCTTTTTCTTTTGAATGTCCTGAAACTTCAATATATTTCTGAGAAAAAGTGTCTTAACTTGTTTCCCAACCAAGCTGATAAACATCCGATGTTTCCCACTGGGTCCCCTCAGATTTAGCTGCACATGTTCAGCTGATGCACAAGATGTGTTTTTCCAAAACTAACTGTCATGATCATATTGTAAAGGGAGAACAGAGAATCAATCGTTTCCTGAGGGGGTATGACTCAGTCTTCACTCGATATTTAACCCATTCTAAAAAAAAAAGATCTCCTAACTTCATTCTAGTGCTTTTTTTTTTTAAATCAATTTGCAAAAACACTTTTTTTTTTTACCTACACCATACTCATTAAATTCTAGCCTTAAAACAATTTCACATTTTTCCAAATATGGTTCAAAAGTTAGAAGTTTTCCAATAAAAAATATAAAACTGAAATAAATGCACCACTTTTTGTAAACAGACTTAATTCATGCCAAGGTGAGTCTAGTTGGGTGGTGCTTGGTGGAGGGCTTCATGTCTAAACTAAAAAGCCACCCCAGCTACCCCATGGTGGCATAGAATTTTTTAAAGATTGTTCACATTAAAGTTCAGAGTGGCACGTGCCGCAGTGGTTGGCACAATGGCCTCACAGAAAGAAAGTTGGGGTTTACGTCCATAGTGGGGACGAGGCTGGAACACTGGTCTTTCTGTGTGGAATTTGCATGTTCTCCCCGTTTATGCGTGACTTTCCGCCAGATACTCCGGTTTCCTCCCACCCTCAAAAAACATGCATGTTGGGTTTATCAGTTGCTATGAAATTGCCACTACGAATAAGTGTGTGTGTGTGTAACCTGGTTTCCTGTTTTGGGTGTACCTTTAATCAGCCGGGATAGGCTCCTGCACCAACCGCAACTCTTTTATGGAATAAGCAGTTTTGAAGACTAAAGAAAACATTAGATTTTCAATCTATGATTGTTCCTGAATGAAGCACCGGTTGAAGCCTCAGTCGTTCAAGAGAAAAAAGAAAACTTAATACTAAAATATTCTCTGGTGATTTAGTGCTAAAACACATCTAGTACAATAAAGTAATTTTAAATAAAGTAAACTGATGTTCAATTAATTTTAAACCATAAATGGCAAAATCAACAAAAAGTGGCTTCGGAACAAAAAACTGTGTTTTGCCAGAGGTTTGTGAGTTTGTCACTAATCTGATAAACCTGCTCATACATTTATGTCCTAAAACCATTCTTTTTGTCTCTCTGTAATGTCCATTGTCTCTTTAATTGACTTTAAGACACCATTGCTGAAGCTAATACCAAAAAAACTGTTTGCATCCTTTAAAAAATTGCTTCATAAATCTCCCATGAAAACATGGTATCATCTGCATAGAAATATTCCCAATTTTGGTCTCTAAGAAGCCTGATAGTCAAGGTTTTACCTTTATCTACTTTGATGAAAGTAATTTAATAAAAATATGAGATTGTTCAAATGATAGTGGATTGAAAAGATAGTATGTTCTCATTTTTTTTTATTTTTTTTATTTTGTCGCTATTTTAAAACTTTTGATCAATTTCAAACTTCTTCAATATTATACAACCAAGACATTGGGTTTGAAGGGCTTGAAGATTTTACTGCGTACCTGCGACACATTGCTTTATGGTTTTGAAAAATTTTAGATTTCTATTAGAGTTTTGAACCACAATGATTCCAATGCAATCATCAAAGCACGTCCCATAATCCCTCATCAGACTTTTGGATATAACAAAGAATGTAGGTGGTTTAGACCAGGCCAGACTTCCCACGCAGCTAAAAGAAAAAAAAGAAAACTTGCCCCAGGTTGTCAGGAACGCAACTGAATGTCTTAACATCCCAGGCACAAAGTCAATGAGATCCATGCATTAAGCTCATGATTCTGCCACTTTGAGTGATATTAACTCTGATCATTACTTTATTGATGTTTTTCCCACCAACATAAGCTGCCATGGTGAGTTTAATAGTGCTGGAGAAGACTTTGATAAAAAGCCGAGGCGCCGAATAGTGGGAGGAGTAGGTCAGTGATTAAATGGGAAAGTTGCAAATTTCACTCAAAGTATCTTTATAGAACAACCGAAGCAGTATTTCTTACGAGGATTAGAGTAGATAATTAATTAATGATCCATTTATATTAATTGATTGACTAATTAAAGAATGCACGTGTTTGGAAAAAAAAAAAAGTTGTGCAAGACTAATTGTTTAGAAGTTCAATACAACATGTGCAATTGATTACATTTGCATAAATGTGTGGCAACCACAATGTATTCAATCAAAATAGATGTATTCACAGCTATTACTTTGAAATCAAAAGAGCAAATTAAAAAGTTTTGGGTTTTTTTCTTGGTTTTCATTAATGAAATAGAAATATGTCTAATCACTTGTGGTAATAAGTGAATCCAGAACAGACACAAAAATATATCAATTTTACTTTGAAGAAATTCTGCCTCTTGTCCTCTACTTTAAAAAGCCACATTACAAAAGTAAATGTAGTATATAAGTCGTCTAATCTGCTTATTCGGATACCGTATTTTAAAGATAAAAGATAACCTTAGCAGTAATTTAGATTAGATACAGCAGATAGGGCTAGACGGAAGAAACTGACTTGCTGTGGCGACCCCTGAAGGGAAATGCCGAAAGAAGAAGAAGAAGTGAAGTATTGAACTACCTTTTGAATCAATTAGCCCTTCAGCAGAGTGAGAGGAACTTGTCACGTCTGGCACGCTTCAGGGTTGTGACTACATCATGCAGAGGGTGGTGAGGATTTTTTATGATGCCCTGCATTAGAGCCATCATCCTCTTCTCCAGAACAGCTCCCATAGAGTCCACATTTCTCCCCACCACAAATGCACATTGCCCTATCAGTCGGTCCAATTTCCCACATGGAGGGTTTAGAGTGTGTATGCAAAGAACGTGATGGGCTTTTGCCCAGAAAATAAAATGCGCTAGGAGTCATAAAATAGTTGCCCACGTACACGAATGACATGGCTGGCTATTTTCTTTATTTTTTATGTTGACTTTTTTTAAGTGGAGTTCACTGCTTTTGTTTGAAGTGCCCGATGTGTACGTCTCTCGACTAACAAGCCTGTTATTTCAAATAGTGGATTTTGTGTATAATCTTTTCATTATTCAAGATCAAAATCACACTAAACATATAATTATTTAGTCAAGTTGTTCAGGCTGTTTTCTATTTTACTGTCACGCTTTTTTTTGTAAATTCTTGTTGTGATCCTTAGTAAACAATTACTAAACATTTACCAGTGCCGACACACGCAAACTAGTAGAAACTGGAAAAAACAATATATTTTTTGGATTAAAAATATAAAAAAATGGACAAAACTTTTGAGTCATTCTAACTGTTTGAACTTGTTTACAAAGCAACACACTCTAACTACAGATAACGATACCAAGGCATCAGTTCTTTCGATCTTCAAATATCCTTGCACTTTTGCACCATTAGATGCGATTGACTGAAGGAGACACAGCCATTATGGAAAAGACTAATTCCTAATCTGGGATATTGCTTTCTCATTATTCGCTCTCTCAGCGGTCTCTAGAGTGATAACTGTTTGATTAAAACTCTTATGTCACAAAGAGCCCACCTTTTAATATTACCTGGCTCACTCATTATGCTAGCACTGCTTGAGGCTCATTATGTTGAACTGTGATGGCTGATTACAAACACTGATGAGTGTTTTTGTGACAATGTTTTGAACGGCCTCCAGAATTCCCTAAAATCAACTAATAACGATAATCAATGTGTTCGCTATAGAGTCTGAGTTGATGCTATGCATATGTTCGTCAGTGGCTTGTATTTGTAGAAACCTCACCACTAGCTCTCAAAACTCATTCAAATGTACAACAACAGCAGGCTACTCGCCACCCTTTCTTTGCTTTGATTAAACATTGAAATTAGAACTTGTCAGTTTAATTAAGAGCTGAAAAGTACCGGTGCTTGAGTCGTTCTCTCAACGCCTTCAGGTTCAAACCCCCTTCTGTTTTAACTGTGAAGCTTGGTTGAAGGTTCATTAGGTTTGAGGACAACCGGAAAAGAAATGGATCTCAGGAAAGAACGGTAGTCTAACTTTGCACAGTGACAGAAAATCTCAAAGGAACCGCTTACCCGACAATAAGCAGACACATGTAGCTTGTTGTTTGTTTTAAAGAGAAAAAAACCGAGCAGTGAAAGCACCAACGAGAAAGAACTACTCTGCTTGTTTTTATTTAATTGAAAGCACATCACCCTTGACATGCGTAATGCTCCCAGTCAGCCTTGTACCAGACATTGTTTTCAGTAATCAGAGCAAGACAGCAGCAGACAAGGGACGTGACAATAAAAGACGCTCAAAACCATTTTCAAAAAGATAATCCAAAAGAGCCGCCACCTCTTAAATCACTCACTCTCAAAGTGGTGCCTTACATATTTGCACAAAAGGTAGCACAGGTTAAAGTGGACCTTTTTTGCCAGCACTTATCTCGGGGTAATATCACCCAGCAGTGTAGAGTGCAACGCTGCAAACATCAATAGCTTGCAGTGAAAATTGCTAGAGGGGAGGTAGATGGGATTCCATGAGGCGTATCATTTCTATCGCATGCTGTGGTCGCCAAAGGCTGCCTCAGGCAAAACCCTAAACACTCTCTCATACTCTCGTTTCTTTTATCTTCATTAATTAATTACATCACTCTCACTCCAAGTTTCCAGTGTGCTCTTTGTACATATTTGAACAGTAATTGTGATAGTGTGATTGGCCTATGTGAGACATCGAGGAAATATTTACTCGGAGTCAACTCTTCATACATAAAACAGTCGGCATGCTGAGTTGTTTCTCGATCTAAAATTGGCAAACATGGCCATACACCCTGAGAGTGATGAGCGCAACCATTAGTCCAGGACATAAATAGATAGAAAACAAACACCCATTAGCGCAACCGATGTGATGATCATAACTATACATCAGTGAGCTCCAACCCCAATGCTTTTCCTGTTTCCCTTTACCCTGATAATGAGGCTCAGCTTAATGGGACTGTGTGTCTAATAACCCACAACACCATTGGAAAAATATTTCCTTTGTGTTTCGCTCCCTACTTTTATTTTACAACACAGTTAAGCAGAAAATGGACATATTGCAGAGATAAAACCTTGAACATTTAAAAAACCCCACCAAGTTAAAATGGTGTTAAGGTTGATTGAAGGCCGTAGCATAGTAACCAGGTATAAGGCTGATGCCTCTGTTCATTTAGCACACTGGGCAGCTGAACTCAGAGTTCAGCTGCTTCATATTGGGTTCAATGACTTGGCAAAAGCCGCCATTTAATGAAATTAGGTCCGGACTGCTTTGTCAAGAGATTTCATTTCAAGGACATGACTGAAAAGGTGAGAGAAGCAAGCATGAATTACTAAAATTATATCGGTCTTCAAGGTATTACGGCATTCCAAAGAGCTCTCACCACTTATCGGCGGAAAAAGTACATCAGAAACTATAAATTCTCAATTGGTGGAATTTTGTACAATAGTTTTATACAAGTTGTCTTGTTAAACATTTTGCTTGAAATAAAAGTGTTTAGCCATATTGTTAAACGTATCTTTGTCTCATTAATTTACGCAAACGAGCCAGTCTGTTGTGATGTGGAAGGAGGAGGACCCATATGCAGGACAAAAACAGAATTTATTAACATAAGTCAGGTAAATCTGTAAGGCAAAGGGCACAGGATTAACTTGGGATCCCAAAAGTGCAAATGATACAACAGAGATCAAGCTTACGGTCCAGCAGCTAGGAGGGCCTGGCTGGGAAGAATGACGATGACCTGGTGTGGGTGATTGCCCTTAATTAGGCAGCGGAGTCAACAGATGTGTAGCATCAGAATAATCACCCTCAGGTGTCTTAATCAGGGCGATGAGGGAAGGTCCAGGGTTCCCTGTGGTGCAGGTGAGAAATCACGACACAGTCTTTCCTCATTCTTACGTAGATTTCACAGACATCTAGAAACATCATTCGCAAACGATGTTTCATGTTTTCCATTTTTGTTTTGAGGTTCTACCGGATTCCCTTGTTGCCATTTACACAAGACAACAAAAATTGTACGCTGTACTGAAATGTGCAACAAATATTTAATGAAATCAGGAAATAAAATAGATGTCAAATGAAAACCAATTGATAGAAGTACTATCCAGTAAAAAAAACCTTGTTAGGGAAACGTTACAGGTTTTTGAATTGAATTGAATATACTTTATTTATCCCCGAAGTGAAATTTGAGTGCTGCCGTGTTACATTCATTTTTGTTGTAGATTTGCAATATTTGGCATAAACCGGTTCAGACGGCTTTATGAAATGGTTTTAAAAACTAAAGCTTTGTTCATTCAGCCAAAACTCTTAAACATCATAAATCAAGCTGTGAAAATAATTGGATTACCATAAACTCCACTGTCCCTTCTGTATGAACCTGCTGTGATCAATGGGATTCAATGGCATTTAAAACTCAGGTGAGGTTTAAAAAAGGGCGTGTCAAGGCAGTTGATTGTCAATACAGTATCTTTTATTGCAACTTAATAAATAACCATTAAGAACTTCCTTTAAGTCATTTATTAAAATGCTCATCTCAGTAAACAGTCAGAAGGAATTCTATCGCATTCGTCGTGACATAAAATGTTGTTGTAACAAGCTGGTGACTTGTCCAGGGTGTACATTTCCTTTTGCCTGACATTTGACACCAAGTCCTGATACCCATGCAAACATCAGTGGTAGCTAAGCTGTTTAAAAGTTGTATGAATGAATAGATGGGTGTGCATGCAACATTTGCAGAAAAAATAGCCCCCAAAAACCATTTGAATCTTCATCTACAGCAAAAGTATTGCTGCTTACAGTATATCGATTTCTTTAAATTTCATTAGGCATCCACACATTGGGGGTTGGTTAAGAAATGCAAGCAAGGAGCGAAAACCAAGTGCACTTGTCACTCTTCGAATCGTTCTCGAAAGAAATTCCTTTGAGAAAAAAAAAAAGTTTGCTGTGCCAACAGTCTAACACCCAGACTTGGATAGAATATTGATTTTCAGACTCAAGGGGCATTTGTTTAACTATCCACACTTTGGCCTACACACATAATAAAATGAAAATCCATAAATATGCTGCGTCGGAAAAATGTAACTATTCCAGATAATTAAACCAAAAAATGGGCAAAGATTCACACTGCTGACTGGATCTGGCCCGTTGGAAGCTTTATAATACAACACAGTGAACAGATTATTCACCTTGGCTGTTTAGACATAAAAGTAAAGCCCTAAACCATAAAAAGTTTATGCTTTCTCTTTAAAATATTTATCCAGAATGTTTGACCAAGCTTTAGGAGAAGTATAATTTAATGGCAATCACGAAGTAGATTTAGAAGAAAAAAGAAGACGCTATGGCACGGTGGCTCAGTGGTTAGCACAGTAGCCTCACCGCAAGAAAGTCATGCAATCAGGTCCCAGGTGGGGATGTGGCTTGGATCACTGTCCTTTCTGTCTGTAGTTTAGGTGTGGGTTATCTCTGGGTATTCCAGTTTCCTACCACCCTCCAAAAATGTGTATACAGTATTAGGTTGCATGAAGATAGTTGGTGTGACCAAAGAGGATACAGCAGATAGGGTTAGATGGAAAAAACTGACTTGCTTTGGCGACCCCTGAAGGGAAATGCCGAAAGAAGAAGAAGGTTGATTGGCCGCCCTAGGAAATTGCCCCTAGGTTGTTAGCCCCTAGGAAATTGCCTCTCACCTTGAATACGCGGGGATAGGCTTTGGCACCCCCCGAATCCTAGTTAGGGATGAACTGTTCAGAAGACCAATGAATGAATAAGAACTTATCAACAAATTTGCTGGATTCCCGTATCCTCATCATGGCATGCTACATAAGCTTATCTGTCCTTCAGATCTATATATGTCGGGCACACAACAACCAACCTGACCTTCATTCAGTTATCAGGTTGAGATTATCTTTTTTTTTTTTACTTCCTCAGGCTGTACTGACAGTTCTGAAATAAAATGTCAAACGTTCGATCTGAGCATCACCCATCAATACCCCCATCCTCAATCACGCAGTAATTAAGAGTCACAACGGACTGGCGTAAACAACGATTCTGCATAATAAATCTAAATGCAAATGTGGTACTCTGTGGATTAGTTTGGATTCCCTGTAGTTTCTCAGCTTTTGGTGTCTATTCACTGACGCTTTCATAGTAATGAAAGGATTTTAGTTGTTCACGGATGTTGGCAGGAATTTATGTGATTGCGGCACTGCCATTTTTCTAACCTATACTTGCTCATCTTTTTTTTTATTGGACAAACTTGAATTCTTGAAATGTTTAGATGATTTTAAAAATGGATTTGATGGAAGTCAGATTGTTCATAGTTAATCCTACGTTCTTATTTTATCTTAACAGTAATCAATGTAGAATCTGGATTTAGCATCAATAACAGCGGACCAGAGGGAAAATGTTTTGTAAGTCTTGACAATATTTTAAAAACTGCTGAAACTGATTTAACGAGACAAACATTTATGTGGATTTCTGACTTGTAAAAATGTCCCTTGGAGATTTGACAAACATGCTTGAGGTAGTATATTGTTGATTGTTTTACTACCAAACCATAATATCTTTTACAGTTCAATGGCTTGCTTCAATAAGGAAAGAGAAGGGAGAACTTGAAGGAAAATAGACGTTATAATCTTTATTATTTTTTCTCTAACTGGGATGCAAGAATACGGTGCAAACATTGACATCCACAAAATATCCAAAAAAGGAAACATTTTTGGGCAAACTTATTTTTTAACATACCGTATCAATCCATCAAATGGGCAAATTTCTGTGCTGCATTGCACCAAAGCAGGCTGCCTTGACAACACCAATGGTGGGAGAAACGAGGGATTAAGTGTCTTCCCCAAGGACACATAAGCATGGAACCAGTGGAAATTGAACTTTTCTAACATCTAACCATTCTAACACTGAGCCATCACCTCCTTCCTTCGACTGACTTCAACCAAAGGTCTAGAGCAGTGAAAGTTTAAGGCCTGTAGACATTCGTACTGTAGTTGTGTAACAGGGTAAGGATGGCACGATGGGTTGATCAGCTCTGATTGGCTGCCAAATCTGTTGAGCGAACACCCCAAAATCTTCTTTTTAAGCATTTTTAATTTTTTTCAACAGTAACCAGAGGGTTGCTGATTCGATCCCCGCCCTGAGTTCATGCAAAGGTGTCCCTGAGCAAGACACCAAACTCCCAATTTGTCCTGATGGTTGTTTGCTCCTTACATGTCAGCTTCCACTTTGAGTACCAATGCAGGTTGAAAATGTATTTATTGGTGGCATCATATTGTAAATCTATTTGATTTCATTGGCGGCTACCAATGGTACCAGGTGTTTTCCATTTGAAATGCACTCTCATTGGAAGGTTATCTTCGCAATATTTCCTTCTCAAGTTGTTTTTCTGCAGAAAGAACGGAAATGCAAACGTTATGAAGTTATTCCTACATTTGGACAGTGAAGCACGCAAAACTGAAAACACAAACCATGGGAATCAATGAAATGACCAATTGGGGAATCAAAAAAATGTAATGTGGAACTTAGGTAAGAATAAATCAGTGCCCATATTTATCAAGTCAGGACAACTGATTAGCCATTGCAAACATTACTGTAGCTCGCCTTGTCTATAATTCCAATCAAAACAACTTTCTTATCAGATATTTCTCGTCTGATAACTGTTCCACAGTTTGGTGTTTATTTTTTTCCCTACTTTTTTTCTTTGAAAGAAAGGTCAACCTTTATTGGAAATTGTTACTTTCTGACATTGGCAGGAAGGTAAAAAATGGCCCTGACTACCGCAGGAAAACAACCTACAATCAAAGCTTTTAAAAAAAGAAAGATGATTCTTTTCTGGTCTTCCACAGCATTGATAAAAACCAGTGGTTGGCACATGATCTTATGCGTGGCATAGCAATCCGAAAATACATCCCACCGAAATAGCAAATCAAATGTTAAACATAACAACTAAAAGACACAACTTTTTTTTTTTAATTCAGTAGTATTTCTAGACCGTCATCGTTTTTCTGTAACCTAGAGCCGAACAAGAAATTGTATCTTGCTCTGACCTTTTAATAAACAAGAACTGAAAATTGAAGCACATTTCCTGACATCTACAACTCATTGACGAAGAGAAGGAGCAATAATGTAATAATTACAACAAAACGTTCACCATTTCTTCGTTCCAGGCTATTTTTGTGTCAGATTTATGAGCTGCAGATTTGTTTCATTTTCGACAAATATTGCAGACGGTTAAGAAATGAAATCTCCAGATTAGATATTCCACTGCTTCGCGTCCTCTAATGGCTATGATAAAAAGCCAGAGTAAGCAACCCCGACTACTGTGATCTTGTACAATTGAGTGGGAACGAATAAATAGCAGCACGCACAGGAAGATTATTGCATCTGAACAACAACACACGGGTATAAACTTGCACAAGGACAGAGACGTTGGGCTCCTGTGCTGATGTAGTGGTGAAGAGGAGGAGATAAGAGAAAGCAACTCAAGTGTCACTCAGGACTATAACCATGTGGGGAAAATTGATGATGGGGCAAGCAGGGAGGCAGAAATGATGAAGCCTTTCACTGCTACTAATCCATATCAGTATATAGAGGTAATATCATACCATGCATTTTCCAATATGATAACACACATTCATCATATACACGTGTGTGTATATGATCATATATAGTACATATCTGTATATATATACATTGATATATATATATATATATATATATATATATATATATATACTCCCACGTGCAATTGCAATGTTTGGTACCGTCATCTTCCGCTTATCAAGGGCCGAGTTGCAGGGCCAACAGTTTCAAACAGGAAGCCTAGGCTTCTCTCATCTTGACTATGTCCTCCAGCTCACCTAAGGCGGATCCCGAGTCATTCCCAAGCCAGCTGTGAGACATAAGTCTCTCTCTGCCTCTGGTTCTCCTCCTGGTGGGATGTACCTGAAACACCTCACCGGCAAGGTGCCCGGGAGGCATCCCAATCAAATGCCCAGACCACCTTATCCCTACAACGAGCTCCTCCCGGATGGCAGAGCTCCTCGCCCTAACTCTGAGAGAGAGCCCACTTGTATCCATGATCTCGTTCTTTTAGTCACCACCCACAGCTAGTGACCATAGGTGAGGGTGTAATGTTTTTGGTATTTTTTATTGCATCTGTCTAAGCTAGACTACAAAAATGGCGGAATTAGGTGTTGCAGCAAGTTAGAAACACAAAAGTGGGCACTGAGGTGTGACATACATTATTTGCATTCAAATGGATCAGCGCAAAATCAGCATTGGTTTTTCAGTAATTGGTTCAAAGGGTACGAACTAGAGCAAAATTACTTGAGTATGAGAAGTTAGGACCGTAGAACATTCTATTACCATTTGATTTAAACCTGTTATAAGACAGGTACTTGGACGGGAGACCGCTGGAACCCCAGGTGCCACGGTGGGACGGCCGTTGCAATTAAAATAGTCGTCGTGTCTCTGGGCAAGACACTTCACCCACGTTGCCTAGTCTGAATGGTGTTTTTGCGATTGGTTGGTGATGGTCAGAGGGGCCGATGGCGCAAAATGGCTGCCTTGCTTCTGTGAGTTTGCCCCAGGGCAGCTGTGGCTACAACAGTAGCTTACCATTACCTGGTATGGAGTGAATGAATGATGATTATGTAAAGCGTCTTTGAGAATCCTGAAAAGCGCTATGTAAATACAATGCATTATTATTATTAATTTGAGCTTGATGAACTTTAATGAATAATGTGTATTTAACTTTAATTCTTGGAGAGGTGTGCTGATAAACCAATCATAAGACTGAGGGTGAAAACGAAAAAGGCATTAGAGAGAGCCGCTATATCAGACCGAAAATTCCAACCAGTCATATTAAATAAGGTATAGTATAGAATTATAGATATTCGTTGACGTCCTTCTATCTCTCGAGACAATGGAGTCTGCACCTGGATACCTATTTGTGTAGCGTCGGTTGTGGCTACATAAGCTAACGCGGGAGCTGCAACTCCTAACATACTTGTTGCAAATGTGATAAGTGGTATGAGTTATCGGACGGGCAGTGACAGACTGACTTTTATAGATATTAGACTTTTTTGTGACAGATATTAGACAAAAATGATCTGTTAAAAAAATACTTTAATATCACATTTACATTTTACGAGAAAAAACATGTCAGTTGTACTTGATCTCTGTATATTTTTTAAATCAATATTTCTTCAAACAAATTTAGTTTTTTTTTCGTTTGTGTCTAAGAACATCACCAAAATGTTTTCTTTCTTTTTTTTTTCTTCCAATTAGTGATGTCTGATTTTTACAACATAGTAACGGGCCAAAAAGTCTTCAAAAGGAGTTCAATTTCCATGTAACTGAGGCAGTACGGGAGAAGGAAACCACATCTCAATGGTGCACATGCTGTGCCAGGAGCATCATCCTGGTGGAAAGAGGGACAGTTAAAATTTGCATTTAGATTACTGCAGTAATAGAAAGACCATGGCGATGAATCTCGCTCTGAAAAAGAGACTAATGTGGTTGCATTTTGAATAAAACTGTAGAGTTAAACACTCAGGTTGAATATGTATGGAAAGATGGGAAAAGGAATTGGAATCCATACTTAAACAGGACCACCTAAGCCCTGCACTCAAACATGCGAACAATGTATTCAGGTATATAAAACAAAAAGTTAAAGTGATGAATAAAAGCCTTCCTACACACACGCATGCATTTCGCTGAACAGAATTCCATTTTACATGTAATCGTATTTCATCACATGAACCAAGTCAACTGGTCAACGAAGTTATCTCAAAAACGTTGAATTGTTCAAATACCGTATTGTTTGGACTATAAGTTGCACACGAGAATAAGTCGCACCCACGACCAAGCTTTGAAAAAACTGCGACTTATAGTCCAAACAATACGGTAAATAAATGATCATAATTTTGTCTTGAATTTGGGAAGATTATTCTATGCAGACAAAAAAGTTGGGTATCGACTTCTTTTTCAACTTAGACCACATACCACATTGTTGGATTAGAAGTTGCACATAAGTATAAGTCGCACCACGACCAAGCTTTAAAAAACTGTGACTTATAGTCCAAACCATATGGTAATTAAATGATCATATTTTTGTCTTGAATTTGGGAAGATTATTCTATGGAGACAAAAAAGTTGGGTATCAACTTCTTTTTCAATTTAGGCCACATACCATATTGTTTGGACTATAAGTCGCACACGAGTATAAGTCGCGCCCCCGACCAAGCTTCGAAAAAACTGTGACTTTTAGTCCAAACTATACGGTAATTAAATGATCAAATTTTTGTCTTGAATCTGGTAAGATTATTCTATGGGAACAAAAAAGTTGGGTATCGACTTCTTTTTCAACTTAAAACACGGACCACTTATAGTTGCACACGAGAATAAGTCGCACCCACGACCAAGCTTTGAAAAAACTGCGACTTATAGTCCAAACAATATGGTAAATAAATGATCATATTTTTGTCTTGAATTTGGGAAATATTATTCTATGAAGACAAAACAGTTGGGTATCAACTTATTTTTCAACTATCATATTGTTTGGACTATGAGTCGCACACGAGTATAAGTCAACGAGTATAAGTCGCACCCCGGGCCAAGATTTAAAAACCTGCGACTTATAGTCCAAACAATACTTTAATTAAATGATGTCTTGAATTTGTAACCCTGGATACAAAAAAAGTTGGGTATCGACTTCTTTTTCAACTTAGACCACATACCATATTGTTCGGACTATTAGTCGCACACGAGTATAGGTCGCACCCCCAACCAACTTTTGAAAAAACTGTGACTTATAGTCCAAACAATACTGTATTTAAATTATCATATTTTTGTCTTGAATTTGGGAAGATTATTCTATGGAGACAAAAAAGTTGGGTATCGACTTCTTTTACAACTTAGACCACATACCATATAGTTTGGACTATAAGTCGCACACTAGTAAAAGTCGCACCCCTGACCAAGCTTTGAAAAACTGCGACTTATAGTCCAAACAATACGGTAGTTAAATGATCATATTTTTGTCTTGAATTTAGGAAGATTATTCTATGGAGACAAAAAAGTTGGGTATTGACTTTTTTTTAAACTTAGAACACATACCATATTGTTTGGACTATAAGTCGCACATGTGTATAAGTCACACTCCCGACCAAGCTTTGAAAAAACTGCTACTTATAGTCCAAACAATACGGTAATTAAATTATCATATTTTTGTCTTCAATTTGGGAAGATTATTCTATGGAGACAAAACAGTTGGGTATCGACTTCTTTTTCAACTTAGGCCACATACCATAGTTTTGGACTATAAGTCGCACACTAGTAAAAGTGGCACCTCGTCCAAGCTTTAAAAAAAAACTGACTTATAGTCCAAACAATATGGTAATTAAATGATCATGTTTTTGTCTTGAATTTGGGAAGATTATTCTATGGAGACAAAACAGTTGGGTATCGACTTCTTTTTCAACTTAGGCCACATACCATAGTTTCGGACTATAAGTTGCACACTAGTAAAAGTTGCACCTCGACCAAGCTTTAAAAAACTGTGACTTATAGTCCAAACAATACTGTAATTAAATTATCATATTTTTGTCTTGAATTTGGGAAGATTATTCTATGGAGACAAAAAAGTTGGGTATCGACTTCTTTTTCAACTTAGGCCACATACCATATTTTTGGACTATAAGACGCTCACTAGTAAAAGCTGCACCCCTGACCAAGCTTTGAAAAAACTTCGACTTATTGTCCAAACAATACAGTAATTAAATGATCACATTTTAATCTTGAATTTGGGAAGATTATTCTATAGAGACAAAAAAGTTGGGTATCAACTTCTTTTTCAACTTAGACCACATACCATGTTTTGGAATATAAGTTGCACATGAGTATAAGTCGCACCCCGACCAAGCTTTGAAAAAACTGCGACTTATAGTCGAAACAATATGGTAATTAAAAGATCATATTTTTGTCTTGAATTTGGGAACATTATTCTATGGATACAAAAAAGTTGGGTATCGACTTCTTTTTCAACTTAGACCACATACCATGTTGTTTGGACTATGAGTTGCACACGAGTATAAGTCGCACCGCGGCCAAGCTTTGAAAAAACTGTGACTTATAGTCCAAACAAGATGGTAATTAAATTAACTTATTTTTGTCTTGAATTTGGGAAGATTATTCTATGGAGACAAAATAGTTGGGTATCGACTTCTTTTTCAACTTAGATCACAAGTTTAAACACAACTCAAAACTGCGTTCCTGTCAGGAGGACATTACTTCCAAGCACCTGCATTAAAGGCTTTAATTTTTAATTTCTGTCGGAGACGTTTTTGAGTAACACAAGCCTCAATTTAGTGTCTGATTCCATTAGGAAACTGCCGAGTTAGGCATCTTAGCATTAGAGCTTCACAGACGCATTCATTTATTTTGGATTAAGTTAAAGTGCCAGTTTGGACAATGCATTAAAATGTATTTCAGACTGACTTGTGAAAGATTTGAGCTGTAAAACAGTGCTTAAACTGAAGATAAAAAAGAAAAAAAAAACATCTTTTAGCCTTAGAAAAAGAGAAAACGTCGGAAATAATTTTTCCTCAAAGCTAGTACTCACAGTTAGAACACAAACCCTCTTAAAAACGTCACAAAAAGCTGTTTTTCTTTCAGACTTCAGACATAATTCCGTCCCAAATCTTTCTCCGTTTCACATCTCCCTCTTTCTCATTTCTAATTTATTACCATCTGCTCAGCCGGAGTGTAAATCTGAACACAGACTGACTTGCTCGCCCAGGCTTTATCTGTTAACATTTAGCAATGTCTAATTAAGCAAAAATGGGAAACGCATTGGCTGAAATATGCTGCGGTTGGGTAATGACAGTCATAACAGTTTGGGATACGTGTCTGTCACTGAAAGCAAATGCACTTATTACATTAGTGTAATTAGAGGAGGGAAACAGCCATAATGGGTGAAAGCCATTCGGCGGCTAATAGCGAGGCCGACGTGAACCGTATATCAGTCATTTATCCCTTGACATTTCTGCCGTTCAAAGAAATGATGGTCGTCACAAAAAGTAAAGTGCGGATTTGATCATTTATCGTACTATACCTATTGAGTAGATGATGAAAAGAAAATCGAATGAATGCCAAGCTTGCTAAAAATAAGATTTAACCAGAGTAAAATGGCTGAAAAGCAGGATTTATTCATAAGTGTACTTGGTTTGGCAACAAATATTGAAAAAATTGTTTGTCACTTACCTGCATTGTGTGCATAAGATTGGCTAAATTGCTTCATTATCTTATCAGCTGTCTCTGTTCTGTTGCCAGGAACAATACTCAGGTTTAGAAAATTAAATAATTTCACCGCACGCTGTGTTGATTACTTTCCTGAGTTCCGATCTTGAGCAGATATGAAACCATCTTGAGATAATTAACCCGTCAACTATTCGTACAAAGTATATTTTTTCAATTTAAATTGTGTTATGTCTTGCTAAATACAACTAGAAAATGACTTGAACTTTCAACAAAAAAAATAATAAGACCTAGGGAAATTCCTGAAGTGTAGCAGCACACGATGTAAAGTCCGTACAGAAAAGTCGACATTTGAAATGTAGTCCGGTTTTGGCAGTTTGAGGTCCCTTGTCACAAGATACAAGACAAAACTTTTAAAAACTTTTAAAGCGTTTGCCCGCAGACCGGAAGTTAACCGGAAGTTCGCGGGTTGGCATCCCACTGAGTTCACATCTAGGATCCTTGGAGAAGACACCTTAGTCCCCGTTTCTCCCACCTTTGGCGCCGTCATAGGTGGCAGCTTGTTGCGGTGTAAAGCAGCACACAAATATCCCGGTCAGGGATTAATAAAGTATATTTAAAAAAAAAGAATTTGATTATACAACAATTTAATTTAATCCCAACATATAAACCCTGCAAATGTGATCCCATATGTCACAAAATTTATTAAAGTCCCACAAAAGTACTAAAAGCAGTGATATATGGAAAAAAAAAACTATTTTTCTACTGTTTTTGAACTTTATTCTCACATAAAAAAAAAAAAAAAAAAACGGAAATGGTTTTCAAATCCCATCTAGTATTAAGATAGAATTCAAAAGCCAGATTGTTCTTGGCCATGGATTTTGTCCTCCATCATTCCCACATGTTAATGTAAGTAGGATGTGTTTTGCTGCAACAGGGGTGGGGTCTCTGCCCCTCCCCTCAGGTACTGCTCTCCTTCTCCTCACAAAACCACTCTGAGAAATAATTGGATGTACATCAGTATCATTCACACCACTTTGAACTTTTAAAAAAGTTTTCTTTTGACCGGCAAGGAGGCACGTCTCCTCAAAAAAAGACAAGGACACATGAAAAACAGTAGCTCAAGGTTGTTTTTTTTCTGATTGACCGTCATCAGATAAAGTGTGTTTTATGCCCAGCAGATCTTACCGATTAGCACATTGGCCTCACAGCAAGAAGGTCGTGGGTTCGAGTCACAATTGGGGATGAGGCTTGGAACACTGGCCTTTCTGTGTGGATTCTGCATGTTCTCCCAATGTCTGCATGGGATTTCTCCGGGTACTCCAGTTTCCTCCCACCCTCCAAAAACATACATGTTAGGTGATTGGCCAATACAATATTGCCCCAAGGAATGTGTGTGTGTGTAGGGTTGTGTATGGCCCCATGACAGACTAGCGATCTGTTTGGGGTGTACTGTACCACTCGCCTCGAATTAGCCGGGATGGGCTCCGGCATGCCCCGCAACCGGGTTACCAGATAGCAACAGCAGGGTGATATAAATGTGTTCAAATGAAAGTGAAGTTGATTAAATGTATTATAAGCTTTTTGGGGCAAATTTAGCATTTGTTGAGCAAACACAAAGTACCACATCCATCTAAATATGCTACGAGATATGAATTACTACCCTACGGACAACAAGACCCCTTTTTAATCAATTCCCTCACTGACTTGCCGTGCCTTTCTTCCTTTAACCTCATCTTGCAGTGGCTTTTATTGGCTTCAGCAAAATTTATTGGCACACACTTTAACACAAAGGGGTTCAAAAATTCAACCATCGAGTATCTCCTTGACTTGTTAAACTAAAGGAGTAAAAGCAGCTGCGGTGTCAGAGTTTGCACTATATATTCCACCGAAGCAGGTGGAGTATGATTCAATTTAGCTCTAGTTTTCTGTCAAGCTGAGCATTGACATGTCTCCACAGTCGCATATTTATTTCAACCTAAACCCATTCAGTTCAGACAACAGTCAAACCTGAAGTCAAAAAAGTAACTCATTAGTACTGAGACTTCCAATAACGAATGATTAGTCGTAATTTGTTTCCACCATTTGCACAAAGTTTCGCTTTTTATCTTTGCGTCGTTGACATAAAAATAACGATTTGCATTCCTATCACATCAATTTTTTTTTTTTTTTAATCATAACCTTCCAAAGAAGTGATGGCTGTTGCATCATAAAATTTGTTGGCAGGGGATCCAGACTTGCTCACTCTTGGGATAGCTGAGTCAGTATGATGCTTTTTCACAGCCTCAGGCCAGTTTTGTCTCTAAAGCTAAACCTTCCATATCTTCAGAGGGGAAAAGTTCAGTTTCAAACAGAGAAGCAACCTTCGTTCAGTAGGACATGTAGCTAATTTATTTTTCATCATCACGGGATTATATTCAAGGTGATACACTGTCTCAGAGGAAGTGGTGATCCAAAGACTGCAAATTGCTGAAATGAAACTCATAAAACTATGGCTCCTGTGCAAAAACAGAGCCTCCATTTAGACATAGCTATTCTTCTTCTTCTTCTTTTGGCATTTCCCTTCAGGGGTCACCACAGCAAGTCAATTTCTTCCATCTAACCCTATCTGCTGCATCCTCTTTGATCACACCAACCATCTTCATGTCTTCCTTCACTGTATCCATGAACCTCCTCTTTGGCCTTCCTCTAGTCCTCTAGTCCTCTTTCCTGGTGGTTCCAAATCCAGCATCCTTCTTCCTGTATACTCTCTCTCTCCTCTGCACTTGTCCAAACCATCACAGTACACCCCGAACAGATCGCCAGTCTGTCATGGGGCCACACACAATCATACACACACACATTCGTATGGGCAATTTGGCACCGGCCAATCGCCTAACATGCATGTTTTTGGAGGGTGAGAGGAAACTGGATTTCCCGGAGATATCCAATGTAGACATTGGGAGAACATGCAAAATTCACACAGAAAGGCCAGTGTTCCAAGTCTTGCCTCTCGAACTTTATCCCCAAAACCTCTAACATGTGCTGTTCCCCTGATGTACTCATTTCTAATCCTGTCTATCCTGGTCACTCCCAGAGAGATCCTCAGCATCTTCATCTCTGCTACCTCCATTTCTGCTTCCTGTCTTTTCTTCAGTGCTACTGTTTCTAGACCAAACAGCATGGCCGGTCTCACCACAGTTTTGTACACTTTCCCTTTCATTTTAGCTGAAACTCTTCTGTCACACATCACACCTAATACTTTCCTCTACCCATTCCAGCCTGCCTGAACATGCTTCTTCACCTCTTTTCCACACTCTCCATTGCTCTGGACTGTTGATCCTAGATACTTAAAATCTTCCACCTTCTTTATCTTTTCTCCCTGTAACCTCACTTTTCCATTTGGATCCCTCTCATTCACACACATGAACTCTGTTTTACTCTGACTAATCTTCATTCCCCTCTTTCTAGTGCAAACCTCCACCTCTCCAGCTTTTCCTCCACCTCTTCCCTCCTCTCACCACAGATCACAATGTCATCTACATCATTGTCCATGGAGATTCCTGTCTGACCTCATCTGTCAGCCTGTCCATCACTATTGCAAACAGCAAAGGGCTCAGAGCAGATCCCTGGTGCAGTCCCACCCCCAAACTGAACTCCTCTGTCTCACCTACAGCACACCTCACCACTGTCTTACAGCCCTCATACATGTCCTGGACCACTCTAACATACTTCTCTGTCACACCAGACTTCCTCATACAATACCATAGTTCTTCTTCAGGTGCCCTGTCATACGCTTGCTCTAGATCTATGAAGACATAGTGCAGCTCCCTCAGCTATTGCTAGTTCAAAATAGCGTAATTAATAAGACAAATATATTTTTCACTCATTCTTAAAATGAGTTTTTGCAGGGTTAAAATTATACAACATTTTTAATTTGGAAAGTATGTGCTGAAAAATAAAAGTTGACACAAAGAATCAAGGCCATTGATGAATTTATTTCTTACAATTACGAAGTTTAATTTTCTTCAGCAATTTAATTTTCTTCAGCAAAAATTTGCTGCCGAGTGTGAAGCAGCCGGAATGGGAATTGGTGCTTCCAAATCCGAGACCATGGTCCTCACCCAAAAAAAGGTGGAATGAACCCTACTGGTGAGGGACGGGGCCCTGCCCCAAGTGGAGAAGTTTAAGTATCTCGGGGTCTTGTTCACGAGTGGGGCAAGGATGGAGGGCGGGATCGACAGGCGGATTGGTGCAGCTTCAGCAATAAAAAGGACACTGATCGTTCCATCGTGGTAAAGAAAGAGCTGAGCCGAAAAGCAAAGCTCTCGATTTGCAAGTCAATCTACGTTCCTACCCTCACCTATAGTCACCAGCTGTGGGTGGTGATGGAAAGAATGAGATAACGGATACAAGAGGCGGAAATGAGCTTCCTCCACGGCATGGCCGGGCCCTCACTCAGAGATCGGGTGAGGAGTTCTGCCATCCTGGAGGAGCTCGGAGTCAAGCCGCTCCTCCTCCAGGTTGACAGGAGCCAGATGGGGTGGTTCAGGCATCTGTTCAGGATGCCACCCTGAGTGCCTCGCTGGTGAGGTGTGTCGGGTACATCCCACTTGGAGGAAACCAAGAGGCACACCCCGGACCCACTGGAGAGACTAAGTCTCACAGCTAGCCGGGGAATGACTCGAGATCCTTCTGGGTGAGTTGGAGAATGCAGCCGGGGTGAGAAAAGCATGGGCTTCCCGCCTGAGGCTGTTGCCCTCGTGACCCGGCCTCGGATGAGTGGAAGATGACCACAAAAAAACAAAAAACAAAATTGGGCTTTTGACTTTTATAGGACAGGCCTGATTTTTTAAGTATAATGCACTTACATCGGTTGAGAAATGATGAATGAAACTATAAACAACTATAACAAATTTCCCCGGTGAGGGATGAATAGAGTAATTCATTTAATTTAATTTATAAGAAGAGTTCAAGACATTGTAGTTGTTTAACTATGAGCTGTACTGTCTCAATTTTAAAGCCAGAAAGTATTTTGAAACAGTCTGGTACTTTGAAAATAAACGTAAGAAAAATTAAGAAGTTTAAAAGCAGAAGCACGGCCACAAGCTTTCACTAAAATAAAGTGTCTGATTAAACCCAAGGCTTCACATTCTTGTGTGGCCCAACCTCTTTCAATTATAACAAGACAGCTGATTACCACACAATTTGAATTGACCAGGCTTGCAATTGCTCACACTGGCATTCTAGAAAGGATAATCTTGCTCTAAGTGGTGCCAAAGTGGCGTAACACTGTTCTGAGCACAGTATCTATCATTACGAGCATCTGAGTCTGTTAAGACCATTTGAATTCTCACAAGGAACGCATCGTGAAAAGCCCTTTTCTTCCTGTGTCACTGATTTACAGGTGCTTTGCTGACGGTTCATGAATACCAGAAGAGTATTTTTCTCTGTATAACTCCTTCAGAGCTTTAAAAGTTTCAATCATCAGTGTACTCACCCATTCATTTTATTTGACTTTATTCACTGGCACTAAGTAAAAAAATAAGTCTTCACCCCAGAGTGTTCACCAAACCAGCCTGAGGGAGTACTGAATAATTCCCAAGCCAGCTAAGACTCATAATCCTATCAGCATGTTCCGGGTCCTCCCTAGGGCATTTTCCTGTGGAATGAACCCAGACAACCTTCCAAAGAAGGTGTAGAAGAGGCAGCCTGACAAGATGCCCATTCCACCATTATAGACAAAGCAGATATACCCTGAAGCGCTCACAAACAATTGAGCTTCTCACCCTGTATCACCGCCACCCACCGCAAGAAAATCCTTCCATTTGATTGACCAATAAATTGCAAGTGCTTGTCACCTGGCTTTTTTTTCAAAGGTAGGCATGAGATGTTTTTATCACTGGGATCAAAGCAGCTAAAGGTTTACCACTTATCATCACATGTTGATAAGACCCTACGAGACTTCTGCTTCTTGACTTGATTCCTGCTTCTGATATCGAAGAGATACTTTCAGATCACGGGGATTGAGTGTAGTCATTGGTTCTGTTTATTTTCTGTTCCGTCATCTTCTGCTTGTTCCGGGGTCGGGTTGCGGCGGCAACAGCCTGAAACGGGTAGCCCAGGTCTCTCTCACCCCGGCTGCATTCTCCAGCTCACCCGGAAGGATCCCAAGTCGTTCCCCGGCCAGCTGTGAGACGTGGTCTCTCCAGCGTGTCCGGGGTCTGCCCCTTGGTCTCCTCCAATAAGTCTTATTCTATTCGTATGACGCAATAAGACTGGGTTTCTGAGGACATTAGATTCTGCAAGGACACCACCATTCCCACCAGGAAGCTGCACTGTTACCGTAACAACAAACCATGGGCAACTAGCAACCTCAAAGCTCATCTGAACAACAAAAAGACGGCACTCTTGAATTTGGACCAAGCTGACTCCGCAGGGTTCTGAAAGAACTGAAACATTGTCTGAAGCAGAGGAAAGAGGCCTACAGGAACAAGCTTGAGGGGAGACTGGAGAAGAATCAGACCAGAGAACTGTGGAGAGGCATGAGGAACAGCATTGCCTTCCAGAGGACAGACGGTAGCCTGGCCGAGGGGAACTCTTCCCTGGCTAGCGAGCTGAACTAGTCTTTTTTAAAAATAGGTTTGACTCTCCAACATGCACCGTCACACTGCCTTTAAGAAACCAATCCTCTCCACACCCCTTAGGGCCTATGCCACCTAAGGAGCAGCTTCAGTGACAGACTTCTGCAACCCAGTTACTCAAAGGATGAGAACAGAAAACAATTTCTGCCATCCTACGTTAAACTCTTGAAATTTTCAACCTTTCATCCACTACCAGTTACATTTTCTTATGCGCATATATGAACAAGTATTAGTAATCTTTCTTATGTCTATATCACATTTCTTGATTTGTGTTCTATTACTCAATCTATTCACGTTTTCTTGTGCATAAGTCTACGTCTATTTCGTTGGTTTTACATTTCCCTATTGGGTTAATAAAGTACTTTCAATTCAGCATATGAACAAGACTGGATTGAAATTTAATTGAAAATTTTTACCTTCCCAAAAATATTTGAATTTCAGAACATCGTACTTCTCGATCAAACGAGATTCATCATCTATCTGAGTCCCATCAGTCTGAAAAGGTCTTTTTTGGACTAACGGTATGGCATACACCTATTCTGAAGGCTTGCTGAGGTATCGCCACAATAGACACAAAGAACACAACCTTCTTCAAACCAACTCTCCTTGTCTCACCTGCCATTTGGGTATAGCTTCACCAGAGGTGGGAGTTCAAATTCTTTTGGACAGACTCTGCTAGATATTTCCAGGGGAGCATTAAAAAGTTTTTTTTTTTTTTTTTTTCCCCTGCCACTGCCATAGTTTACTCACTACCAGGTGGTGGTCAGTTGACAGGTTTGGTCCTTTTCTCAGCTCAATGTTCAAAAAAATTCTGGTCAGATGGCTGTGAAGTCCATTGTCTGCCTGAATGTATGATGTTCACTGTACTTGTCATTTTTAAGTCACCGGGCCCATGCACCCCTGCAAATGTTCCCCTTGTGGTCAGGAAAAGAAAACAGAGAAAGACTTTACAGTTGCAAATTTGCAAAGAAAAAAACAGACTCTCAATGTTCGAGATACTGGTGTAAAATTGCTAAAATTCTGAATGAAAATTTTAGTTCCTCATTTCATACTTGAAATAAAAACAACTGAAGAGATTTCAAACAGCTCAAATTACAGGGTCGAAAATCTTGTTGCTCTACATGCCAAAGAAGTGTCTGACTGGATGACAGCGGTTGCATGTGCGCCACTGGTGCTCCACCACAGCCTTAGGGCAACAGTGCTGTTTTATTTCATCTGAGTAGCTGCCCGTCGTTCGCTGCTCCAGAGTGAGATCAGGCGTGTCTTTTGACTGAGAATATTTGTATCTGTCAAAATGTCAGTCGTCAACTACGAGATAAAAGAAAGTCGAACAATGGCTTTTTTCCACTTTTGAAAACTTTTTTAAAGAGAAATGCATGAAGTACAGTACAAACACTGTATCCTTTAGTATGTAAAACATTAGGATGACCTAGAATTTTTTTATAGAACAGCCGAGCTGACGCTTTTGACATTGTATTTTACATGACAATGTGGAGTTACAGCAATTGTGTTTTGGAACAGTTTAAAATTTTCAGAAGTCAAGTCGTGGCCGATTAACCTAACATGCATATTTTTGGAGGGTGTGAAGAATGTAGTACCTGGAGAAAACCCACACATACACAGGGAGAAAATGCACCCTCTCTCAAGAAAGATCAGTATTTCAAGGCCCGTGGCCACTTTGGTACTCGAACCCTGATTTTCTTGCTCTGAGACCACTGTGCTAGCCACCTATGGTGGTGCTATGTGCCCAGGACAAGTTTTATTGTTATTTTCATGCTGGAATGTATTGAAGCTTTTTGTTGAATTTTTAAAGCGTTTTTAAGTGGCGTTTGACCAGCTCTTCCATCTTTATCTTTTAACAGTAAGCTAGCTTGCTATTAGTAAAAGAATATAAGAATTTGCAAAGATATGTCACACCTTGCCAATGCCAAATTTAAGCAATGAAAGATTCATCAAACGGAAACTTTGAAAAAACATTTCTAGACATATTATCTTCCTAGTATTCAATGTTTTTGTATTTATATACTGTATATACACAAGTTTTCATAAAATAAGACATATATAATTGAGTCAGTGCAACGTTACCAATATGACACCGAATTAAACTACCGAAAAAGACCAGCATCATGAAAGACGTTCATTTTCTTTAAATATCTCTTCCAATGATGAAAACTAGAAAAATATAAAGAGAAACATACAGAGTGGTCTAAAAAAAAAAAGAAGGAACAAACAGATGGACACATGAAAATAAAGTGCAATCGTACAACAATAAACTGAACATTCCGGCCAAATGGTGAAAACATTTGCAGTATTGCGTTGTTTGTGCTTCAATGATGATGGCAACAGATTCCCATTCAACACTCTCATGTGCCCCTTGTTTAACAAGGCGACCGAAAACCAGAAGTTACACTCTTTGCAAATTTGTATGATTGTACTCAACATCTTTTACATTAATATGACCATTTAAAACAATTTATTTTGCTCACAAACAAAAATGAATTATCTATTTGAACAAATTAATTATTTAAGAAAACTATTGTCATGAGGAGAACACATGGTCTGAGAGCAGGGGCAAGTTTTTTTGAAGAATAAACAGCGCCTTGAGACAAATTTAGCTTTTCAATTTGATTTGAATGAAATACGTTTTTTCATCTTTTAAAATGTGTCTACTTTTTTTTTATGCTGGGTGAATGAGTAGGACATGTTGGCCCAATGGTGGAATGGTCACCCTTGGACTGGGTGAAGCTGGTTCAATTTCCACTGAGGCCATGAATAAATGTCCTTTGGGAAGATGTCTAAACCCTTGTTTGTTGTGCCGCTGTGGCTGCCTGCTGTGCTGCAATACAGCACAGACATTTCTCCATTTGAGTAATGAATAAGGTACATTACAAAAAAGAAAACTGTGTGCTCTTTTTTTTTTGATAATTATTCATCTTCTTGGCAAGACAGGGGAAAAAAACCCAACTAATTTGTCTGTAGAAAGGTAACAGTGTTGGAATAACAACAAATAAAAAGAGAAAAAAAGTGTTAATGGAGATACTTGAGTTAAACATAAATCAGTTTCTACTTTGTTCTTACACCCGATTACATGGAAACTGACATCATCTTCAACTACGGACAGATTGTAGTCTGTTAGGTTCCGCCCTTTTGGATCTAAAAAGTAAAATAAGGACCCCAATGGGAGGTTCCTGAGTAAAGTAGGACGGGTCGGATTGGATTTTCTGCCACCTTTGCCAGGTTTTGTCAGTGGAAATGCAAAAACATGCCTACCAACCTAGACAGGGTGGTAGAAATGGGGCTAATGTTATGTGCCAAAAATAGGTCAGCTGACTACCTGCATATACAGCATGACCAGCTTTTCTCCTTCAATATAATTCTTCAGTACTGGTGCTACAGTTATATTTCAGGCTAGATTGTTGGAGAGGAATGACTTCAGGGCTGTACAGCGGTGTTATTACATAGCTTTGTGAATTAACATCATAGAATATTAACTATAATACCTTATGACAAGCGTTAATTGTTGTGTTTCACGTCATTAAAGCCAAGTATTAATGCATAGTTCAAACATTAACGTTAAACTCCCGTGTTTTAAAAAGATGAACTTTGTTCAGAAGGTTCGAGTTCAAAGTCATTACTTGATAAACATACATTTTTAATACAAGTGGAAGTTCCAGGGAGTGAATGGATGTCTAGAAATGAATAATTTATGATCTGTTATAGAGACGACTTCTCACTATGTTTAGCTTGCTAGACAAAACAGTCAAGTGGATGGACTTTCAGACCGATAAAGATGTTGGATTGAGGACAACGAGCAGCCTCGGACGTGCTGAATAAAGGGCATGGTTGTGTAGATAAAGCCACCCAATTTGGTCATGTTGTAAAAATTTGTAACAGGAGCTGGTGGATATGTTCGTTTTGAGAAAAATTCTTTGACATTTGTAGATAAATTGTTGATAAATTTGGGGAGACGGTGGCCGCGTGGTTAGAGCGTTCGCCCGCGGACCGGAAGGTCGCGGGTTTGCGTCCCACGGAGAGCACGTCTCGGGTCCTTGGAGAAGACACCTAACCCCCGCTTCTCCCACCATTGGCGCCGTTGAAGGGCAGCCTGCTGCGGTGTAAGGAGTGCAGCAAACAAATTTCCCCGGTGAGGGATGAATAGAGTAATTCATTTTTTTTCATTTTAAATGAAAATGCGAAGAAGATTATCTGAAAGGAGGTGCCTTGAGCCCAGTGTCCTTGCGGTGTCATGGGTAACATCCGGTCCGTCACTAGCAAGATGGAGAAACCTAGCGGGAATATAGAGAGGCCAGTTTAGTGTGCTTCACTGTAGCCTGACTCCGTGGACTCATTCCGGATTGGCAGCTGTTCAGAATCCAGGTTTCACTCTGTGCAAGCATACCAGGAAGGACCCCTGGACGGTCGAAGGCATAGAGGTGTTTGCACTACAGTATCAAATAAAATGTTTTCAATTCCATATAAATCCATTGATTTCAGAAGTATTCAAAGAGCCAATTTGCCGTCACTATTTGCGATGAAACATCAAAAATACCTCAAAGTTTGATTTACAATGAATCCTCATTTATCGCGAAAGAATGAAAGGTTCCAAAACCGTCCGCGATAGCTGAAAATCCACAAAGTAGGGACACCAATTTTTTATCTATGTAGAAGCTGTTGCGGGTTCGAGAAGTGCTAGATTAAATATGCTAGATTAAAAAATTTGGGAGTTGATTTTTCATCAATCAGCATTGGAACCATTTTGACTATTTTTGAAAATCGGCAATATATTTCTCTTACAATGTATACATATTATGTAATGAAAAAAAATTGCAAAGTTGTGAATCCACAATGGTCATGAAGTGGTTCTTTGGGGTTCCCTTACAGTTGAAAAAAGACTTCTTGCAAAAGATTTGGTGAAGTGGAAGTAGGTTTATTGCAGAAAAATCATGGTAACAAGTTGGATAGAGATTAGACGAAAATGCCACACCAAGAGATTGTGAGGTGTTTTTTTTTTTAAAGGGGTCTGATGGAAAGTTGCCCATCTTCTTTATCATACTTTACCAAATTTTAGAAACAAATATATCGTTTGCGGACGACACCACTCTCATCGGGCTCATCTCTGATGGTGATGAGTCGGCCTACAGGATGGAGGTAGACCGGCTGGTGTCCTGGTGCAGCAACAACAACCTGGAGTTCAACGCTCAGAAGACAGTGGAGATGATCGTGGACTTTAGGAAAGCTATAGCACCCATTACCCCCCTTGCACTGACAGACTCCCCCATCACCACTGTAGACTCTTTCCGCTTCCTCGGCACTACCATCACACAGGACCTAAAGTGTGAGCCGTCCATCAGCTCCCTGATCAAAAAGGCCCAGCAGAGGATGTACTTTCTGCGGCAGTTGAAGAAAGCCAAGCTGCCCGCCCAGATGTTGGTGCAGTTTTACAGAGCCATCATCGAGTCTGTCCTCACCTCCTCCATCACCGTGTGGTACGCTGGAGCCACAGCCAGGGACAAACACAGACTGCAGCGCATTGTGCGCTCTGCAGAGAAGGTGATCGGCTGCAGCCTTCCATCTCTCGAAGACCTGTACGTCTCCAGGACTCGGGGGCGTGCAGGTCGGATAGCAGCTGACCCTTCCCACCCTGGACATGGACCTTTTGAGCGACTCCCCTCGGGCAGGAGGCTCCGGTCCATTCGGACCAGAATGTCCCGCCACAAAAACAGCTTCTTTCCTTCTGCCGTTAGTCTAATTAATACTTTATAACCTGAACCCCACATCTCTTAGTCACCTCCCTCTTGACACTTTACTATCTTTATTATTTTTTATTATTTTCTATGACATGGCACTACTTTTCTTTTTCTTTCTGAGCACTCTGTTTTGTTAAAATTATTTTTATTTATTTCATTTTTTATTATTTTCATCTTATAATATTGCACAGCTGTATCAAAGCAAGTTCCTAGTCTCTGATATTCTCATTGACATGGCAATAAAAGCATTCTGATTCTGATTCTGATTCTGATCCCTTTTCCACCATCTGGTTTCTATGGTTTCAGTCATCGTGGTGGTCATCCTAAAGGTCACTAGTTGGACTTTTGAGACATCCCTCAAGTAAATGCACAATTTTAGTTTAGCTTTTTGGTTCCACCAAGTCTGGCAACCTTAATTGAACTCCAACGGAGATGTCTCAGTGAATGAAATGTTTATCTTAAATGTATCTATATTTTCAGACACTATGAGCGAATCACAAAAAAAAAGTGAGGGTTCACAGTAATAGTTTTTATCAAACCGTCACAAGCCCATGTTTGGCAACTATTTGGCGGCCCAAAGCAGCTCATTGGAACTGCAATGAGCACAAAGGGACTACGTAGAAATTGCAAAGGGTTTGTAGGATTTCAATACAGTTCCAAAGAATAAGCAATGTGTTAGGCCTTCCTTCTTATGCCATGGCATCTGCTGCCAGATTTAAATTGAAAACAATACCAGAAGCTTTGGCCATCACTCTCTGTCTTCAAGTATTTTAAAACTTCGCTTTATGATCAGCTTCTTCCAATCTTTTCAAACCCCTGCAACGTCTCTTTGTTGGGTGGACTTTGTGAGTTTGCTGATAAGGCACTTTTGGAAGCATCAAAGCACATCTATCATGTCAATGATCTTGGCAAGAGGAGTTGTTGCCATTTGTCACCATTAAAAGAGCGTGTTGTGGTCAACTGTCTAAATGTACAAATCAATGGAATTAAGTAGTTCACAACCATGGTTGAAAACAAAAAGGAAGCTAAACTTTTCGTACTTTAAAACTCAAATTTGTTTGATGTTTCCATATGTGACTAAAATGTTTTCATGGTAAAGAACCGAAAGGAAAGTAAATTCAGTGAGAGTCACACCGACAAGACATAAAACGCTTAATAGTGTCAAACTGTGAAAAAAATATTGTTTGGTACTTTTTTTATTTTCTTAGATGGGAACACAAATTTGTGTGAATATCATCTCGTGTACACCAGGGAAATACTTTAGCACAAGAAATGTCACTTCACTGCTTTGAACAAAGAGAGTATTTTAGATTCATTGTTAAATCCAACAGCTACACAGAAAACTGTTTTAATGAGATCGGCGAAATAAGAAAAGAAAAAAAAAGTTTGAGGACCCATCTTATTATATTAATATATTTCCTGTTCAGAGATAAGTGTTCCCTCTATTGCACATGAATAAAGCATGTATCCTTCTGTCAAGCGAACAGACCGCTTGATACTTAAGTACCTTCAAACAAATGAATGTGTATTGAACTAACACAACCATATTCTTCCCCATTCATCACTTTGGCTGTGCAATAACCCACACATGAGGTGTGATTTGATAATTTAGCTTGACTCGCCAGCTGTGTTGTTACTCCCATTTTCATTACTTTGCTCCCACCTACACATCCCTGTTCCTACTCTTTCACCCTCGAGGGGTTTCAGTGATATTACCGTCTATTCCTTAACCATGAAACCCAATGTCTTTGCTCAGATTTCCCCATTCAACACATTTCTACATCTGCTCACATTTATTGCTTGTATTTTTTTTTTCAAAGTGTAGCCGAGGTCACCATTGTAAGCAGAATAGGAGTGTGTCGAAACAAGTTTGATTATATTCAAATTAGATTTGAACGGCAATTATATGTGCACACAAATAAAAAGCTTATCTGTTACCTGTCTTCACCTTATGTACTGACTCAGACTGTATCTGGACAAATATTTAAACAGACTTGGAATCGCTTATTTTAAACGATCAATTTTGCAAAGCAGTGTTCTATTTATTTCTCATTGGTGTGTACCAAAGTGTCAGTGTGTGTAACCAACATATTTAACTGTTTACATTTTGCATTTTCTTGACTTGGCTAAACTTCCCAGAGTGCTAGCCAGCTTTGCAAAATGGAACGTAAATGGAAAGAATTGCCCATATGGTGTGTTGTATCACTCTGACAGGCTCTTTAGAAATGTAGCTTCTGCAACTTTGGTACATCCAAAATGTAAAGTGCCAAAGTTAGCATGCAACAATCCTGACGGGATGTGGGGGACGGAAGCATTGCCAAATCATACTGAAAGTTTCTTTTTTTCATTCATAGAGAAGTAAGGCTATTATGTGTAAGACGCAAAAAAAATCTCGTCCTTTGACGTTTAAACTTTTTTTGCAATTAGATAGATACAGTAGATAGATTTAGATCGATTTAAAGTCAGAGAGGCCAGACTGAGATGTTTTGGACATGTGCACTGGAGAGAGAGAGAGTATACATCGGAAGAAGGATGCTGGATTTGGAACCACCGGGAAAGAGGCCTAGGGGAAGACCAAAGAGGAGGTTCTTGGATACAGTGAAGGAAGAAGATAGTTGTCATGACCTAAAAGGATGCAGCAGATAGGGTTAGATGGAAGGAACTGACTTGCTTTGGCGACCTCTATAGGGAAATGCCGAAAGAAGAAGATCGGCCGGTATAGGCTCAGGTACAACCTCTCACCCTGTAAGGCACAAGGGATTCAGAGGATGAACAAATGAATGAACCCATTTTAGGAACATCTAGACATGCACATTCAGAGAGAAAGACTGCCTATTGACCCTTTGGAATTTTTATCATGGTAACAATCGCAACCAAACAGCATGACCATTTTTTTCCCGAGCCCCACCGAAGCTGGTCAATGAAGTAAGATTACTCTGACCAATTTTTGAAGTTTGGGGATGTGTTCCACATGGTGAGCGTGGTGTGTAAACATAGATTTTATGAATAAATTACCCGGATGATAAACTGTATTCAAAATAGGAGCCAGTGGCTGAAAAGTGTTGACACTGTGATTTTATTAAATCACACAGTCGTGTGAACTTTTTGCATTATTAGTTTGTCTCTACACAAATTATGACAGAGTTAGAAAATTTTTTGTGCTGTTTTAACTTTATACTCTACATAACGTTACACGTGTGAGAAAGTTTATCTTGCAATCAGAGTAAATACTTTTAAAGGTGTAAGGCCAATTATTGTGAACCAAAATCTATAAAAATGAGAAACAAGGTCTAGTTATTCAAAAAGTAATATATGACTAAGTGTCCAATGTTACCTGTTTACATTCAATAATTGTTTTAAACAATTGCTATTATGATGGCATTGTGGCGCTGTGTTCAGCAGTAGCTTCACAGCAAGAGAGACGACTGTCAGTAGAGTACTCTGTTCCCCCTCTGTGTCCTGTTTCCCTCCTCCTTCTTGTTTGTGTGTGCGTACAAGTCACACCTGAAACACATCTACTCATCTGCTGGAGCATAAATGGATCAATGTTTGACACACTCTTCGCCAGATCGTTTTTTTTATCATGCTTGACCTGTTATCCAGTTTTTGGCTCCAGCTCCTCCATCAGAACCTGCCTGATTAATCTGTTTTTGTCTTCTTTTTTTTTGGACTTTTTATCAATCTAAGAAATCTGCTTGTGACTTTTTTCATCTGAGCCTGTCTGTTGTGTCAAGGGTATGTTTTTGGCCTTAGCTCCACATTATGACAACTACAGGGTTAGACGTGGCTTGGAACACTGGTCTTTCTGTGTAGAGTTTGCATGTTCTCCATGCGTATGCATGCTTTTCTCCAGGTACTCTGGTTTCCTCCCACCTTCTAAAAACCTGAATCTCAGGTTGATTGGCCACAATGAAATTGCCCATAGAAATGAGTGTGTCTGTGGATGATTTTGTGTGTTTGGCCCCATTGTGTAATGTCTTGTGTTTTTTTTTTCTGTTGTACACCTTTTGTCCATGTCTGCCACCTGTGTTGTCTAGTTGTGCACTTCCTGTTTTAGTTTGAAAGCTCTCGTTTCAGGCTTGTTGCTTCCTGCCCTATTGTGTTGCCCTCAGCAGTGTACTGTATGTCCAATTGTCCCTCATTGTTTCCACCTGAGATCCCCTCCCTTTTGTCTTAAATAGTCCTTGTCTTCCCTTGTCCTGTGTCAGAGTGTTTTTGGATTACTCCCATGTTCTCAAATGGATTAAAACTTTGTTAAGATCTCTGCAACTGAGACTTGTATTAAGTCTGGTCCTGACATTATGAAAGTCTGGCAACCTGTTGAGGGTATACCTTGCCTTAAATGAGAGATGGTGGCTCAGTGGTTAGAGCATTCGCCCGTGGACTGGACGTTGACCGGAAGTTCTCGGGTACGCATTCCACCAAGTGTATGTCTAGGATCCTTGGAAAAGACACCTAACCCCATTGTTTCTCCCACCATTGGTGCCATTGTGGCAGCCTGCTGCGGCGTAGGAGTTCAGCACACAGATTTCCCCGGTGAGGGATGAATTGAGTGAGTAAAAATAAAAACAAATCAGCTAGGATAGGCTCCAGCACCCCAGCGACCCCATCGAGGATATTCTTTTCAGAAGACAAAATGGGTTGTTATTAATGTTTAAATACATTCAAATTTCACTATTGAAATACTTTTAATAATATTTCCACCTACAATGTGCTGATTCACAACAGTTTTTTTTTATTTATTTTTATAAACATATCATTTCAACTTAGTCGTTTTTTTTTAAGAACTTAAAATGTTGGACGCTTTTTTCCGCCCTAGCCATGAGCTATTTTTGAATGTAACACAACTATCAACAATATTTAAAATTTGAAGTCTTGAAAGACTAGTGAAATATTTCAACAATATTCTATTCCACCCTGCCTCTTTTTTCTCATTGTATAAACTTGCTGAATTGTGTGCAATGCAATTTCCACTCCACTGGTGACAGGGACTCTCCCCTCAATGCGCACAGACGATCCAAATCAATAAATGACCATGCTTTGATGAAAGCCTATTTGAGTCACCTTGCAAGTGCACTCGCCCAGTTCTGATCATGAGCATGAGAGAGCAAATGTAAAGTCAATGTATTTTTAATGAACTACAAACATGTTTAAATTAATAAACCCAATGGAGAAATTGAATAGTGAGCATGTTTTGATAAATCTTCCCTTATAACCATTTTATACACACGCGAAGACCTGTCTTTGGTAGCTAAAATTCTACATCTTTCATACACAACAACATCCAGAGATGTTTTGAATCCCGTCTCTGTTTATTCAGCCGCACACCTGGTAATGAGCCATTTTATTTGACACAGATGCATTGGAGAAGGAATACATCTGAAAGATGCAGACTAGTGGAAGTATTGCAGAACTAAGAGGAGTATGGTGTCATCTGTATAAATTACCTGCTAATTTTCCCACATTGCCACTGCCATCTATCTGGATTGTATACTTCAGATGTGATTTTAAAAAGCTTTCATACAAGAAGGTCAGGGTTTGAATACCAGGTGGGACAAGACTTGATTCACGGTGTAGAACTTTTTGAGACATTCAATTGAAGATTGTCTTAATACTAGGACTACCAGAATTTTAGAACTACTAGAACTCCAACAGCTGTCAATTTGACAATTAGCGGTAATGGTAATGATGTCATACACGGAGGTGCCTCAGTGATTCACAAACGTCTTCTCAAATCCATTTTTGCTCACCTAGATTTTGCCTGAGTGGAGTCACAACAATTACCAGGCAACAGTAAATGTGCTACAGTCAGGCGCGGAAAAAAGTTACAATGTATTTAATTGAGGCGTCAAAATGACGGTTGTGGGAGTTAGAGGAAGAATTACTCAGAACTTGTTTTGAGTGTTTTATTTTAGTTAAATTACAAAATAGGAATAATATACAAAAAAAAATGTAGAAAAAGTAAAAAATCCAGGAACGTCAAAGATCAACGTAACGACAGTAATTAGGCGTCAAATTACCGTTGAATTGACGGCGTTGGTAGTTCTACTGTTAACATAATGGTAGCATTCTGGGTCTATTGTACTCTTGGTATATAGAATGTTCTAGTTGAGCCATACCTCGGAATATTAAAATCAAGATTGAATGGTGTGAGAATACAGTGGTTTCTACCGTGTAGCTAACTTTTTGTTGTTTGTTTGTTTTTGGTTTTTTTTGCTTCTGTAAGTCCTGTTAAGAAAATGCAATGCCAGGCGACAGAAAGCTGAATAGAGAACAAATCATAAAATAACAAAGCAGGTGAAGAGCATATTAATACATTGAATAAATTAGAAATTTTGCAATCGTCTAAAAATCGAGTCTAAAAATCGAGTCTAAAAATCCCTCACTAGTGTTTATTTCTGAAGCAAATGTTTAAATGTGTCGATACATTTGATGGAGCCCAAGTTGAGTGTTGGATCCGGAGTAATCTTCATAACGTTTAATCTTTTTACCTGTAAGATATAGTCAATATTCACAATGATCACTTTTATGTTTCAAGGTACGGCTTAAAAAGATATGCATTTAAAAAATACAAAAAAAAAACAAAAAAACACAAAATTGTCACTTCACAACTGAAATGGAATCATAACGTAAAATCAGTGAATAATCCCAATGTTAATTAATATATTTTCATATTATACACTTTCATTTTTCAGCTTTGAAAAAAAATACCGTACTTTTCAGTTGTTTTTATGATCACATACGAGCTTCAGGGTTATGAGCAATTTGTAAAAATTCCGTCTTTGATGAGAGGACCGTTCCACCCAGGCAACAGTTAAAAATATGTATATTTTTTAGTTGTTTCCTTGGGTATTGAACATGTTTTGCTCCAACATATTTTTTTGGAACAAATACACATACACACATACATAAAAAGCATTCAAAAGAAATTGCTATATTTTGGGAAAAATATGTATCCAGAGGACTCATTTTCCCCTCGTTCCAGGAGTCTATGCCTACTTATTTGTTTGTCATGTTTGTGGCAGTCTCGACAACTAATAACTTTCTGTGGGAGTATCTTGTGGGTGGTAATCTGCACTAGCAGATCGGCTAGCCATATGTTCTTTGATTATTGAAGGTGATGTGTGAGAACACTGTCAGCCTACTGTGTTGTTATCTGAAGTAGACGCGGGGGTCAAGGCTCGCAACCGAAGCCCGACATATGCTAATGAACTCATCTCATAAAATATGCATCGGATCCTCCCTGGACCGAACAATGGCAGAGGCGTGATTTCGCAGGAATTATGAGAACAGTCATTTCCCATTATGTTGATGCTAAATGAGGAGTGACCTGTGGGACAGTCATGTCTGACCCATGTCAAGGCAGTTCCTGCCAATTTCACAAGGGGAACTTTGCAGATCAGTTTTGACTTTTAAGGTGCTGCAGTGACAGAGAATAAATGGATCTCGTAGCACAGCGTAACCTTGCTGAAGTAATCTTCCTGTGAAGCTGATGTTCCAAGTCTGTATAATTAATCAAAGACAATGATGTCAATGAGGGTTTCGGTTATGAAATTAGAGACCTGCTGCCTTCCATTACTGGGCTGCTTATGAGTGCATTAGGAAGGGAAAAGAAACAATAAACCAGGTGTGGCAGCCATTAACTTCATTCTTCATTCAAATCATTGGTGGTTTCTCGTCTTGTTTTTGGCACAGTAATAGAATTTCTTGTTTGTAACAAGACCGACAGCATTAGTGAAATCTTTAAAAATATAGTCAATGGATACAAGCTTTGATTTAAAAATAAGTTAGTTTAACAAATTAGAACTACTCAGACTTCTTTTTGAATTTTTCTCTTTACTCAACCAAAAACTGTTCGCTCACCATTGATCATCTTAGGGTGGTTCTAATCAGAATAATACCACAGAATTTGCAAAACCACTGCAATCGCTTTGCCTGACTATGACAACTTTGACAATATAAATGCCAATTTGATAAATGAATCACAAATAGATCATTTTTCATCTTCAAGCGGTTTCCTACGACCAATGTAGAATTATTTTTGTTTTAAAATCTCTATTTTGCGGCTTCTGAATAAGTTTAATTTAAAAAAAAAAAATGCTTTCGGAAGAAACCGTGACATTCATCAGACCTGGCTCATTATTGTGTCATTAAAAATAATGACTTTCAACCTTTATGGGTAAGAAATTGCAGTGACAGGTCTGTAGCACAGTGTGCGGTAGCCTATAATTGACAGCAAAAATAAAGTCAGTTTTCACTACCGAGACAAGTATTCTAGCTAATTAGGGCATGCGACCGTGAGAGCTGTCTTGTGTAGAAGTAATCTATCATCGGGTACATAATTACAGCGCTTACTTTTAGGCTTGAGAGTGAAAGTACTGTAATTTATCAGCGAGCAGTTAAAAACTAAAGCAGGTAGGTGATGGAGAAAAAGAACCCTGGCTGCAAAGTGCCCAGTAAGACATTAGCGTTTGTGGAAAGAAAGCCATTAACAGCTCATAACCGTTATATAATGATTAAAAAGGTTGAGAGACTACCTCTAATCAGAACATTTAAAATGTTCAACTTCACACTAATGCGAGTTCCGGACGAAACTCTTGGTACTCAAAAAGTAGACCGCCATTTTTAATATGCATTTGTTCTTTCCCACAGGTGATGATCGCCAAAAACCTCTGTGTTGGATTTTGAAAGTCATTTGGGTGTCTGTTTTTTGAGCATACCTGACCAACCTCGATCCCAATTGCACTCATTATTTCACTGTGGCTCAGTCAACGTCACTGGACTTCCACTTGGGGACCTGAACTTCACAGATCGCCAATGCTAACAAGGAACTGTCTGCTGCTGTTCCTGTGGATTCTTGTCAACGAGGGTTCGCTCTTTTCTCTACATCCGCCTTCACTGCCACTGGGACGGAGCAGGTCAGCGAGGGAGCACGCCAGGAGCTTGGTGGGCTCGATGAGGAATGGAGCTGGCGGATCTCAGCGGGTCAAACGGGGCTGGGTGTGGAACCAGTTCTTTGTACTAGAGGAGTACATGGGCTCAGATCCACAATATGTGGGCAAGGTAAGAAACTTGTTTCTTTTTTTTTAGAGAGGGGGCACTTGTGGATGGATTATTAACTCAACTTTTTGGAGGTTTTTACGATGTTTGAATCCCTTTTAAAAAAACGTACCAGAAAATGTTTGCTATTTCATTCATACAAATGTGATTCAAATCTTTGACTCTCCCATCCAAAGATTTTGTTCTCCACCCCACCTACATTCTAACTTGCAAAGATGGGGTTTCAATCCACGTTTTCTGATCACTCTTGTCCTAAAAAAAACCCAAAAACGGAACAAGAATATAAAGAAGTGCTAGCTTTGCTAGCTTGATGCTCTTAATGCTGTATTTCTGGCCTCAAACTAGACTAGGCCAGGACTTTTGGGATTTCACAGTGTCAAAAAAGAAGTTAAATTGAAATAATGTTTTTAAAAGCTTTTTTGGCATACGTCACATTTCTGTACTAAGAAAAAGTACCATGTTTCTCTACAAATGCTATGAAATAAAAATTATTTCCCCAGGAATATACAATACCCTCTCATTAAACAGAAAAAAACAAAACCTAAAATATTATTCATGGTGCGGTAGAGGTCATAAATCACGTAGTAAAGAGCTTGGCGTAAATTGAATTGGTGGTAAATGGAGGGGGAAAAGCAATGAGGGAATAAAATGTGAAGAAAAAACGGAAAAAAATGTAAAGGAACAACAGTAAAACTTTTAGTTTTAGATAAATCCCAAGATTTGAATTACTGCTTTGAACTATGTAAGTACATTCCACAAACAACTCCCAGAAAACTCAAATTTACGGTTGTGTTCTTTACATGCTAATGGTGCTCGACCACCTTTTTATGGTGGAAAAGCCTGTTACATGACACCAATGTTGCAAGAGAATTGATTGCATGGTGTTCATAAATCTAAATCTCAATCGTAAAGATGTCAGAACATCACAATTATCAGGGAGAAAAGATACTGGCATTAAATTAAAACAGCAGAGCCTCGACAAGTTGATCAGAATTCCAGCAAAACACGTAAATGAATCTCATTGAACTCCCATTTTTTTCTTTTTGAAACCTTGAACCCTTTTTTTAGTAGATACTTTAGTCACTGCTGTGGCTTAGGACATCCGTAAGCATACTCTAAAGGGGTTTAAGGCTAAAGTTGTAATTTGGCAGTCCTAGCTTACATAGGATAATGGTAAGACTGACTTATCTGCCCCAGTGCCTCTGCAATCAGCCCTGACAAGCCATGCTGTTTGTGGAAGTCCCCAAAGCAGAAGCAGAGAGAGGAAGCCTGATGTCTTTTACACTTCTAAGTCCCTTAATCCTGAACTGCTGCATCGCTTCAAAATTGACTGACTCCACGACATCTAAAAATCATTCAAAGATCTTTAATTTGTTGACACAATTTGAAATTTCTTGAAGTCGTTTCATAATTGTGCCTTTGAAACAAAGGGAATTTTAGAGCCAGTGACTGAACGTGGAGGACTGGGTACAAAGGATTTGTCTTTCAAGAACTCATTAGGTGCAGTGGTGGATGAAGTACTCACTTTTTGTACTTAAGTAAAAGTACAGATAATTAGGCAAAAAATGTACTTAAGTAAAAGTAAAAGTACCAATAAAAAAAATCTACTTAAGTAAAAGTACAAAAGTAGTTGGTGTAAATTGTACTTTTTAAGTAAAAAGTAAAAGTATTCGACCATAATTCAAATGTTATTTGTTGTGCTATAGGATGTCACCATGGTAACCAGGATAAATACTCTGCAGGCGTGTGACCTCCCCCTCTCCCGCCTCTTTTGGTTCACAAAAAAAAACAAAAAAAAAAAAACTTAAATTAAAAGGAAAGGGGACAAGTCAAGCTATCCCCTAGAAGGACCAGTGAATGGGCCGCCAAAATGGAGGAAAATGACACTTATTTTTTAAAATGTTTCGGGGGGGAGGCCCCCAGTCACTATATATTGGCTTTGTCAAAGCCCCATCCGCTTTTGGAAAATTCTAGATCCGCCCCTGCTTTGTGTAATGATGGCTCAATTTTTCATTTAGAAGTAAACACAACAAACAACGATCTTCTGACTCTTTTTAATTTGTACTATATTTGATGTTAGGTTTTTGGCGCTGAATGAATGTGGAAAAAGTTTCTCGATTCATTACTTCTTCTCCCGATCAACTGCTTCTTTTGATTTTGGTGATGCGGCTTCAAGATTTGTAAAAAAAAACTGTATTTTTCAAATTCCTGAACGAAAATGTAACAAAAAATGCAAAACATACTTTTAAAAAGTAGCGAAGTAAAAGTACAGATATTTGCTCTAAAAATGTAATGAAGTAAAAGTAAAAGTACCGGTCTTAAATTTTACTTAAGTAAAGTACAGATACACAATTTTTTTACTTAAGTACAGTAACGAAGTGCATTTACTTCCTTACGTTCCACCACTCATTTAGGTGTCATCAAACGCCTTAAGTACAACACAAATAAATTGTAATGAATATAAAAACTAAAATGAAAATAAGTTCAGTGAAACATCAATGATGTATCGTGCTAATGCTTCCAACTGTAGTAGCAATATGATTTTATCTAGTGATGTGTGCTGCATTGAGGTGACTCAAGAGACTACTTGTCGTTTTTCCTCAATGGTAGAAAAGCCCTCATGGACCAATGGAGGAAGTAATTATCAGATCTGACAACTGTCTCTTAAAGGCAGCAAATGATCCGGAGAGAGAGAAAAAAGAAACTTAGAGGGTTGTGTATTAAGCTTTTGTGGCAAAGCAAGTTCCAAAGACTTTGCAAAAGGACTGAGAAATTGAACCAGTATGACACAATGTAAATATTTTGATGAATGACGGCATCGCCGGGGGAGTTGGGACTTTAGTTACACATGGGTGAATCATCTGTTGGTTCAACCCGTCTTCCTGGCTAATGCATGAATCATTGTGTTTGTAGACAGAGTGTCACCCTCTGAACTGATCAAAATACATACACTGCACAGACATAATGGTACAAGAAACATAACAATCTGCATCTTAAAGATATTTTTGTTCATTTGCACAATTTTAACCCAATTTGGTTGATTGTTACTTGCTGAAATTTGAAGGGAAACTAACGGGCGCAACACAGATTAAAAAATAAATAAATAGCATACAACTAAGATCCAAATGTCGACCGCAAACTTCTTTTGTTTGTAACAACAAATAGTTATCATCTCCAAAAATAAGAAACATGAACATTTTTAGGAACGAGTTTAAACATGAATAATTTCAGCAGGATGAAACTCATCTACTGATTTCTTCAGATTTCAAATTGTAGAGCAGATTAAGCTCATATTTAATTAACAGTCTTAGGCACATTGGCTGCTCGTCTTGGGAGGGATCTCTCTTTTCTGTGGGTCCCCATGAGGTTTCTTTTTTTTTCTCCCCCACACAGAGTATTTCCTCTTTGAGAAGGATTGTCTCATGGCATGTCTCATTTTGATTAGCTGAAACATATCTCCTGCCTTTTTATGTATTCTCAATAACTTTAGCCCAGTGCAGCGGTCGGCAACCCGCGGCTCCGGAGCCGCATGCGGCTCTTTCATCCTTATAATGCGGCTCTTGGCCCATCTAAAAAAAATTACTAAAAAAATTTTTTAGTAATTTATTTTCCCAAGCCGCTTGGGAAAATAAATTACTAAAAAATTTTTTTTTTTGTATTTAATTGAAGTGTGTTTTATTTGTGTTAGTTTTTATATTATTTTAGTTCTAAATTTGAAGATTATTGTGATCTTGAAATATTAAAATATTAATTAAATTATTTGATATTATTTTTTCGTCGCTCAAAATAGACGTCACACTGCGGAAGCTGGTATACCCGCTGAAACGCCGTCTATTTTGAGCGACTTTCAATCCCGGCAAAACCAATGGAGAAATGTAAGAAAAGAAAAATATCTCAAGAAAATAGAACATTCAATGATGCCTGGGCAGATTCATTTGCATTTACCTCGGGCGAGACTGGCCTACCAGTATGCCTAATTTGTGGAGAAAAACTGGCTAACAATAAACGGTCAAATGTCGCAAGACATTTTAACAATACACACAGAGCCTTTGCTGAAAAATATCCAGAGGGAGAAGAGAGGAAAAAAGCTGTTTCGGAACTTATGCAGAAGGATGACCGGACGAAAAATCAATTCAAGAAGTGGGTGAAGTCTGCAAATACAACTACATATGCAAGCTTTGTGGCCGCTCAGGAAATAGGCAGGCATGGGAAACCGTTCACAGATGGAGAATATATGAAAGAATCATTCCTTAAGATTTCAGAACACTTATTTGCGGACTTTAAAAACAAAGACGAAATTGTGCAGAAAATCAGAGAGATGCCTCTCTCTGCGAAAACTGTCAAAGACAGAACCATAAAAATGGCAGAAAATATCACAAAACAGCAAATCAAAGACATCAATTCAGCAGCAGCATACTCAATCGCCTGTGATGAGTCCAAAGACAAAACGGACATTGAACAAATAGCGCTGTTCTTCCGATATGTGAATTCTGCTGGACCACAGGAAGAAATGGTTGAGCTGATACCACTAAAATGCCAGACACGGGGGGAGGACATCTGTGAGGCTGTGCTTGATTGTTTACGAGCCAAAGAAATAAAAACAACCCACCTCGTGTCGGTGGCTACCGATGGGGCACCGAGTATGACTGGAGCGCACAGGGGCTTTGTGGCTTTGCTGCAGAAATCACTGGATAGAAAGCTGCTGACTTTTCATTGCATCCTGCACCAAGAGGCATTGTGCGCGCAAAGTTTTCCTCCAGAATGCACAGAGGTCATGAATGTTGTTATTCAGATTGTCAATGAAATAATGGCAAAAGGTTTAAATCACCGCCAGTTCCGTTCATTACTGGATGAGGTGGAGAGCGCATACTCTGATCTCCTGCTGCATAACAGAGTCCGGTGGCTGTCCAGAGGAGAGGTGCTTCAACGTTTTGCTGCATGTCTGGGAGAGGTGAAAACTTTCATGAGCAGCAAAGGGCTCACCTTTCCTGAGCTGGAACAGCCAGAGTGGCTGGAAAAACTCCACTTCATGGTGGACATGACAGCGAAACTAAACACGCTGAACACAACGCTTCAGGGGAGA